>OX243824.1:27866915-28246915 GCA_945859605.1 Lumbricus rubellus | reverse complement strand
AAATTCTCGGAGATTTACATTTACGGATCCAGAGAGGCAAATCCGACCATGCCCCCAATTAGAAATTTCTCACCAGCTATTCTGGCGGGGAAAATGGACGTGCCCCCCCCCCGGGAAAAGGAAGACAGAGAGGAAAAGTAGCGTAGGACTAAAAAAGGTCATCAACTATTTTGACGAACAAAATTATATCTTTTCTCTGACATCATCAGATTTTACGGCCAAAGGCCAACGAAAAACTTTTATGACCTAAGACCAAAACTTTTGCCCACTCCCTGCGAAAATTTCTTGGTTAGACTTGGTGACAGATTTGCATTAGGCAGCTGACGATTTTAAGTGGATTCAACAGTTTTTGCAACCTGATGACTCATCACCATTTGACTGTTTCTTTCTCAAAATTATAGACCAAAGACTAACTTGTTTTAACTTGATCCAGTGCTAACTTCATCGGGCAGTGAAACAATAATTCATAATAAAGTGAGAAGATCATCTGGGATTTGTTTCTATTCATTCATTGCTATCGTTGCCTCTGCTGCTTTTAATTGGCTATAATTAATCAATTGAACTTGCCAATCACATGGTTGCAATAATAGGCAATTCTAGTTCTTAATAGATCACAAGTTCAGTTCATTAGGTCCATAGCCTACTTGAAGTAATTTAATGAGAAGATCAATAAATATTTAATGGCAGACATGTAGGTAGGCTGTAAAAACATTATCCATTTTTTAAAGCAACTATAGACCTAAGACCTATAGGTCTACAAAATAGCTTCTACGATTTTACCACAACTTGTGCATCGACTACAAAATTAAACAGTGATCAATGAGAATCGTTAATCTGAAAAGAACTATAGTGGGCCTAGCCTATAATTAACTATATAGGCTATTAACTAGGCCTATAGGGCTACCATGTAATCTTTGCACAGCTGCAGCGCCACCGACGCCAATCGCTTCATCTCTGCAGAGACGTTGATTTCACATGCATGCAGTCCGTTGATGAAATAAACATCGTCTGAACCTCGTCGTCAGTTCATTTAATCAAGAAACTGCGATGAAATAGCTTATAAGCATTGAATCTTATCTATAATCTAAATAACATAGACCATGATCCTTATTCATGATGCTATGGTAAAGCATGCTGGCTTATTATTATATGCTGTTATAATAAGCTTATGTAGGTTATCACAAGATCTAGGCCTATTTATGCTTATCTTTTACCGATACGACGTGTTAACACAGCATTAATTAGGACTTAACAATGAATAGACTATCTGAAGTTCTAAGCAAGGCCGTAGCTAGGGGGTGCTTTGGGTGTTTGAACACCCCCGAAATGGAAATGTCCAAAATAATATTAGGCCTATGCATTTACTAGCAAATGATGTAAAAACCATGAAATAAAACCATGAAAACACCCCCAGAAATAAAAAAATGTACAAAACAATAGAATGCATTCACTAGCACATAATGGGAAAACATGAAATTAAGTGAAAAATGGTAAGGAAGACGTTTCCGATGACTAAAAAAAGGTCGTCAGAAATGTCCCGCCAAAGAAACCCCCCAAATCAAGTCCTGGCTACGGCCTTGGTTCTAAGCATAGCCTAGACTATCTAGCTATAGGCCTATTCGTCGATGAAGCCGGTGCAGCGATATTCCTACATGTAGGCCAATAGTCTACGGCAACTATGCAATGTTACCTTACAACGTCAGAATTATGTCTGAACTCGATTTCTCCCTGTTGCTATCTTGATCAGCGAGCAGATCAACTCGATGATTTCAGCTGCTGTCAGAATTGAAATTCCAAGCCACAGATTCAAAGATCCGCCGAAATTCGAAGCCATCGTGTCCCACGTGATGGACTTGACGTCTGTGATGAGCTGAACGCGTTTGCGTTGCATCTGAACTGAGATCTGAACGAAGTTCTGTTCGATCAATCGCCTCAGCTTCTCCAGTTCATCGATCGTTTCGGCATCGCTGCTGACGTCGGTTAATGAGGCGTTCCGTAGTTTCTCGTACACTTCAAACTGATCTTTATATCGATCATCGTTGCGAAGATATGTATCGTAAAATGCCAGCTGGTAATTCACGTTTGGCCATTGCGCAGACGAAGCGATGAATTCATATTGTGTTTGAAAGCATTCGGTCGGACAATCGCAGAGACTTTCGTTGGGAACCAACATCCAACTGCAGTTCAACTGAATCCAAAACGCGTCCGTCGGAATGTCTTCTTGCGCTGCTGCTGTGTATAATTGTGGAGAATGATCTTTAAGATGCTTTGTTATGTTGAAGCAGAAAGTGTAATTGCTCATCTCCAATTCAGCATCAGTGAAATACTCGGTAACATCGAGACAACCGCACGTCTCTATGTACTGGCGTTGTCTGCACAGACTCGTACACGCTTCTTGACTATATGGCTCTGCAGGCGAATTACTATTCTCTTCTTCATTGGGAAATATTCGTCTTCTATCGCTGCACTTTCCGTATGGAGCTGGCAGCCGAGTAACGTTGTTCTGATTTACACTCAGTTTCAGACTTGTGCCTGGCTGTGCGTAGATGGCGTTCGCCGGGTCTGGTCTCTGTCCTTTTGGATGAAGCATTACGCTGACACCAGTCGACTGAGAAACACGAATCCAACTGTAGAAGGAGTTGATGAGCAGCGGAACCGTGTTGTCGAGAAAGATGATCGCTTGAATAGCGGCAGAGTCATCGCTGTTTTCTGTCGTCAATGTTTTGCACAGTTGAAGAGGACGAATAACGGAGATATTCTGTGAGCAGTTTTCTGGGTCGAAAAGTTCCCATCCATATGCGTTGCAATCCACTATCATCGAATCCAAAGACCTCGGATTTCTATAGAACACGAGAGGAATGTTTGCGTTGAAATTCAGCAACAGTTTTAGATTCATCCATAGATCGTCGTAGGTCTTAATGCTTTCTGGTGCATGCTCTCTGATGAACTTCAGTTTATGTAAGTATTCCTTGTAAGTTGATTGATAATTCTCGAGATCATAATATGCAGGAAACGTGTTGCAGATCGTAACATCGGGAAAGTTTGGCGTGCTCCGAATAACGACGAAGTTTCTGTTGGACGAAAAGCTGCAGTAATTGATTACGACGGTGACGATCTGCAGGAGTAACATAGAAAAACAAACTAGAAGCGCAATTATCCAGAAGACGCGAACAGCCAAACTCTCAGCTTTTATCGTCCGACTTACTCCTTTCACTGTTGTAGTTTCACCGAACTGTAGCAACTCTCTTCGTATCTGCTGTAACATTTTTGTTCTGTTCTGAAGCAGATTTTAAAGCAATCTGAAGACTTATTCTTTTGAGCTGTTGCTATGTTTTGAATGTTCAGCAGGAAATCAATCAATCTAAAGGCTGAAATCGTTTTATTGCTATCATAAAAAGGTAGCTTCAATTTATGCTGAAGATGGTACGTGGCAAAAGACCACAGCGTCAGAATCAATAATTATATCCATGCATGCAGTAGCCTGCTTTTCTTGCTCAAATTAAGTAGGCCTAATTGAGATAAAAACGGAAGCTTCAATTAGGGTTAGAAGAGCATAGGCCTAGGTCTACGTTAATTCTTTCGAAATGTTTAATGATAGATTTAGACCAACGTCAACGAGTAATCCGCGGTTACTGCTTTAATTCCTGGTTCAGATGAGACAACTGGATAGATTATTATTATGCGGATTCTTTGCACCGCAGAAAATATTAATTAGCCTACGTCTTTCGCTGAGCGGAATGTCGCGTGCTGCGACCGAAGTCTTCTGTATAGGCTACCCAGTAACCTAGAATGGTGAGATCTAATAATGACCCTGACGTCGTCGTCCTCTGTCTTCTTTCTAATGAGCTCATGTACAGATGCTGTGTCGTGTGCCTTGAGATTTGCAAATGACATATATATATATATATATATATATATATATATATATATATATATATATATATTAGTCACATGTGTTGCATATAATTATACATCGTATTCTAATCCTATTATAAAAAACATAATTTGCCTGCAATGTACGTTTATGTGCTGCTGTTCATCGACATGCATGTATGATGTAGTGTTTAATCTGGGTCGTCTCTGGGGGAATTCCTCACCGGGAAATGGAAAAAGATCAAAAGGGCGAAAATCAATAGAGCGCATGTTCATTAGAGGGTTTACTGTCAATACCGGTACCGCGCACACAATACCGCGCGCACAATACCGCGCACACAATACCGCGCGCACAATACCGCGCGCACAATACCGCGTTTTTCACTACCGCGCACCATCACTACCGCGTGTGTTTGCGAATTTGCTCAAGCCAGCTTCTATTTCAGACCTATAAATACCTTCATTCAGCTCTTATTTCTCATGCTTTATCTTCGTCAATCCAGCTTCTATTTAACCTGTAAAAACCATCATCCAGATTCCATTTCTCTTGCGTTTTTTCATCAATCCAACCTCCATTTCACCTGTAAAAAAACTTTCATTCAGCTTCCATTTCTCAATGCGTCTCAATCGGATTGAAGAAAATAACGCATGAGAAATAAAAGCTGGACGAAGGTATTTTTAGATATATAAGCTTAATCGATGCTGGATTGATGAAAACGCTTAAACAATGGAAGCTGGATGAGGGTATTTTTATAGGCTATCTGAAATAGCGAGAAATAGAATCCTGATGAACCGAACACCCTCCTCGTGCGATAAAATATGGAAATTGAACAAATGCACGATCGTGCGCGGTAACGATCGTGCGCGGTTATGATGGTGCGCGGTAGTGAAAAACGCGCTATTGTGTGCGCGGTATTGTGTGCGCGGTATTGTGTGCGCGGTATTGTGCGCGCGGTATTGACCGGATGCCTCATTAGAGCGCATGGTCGAAAGGGCGAATCAAAAGGGGCGCATGTAGGGTAGGCCTACCTAGAGGAGGGTGGGGCAAGAGCGGCCTACGGGGCAAGAATAGACGGAAGGATATCGTAAAGCATTGCGCATGCGTAGCGATTAAACTAAGCCACGTTGAAAGACACTTAGCCTATCGGCCGCATCGAACGACATTAAGATTTGTCAAATTTACTTGCACAGTGCACACTCTATGAGTAATACGATTTTTTCGATTTTGCTAAAATCACTATAAATCGGATTAGTTAAGAATAATTTTTTTTTTATAAAATCTAAGTTTTCGATGCTAAATGTTTTGGTAATTTTATGCTACGAAGACATCGATAGCGGATTGATAGCGCATATTAGATTGAATGAATTCGAAAGATGTCACTAGTAATTAGAAAAAAAATTGTTTGCTAAGGTATCGGGGCAAGAGTAGCCGTGGCAATATGGGGCAAGATTGGCCTCGGCTAGGCCTATACTCTTGTCCATAAACATTACATATTAGAAAAAACTAAACAAAAGCACTTAGAAAGAACCAAAAGAGTAATATAAGTACCAGGTACTAGCATTATTATTGTTATTGTTATTTATTATTGTTATTATTAATGCCAAATAAAATGATTAATAGGCCTACTGCATGGGGCAAGACTGGCCGTTCATGCCACTCTTGCCCCACCGGTGGGGCAGGAGTGGCTTTTCAAGAGCATGAAAAAAATGTTTAATACCAAAAAATCAGATGAATTTTTTTGAAATAGTTCGTGTACCCTGCAGAGCTAGATGGTTGGTCTATGACATGGTATAGTTGAATGTTTAAATATCTGCTCAGAGCCTCAGAGATATTTGGACGAAATCCTTAAGGGGCGCTCTTGCCCCACCCTTCTCTATATGCCGGTTAAACATATTTTATAATCTATAAAACCCTATTATGAAAAACATTTGATTATAAAAAGCTACATTTATTCCAAAGGCTACTAAGCTACTAAAATAAATTTACTAACAATAGGCCTAATAAGTAGCCTAACAAGTCTTTACCGCAGTTAGCCTAGGCTACTCTTAACAAATTCTAAGCTCATGTCTAGCCTACACTTATTTCATAATAGCACAATTTTCATCAAAATACGGTACGCCTATAAAAAAGAAATAGGCTTATACGCCTATTTATACGTCCCAAAAAGTCTTTTAAAAGACTTGACTAAATTCCGTTCAAATTCTGAAGAATGGCCTTTTTTTTATAAGACTGCGCTTTATTGACTAGGCCTATAGGCTATTCTCTCTATTTTTTTTATTGCAGCACCCTTTGATTACGCGTTCCCTTTCCTCATTTCATTTCATGCCCATGTGATTTGGATTGCTCTTCGCCTTTATAAGCACACAATAATCATTTACTTTTCCTGTTCTCGCCTGTTGAAACCTATACGGTACGCCCTTTGACTTATCCACTTACCTGAATTGCCTTTCATTGAACGTTCGTTCTATTTCATTTTCGCCCCTTGATTGCGCTCTTTTTGATTTCTCTTGTGCTAACAGTTGTCTTTTTGTCCTTTCGACTATGCGCCCTAATTATAATAAAGACGACACACAAGTGTTGACCAGTTGTAGACATGCTAAGTTTGAAGTTTCATTGGTGTGAAGGGAGTTTGATTATAGCCTGAAGTTTTGATTAAACGAAAATTGATTGATTGATTGATCGAAGTAGGTTCGAATGTTCAGCAGCCTATCTGCTGAAGACGATTTAGTATTTTAGTGGATGAGCATGGGCGGAGTTTGGTTTCTCAGCTAAAAACGTTGACCTGTCTTAGTCAGAAAATTGCAGAAATAATCACAGAAATGATTGAGCAACGTTGTCATCGCCTCAAACCAATGTACGCTTCAACTGGGTTCATTGGTAGCAGTAAAAGTTTCGTAATTGCCTAAGAAAAACTCGAGACTAAACAGAAACACAAAGCCTGTACTTTTAAAACTGTTTTAAATAATTTACAGAAATCAAATGTCAATTACAAGATGTTTCTAATTAATAGCAGATACTCAATTGATAAATTACAAACTGTGGTTCCATTCTATACACAAATTGAAATCTTACGAGAATTAATTGAATGAAATTAATACTATATTCATTCGGAAAACGTGACAAAATATCAACATGGCTTCACAAAGTACAAACACAAACTAATAATAACCTGAATAGGTTTCAAACAATCTTCAAAAAAATCCCTATTTATTGCCTTTTCATCGTTGCATCAATGCAGTTGCTGGTATACATAAGCAGATTCTGATCACACAAGTTATCTGCATAATTCCTACAAATAATCATCACTACACACATCTTCATTCTTCATCACTACACACATCTTCATTCTTCATCACTACACACATCTTCATTCTTCATCACTACACACATCTTCATTCTTCATCACTACACACATCTTCATTCTTCATCTCGATCATTCAACTGAACCAACAACACCAAACAACATAAAGTCAACAAATTCGATGCCTGACAAATTGAGGCAAGTTACACTAAAGTCTTATGATATGTGTTGCCGATACAACTTGCGAGCAGAATTGAACATCGCCCTACAGCCTCATCTCCTGTGAGGCAGAGGTTTGCTCACTACCATTCGACTTTACAAGAAATTCGAATAAAAATGAACAGAATTTGCATAATAATTAATCAAAGATAATAACCACTAATTGTGAAGCAATTGAGCTCCTGCAAATGCCGTCAATATACAACATCTACAGCCTGATCTAGACTGTATTGCCAAAATTCGTGAACAAATTGTCATGTATGAGAAACACTGTACTGGTTCCTGACAAGGATAGGTAGATCCCAGAATAGACTTTAACAATCTATGCGCTCCATTCTTTGGTCAATCCTGGGGAATGAATGCTGTGCTCTGCAGCCCATTGTCATCTTCCTCTTCATCCTGGTTGCCATACTGTGACTTGGGAAAGGAACGTCTTCTCGTCTATTGTTCCATCTCTGTGGAAATTTCTACCACTGGAAATCTAACTGTTCCAGTTAATGCACAAGAAATATTTTCAGATCAATACAAGATTCACCTTTTGAGAATTGAAGTAACTATCAGTGATAGCGATAGATACTTCAACGTCTCTTTATATGACTCAATACATTCATGCACAAATGACAACACTCCTTGAAATGTCTCACCTTAGCATCATCTCAACATTCTTATAAGCATAATTTCCATTTGCAGCTCAAACATCTCAGCAGAAAAGAGAAATTTCTGTACGCAAGTTCAGACGTCAAAGCTGCTTTCTGTCATTTCTTCGATTTTCTCAAAGTTCCTTAACAGGACAAAATAAATGAAAAGTTTCGCTGAAAAATTTGTGATTTGTTTTACACAATTGAATTGCAACCAAGTCCCAGATAAAACTCAAACAGAAGACGAAAGTTAGAAAAAATAAATGTTGAGAATTATGACGAAAGTTCTTCACAAATACTTTGAACTCCGATTACACAGAGAAAAGAGAAGAAAGAAATGGACCGATCAAAAAACTAACGACAGAATAAAATGCTTTTCACACAGCTAAGATGTGTTAGCTGCATATCTTCAATAATTTATCTTATATGATGCCTTGAAATTCACCTCATAATTAATTTAAACACTTGTTTTAAATAATTAAGTTACAAAACTGCAGATATGCATTACACAAGAAAGTCAATAGAAATTATGAGAAGGTTAAGTAACGTGCTGGTTTTATTTATAATGCTCATCCACATGTCTTTGACTGTGGAATTCTTTGTTGCTTTTTTACTTTTATGCAATTGCTACACAAGGTCTTTTATATATTATTGTTCATCTGCTGATCATGAGAACAATTGGCTGAATGAGATCAAGATGATAAGTTCAACAGAAATTAATGCACTTCCAACAACGAAAGAAAAGTATTTAGCATTCACGTCATTCAGCAGAATTTATCCACAATTATTTAGCGATATTTTAAATCCAGATAAGAAATCAAACGACAGAAATACATTGAATCATGAAAATGCGCAAATTGTAGACAATGTCTAACAATGATGGACACACATACACCACAGCAACTGTTTTCAACATATGGACAATTTTGGACATCAGAATATAATATCAACTACTCAACCATCTCTGCTTCTAACTTACTCAACATACTTCAAGGCTTCGAATAGATGTCTAATTTGCATCAATATTCAATCAGGCATTTTCAAGTGGTGCACCGGGATTTGAAACCACACACAATGGCAAAGCACAAGAACAAGATCTTCTCAACACTTAATCCATTATCACCATTGTGTAATATGTGTACACGTACGAAAGCACGCACTCACATTCAATGATCACATTTTCTGCCAAAGTGCACACACGTGCGATTCGACAAATAGAACGTAATCCAAATGATAAATGCATCTTGTCAAAATCATCTCAACTCATCTCATTTCTCTCAACTCATCTTCAACATCTCTTTCAACACAGATCACCAACAACTGTGATCCTTTACAGAAAGCATTACCCCTCAACAAGAAGCTATCAGCATTAGAAATTCTCTGTCACGAGTAAAACAACTCTGGATACCATGACATTGTAGCTGCTGCATAGAAATATATTTATGTAGCACTTCGTTGAAGCACAGTTTCCATGTCATACGGTCCTACGTCGTACGCTGTTGTCATAGCAACGGAACGACGACTTATGCTGAGATCAACTTCAGTTCTTCTAAGAAACGCGCTTTCATTCGTTGATCGTTCTTCAGCTGTTGTTGATCACATGACGATGACCGCAGGAAAACACATTGACACATCGTCGTCGTTGTCATCATCGTCAAATGTTGGAATGATGCGAGTGGAAATGGAAAAGAAAAAGTTTGTCAGACCAAAGTGGAGCAGGAATTATCGACGTCAAAAGAGTTTGGAGTGAGTGTGGAGGACGTTGTCGTTGACGATGATGATAGATGACCTCTGCTGCTGCGTGGCTGTGGTTGGCTGACGATGGGATTGATCATCAATGGACCGACCGTTGTTGCATCGTTTGGAATCACCTTCACAAACCTAACAACAACAACAACAACAAATAATCAGCTAAACTGCAATAGCAAAAATTTACCATTAAGCACAAAACATTCACTTTTCATTACTTTATGCGTCTCATAATGAACACAGTTCTACATCCATCAAGTGAGTCAGTGACAATAGAGACAGATTCGTCTCATGATTTCAAACACAATTCGTCATCAACTAATATCTAAGCAGCTGCCAATGCTGTGCACGCACATCAGCTGACAGATAGATATATGCATACATAAAATGTGCAAGTTCAACAAATGACTGGCTCTCCTAAACTCACTCAAATATCTTTACAAAAGATTAAATTGCAGACAGTCGAAATCCATCTCTACATCCACCAATTCCTGCACAAGACATTTCTTGCATCTTAGAGTGCCCGTGTACCCCACTTTCTTTTCTAGACTCACCAAGTCATCCACAAATACCAACCAATCCTTGAGCAGCCAATGAAGAACGAGTGATGTACTAAGAAATACTTAATTCCTTCATTTACTGCGTCATTGTAAATCAGAGGACGACTTCAAGCCCACTCTACAATTAAAAACAATTGGTTGAGATTTTCAGATGTGAAAGAATGTGACTGACCTGAGCGGCCTTGGAGCTGAAGTGCTCGATGAGAGTGATGATGACGATGACAACGATGATGACGACGTGCTTTTCATGTAACTCGACGACGGTTGTCGTTTGTTTGACGTCGCAATTTCACTTCCTTCGATTCCGGAACTTCTTCTTCTGCTGCTGAATTCGTACGCATTCACTTGCGAATGTCGATTGTTGTGTTGAAACAACGCATCGACCGCATCATCGTCGTTGCTTTCGTCGTTGCTTTCGTCCTTCGTCGTTGTCAGCGATTTTCGTGAACGTGTTCTCGAACTCTGACCCTTAGCAGCAACGGTGGTGGCATTGTGCTTTCGTGGTTGACCGGCTGGTTCGTAATTCTCGACGCTGCTGCACGACGATGGATTAATTTTCAGACGACTTAATTCCGGATGTTTCTGCTGAAGACTACGAAGCGACTCGCTGTACTCGAGCATCTCAGACATCTCTGACGTTTGTCGCGAATAGTTTTTGGAATTTCCATTCTGCTGCGATTCGAAGGAAGCGGTGCGAACGGACGAAGACTGATCAATGTGATCATGTTCGTCTGGATGTCGTCTGTTTCGTCTTTTACCTGCAATGACGACCGAATGCTGTTCAGTGATGTTTCTCACTTCGTCTGATGGAGACAGACCAGACATAATGATACCTGATGACTCACTACTCGATTCTTTAAGTTTACCAAATGAAGGCGCATTGTACGTCTTTATATCTCGACGATTACGTTGTTGATAAGAAGGCATCGGATATGGTCGCAGAACGTCGGAGGAAACTGAATCCTCGTCAAAAAGAAACGGTGAATCTCGTGAATCGGTCGTCGATTCACGTTTGCTGCCAAACTTCGACGGCGTCAATTCCGCGAGTTCAATCGCTCGTGCGTTTGTCTCCGCAGCGTTTGGTCGTTGGCTATTGTTGTGTTTCTTCATCAACTTCTTTCGGTCGAGACTGCTGCAGTTGAATTTGCCGTTCGGTGCGTAATAAGCGATCTGCTTGTTTCTCAGATACGACGAGTAGTCGGTTGAATCGAGCTGACCAGAGTTCTGATGAGTTAAGACACGAGATGATGATGGCGCCAGATGATGCTGCTGCTGCTGCTGCGGTGGATCGTGGTAGACGTTGTGATGCATTGTTGTGTCTGGAGCGATGCTCAGTGGGAGACTGGAGAGGCTGCTGCTGCAGGAACTCGTCAGATCGGATGATTCAACGGTTGATGGAGATACGGACGATCCTTTGCTTCTCTGATATCCAGATGATGAAGACATTGGATGATGTTGCTGAACACGTCCTCTGCCAATCATAAGAAAAGAAAACCATTCTATGTAGAACAGATGTTGTATAATTAAGTCTGTTAACATCGTCAGTTAATGTTTGATTTCTTTGCACAACAACAGATGTCATCATTCATTCATTCCGAATACTTATATAGCGCCCCTTCAAGAAGGCGCATCACTTGACTTCGCCATAGACTGTCATTTAGCAGATGCGCTGAAGTGATGATATCAATGCAAAGCAAACATGAATTTGCAATTCATTCTAATAATTTGCATTAACATCATTTTATCTTCTGCATGACTGACTGTGATCATTTTAACTGGTCTTCAGTTTATGACTATCGCATAAGTCATCTTTTTATCTACCTTTCTGCTCCACACTTGCGTTTTATTACATTAATTTTTTCTGTTTGTTCTGTCCTAGTATGGTGACATTAAAACGGTTAAAAATCATGAAATCCATTTTCATCTCGAAGATAGGAACCTTCCGACGAATCACGGTAGAAACGGATTTCTTACCCATGGCCACCGGGTTGTTGTTGTTGATAGCCATTGAAGGGAGCAGCTGAATATTCGGGTCGATAGAGAGACGGTGGAGTCTGAGGATGAAGTCGATTCTGACTCAGACTGAGGACAGACGACGATCCGGATGAAATGGAACTGCTATCCATCGATGGAAGCGTTGAATCGGAAATCTACAGCAGCAGAAGAGAAATACAATCTAGTAAATAAAGAACTCCAACCGCACTTACACAACCAGCATAAAAACATTTATCCAGTAACTTCTTGACCTCACGCATGCCACTGTGACCTCCTTTGAAATTCTGTCTGTAAACATCACCTGGTGTACATGTCACCCACAGTGAGGAGGTGCAAGGACCAACTTCTTATCAAATGACAGTTATCACTTAGTCATGCAGATAAGAGTGATAAAGAGAGCAACTTGTTCCCATGCAATGTCATCCTATCGTCTATATTTAAACGTATGTGGATAACAGACGTTACATAGAACCATCTGACAACAGAGATAATGTTGCAAACACAACAGTTACAACAAAACTGATTGACACAAAAGACCAAGCACTCAAAATAAGAAAAGAGAGACATGATCAGTTCTCAGAAGGACTGTAAATGCATTGTCAAAAGACAATCAACTCTACATACAACAGAACATGCTCCATTAGAAATGATGCAATTATGTCACCAATGCAATTTAGAAAGCAGAAAACCCAGAGATACTATATAGTGTGAATGATTAAAACACACACACACACACACATGTACGCACCAACACACAATACACTCACACATAATCTATGCAAGGACAGCAACTAATATGAATGTTTGAAAGGCGATAAGGCTGTTCAGTTAACCCTTTAATGCCGAGATGATAGTAAATGGTATGGGAAATCCTATACCTTCTGGCATTAAAGGGTTAGTATCTTTGTCTCTTGCATACACTGCGCACAAACCTTGTACGAGTTGTTCGTGTAGTAATCTTTGTTTGTTTGCGGCTGAGGCGTCGTTGGTCGTCTTCTGTGTGGATTCGGAAGAGTGCTGTAACTCGGCTCAGAATTCCTCGATGTATCTGCTCGCTTTGGCGATTCATATTCAACGTCTGAAATATACAATTTTAAATCAAATTTAATTAATTATAATGAAAATAATAATAAGATGATTTATAGAGAGCCAGACAACAGTGATGGCAGAAGAAAAAGAGCTAAAACATCAATGAACATCATCAAGATATTGACATCAGATCACTCTTCTCACTGTTCAAAATGATAGACAATTACATCATGAACATGAAATCGAAAAGATCATTTACATGATCCAGCGTATAAGAGACAGACAGACAGACAGACAGACAGACAGACAGACAGAGACTTGTGAGATATCATCCACCAACTGAAACACCAGTTTCAAGCGGTCTGCTAAACCCATTCATCATTTTCAGTCACACACCGAAAATTATGCAAATGACTTGAGAATGAATTAGACATTCATGTTTGCTCTGCATACCACAGATATGTCTGGTGCAATATGTCTGGTGCAATATGTCTGGTGTAATATGTCTGGTGTAATATGTCTCATGATTATGTCAACTGATCCAATTGATTCTGTTATTAGTTGAAACCGATCAACTTAGTCAACATTTCTGATTTGCATTCAGTCATTTCATAAATTAAAACAACAACAAATGACTTCCACAACATACAAGAAAGAAGTGACAAGAAACATAGAGTTGACCAAAACATAAGAGTTGACAAAAACATAGAAAAGACAAAAGCATAGAGTTGACACATGAAAAACCAAAACATTAATCGCATAAATCCTATATTCAATGCAACTACAGAATATTCAAGTAAACTGTTTCAAGACAGACCATTCTGAAGTACTACTTGTGAATGAGATAAAGTAAATAATTTGAATGGGTCAAATTATTTACTTTATCTCCTTCACAAGTAGCACCTCAGAATGGTCTTTCACCACAAAATATGAAACAGAGCCAAACTCTACATGAAATGCGAAAAGCCAACAATCAAACAATCGTACAATGATTAAGTTGATTATGATTAATTAATGAAGACATAAAATGGCCGATGATTAATTACCATCCGTTGTCTTTGAAAATGATTTCGTTGTTCCTCTCTCTTGTCGGTAGATATGCAACGTCTCTTCCAAACCCTTCAACTACAACATCAACAAATGCATAATGTTATACATAAAATGTCCACAACACCTTCGTAAGATCAGATTCACTTTCAATCACTGTTTAAAGTTCTTAGTGCAGAAATGTTAAATGGACATCGTGAATGGACATCGTGAATGGAATCCACCACTAAACCCATGCAACTGTATTTGTATTGCTTTAAAACATTTATAAAGCGACTCCAGTAGGGTGAGCTGTTCAGAGTTGCTCCCAGTGTGCAATGCTACGAGAGTAGAAACAGGTTTTAAGAATGAAAAGGAGGAAGAAAAATTCACCAAGCAGAATCTGAGATAGAGTCGTCGATGTTAAAAGTGTATTCAAGAGAGCAACGAATTGATGATTCTGAATGTAATGCCATCCACATTCAGTCAATCATTTTAAAATCCATGAGGACACTATGCTAGACATCTAAGACAATGATGTAGGGAGGGGCAGAGGGTTCTACAGTGGCCCTCTGCGACTGATCTAGTTTGACATCATGTACTACAAAACACGTACAATTACTTGAAGGAGATTCAGGTTCATAATTACTAAGAACGAAAGCTCAATGTACTAAGACAGAGAACATCTTTGCCATTGGCATCAACCATGTGGAATTAACATATCATGTGGAATTAACATATCAGTCAAACAATCTATTATTCATCAGTCTCGAATATTTCTTAGACAGCAGTTCAGCTGCAAGGCACATGTACACAAACAATGCAAGACTTGCATGGGCAATTTGGGCATGCCAACACACGTAACAGTCATCCATTGTCAATAATACAACAACAACAGCGGCGGCAACAATAACAACAACAATTCAGTCAATAAATCCAGTCAATCAATCAATCATTCAATCAATCAATCAATCATCGTTTATTCTGAATGACAAAGTTGTCATAGATCCATGCAACTTGTTATGTATTGAAACTGATTCTTAGTTTTGACTGGATTTACGGCAACATTATCGACCACAGTCAAGTATTCAAGGCAGATAAAGATTGGAAAGATGCTGAAATTTACAGAACTGTTGAGACATAACAGCTCTTATCAACATTTGCTGTCATCTTGTGGGCTTTTTTTGGTTGCAATAAAGTGCATTGATGATTGATTGAATTGATGAACTTTAAGCATAACTATTCATAGGGCAATTAGGGCATGCAACACATCTTGCAACACATCTTGCAACACATCTTGAACAGTGATTGTTCAATATCAAACCTGAAGAAATTAACCATAAAGTGCTAGAATCTCACCTTATCAATATGTTTGATATACTCGAGACTGTGTTTCTTGCGAACGGGTCTTGACAGCGTCTTGTCATCAGCCAGCTTCCTAGCAGCTGTTATAATCTGCTGCTGGACCTCAATCTGCATCTCTAATCGTTCAATAGCATCGTTCTAAAATCAATGACAAAGAATATAAGAACAATTGAAACTTCAAGTGTATCCTGATATATTTAACAAAAAGGAAAACACGTTGCATTTCTTGTTGATATATTATCTGCTCAATTGATCTGATTTTTAAAAATCTGTTTAAACGACCTCTAAGAACGAATGATGCATACAGCAAAAATATAAAAATTGGTAAAACAGAAGATATGCAATTCAACAATTCAAGTCCTTCACATATTTAAATGCTCATCATCAGCATACCTCATTTGGCATTTTAAACTTTCTTTCCACTGACTAACTGACCCCAGAACAATCATGCACTCCTAATGATGATGATGATCATGAATTCATATCACGTACTGTTTTGTTGGCATCTCTTTCAAGAAACTTTGACGAAAGAGAGAATTCGGTTCCCATTCGCCTCTTGACATGCGGCCTTGGTTGACCAGGAATCACTGGAAACTCCACAGGTAATACTCCGGTTATTTCCTAAAAATACAGATGATTTGCATAAATTACAATAATTACACAGGTAATACTCCGGTTATTTCCTAAAAATACAGATGATTTGCATAAATTACAATAATTACACAGGTAATACTCCGGTTATTTCCTAAAAATACAGATGATTTGCATAAATTACAATAATTACACAGGTAATACTCCGGTTATTTCCTAAAAATACAAATGATTTACATAAATTACAATAATTACACAGGTAATACTCCGGTTATTTCCTAAAAATACAGATGATTTGCATAAATTACAATAATGCTCTGTCCTGCAAAATGCAGTTCCTCTGAAAGTTAAGAAAACAATATTTGTAAAGCTCGAGGCAGCACTTGGAGACCTACATACCATATAGATTGCATATAAATTCATACATAATTTAAATCTTGGCCATTGGAGAGGTATATTCTCTTTTTTCCTTTTTGCATCATGCATTCTAATTAACATAACTTGAAAGGTTTCAAGTGGTTAAGAAGACGACTCATCTGCGTAAGTACTGCTGCAATTAAGAAGAGAAGAAATTCCTTTTCAACACCAATCCCATAATTAATTATGTGCAGACTTTGCTCATCTTTTACACATCATGATCACTGAAGGGAAGGAACATCCTGTCTTAGAGTGTGGCAGCACAATAGAAACCATCCTTATTTATTGCCCTTCCCTCCTCTGCACCCAACCCCGTTTCTGTGGATGAGACAATGACTCATCAGTGACTCAAGGTCATCAGAGATAAAAACTGGTGGAGCTGGAGACAATGTAGTAGCAGACAAGAGAACTTGCATGAGGAGCGGAGGAAGGAAGAAATGCTGACAAACTGAATGATCTTTGCTAATATTTACTCAGCTCATGGATGTAGAAAACAGACAGCTATACTGCTGCCTCATAAATAGAATTAATGTCAAAAGCATTTGTCAGTGTAAAAGAAATTATAGAAATTCGTACAACATAGTGGACATCCAAAAACAACATATCGTTGAAACTCATTGCGATTCATTCACTACAAGGATTTATATAGCACCCGTTCAGGAGTGCTCCCGACTCAACCTCGGCTGAAGATTGCAATAGAACGTGTCAGAGGTTAGCCAGACCAGTTTCAGTTGTACGGACAAATGTTTTCACAATACAAGGAAGCCTTTTACAGCATGTCTCTACACATCTACTTAGCACTGTTTCAAGACATCTTTTTAATAGGCTATGCATATTGTGCATAACCAGAAACCTGAGGAGCCTACAACTGTGTTTCACAACTGGGCCTAAGTTGGGAAAGAATGCCTCTGAAAAGAGACTTTAAAGAGGTATTACATAAATTCTGACTGTTTTCGATACCTCTCGTTACTCTAACGTTCTTAGAATTTCTGTCATTGCATCGTTACATTGCAATGCATCGTTCTGTCTTTGTCTCTAACCTAGAGCGCAATCTGACACGACTGTGACGGTTTAATAGATCAAAGTCAGACAGGTTATCAGGTACTCACTGCTTCTGCAAGACACACTTCACGAAGCGCTTGAAGTCTCTCCTCCAATCTTTTCTTCAGTTCTTCTCTCTGCATTTTCAGCTCCAGAACTTTCTCTTTTAGGATCTCTGACTCTTTAGCATTCACTAAAAAACAAAACACAAAAGACATTAAACAATTGCAAAAACAGACTCTTCACAGGCTTCTGTAATTATAAATTGTCTTATTATTATTATTATTATTATTATTATTATTATTATTATTATTATTATTATTATTATTATTATTATTATTATTATTACTATTAAATTATAGCAATTCCATCCAGTATAAAAGCATTGGTTGATGGCTCTTGGTTCAGGTCCACATACCATTCAACAGCAGTGCACCAGTCTTATGTGGGTTTAATGGCCTGTAGAAAACAAGAGATATATTACAGCCCTAGGCATGTATGCCAACAATTTTTCCCTTCTTATGATAAGCTGAGCTGAGTCACCAGTCTCCAAAACTGACAAGCATCTGACGTCTGATGAAAAAAGAATTGTAAAAAAAGCTCCTGACATAAATGACTGAAAACTGAACAGTTCAAGCTATCCTATTCTGATTTGTCTCTGTGTCAACACACAACCATAATCACCAAAGATGTGTCCACTGCAGCAACATGCTGTCTCCGTGACTTGATTCCCCCCCCCCCCCCGATTCTGACCTGGCACCAGAACTGACAAATTACCTGACTATAGTGGCTTTGATTTGAAAGAATACTGACAACCCATAAATTGTTTATACTAACATAGCACACAAGTTTACCTATATTTTACGCCATGCTTAGAGTAAAAATGCCCACAATGTGGACTATCAGCTCTGCATGGACAGATTAAATTGGTTGCATTGCTAGGCCACTCAAGTGATTGTCAGACAAGGTACGTCATAAATGTTTAATTAATTTTAAAAGCACTAAATCTTTACACACAAGCTGTAAACTTTGTTGGTAACACAGTTCACATGTCACATAAACATCACGTGTCACATAAACATCACATGTCACATAAACATCACGTGTCACATTAACATCACATGTCATGAAAACACGTTAATATGACTCGAGATGACAAGCGATATCTAAATCTGAAGACAGAATCTCTAACTAATCGGTCACTTGAAGAAATCAAAGGCTGAGGACTTCAACCTTACTATCAGACAATTGTGCAAACGCTTCAAGTTTTCATAATGAAAAGAGAGGCATGCTTCAGTATCAATGATTGTGCACACACTGCAACATTGCTGAATGGTTCTAATTTGCTCGTTCGTGATTGTAGTTTGTGAGCGTTGTCCGTAGCTGGCCCTGTGACTTGGAATGCGTTCCATACTAATCTTCGTTATATGCATATATTGATCTCTATGTCGTATTTTTCACTGTTCTTAAGACTGTCCTATTCGACCTGGGTTGGACTGGGAGTGCTCCTGAGTAGGCAACCTTCAAGGGATGCCATATCAAATTGCTGTAATAATAAATAAATACATAATTTGGAAAGTGACAAGTCTTCAGAGTAAAACAACATCTCCCATTTTAAACACTCCCATGTCTGATAGTGTATCTGATATGTACAACATTGTACACTTTCGATGTGAATGTGATAGCAACCACTAGACGACCATAAGAAACACCAATCAGCAATGATCTTTACAATGTCACCGAGACTACGGGGTACATTGGAACTGCCTCACTGCATCCATCACTACATTCATTCACTTTCTGTTTTAACACAATTCTTATGTATACATGACACAAGTTAGAGTAATTTTTTGAATTCTTTGAACAATGCAAAACGTATATAATATTTTGTTTAAACAGATTAAAATACTTCAATCAAAATCAAATTCAATTTAATTCAATTTATACATTGAGATAAGATGACTGGGCATTGACTATAATTGCTCTATCAAATTTCTCCACTACTCTTTTATCATCCTGTGTTTGATACTTCATCATCACATGTAGTCTATAATAATGTGAGCACCGAAGAAGTTCAAACCATGTTGTGAGCTCAGGCCAAGACTACGTTAAGCGAAATGACATCCAATTTTGTAAACAAGCTGCAATTTCTGACAGCTCATAGTAATCTTATGAAATATTGATTGATCCTCTCCTTACCCTGCTATATACCTTCATGTCTCAAGCAAAGGAGGCCCTACCCCCATATCTCAAGCAAAGGAGGTGCTACCCCATGTCTCAAGCAAAGGAGGCACTACCCCATATCACAAGCAAAGGAGGTGCTACCCCATGTCTCAAGCAAAGGAGGCGCTACCCCCATATCACAAGCAAAGAAGGCGCTACCCCATGTCTCAAGCAAAGGAGGCGCTACCCCCGTGTCTCAAGCAAAGGAGGTGCTACCCCATGTCTCAAGCAAAGGAGGTGCTACCCCATGTCTCAAGCAAAGGATGAGGAGGCAAAGAGTGACTAGGACGCAGGAAATGGTTCAATCAGATGGCAAAGAAACAGCTCTACGCAACAGGAAGGCACAACTTGAAATCATCACAGGATATACAATTATACATGAACATATGCTCCCATCCAGGATCCACAATGAGATGGGGTGAGGGAAGCACGATGCCAATGTGGTGGGGTGAACCAATTGCCATCGCATAATATATCATGAAAGCCAGAGATCCTGTACATAAGACATAGATGCAGTGTATCTAGATGTCTACGTGTAAGGGTATAAAAAGGTCCGGAAACCCTTTCTCACCCTTTCCCATCTGATAGATAAACTGCTCAGCCACTTCTCCGTCTCTGCTAATCCCTATCCAACTCTTGCCCCCCCCACCCACCCACTGAAGCTGAGAACAAGTATAAGCTAAAAATAATAATGACCAAATAATAATAAAATAACAGCATTATATTACTAGCAAAATTTTAATATTCCTGTTCACAATTTAAAAAAAATAGCATGTATCTCAGAGAAGTAATTCCTAAGCTTATGAAACTGTATAAATCAATCGATGGTGATGCTAGAAAAAGCCAAGGTTCTCTAATCTCTGTTTGGGTTTTCTCTTCAACTTGAGGTCTCTTTACTACCATTTCTACCCAGTTTTCTGTCTGAGAACCATAGGTAGTGAGAGATTGATATACAGACACAAAAAGATGTGCAGATAGACAGACAGAAAACAGAGAGCAGCATAGATGAATGACAACAACATGCAATACAAAGACAAAGAGAGAGATAGAGGCAGATAAGATGAGAGTTGCGTTACTAACGTTCTGTTTGTGTCGCCATGACTGAGTTGAGTTGTGGTGTACTTCTCGACAGACTTAGACTCTTCGCCACTTCTAAGCGAGGTTTGCTGAGAAGAATGTCTGGATCCTCAACGTCACTCCAATGCTGCGGTGACTACAGAGAAAAGAAACAGAGAAGATATTATGATGAGACCATTACCTAGATCACATGATTTAAAAGCCTTTCCACAATGCACACAACGCATCCACTACTATTACAATCACAGAAACAGCACAAGACCTCATCATGACAACAACAAACAATAACAACAAACAAATTCAATAACAACAATCTTATGTAGGTAACAACAATTACAGATGTTTGACATCAGATGATTTGAGAATTCAGCTTCTGACTGATTTTCTGATCAGCTGACCCACATTCAGAGATGACGAAGAACTGTCACCAGTGTCACTCCTTCATTTTCTTAGCCTCAGCATACACGAGGCTGGATGTCTCTTTCTCACATCCTGATCTTATAAAAATAACAGTGTAAGGTCAGTGTGCTTGTTGTTGTTGAGTTTGCAATAGTGGAGTTAATATCTCAAAGCAAATATCTATAACGATATGATAAACCTCTACCCTGTTTTGACACTGCAACTCTCAAACACTATTATCAGGCACCCAACATTGTTCAAAGACCCACTTCTTTGGAAATAGAAATGCAAATAAATTCAGCAGCATTCTCACCTGCCACTAAAGTACTTTTCCACACCATTGAATGACAAGATTTTCACAATAACCAACTTAATGTTTATAAGCTTTCTTAGACTGGGTTAATAAATTCCCACGGTTTGGTTGGACTATTATAAAGTTCCGCTTGACCTGCTACACGGATACCTTGTTTCATGAACTCTCTCTCCCCATTTCACCCAAGTGACCTGATTGCACAAATAGTGATGTATTGAACATGCAAAGTACTATGGGTACTCCTACTCCTATGACTCAAATTATGTCAGTGTTTACAAAAATGTCCAGTAGTAATCACCTACACTTTAGATTTGACAAAATCTCACAGGTGCTCATACGTAAATGCTTTGCATTATCATAGAATGACATTGCATTTACAACATAATTTGCCAGTGACAATTATTTGCCCATATGTCACCTGAGGTCAGTACTGGTAGCCAAATACGTACTGGTAATCATATAATGTATTAAAAATTATAACCGACAAAGTTACTGGAATCTGATTATGGCCCTATTGTTAGATGAGCAAATACTTATATTCTCCCACTACTATCAACCTTACGACTTGTATGCTAGGATGTGACATGTCTGATTTTGATAGAAATGATAGAAGTGGGTATTAAACCGTTTTACACAATTCTCACAAATCTTTTCAACAGCTGCAAAGTCTGTGCAAATTAAAGAAATGAGGCATTTTCCGCTCTTCAATCTGGTTGGTTCATCTAGTTGTATCAGCCACAGACCACAGTCTTTCTAATGCAATGTGTCCTAAATTCCAATGGCTTGCAGTACCAGGGCCATTCTAAACTTTTTTGACTGAATTAACCAGACATAGACCCATCATCGACTCTCTTTCTCTTCTTCCTCTCTGTGTACTTAATCATTCAAATGACTGAAAGATATATTTGTTGACAATGGCTGACATTACAACTGACATAATTATATAACAAGTAGTTGCTGGTCAGTCACTTGAGGCTTCGTAAAGTGACAAATTAGAAATGTAGCTATCTCCTATTTTCCATGTCTAAGCACGCACCACGAGATTTACAAACACACTCATGAGTGAATCAGTGATTTACACAAGGCCATTCTAACCAAACTTCTCCTACAATCTGATATATTTTTGCCTCGTCTAACTAATCTCAGCTGAACCGTCTGATTGAGAAGAGTATTCTCTCATCTAAATAGACTTTGCAACTATTAATCCCAAACTCATCACTGTCTTTCTTTATATCCACGACAGCCTTCATTCACTGTCATCAGAAAATCTCTGACCAAGTTTCAACAAACTAAGACAATAGCCTACATGTATATTCAAAGCTCAACTTTTAAGCTTCAACTGAAATCAACTAAAATCAGAGTTTTTCACATCAGAATATCATCAACTCATACTGACCATTCAGTCACTGTTGCACCCTTGGGCCCCCCCCCCACTCCACTGGATATGAAAATCACCTCAGTTTGTACTTAACCCTTTGTTCAACCACAGCTTACAATCTAGATGGTTAATTGCACATACACAGATACTGTAAACTATCACAACACATACCAGACCACAACAGACAGTGCAGCAGCAGTTGGCTCACCCACCAACCAACCAACCAGACTACCTCTACCTCTCTTTCACCGGATTCGACAATGTTCTGCATCCAGGGTTGCTTCTCCCTCTCCCCCTCTCTCTCTCATTTTCAGCTCACAAATAATCTTGGCTGCCTTCCCTCAATGGCCAATGGCTAATGATGCTTGAGCAGATGACTTGCATTCACAACCAGATGCCAAATTACAATACAATACAACTGTATTGTGATATATTGCCCTTTAGGCAAAAGACTATAAGCATACTCTCAGTGTTAGAAGGCAAGCTCTGAAACCAATTGACCACTGTGATCCTGTCACACCCTGTTGCATGCAAAGACAAGAGAGATGAGACCCCTCAGAAGAGGCTAACACCTGATACACTAATACTGTGCAAATCATGATTATTAATATCATCATGCTTTTATCAAATCTTATCATAAGCTGTTTTTCTCTTCTAGAAGAACTAAGTTGCAAACCATTAACTTTCAACTTTCCTGGGAACAGTTTAAAAGAAAAAAGGCAGAAGATCAGTTGAACCTTGGTGCGACTTTTTGACATGGTGTCATATAAATTTGCAATAACAATAAGAACTTTGTTAACTACAAAAAATGATCAGTGTGTGTGTATGTATGTGTGAGTGTGTTATGGATAGACAATGCATTGTCTAACTCAACTGGCAAGTATCAGACACAAACAGCATCTTATTATTAAATTGTTAATATTTCAGTTTCCTTGATTTGTCCAATTCTAATAAATTTATGAATGAATAATGAATTCAGATTCAAAGACAGTTAAGCATTAGAACACTAAATAATCCTTATCCACAGACTGCATTCTGTGCTGTGGTCAGGAAGAATACTTGGTAATCATAAAGACTGAGTGCCTGGGTATAGAAACAACATGGAATGCACCGAAAATGTGCTCAAAATGTTACGTATACTAGCAACATTCCATAATGCAATGAACATCAATTTTCATCAAACATCAAAGCATCAAGAATTAACCTTATAGCGCAATAGCACTGCATCTATAAGCACTGTAAACCATGCTCAATCACACTTATTATCATGGAATCGTATCATATTTATACATTTTTATAGCACCTCTCACAAAATGATTATCCAGCGGCATCCTCAGCATGCAAACTGAGGGAAAAGAAACATCTTTAAAGAATGAGAGACTGAGAGGAAACGAGTCATTAGTTTAGATCGTTTAGTGCAGGAGGAAAGTCATATCAAATGGAGGGACCAACCACAGCAAACGCCCGATGTTCGGCAAGAGCAGACCATTGCTCATTGGAACAAAAATATCACGACGGTCACAAGAACACATTGAGCGAGAAGCGAGAAGACGATGAAGATAACGAAACACAAGTAACACATAGGCCTATAGTTTGAGAGATATTTAGAGGCATTTCTCAGCTCTGTGATTTGGAGACCAGGAAGAAGATATGTTCGTGGATGCACCTCTGAATAGTCATTCTGAGAGTGGTGCTATATAAATCTATATAAGTAGACAATACAATACAATACAATTCGAATGTTCATTCTTAACAGCACAGCATCCAGTGCACCGTGTTGCCATCTAGATGAGGAGTAAAGCATAGGACAGAGAATAATCTTCCATCGTCATCACATCATCATCACATAATTTAACAGTCACAACACAACCAAGCACTTTTATTTTAAAGTTATCTAAATATTCAATAACAAGGAATGTTTCCATGAGTTTATCAACTGCACTGTTATGCCATCCTGTTTTCAGAAATGCAAGACATATTCCACGACAGACTACCGTAACTACATTTCTGCAACTTGAATGAAGACATCTGATCAATGTGATAAGTCCCAATCAGTCAATGAAAACAACTGCTTGGACAACATGGCAGAAATGTCAATACGAGCAAAACAACTGAACCTAATCAGTTTCAACTAGAACTGTCCTAATCATAATCTAATCGACTCTGCAAATCATGAAATTCTATAATCACTGCGTGCAAGTAAACGAACATTAGATTGATACAATGGACAGGTAAGACCAGGTAAGACACGATACCTGGTGATGAACGACGATACAAAACATTAAACTGACTTGGGAGACCTCGGTTACTTCCTATTCCCAACTTATCCCTTCAAAGACATGAAGAAAACTTACCAGCATGATCAGCAAAAATAATCCAGTGAGTATAATATGGATCAAATGAAGTACTAAAAGCCTCAGCCGTAGATCACGACAGATAGTTGAAGAATTTGCGTCAAAATGGCTGATGGCTGATAGCGAACTACATGGTCTGCTTAATCCATTCAAAGGAATTTCAACGAAAGGCCTAACGCTATTATTCACCGGCGGCGCCCACGCTACACACCTAGGTCTATGCAAATGAGGCCATTGCAGAACACTCCCTCCGCGATCAGCCAGGCGCCACGCAGCACTGAACAGCGGCGCCGACGACGGGCCAGGCTTAGCTCCGCCCATCTATTGGTATAATATGCAAATAAAGCCAAATCTCTTTTACGGCTGCCTCATACGTGCCACTGAAGACAAAATTCTTGTGACAGAACATAAGACTGATAGGCCTACACCGTCATGCACCCAAGTCATTTCGAATGCTAACAACGAGCCCTTCTTCTCCATTGGGATTTATTATCAAGAACCGACACACAACGGAACACATCAAAGGCACCATCAATTAGGTCTACCTGGCTGTTCCATTTAGCGGAATACGCCAACATTAGTTTTGTTGTCAATTAAACAGATTGTGTGAAGCAAAGTTCAAAGAGAATTTAATGGACAACTGCAATACAGATAGCAACACAATCATTGTCTAGATAGTACACACACAAACACACACCTACATTAATTGATGATCTATATTGAAATAGCCCAAGGAACATTTTAGTCTTATTGTCAACACACTCTGTTCTGACATATTCAAAGGACAAAATAATGACTTCTCTGGGCACATTGGGATATAATATGGATCTACCTACATACAGGTCTATGGTCTTCATAAAAACTTACTAAATAATAATATTCTTCGATTAACTTCAAACTGATGCACTGCAGTATGATTGCAATTCATAGTAGGCTATCATGACAGTGACACGTTATTGCAGAAGTCAAATTCAGCCATGCAAGGCTCCATACCATCCTAATGCTCATGTTACCAACGCCAAACAGAACAAATAGAATGCTGAATTGACGTTAGGAATGACTCAAGAGTTGAATGAGATTTTCACTGAAGCACAGCACACGCTGCATGACTGCACCAATCCATTGTTGGCTGGATTACCTCAGTTCAAACGTTTAAAAACAAGCTGATCATTCAACTTATAAATGACTACTTAAGGAAGAAGCAAAATGCAACTGATTAAGAAAGTGAAGAAATTAGAATCGATTAGAAACTTCAGGTCAAAGGTCACTCCAGGGCAACCCTAAAAAACCAAATAAAATTAAAACTTTTTTTATCCTCAACTGCAAATAGACTGTGATTTTTGCTACGTCTAATCAACTTTCCCCATCGTTTGTGTTTCTTCTGCACATAAAGCCACACAACCTCAATTAAGCAACCATCAAATGATTGTGGATCACTGAACACTAATCATGTAACAGATATTTTCTCCAGAAATAATGAGACAAACACAGACAGACAAAACAGACAGACAGACATGCAGGCAGGCAGACAAACAGACTCAAATAGATTCAAAAGAGATTCAAAAAGAATAGAGGGAGTCACAGGAAGAGACAAGGAAATATAGGACAGGCTGAAATATATGACACATGACATAAAAACAGAGTACAGACCAGGCACCTACGATACTTTGGACACAAGTATTATTATCTAGAATGAGGAAGGAAAGATATCGAAGATATCACTAGATGGTTATGTACACAGGAGAAGAGGAAGAGGAAGACCAAAGAGGAAGACGGTGGATAGACACGTTATTAGACACGTTAAAGGAAGACTGCTGAGGACATGGGTTATTAAAGATTCAGGAGGCCACCACTGACAGGGCACAGCAAAGGGAGAAATGGAGAGCTACCAAAAGAGAGCGTCTGACATGTGTCAAGGGCATCGCCTGAGCCATAAGTCAAGTAAGTCAAGAGATTGAGTCGCATGAATCCATAAAAACAAATAAAAGTCTTAAAGTGGAGACATGCAATTCAATTGTCTTTATAATAGCAGCAGATACTCCATATATAAACAGTCGGTTTAACCAACAAGTTCTGCACAAAACTGTCAAACAACCAAATCAAACAAAGAATAAAAACAGCAGATCCAAAATACTTAAAAGATTCCACAACGTCAAAATGCAATTAAGGCAATTTTATCCTTCACCATTTTAGGATAGAATAGAGAGAGCCACCGGTGGATGAATTGTCTCATTTGTCAGACTGGTTTTTTTTAAACGGGTTTAAAATGTGTCAGATATGGATGAGATGGATGAGATTAGATACATCAGATCCTCTTGTGTCAGATGGATGAGATAGATGACATTAGATACTTCAGATCATCTTCCACGATTGCTCAACATGTCAACTGGAGTCACTGAGTCAGAAATCATTTTGCAAGTAGACACACACCCCTAACAATGGGTTTCAATTACTCTGCAGTTGGGTCGTCCCATCAACTGTTTTAATGTCAAAGTCATTCAGAAAATGATGATCAGTCATACAAACTTCTCCCAAATATATAGTCTGTCATTTCGTAAACAAGATGACGCCCAATGTTGGAAAGAAAAAACAACCAAAGTCAGTCAAAAAAACATTCAGAGGCAATCCTCCAGGGCAGAGAGAAAAATCACATCCATTGGTAGTACAATGAAAAACTAAACACAGGCAATTCATGGGAGTCAAATGCTACCATAGGTAGTGCAGTTAAAACTTACCGTACATAATTCATTGCAGTCAAATGCTACCATAGGTAGTGCAGTTAAAACTTACCGTACATAATTCATTGCAGTGAAATGCTACCATAGGTAGTGCAGTTAAAACTTACCGTACATAATCCATTGCAGTGAAATGCTACCATAGGTAGTGCAGTTAAAACTTACCGTACATAATTCATTGCAGTGAAATGCTACCATAGGTAGTGCAGTTAAAACTTACCGTACATAATTCATTGCAGTGAAATGCTACCATAGGTAGTGCAGTTAAAACTTACCGTACATAATTCATTGCAGTGAAATGCTACCATAGGTAGTGCAGTTAAAACTTACCGTACATAATTCATTGCAGTCAAATGCTACCATAGGTAGAACACTTACCATAAATAATCCAATAATTTCCTACAGGTGACTAAATGCCTTCATTGAGAGACCACCTAGCCTCTAAAGCAAAGCAAAAAACCGACAGTAAACCAGTTAAACCTTAGTCCATTTCTCAAATCTCAGTTTACCAGTAAGAGGTCCTAAATAATTCTAAAGATAGTCCTGCCAGCTATAATTAGTCTAACAGCAGTAGAGCAGTTCAGGTAAATCATACCTGAATGAAGAGGACCATAATCTACAGCAGAAGCACAGCCTATATCTTTAACTGAATGGTCCAATGTACATGTAAGTAGGCTTCTTGTTCAGGTAGCCTGCCCCATGCATGCTTGCAGTTGTTACCTCAGGTAACAAGCCATTCTGGGGTGGAGAACTGTCATTAACATTCTTGGCGCTGGTCCAGCAATGGCTTTAGGAAAGCACAAGGGCTAAGCCAATGAAGACAGAGTACTACAGGGTTTAATGAAACTGAAGAAGACACCAAGATCTATACACAGACACCTTTAATTATCTGACAGGCTTATCAGACAATTCCTTGAAGGAACATGTCTCAACATGACAACAACACAAACAGACACTCACACCCACACCAGACACATCCTAATCGGACCAAACTAGTTGGACCATTGAGAAGATAATGCTGTGCTGGAAAGATAAAAAGTGATCCCAAGCATTAGCTTGCCTAACTGTCATATTGAGTCCACAACAACAAGATAAACTTCTTCTGTTATCAAGACAGATAAACTAAGAAAAACTGTCACATCTGATAAGGTATGCTCATTCAAGTGTACTGTACACCAATAGCTCATTAGCATCAGTATAAATGTTAGCATTACTTGTTATCCTGGTTATGTAACTGCTCCTTTACCATCAGTACTGATGGTGCTATTATAGCATTACTGTAAATCATTTAAGTCAAGTAATTGTACAAATGCCTTCATCAAGTTTATTACTCAGAAGTAAAATGTTCAACAGACTATTGACTAAAGAGACAAATATCAACTCCTTATGGAAAAGCTGTCCTACTATGTTCAAATGTGCTTGCCATAAATACTATCAGTTGATGTAACAGCAGTTGAACCGTGGATTAAAAAGCAGATGACAGCGACATCCATCCATTAGCCATCTGGCATCTATCCCAAGATAGATGTTTGACTTGGGTGTGTGTGTGTGTGTGTGTGTGTGTGTGTGTGTGCAATAAATATACAAATCAAATCAAATCTGAAAGAGTTATGGTAGGTGTCAAAAGTAGCAGAACTTTGGCAAGTTGCAGCATGGAAAGGAATATTTAAAATCAGAATAGAAAATGATGTGGACAGAAAATGATGTCAGACACTACGAAGACTTAAGTAGATCACTTCATATTATCCATCTCATTTCAGACCCAGCAAATAAATATATTCTCATGAATTTACTTTGTGAAGTAAATCTTTCATGTGGGTAGAACCGTAGAATACACAATGATCATTCTTTGTTTGCAATGCATGAACGCCACTGCTGCATAAACTATATTGACAACTGACAAAAGATGTTTGGTCAGACTCTGCAAATGCAAAGACCCATTCTCTCTCTCAAACACCCAGGGGTCCGTTGCACAACAAAAGCAGTTAATTGCCCAGCATGAACTTCATCATAATTATTTCCTCTCTTAGCTGTTGCTGTGGGCCAGAATGCAAAGCATGTAGATACCAAGTTCTGCATGTTTGTTTTGATGAACATTATCTCATCAGCAGATGAGATAATGTTCTGTATCTACACAAATACAATTATTGCAATATTTTGCTGAACACTTGTTAGCTCAACAAGAAACTGTGACCAGAACAACAAAGACTAAGAATAAGAACAACAAAGACTAAGAATAAGAACTGGAGAAAGTGACGACACAAAGACCCACAGATCTGTTAACAGAAAACGAGAATGAAATCAACAAATGCTTCCTGAAATATCAATTTTGTCCTTTCTTAAAATGCAAATATTTCAACTATAAAAGTATAAATAGGCAAAAGAATACCTATTGATGAAACCCAACTGGTTAACACATGGATCACTGTACCAAAACAATTGTGCCATTATATTGGTAAAGATTAAGTATTGCAATCTTCCATCGTCTACACTGACAAAGTAAATGCATTCAAATTAAACGTATTGCTAACAATGTTAGTGTATAATTATGACGTGTGAAAAGCACAACAGAAGACTTGAAAATAAAGAGTCTTTGATTTTGTGTTAATAAATTCTTAATGTGTAACACAGGACAGCAGTAAATCTTTTAACAGGTGAAGACACAAATGTCTACGTAACAAGTTCTGCATTTAATGTCTCTGTCCAAAGTTCAGAAGCAAGCACACGCATATAGAACCGATCAATGTGTCAGTGAAGTGTTCTTCACATGAAGTGTATTTAACGCTCAACGTCCTATAGTACATGCAGTGACAATCTGAATGAAAATTCAACCCATATAATTATAAACTCTCTATGTTACAACCATACAATAATTTCCAATTCCTTTCATTGAATCATTCTCCACTGTACAACATGGATGCAGCCAACTAGGTTTTGTAATCTGACAAAATTCAACTTAGGTTTTGGTCACACTGCTTCTAGATGTCCTTACTTTTAACCAGTTAGTCAGGATAATGATTGGTGTGCCCATGTAATTATTCATTTATTTCTGCTAGGGACACAGCGATCTATCCATACAGTTGTTCATTCGTCACTTAATATCGACTGACCAAAAGCCACTGGAACAAAGTAAGACCATGAAAAATCAAAAATTCAATTTAATCGACTTTTGATCAATGGTTAGATGATGGGCAACTTAATACCCAACGCTGATCACGAGTAGAACAGTATATATTAGGGTGATTCATACAAAATTATTTTCGAAATTTAAAGAGCATGGTTGCTAATTTTGTTCCTTTTGGGTCCAGAATAAATTGTGTATAAGAAATTTCAGGGCCAAATGAATTTTAGACCTAGCTCATTGAGCCCAAAGTTTCCACATACATTCGTGTTGAAGCTATGCATTGAAATAATGGCCATGTGAGGTTTAACACAAAATGAAGTTGAATAGCACAAATCATAGGGTCATTATTGACTCAAAATGGTCCTTGGAAAAACTATAATCATTCACAGCATTCTGTAAACTAAAGAAGTTTAATATCCCCGGCAGTAATCCACTGCTTGGTCTGCGTGTACAATAAACCTATAGAACTGCCAGTCAATAGCTGGTGTATCAGATTCCACCGGTCCTGTGCTTTCACACTCTCATGCTTATATAATCCTCGTTTACATGACTTGCAGAAAAACAGAATTCTGTGATATTTCTTCATTTAGAGACTGTCAATTAAAAGTGAACTCTTTATAGATTGGTCTTGAAACAACAAGTAAACTTTGTCATCGTGTGGTCATATGCACTTGGTTGTCATCACTATAGCATCTGTCTCTACTAGAATCAGTATAGGCACAATTCCATCACCTCCTCATCTTGCTGACAATTGATTGCTTCCAGTGAACAGCTCAGAATGACAATGGGCTACTTTCATAAGTTGCTTTATCAACATAGTGAACTTCCTGTTTGAGGTGTATGTGAGCCAAAACACATTCTGCTTTAACGAATGCAAGGTTTTTCTCTCCACTGTATCTTCATGTAAACCTTTAAGGAGAGTATTCAGCAGTTTTGCAGTCACATTCATGTTTTCCCTCGTGATCATCACTGTCCTCTTCTTCATCATTCCGGTCACAGCTATTGTAATCTATAGTTGTCTGCATGGTTACTCGAGCCAGACCCTTTAGCAGATTTTTTAGCATTTCTTGCTTCAATCAATCTTTTATTGTGTCATACTCTGCTCTGCAACCTTACGAAGATCCATGCTCATCTTTCGCGATTCTTGCCTATTTGCAAAAACGCTTTACACTCATCAATTTCAAGAACATGCTTAGTTTGCTGATTTGAAATATCAGCAATAAGATTCACTTTCAACAAATGCCTCTCATTTTTTCTGTGACTCAGAGTTCTTGCTTCTGATTTCTTTATCAGATTAAACTCCTCAACTAAACCCTTTACTTTGACACTGTATTTGTCTGAATTGCTGCAGGAATCTTTGCTTTATTGAAAATTGAATTGTCATTCAAGCTCTCTGACACAGTCTTCATCCAACTTTCTATGATGTCAAAAGGACGATGGTCTTTAGTGTGTAGCCTCCTTTGGTGGATAACACACTAATTCGGTGGATTGCTTCTGTTGCAAATAAACTAGAATTCTGTCTTCAAGACTTCAACCTTGCTAGAGAAGTGCAAACGTTCTTTTCCATTTACACTGCCAGCTGTATTGTATTAAATGAAGCCATTTTTAACTTTCTGTTGCAGCTAGGTCTGTACAAATGAATTTCACACAGATAATTCACTGAAAGCCACACTTCATTATCTTGTTAATTATACTTAGGAAAATGGAATTCCAGCAAGTATGACATTTTATGGAATGAAAACTTTAAAAACATAAATTTCAGAATATGGTGTGTAAAAATGCTATTGAAAATTTATCTCACACTGTCTAAACACAGTGTCTAGACAGATTACTGAAATATCCATGCATTTGTACTTTCATGCGAATATTTAAAATTATCCCTGCTTTGCAACAATGACGTCGCTGGTCAAAATAAAAATTACAATTCAGCAGGTTTTTTTTAATAAAACACAAGAAAATAGGAATTAATTATTTATGTATGGCCTATGACTATGAACATAATTTCCACTTACAGGATTACAGCTTAATCTAATTGGAAGTTTTGCTTTCCGGTATCTTATCACAGGAAATTGCATTGATTTCCTCATATAGACCCCATCTCAGATTTCAAGGTCAATGAGCTACCTCTAAACGTTCCTGGATCACAATAAAATTTTGAGGCAATGTTCACTAAGACAAAAGGAACAACATTATCTACCATGCTAGTCAATCAGGACAAATTATTTTTTCTCCATGGTGACGTGAATCACCCTAGTATATATAGCAGACCGATTAAGCAGCTTTTTCTGGTGGTATCCGATGACTGGCTTACTGGCTTGCACGTGATAGCAGTAGTTCAATCATATCAACATAAAACAGGAAAATGTTAAACAACAAACCAGAATGTCAAAAACTTGACTTTTGGAAGTATCGTAATGCACTACCACCACGACCACACAACATCCATCCATGAATGGGGAGATGCAATGGGCACAAATTAATGGGGAGATGCAATGGACACAAATTAATGGGGAGATGCAATGAACCTGAATGAAAAGAAGAAAATACTTTAACTAACCAGCAACCTGCAACTTTATTTAGGATTTCTTCAATAGAAACTCATCAACGATATTTCTGACTTAACAATGGAAAACTAAAATCCAATAGAATCAGATTAAAGAAGATGACAGGAAAGTTTTTCAGGCAACTTATTTGCATAAAGATCAGCAGATATACATCGCTTTGAAAGTTTGTGCGAAAAGAAAAAGCAGGTCACTTAACACAACACAATTAAGAAATCTTCAGCCACGATAAGACAACGATACTCATAATCACTTGAGATAAACGGATCACAGATAATATTACATGTATGCACAAGCATTAAGATCTTAACTCAATAAATGTATGTGTGTATTTGCATTTGTAGCCAACTGTGTATGGTAGTTCCTCCTGCATAAATTTTATCTGTCCAATTTCATATGTTTACCACTTATCATCAGAGCTGCACCATTTAAAAACAGATTGCAGGCTTTTGCAGCTGATTAATATGGAGAAAACCTAAAGAAATGACTACTTACTTACTTATTGACATGTTCAACTGGTGTGTGCCTGTGACTGTGAATGCATCCATCTGGTTGCAGCTGGTTATGTTGTTAATGTTGTTCTGTACTAATACAAATGCAGATGACAAAATCACGTTCAGCACACACACAGTCTTCACATTACCTGACAAATGTCATCACATTGTCCCACCAACAGTGTAGTCAATTTAATCATTATAATAATCATAATTATAGCTGAGTTGACTAAATATGATGATGTGCAGACGGAGCAAATGTCTTGACGGATTTCTGCCCTTCAAATTGCCCTCTCTGGAAAACCAAATCGTCGCTGGTCATGGTGAGATGTTTGTTTCCATTATGTCTTTTTCCTCTTCTACTGGTGACCTATTTTAGATGTCACCTTCGACTTGGAAAAGACAGACGACTGGCCACCCACACACACATGCAGACCCTAAGTAGATGAGGCTCTTTATACTTGTGGCTGACCAAAAGACAGTTTAACAATTTGATAACATGAGAGCTGCACTGCTTTCACTTTTAGTACACACTCGCTGTTGAAATGTCAAAAACTGCTCTTCTTCTTCTTGTTTGGTCAGAGGTAGTTAGGTAAGAATTAATAATGAAGCACCTAGAATGTCTTACGCATTTCCACTAAGATGGCCTCAACAGCTGAACCTTGAACAATGAACATATATGCAAGGATATCATCAGCCACTCAGCCACCAGGTCGCACCTGTGTCTAATATACTCTAACAGATAGTTAGGGTCTGACATCTGATTGTAGGCCACAATTATGACTGTGGTCACAAGTATGACCATATGGCCACAATCATAATCTTGATTGGCTACATACAATGAGAAATCTAAACTGAGAATTGGAGATGTTCACAGCTGCTTTGCACATGCTTATGTGTAGCCATGGCAACATGACTTGTAGATTGCCTTGCCTCATCATCTGCTTTGTATTTAGTTATCCATCCTCACATCCTATGCAGTGGAAGGAGGTCGTCTCCTGTTCCACACCAACCACCCTCCTCAGAAGACACCAGACATCCATTGGAATGGCCATGCTGCTGCTGCTGCTGCTGCCAGAGAGTAACCATCTCTCCAGAGTCCACATTCACCATCTGTGTTCTTCACAAAAATAGATCAGCTTTCTTATTATAATTTGCCTTTCCCCTGCTGTGTCATATGTGTCAAGTCAAGGTCACTGACAGTAGCTTTCTTCAACAATTTCCACCTGTTTTTTCACTTTCTCCACCACATCTGCACATGTTTTGACAACAAGCAAAGAGAAGGGAGTGTAGAAGAGAGGGTGAAGGAAGGTCTGTTTTATATGGGTAGTTCACAAAATTATGGCATGGACAGAAGTTGATGGATTTTTATTGGAACTAATCGTAATTTTAAATTGAAAGTTTAGTTCTTGAATGTTCATTGTTTTGTATTGGCATAGATCATCTTTGTGTTGTAATTGTGATATTAATTATGTGACCTATTTTGTGACCCTGACCTATTATTGTTACCCATTTCCATGTTACCAGTATCTGTCTCCTGAAAGACAGAATAATATTGAGAACTGGATGTTGATTCAACTTAAACATAGTATAGAATTTGTTGAGGTTAATTCCCTCACACGAAAGCCAGCTCTTTCTTCTGGATAGAACTTTTTTCCATTTCCAATCATTTTTAGCATTTGCAGAAGAGAGGTAAATACTGTGGAAGATATCAGATGTTCATGGTTTGTCCCATGAATGAAATCAGACAATAATGGCCAACATGGCTAACACATCAACAGTACTATCTGTCACCAGTTACTCATTTCTGAGAATCTCTATTACAACCCAAACACAATCTGCATCTAATTTCATGCTATCCTTACGCTAAGAGTTTCTTTGTGACTTATATGCAGCTGGACACAAGGAAACCGAGACAATAATAAGATGGTGAAATTGAAACAGAAATGAGTACAGACTGTTGATAATCATGAGCATTGAAATTGCAACAATGTTAATCATATCACATGACACAGATAAGACAACATGATACTACTTATTGTTTATGTGAGGTGAAAGTAATTATCTAATCATCACATTTAATCAAATATTTACATTATATGTACTTAATGCCAAACAGGCAAAACTGGACTACAATATATATATATATAATATATATATTATATATACATATATAAAGTTATATATTATAAGAAATTAAATACATAGCATGGTTTATAACTGGTTATCTGGAGCAGGGCAAAGGTATTTCATTTCATCACAGAACCACACCATTAGAAAGGATTCCTTAGCTTAGGTATACGATGCAAGAAAGACACACACAGAAAAGAGCTCATCTCACAAGAGAACGCATGTCTAACGTACAAAAACGGACGAGAGCTGCCGCACAGTCAACTGACAATTACTTCCCGTAAAACTTGACACTGAATTTCTTTGTAATTCCGGAAATCATGCGCAAAAGGAAACCATAGTAGGTCACTCAGGAACTATTTTAAAAGAAATTTACATTGAAACTACAATTACACCCTTTGGCAAAATGCTAAAAAATATTCATGTGAAGGATTCTCTTATTCCTAATATACACTTTCACAGCTACACTTGTTCTTCACTTTACATTACACTGTATACAGAGTACAGACAGGTATACGATGCAAGAAAAACACACACACAGACAAGAGCTCATCTCTCAAGAGAAGTTTTGCATGTCTAATGTACCATAGAAAACGGATGAGACCTGCTGCACACTGCACAGTCAATGGACTGATTCAATCCAACTCCAGTTTGTTGAGTCAAAATAAAGACTTCAACACAACTCGACCAACTTCTGTGTCATAACGTTCGAGCAAAATGAACAGTTCTGTCTACAAAATAAAAGGCTGGCCAGTGTTCCAGGTGAATTGCCCGTCCAACCACTTCTGATAATCAATCATCTAATCAGATCAAATCATTTTAGCAACTGACCTAAACGGAATCACATGTTTTCCAGCTAGTACCAGAACAAATGTAGCCACGACTTAACAGTTTTTAGAAAGTTTCATGGACTGTTCATAAAGACCACAGGTGTATGTTGTGAACCAAAGCAGTAATTAAAGTGCTTCCATTATATGATATTTTTATATAATTTCAAACTGATCAAGAAAAGTTGAATCTTCATGAACAAATGAATTCTGAATAAATAAATGGAACGAAATAAACGAAGATAGACTTAACTGCTGCTTTAACGACAACATTTGAACTATACTTGGGATTATTGTCAAATTATGCTAACAATGCTCAATGTAATTAGCCATCAATTTATGAGAATTAACAAAGGATTCTCGGCACTCACAGACAACAAATGATCAATTAGGTGAAGCAATATCCATAACTATGAGAAAGAAAAGATGAAAGAATGAATAATATTTGAATATTGAGACGATGCAAAGGCAACTCTCGTCATTTGACAAACAGCTGGACATAATCATTCACTAAGTGATTTACACGCATTTGAGTCACAAGTAACACATCACATCACATACTTCTTACAGCAACACAGACAAGTCATATTGCACATGAGTAAGCAACTAAGCACATGACGGAAGCAGCAGCAGCCACCTTCTGAGACGAGGATCCGTAGCATGTTGGTGTCCAGAAGTCATATTGGACACAAGAATAATCATGAATTGATACTTTTGACCAACTACTGCAGATCATAGACAGATTTTTCATCATCATCTTCATTGAGAATGTTAGTGGGCGTCAAAACACATCCAACAGGAAGCACTACTGCCATTGGCTGCTTCTGTGGGATCAAGGTCACTCTAATAATATTCAATGCTTTTCTGGGCCATGATTATAAATTCACTGAGAAGTCCAATGTCTGTCGTAACAGCACAAAACAACTCAAGAAATGATTTAACTTTAATTTGCACCAAACACGGAAATGTCTTTCAGTTGAAGATGATGATAATGGACCATAGAGAGGCCACACCAGGTCAAGGTAATGAGATAAAGTTTTAGTGAATTATTTCGTCCAATACAAGGCAATAAAAGCCAAAAATAGACAAGACTAATGAAATAAAGCTCAAGAATATATGACATGAATACCAATTCTCATGAAAGACCAGAATGTCAATCACTTGTCAATTTAATCAAGCTATTAAAACCAGTAATTTCCAACATCAAAGTACAAAACTTAATTGTTAAACTACAGAATACAAAGACAAGCTGTACTACATGACCAGAATATGAACGAAAGCATGTTAAACAAAGTCTGAAGAAGTTCTGTCAATATAATCAAGACTCACCTTTTCTTCCTCTTCTTCTCTGATGCAGAGCTAAGACTCCTTCTAGTATCTGTCTCTTCTGTCAATTGACAACATTTTTCTCAATGCTTCATAGCTACAACACAACACATAAATATGATGCAGAAACTTGAAACATGGTCAACATAATATAGATCTATGAAATGTAGGATTAAGTTAAACAGCTGAAACATGACTTTTTAAAAATTAGCTTGAACATATTATCATACACAAAATAATTAAATAATAATGTCACTGATAGCTTTATCATGTTCAAGGCAGTGTGTAAGTAAGAAGACATTTTAGAAATGCAGACTTTGTGAAAACATTTTAGAAATTCAGTTATGGTACGAACTGTGTAGCATATTAATTATTGGCTTCACATGACTCATCATCATTGTAAATTCAGCAAATTACGATGATTAATGTTGGCTGGAATTCACAGAATGCTTTGAATTTTTCATGTTTTCGCTGCCATTCTATCATACAAGGCAACGTAGACAAATTTCGAAGGCTAAGTGGAAGTTAATTCAAACACATCATAAATTATTAATTTCTTTGCTGGCAACATCTGACAACAGCTCAGAAACAGCTTCAGCCCAGCATGGAAGCATGGATAGAAGAAGAGTGAATTAATCAATTATTGCAATTAGCAAATACCCTTAGGCCTTAAGGTCTAGGGAGGGTTCAAATGAAACTGACAATTACCTGCTGTGCTATGCAACCCTATCGAATTCAAGTCCAATCACTGAACCACGGCAGTACATCCGCAAGCAACAGGACGCACCCAATATGCTACGCTGCACAATAAAATCCACAACCCAGATATTACGTTCTCAGTCAATGCTGATTTATTAGCTTCCACGAATTTTCATGACCAATTAGTTGAGCATGCAAACAAGTAGTCGTTAAATTCTCCCACAGGAACTGAAAACGATCGGCTAAACATTAGCAAGAGCCTCGCTAAACATAATTTAAATGACATGCAAAGCAATGAAAATGTCTTCAGTTTATGGATCAGAGCCTGAAGCCAAACAACAGCAACACTGCAGAGTCGGTGAATAAAAAAGAGGGCATTAAAACTGTCATCCACACACAAATGCACCACCCCCACCCCACACCCACCCCAACCCTCCATACACCAACCAACGTCAAGCAAGGAGAGACCTGCCCTCTGTTGTCTATGGCTCTCTCTCATCATCCAGTCAACAAACTGAGGCAAACAAAATCCAGCCGAGTTGGCAGTTGGAAAACACTGGTTAAGCTATGCACAGAAAGCTTTTTAACAGAGTGGTCTCTCTTCATGCAAAACAACAACAACCACTGCTTCTGTTGAGATCTGGCATTAATTAGACATGCTCCAGGTTACCCTGAAGCAACCACACCTCAAACCTTGCAGCTGCCTGACCTTGGCTGGTCTTCATAGAGTTGGCCTCAACCAGTGGAAACTGGCTTTTAATCTGGCTGTGAATGGTTAACAGCCACACTTCGACTGGTCATAACTAGAAGTGTTTGTGATCTGTTGTCAAAACTGTCACAACTCAACAACAAAACTGTTTGGCATAAGAGAAGAAGAGTCATTCAGAACAACCAGGCTTGAAATTCTGGTAAACCACATCGTGTTCATGAATTAATTTTGTGAACTGATTAAAATAAAATTGTTCTAATAGTATGATAATGATTATGATGATGATGATGACTGTCTCTATCACTAAACCACATGAAGAAAAATGATGACACATGGACTGGGCATAATGACTACTGTATGATTAATGTTTCATGTTATCTGCCTAAGATATGGACTTTACACACTGGTCCCTGGTAGATAATGAACATGAAAATAGATCAATACAGATGATTAAGGGGAAGATATCAAAATTTAATTATTCTAAGTTCAATTTGTCTAGGAATTTAAGTAAGGTAATTATCCAAATATTCAAGATTTTCTAAATCTGACAATTACATTTCTTCAGATGCTTAATTTAAAATTACCAGTATGTCTTTCCCCTTAATTTGTAATTAGCTGCTCATTGTGAGCTCCATGAGTAGCTAACTGTGCCTCATAATTATGAGTCTCAGAAACAAACGTGATGACTTTAATTAATATAAGGACAGTGAATTTAATCAACGCCATTTGACAATGTTCTGCAATTTGAGTCCATTATTAATCTGCATTTTACCAAATATCTAAAAATTTCAATGAATTTTCTTTTCCTGCAACTTTTTTCCAATTTCACAGCAATTTCCTGACACCGAAGCTAACTGAAGAAGGAGTGGAAGAGAAAGAATGAAGCCATGAAAAAAGATATCATTAAGTAATTTCACAGATTGAATCAAAGTAGTCTTGTGTAAGTTAACTATTATGCATTATATATAACAGATTATTTTATTGATATGAAACAGGCAAATGCACTGCAATCTGAAACACATAGTAAGATGACAGTTAAGATAGAGTACTGTGTCTCTCGAATATAGATAGAACTAGAGCTTCTATATAGATGCAAGGGATAAAATGTCCATTTTTATATTTTTTTTATTATATACATCTGTATCTGCTGGGGGAAGTCAAAGCAGGATCAAACAATGGTTAAACCGTAGTTTAGGCTGTTTAATTATTTGGCCAAAAAGTGAGGCTTCTAAATTATTTGCATGTGTATAAATGATATACAAGTAATTTCTGGATCGCCAGGTTCAATCCAGCTTCCATTTCAACTATAAATATGCCTTTATCCAGCTTCCATTTCAGGTATAAAATGCCTTTATCCAGGTTCTACTTCTCAAGCGTTTTTCATCAATCCAGCTTCATTTTCAGCAGAATGACTACACTAACCCTAAAACTAACTCTAACCGACCCTCACGACGCCTAACCTGAGCCCTAACCGACCCTCATGCGTAAAATTTCGCTTCTATTTCGTCACTACATATTTGTCATCAAATGTAAGAAATTGGTTGTCGTATAAAAAAGTACCGTTTTTTCGTCAATCCAGCTTCCATCTTCTCGCGTTTTCGGTTTATATTGCTACTTCCGGTTGCGAATGTTCAGAAATTGGAATAGCGCGTTTTATGCCGCGTTACATTCATGATTTTAGGCGTTTATTAATTAAACAGCCTAAACTACGGGATATCGATAATGAAAATAATTAAACAGCCTAAACTACGGTTTAACCCAAACAATTATACGGTTTTTATCAGCTCTGCATAAAATGAAGTGAACATAGCAACTGGAACATGATGATCTCCATGGTGATATAAAATAATTGCATGTGCCTGTACACAGTGTACAGCACGTCTAAAGTGGTTTCTCAGCAGACACTCTGAATATTATATGCCACCCGATTGCAAGACCAATAACCGCAAGCACTCTGACAACATTGCAAATATGCAACAGGACAAAACTTTGCTTTCGAATGTTTCATAAAACAACTGTTTGGACTCAATTCTGCTCAACTTCATTCAGTTCAGCAGGTGGCATTCTCAATGATAAATCAGTTTGTTTCATGGATAATCAAAAGTCGATGAAGACACAAGCATCTATAACACCGGCAAAATAGAATAAAGCACTGAGTGCTAGCAGACAGTTACTGGCAATAAATATTATTGTTTAGCCTACTTACCACAACAGATACACATGAATCAAACTCACGATGTTACAAATGAAACCACAAAAGAAAGGCAACACTTGAAGACTACTGATTTGCCTTTACACGACAGTCTTCTGAACGCATGCCAGATGCTATAATCAATTTCATTGGACCCAGATAAGGTAACCTCCTCGCTCACTTCTGAACCCGGCTCTGCATAATTACCGAATGCACATACAATATTAAATATGCAACAAATACAATGTCAGAGCAATATTCTTACTTGAGGAAGATTTCGTGTCCATGCAATACTAAAGTAAACCGATCAATCCATACTTATAATAATATTTCATACGATTAACGGAAAGATAGCTTTGTTTACTTAGCAATTGAAGAAGGTGAGTCATTTCCGTCGCCATGCAGGTAAAACATAGAGCACTATTTTGCATTAGTTTTTTAGCGCAATTATAATTTATATTGCTTGCCTAACTTCATTCAACCTTGTTATTAGTTAACTCTGTTGATATAATTATAATCAGGAATTTGTATTGCGCAGTGTAGTAGAAACTGTGACGCCCTCTACGCTAGATTGAATTATGTAAAAATTCATCAACAGCAACATTTAACTAAATTAATTCTAATCTCGAAACTCCTAAAGCGTTAGGCCTAGGCCTACTTTAAAACCACGTGCGGTGCACCAGAGCTTTTTTAACGTGCAGTTCTAGTAGTTCTACACAAAATGTGCAGTTCTAAATGGATTTGTGCAGTTGTAAAAGCATTTTTGTGCAGTTAAAAAATATTTTGAAAGTTCATTGTCTTTCGATTTGGAATAGGCTAATACGCTATTTTAAAAAGGCATTTTGAGAAGCCTAATATGCTTATTGCAAGTTTTGTGATTGAAGTTTGAAGCTATAACCTTTGAAACCAAACCTAACCAAATCAACACCTTATTTTGCAACTATGCTTACAGTAGAAAAACTGAGTGGATGAATTTGATGGGTTCATCTCAGCATGGGCGATTGGGCGGAGTTTGGTCTCAGCTCTTGGAAGGGCTAAAATTTCATAAATCGTCCCTCGTTGGTTTGGGTATACGTACCACCGAGCGGCAGAAGGACGAGCGCCAAAACGCGAAGCGCCGAGAAGAAGGTAATGTGCAAAGTTTCGCTAAACAATAATTAAATAGATTAACAATGATGACTATAATTATAGGCCTACCAATTTTTGTCCATGATGTCATAAAAGTCTTTAACCTGCTGGAATTCCAATGTCCCGCGGATCTCTATAATAATAATAGTAAAGTCAACTTCAAGACTGCAGGTCGTTGATAATACTGGATTCAAAATTATGTCTTTACACACCCGAAAATCATTGATAATACTGGATTCAAAATTTTGTCCTTAGACACGAAAATCGTTGATAATAGCCTGCTGCCTACTGGAATAGAAATGTTGTCCTTACACACCCGAAAATTGTTGATATTACTGGCATCAAAACGAGATCCTTACACACCCGAAAATCGTTAATACTACTTCAAAAAGAGGTCCTTATACACCCGGAAATCGTTGATAATACTGCAATCAATACGATTTCCTTAGACGCACGAAAATCGTTGATAATACTGAAATCATGATCGATGTCCTTACACACCCGAAAATCGTTGACACAACTGGAATCAAAATAAGGTTCTTAGAGACCAAAAAATCGTTGCTAATACTGGAATCAAAATGAGGTCTTTAGACACCCGAAAATCGATGATATTACTGGGATCAAAATGAGGTTCTTACACACCCGAAAATCGTTGATAAAAATTATGTCCGTCGACACCCGAAAATCGTTGATCATAGGCCTACTGGAATCAAAATGGGGCCTTAGACACCCGAAAATCGTTGATAAACTGAAATTAAAATGATGTCTATCGACACCCGAAAATCGTTGATAATACTGGAATCAAAACGGTCCTTAGACACCCGAAAATCGTTGATAATACTGGAATCAAAAAGGTGTCAACAGAAATTTTTACAACTAAAAACGATGTCTTCCGAAATATTCAGAACTAAAAACGGTGTCTTCAGACATTTTGAAAACTAAAAAAGATGTAGGCCTATTCAGAAATTTTGAAAACTAAAAAAAGGTGTTTTTGTAAATTTTGACAACTAAGAAAAGGCGTCTTTAGAAATTTTGACACCTAAAAAGGTGTATTCAGAAAATTTGATGTCTAAACAAAGGTGTCGTCAGTCTCTTCAGACATTTTGACGACTAAAAAAAGTCGTCAGAAATTCTCTGCCGATGTACCACCCCCCCTCCCCAAATCAAATCCTGGCTACGGCCTTGGAGGCTGGGGAATTTGTGCAGTTCTAAAAATTCCTTTAAAAAGCCCTGCGGAGCACCAGCTTATTCACGAGCGCTGCGTTGAGTAAAAGGAGTTGTCAACTTGTCCGTGAGAGTAGTCCAAAGGAGGCTCAGGTCCTGTTGCTGTAGGATCAAAGGGACGGATCAAAGGCCGATGTCGTCAGGGTCCGGAGTTCGAAGGTGGAGATCAGATGAGGCATGGTAGAAATCTTGAAGAGCTGTAGGCCTATACTTGGCTTCAATTTCGAATGAAAAGCCGTAGTTGTGATGGATAGAAACGGTTGAGGAAGTCGATGGTGTGTCCTTTGCAGCCTAGGTATGGTGGATGAGCTGAAAAGTGAAAATGAGCGGATATCAGAAGGCAGAATGATCATTCCAAAGGCGTGGTTCTGTTTTGGATATGGCTACCGGATGGGGGGTTGGGCAGTAGCGCAATGGGTAACACGCTGGCATGTATAGCAAAAGGTAACGAGTTCGCGCCCTGTAGGCTGTACGTATGCCTATAAGGCGGACATGCTTTGCAGGCTGCTATTAGCGCCGTGCAGTGGCGGCGCAAGCTCTATAATTTCGGCTGGTCGCGTCAAGGTCATGGGAGCTATTTGGCAGGTCGAAGAAATTGATGATTAAATTTGAAGCTGGTCCGGCTCTAAGGTGTGCGGGCTCTGTGAGGCCATGCAAAGGCAGGAAGCCAAGAAGCGGTGAGCAGGTTCCCGTTAAAAAATTGCGTTTGAACTTATTTCCAGCCAATGCGGTAGGCCTATTTGCAATGTCATGCGTGGGCCTATTATAATAATATTATAGGTAGTAACTGTTGTAGCCATAGGTTAGCCTTGCGATTGAATTGATGCCAAGGCTAATGTTATTTTCCGTTTCCATTTAAATTTGTTCCCCGTTTTTTATTTTTCAGAATAAAACAACGTTTGTCAGTTTCTTATATTCCGCTTCTATCGTTAAAGAAATCTGTAGGCCTATGTCAAATGTAAAACACAGCGGCGTGGTGCGGATTAAACAAGTTAGGCTACGTCCCTTTGTAGACATTGGAATATTGATCAGAAGCACTTCAAATGAGCCTAGGCATGGGCGGAGTTTGGTTTCCGTTCTTGGGGGGGGGGGCTAACCCCGAGTCTGGGCCTTATTGGGAGGGCTAACTCCGATAAAGGATACCATTTTCATGGTAAAAAAGTTGAATTTCGACCTTCTTGGAGGGGCTTAGCCCCCCCCCCCTAGCCCCTGATAAACTCCGCCCATGAGCCTAGGCCTAGCCTACTTGTGGTGATCTCCAACTAACGTATGCCTACGGTTAGAGAGAATTGACGCAGGTTTTAAAACCACCTAACTATTTAATTACACGCAGCGCATTAAAAAATGTAAACTATCATATTAAGTTCATAACTACAACGAGAGAAAAAAATTGGTGTTTCGGGTGTCACAGCGCTGTTATGATCGGACGCGGCTTCCGCGCTGTTACGTGCGCGCGCTTTTCACCGGATATTGATTTTGAGTAGCCTATAATATAGAGCCTATCTCGAGGTTGTTCGAGGTTACCCGGTATTCATTCAACAAGAAAAGACCGTAAAGCTGAGGAGGTCGATCTGAGTCATTTGATGATGATGGTGGTGATGATGATGATAATAATGATTGTGACGATGATGATAATGATGATGGTGATGATGATGATGACGACGACGACGATGATGATGACGATGATTGTGATGATGATGATGATAATAATAATAATAATAATAATAATAATAATAATAATAATAATAATAATAATAATAATGATTATTTATTTATTTCATTTCAATAAAGATTGTGACGACGACGACGAAGATGATGGTAAAGATGATGATTGTAATAATGATGATTGTGACGATGACGATGAAGATGACGATGATGAAAACGCGTGTCAAATAAAAAAGTGCTTTTAATCAGTCGAAGTTGGTGGTCGTGCGAATGTGACAGATGGTTTGATCTGCATGCATGATTGTGCTTTTGTATGTTTGATGTCTTATCGGTTCCCATCGATGATAATTATTGTTGTCGTCGACTTCGTTGTTGCTTGAATGATAAAGACAGCCACCACACTTTCTCTTTAGTCTGTGTTCATTGGAAGCAGTAGCAAAAACTAAGATATAATATGTTAGTGGATGCCACAGATTTTAAAGAACGAACGCATTGATCAGTGAACTGCAACCATCTCAGCAACGTTACTGCCGTCAACACTGCAGGAAGCAACTCGATCTATTCACCACATAATCAACAGCTGATCAATTGTTTATAGATTAATCCTTTGATAAACCAGGTAACTTAGTCTACATAACAATAATTACATGTATAACAATGGGTCCTTATACGCCATCCCATAATTAATTAGGTTGACTCCACAAAGACAACGTTAAAGCGATGGCTAAGAGAGAAGCCCTGCAGTTGCTCGATTGCCATCGTAGTAATTGCTCAGTTCAATATTGAGCACTCCTGAGGAGTGTTTATAGGCCTAGCCTATATATAGGCTCGTATAGGCCTACAAACGAGTGCTATCTGCTTTCCTTATGGTATCAGTGTAGGCTATAGTTAATTGATCGAAAATTCTGTTCTCAAATCAAATCAAATCATTTATTTGGCAACCAAAAACAACAGGAACAAATCAAATAAAGCATCATAAACACAAGGTTAATAAGTATAATAAAACATTACTTAAATAACGATGCCAAAGGTTTCTATTTGGTTGCACAGGGGACTCGGAAGGGGTCTTACAACCCCGCTAGGTGAGTCCCCTGGGCGACTATACCAAGATGATGATGGCCAATAGGTTGCCGTACCGTGGTCCTAACATAAAGTATAAGTGAAAAAAAAAACTAATTTAAGAAAACAAACAGCAAACACCTTAACTAACTTAACTAATAGCACAAATACACATTAATTCGATGATCATAGGGCCTCTAGTAGATCTAGATGAAGTTAAGGCACAGAGGTCGCTGGATGGTCGGGATGCTGCATGGGTAGTAAGGATTTAGATATAATTTATTCAGAGTAGGAGAAGATATTTAAAAGTTTGACGATTTGTTCACTCTGTAATGAGAATCAATAATAGTCATAATGCACCAGAATAAATTATTATTTATTGTCAAGAATCAGGGCACGCAATTTTGACTTAAAGATTCGAAGGCTAGGCAGCTGTCTGATGGAGAGGGGAATCTTATTCCATGTTTGAGCCCCACTGTATTTAACAGAGAAGCGTCGGATATTGGTGCGGGCATGAGGCAAATGGTAAGAGTCAGCGTGTCTAGTATGATATGAGTGCACCTTAGTAGTATGGAGGAAGAAATTCTTAAACACGGAAGGTAATAGGTCATGAAAGTATCTAAACATAAATTCACCTAACTGCACCTGCCTAATTTGATAAACATTTAGAAGGCTATATTCCCGGAATTTAGATTCAGTCGTGGTCCCATAGGGCAGATTTCCTATATATATCTAATAGCTCGCTTTTGGAGCTTCATTAAATTCAGAAGACTAGATTTATAGGTGGAGGCCCATATTATGTTACAGTAAGTGAGGTATGGGTAAATGAGTGAATAATACAAGGTGAGACGAATTTGAGGAGGTACTAACTGGGAGGTACGGGATAATATTCCAAGGTTTTTAGCAATTTTATTAGATACAATTTTTATGTGGTCTTTCCAGGTTAGGTGCTGATCTATATATACTCCTAGGAATTTGGTTGATATTACCTGAGTGAGTGGAACCCCATCAATGCTGATCTGCATGTGATGATTTGATGAACATTGAACAGGTGAAGATGAAGATGCTGTGGACAACAACAGCTGCTTCTGCTGCAGCAACTGCAGCTGTTGTTTTCCTTGTCACTCTTCTCGCAATGAATACATCGGCCGTGAAATTCAGCCGAGCACCAACAGAAAAGATCAGAGTAAATAATTCAATAATAGGCCTAATAGATGACCAATAAATAATAATTTAAAGTAAATGCGCATTCTATGGCGATACATTTGAATGCTAGTAAAAATTGAGACTACGCACTGGACAACAATTTTTTCGTGAAAGTCATGCCTCTGATAATATTGAAATGCGCAAACTCTTGTAAAAAAGTATGCCTCTGATATCCAATTTGCCATTTCTTATAGCTTTCAAGGTGCTTGGCAGGAATAGGGTCTACACCAATTAAATAAAATAACTGGGTACAATTTTTATGATAATAATTATAGTAATAATAATAATTTAAAACAACAATAATAATTGTTATAATAATAATTAGGCTACATTGCTTTTATAAATTATAAGTCCCTGTGGGAACGAAGTAGGCTACCTCAGGGCAATTAAAAAATAACAATAATAGCTATTATTATATATCATTATTAAATTTATTATTCTATGGGTATGTAGCTATTTTGGACGCATAATCATCCTGCTGCTGCTGTGTTACTTGTAGGTTGACGCTGCTGGACATTGGTTCGTGGATGAATTCAATCGAGTGCGACTGTTTCACGGCGTCAACAGCGTTCGCAAGAGTTTCCCATGGTACTACGAATATCTGCTGAACGACACTCGCATTGATGACCTCCAGAAGTTCGGTCTGAACATCGTCAGACTCGGAAGCATGTGGACAGGAGTCGAACCAGAAGACGGGGTCTTCAACGCCACATACGTCGGCATCCTTCAAACAATCATCCAGGTATTATATAGGCCTACATTGATTGAGGTACATAATATTATATTGCATAAAATAGGCTAACAATACATTGATTGAACCATGGAGAATTTGGTGAGGATACATAATTATTGCATAAAGTAACAGCAGTTATAGTCAGTGTCCTTGACTAAGCTTATACATAGGCCTAGTATTATAATAATGTTAGTCTCATAGCAGTTGACTCTCATGCATAGCATAGGTCTACTACTGACAATATTAGGCTTATGTAGAATGAGACTTAGCCTAAGGGTGGATCATAATTATTTAGATTATGTTGAACCCATAATTATTGTAGGCTAACATTGTCATGGGCCTCATGCATATACGCGTATACCGGTAGGACCTATACAATATTAAGCTTATTGCTGTTGGAGCCCTTGTGTAAAATTGAAATAGACAGTACCGGGTATTGAGTATCGGTTGAAATGGCTGAGTAGTATACTCAGCATTATAGGCCTACATGTATGCAGAACATAATATTATTCGAAGAACTTGACACAGTTACTGTGAAAGTTGCAATAATATGTTAACAGAGCACATGCTTCAATTTTCAAACGAATTTCTTATACGGACTATAGGCAATCTCTGTCAGGCAATCACCGGTTGGTGTCTTGTGTGCACGCAACTAAAATTTCATGTCCAACAGTTAGATAAACTAGGCTATATAAAGTGGAAATCATGTTCATGCATTGGTGCAGTCTTTAGTTAAGTTTGTGTATTTTTTGTTGAGAACAGAAGCTTGCCGATCGCGGCATCTACGCTCTGTTGGACATGCATCAGGACGTCCTGTCGTCTCTCTACATGTCTTACGACGGAATACCACTGTGGTTGGCCGAGACTTTTAATGAACCCACCAATCCCTATCCGTGGCCGTTGGAGTCCATCAACGCCTGGGCTGAGGGATACCTGACGCAGGCCTGCAGCGAAGGATTCCAGCAGCTCTACAACAACACAAACGATGCTCTTGAGCGCTGGGGTCAGTTCTGGGGCCACCTGGCCCAGACCCTCGGTCCGATGCCTTCTGTCATCGGCTACGACTACATGAACGAGCCGTGGGTCGGCGACTTCTTCGCGGATTCAGCGCTGCTTCTGCCTGGAGTGGCAGGACAGGTGAACCTCGCTCCAGTCTACGATTACCTGCATTCCGTCATTCGTGAGTACGACATGGAAACGATCCAGTTCTACGAACCGATCACCTACGGCGTCGTCTTCGAAGGCAATGTGTCTGGAAACGGATTCGACACGGTTCCTGGAGGTCCGGCCTACGCCGACCTCTCGGCATACTCATACCACACGTACTGCTGGTCAATGGACCTCCTTCCACCGGATGCGACGGACGAGGAGAGGGTGGAAGCGGTCGCCAAGTGCACCGAATACCTGCTGCCGAAGATCTTCCAGACTCAGGCGATCGATGTGGAGAGGACGGGAGGAGCAGCAATGCTCACCGAATTCGGTTTGTGCAAGACATCCGGAACTCAGATCAACATCCTATGCGAGGTCAGCTCTCTCTGTCTCTTTTTATCTTTCTCTTTCTTTCTCTCTCTATCTGTCTGTCTGTCTTTGTCTCTCTCGCTCTCATTATCCTTAATCTAATCTGTCTCTCACTGTTTTACTGTTTAGAAATAATTGTATTTGTCGCACTACGTAGGCCTAAGTAAACGGTGATAAGTTTAGATTAGATTCAAACCGAAATCTATTAACCTCTGACTGTGAGATTGTGTGTGGCAGCGCAAAGCAAAGATGAAATTAAGTGACATGGTTAATGTTAGATTGTCGTTTAATGTCAGTCAGCATTTAATTTGGTCTGGCTAAATTCCATATCGTTTAAAACTGTTTAAATCCTCCGTTCATTAAAATTGGTACGAATAGTGCATAATCAAGACATTTATCAAATTCTTCAATCTACCTTGTCAATAACTATTTCCAACAACGGTTGGCCACTTTAATACTTTAATGCTTGCAGCCAGAGGGTTGCAGGTTCGAATTCACCTCAAGTCGCCGCGTAGTGACCTTGAGCAAGTCCTTCACTCGCAATTGCTCAGCGCTTCGGCGTGAAATTCCGACGCTTTGTCAGCGCTGCTGGAGCGCCTCTGAATAGAGAGCTTGAAGGAACGCTATAACAACTGCACATAGAAACATACAAACAAACATACAAACAAAATTGTAAATTTACGAGTTCATAGGCCTATAACTAGACGAATGGAATCAAATTCTGTAATGATTGCAAAAGTAGCTGAAGTGTTTCATCATTGTGTTTGTGCTTTTTTTAGGACTACATGAACTTAGCGGACGAGTGGCTGCAGTCGTGGGTCGATTGGGATTACAGCGATGGCGGTTGGTATGACTCCAATGGAAACCGCAACATGGAAAAGATCCTTGCCTACGTGCGACCATACCCAACGGCCACAGCCGGCATTCCACACAACATGACCTTCAACTCCACGACCCTGCGATTCGAGTTCAACTTCAGTCCAGACATCGACATCGAGGCACCAACCGAGATCTACGTTCCATCGTTGAGATACACAACCGGATATGACATCATCTTCGATCCGGATAACTTCGGATACACCATCCAGGGCGATTTCCTCTACGTCTTCTACATTGGACCACTCGAAACGTTCCCGGATGTCGTGAAGATCGTCGTCACTCCGCCTCCAGCCGACAGAAAGCATAACTGGGCATACCTGATGTTCAGAGAGACACTTTAATGATCAATTGATCATGCTGCTGCTGATGATGAGGCAAATCATATCCAGCACACAATTGAATGCGCGGAAAGTTATTGCGATCAGAGCATAACTATTAAAACATATTGCCAATCAAGTATTAATTAGGGTGGAATCTGATGTCTATAAACGCGATAAAAATTCGTCTTAGCCTGGTGATGAAATAGTTTAAAAAACGTGAAACATGATATTTGTTAAATGGTGAATTTACAACAGTTTTGTAGTGCCTTGTGGATAAGAAACATGGACCATGTGAAAGGAAGATGTCAGAAGACTGGATGCTTTTGAAATGTGGATATGATGGAGAAGATTAGAAGGACTGAGCATATAATTATGACAAACGAAGAGGTGATATACAACTAGTGGACGAAGAAAGAGCTATGCAATAACTAGAATGAGTTAGAGGAAATGGACTGGAGAGGAGAGGAGACTCCCTGCTGAGAGATATCAACGTAAAGAAGAATGAAAAGAAGAGACCAAGAGGAAGACGCTTTCAGAAATATCAGATAGGCCTACTTTCTTTTTCTCAATTTCCAATGTGAAGTTTCTCATTTTTAAGTAAAGTGCAAGTCTATAAGTAACATCCTCCGTTAATTAAAATTGGTATGAATAGTGCATAATCAAGACATTTATCAAATTCCTCAATCTACCTTGTCAATAACTATTTCCAACAACAGTTACTGTTGGCCACTTTAAACCACTTTCGTTATGTCCGTAACATTACAAGTGAATTCAACTAAATTAAAGGAACTTAAAAAGTAATAATTTGATACTTCCACTTTTGATTTTTTTAGAACCACTGAAATATAAAACGTGCAACTGAAAGAAATTGAATGCACAATTAATTGCTTAGGCCTACATATGGTGTTACAATTTCCAAAATATTACTGCCATTCTTTGGCCACTTTTCATCTCTTCTTTCAACTATTCAGTCTGCATATCAGTTCAGTCTTTCTACTGTTAGTAGCAAAATCCGTGTTGTATATTCATTTCCTGCAGTTATTAGTGTACCCAACCTAATCACAGAAACAATGCCTCAAATTCTTTCAATAACATGTTCAATTGTTCAGCATCCACAATGCATCACCAGATATGATTTTGTACTCTCAACAGATACAGTAGATTTACAATTTCATATCAATATTTTCCAAGTAGCCTTTTCCTGTGATGCTCAAGAAATCAATCAGGTGAAAACAATTTATAATTTGAATGAGATCTTAAGGTTTCTCTCCAGTTCCAGTATACGATATTTCATGTCACTTCAGAACTATTTAAAGTGCTGAAGAATGCTTTCTGACATAGCCTACCTCCCAAAGACATGGTGTTTCTCCAGTATGTATCTTCATGTGTCGCTATAAATTACCACTATAATAATTATTCTTGGCATAATCTGACATAACTGGCATTGGTAAGATTTATCTCTAAAAGATTATCCAAATTTACACCTTACAACTTACTGACTTCTTTCCATATTATGAGATTTCATGTGAGTTGTTAAACCAGAAGAATGCGAAAATGCTTTTAGGCATAACAGGCACAGATAGGGTTTTCTCCAGTATGACTTCTAACATGATATTGCAGTTATTAAAATCTGTAAACAGTTTCATTACACATCTGACATTGGTATAGTTTCACGAGTATGGACACTCATGTGACTTTTCAGAGACTTAGAACTTGAAAATAATCTCTGACATAACATGCACAGATAAGGCTTCTCTCCAGAGTGTAGTCTAGCATGACTCGCTACAATGGAAGAATGAGCAGATGTTCTTTTACATATCTGGCATTTATATGGTTTCTCTCCAGTATGGATTCGTAAGTGAACTTGTAGTACAGAATCAAGCGAGAATCGTTTCTTGCAAAACTGACATTGGTATGGCTTTTCTCCAGTATGGTTTCTAACATGATTTTGAAGCTTTGAATTTTGGGCAAATGTTTTTTTTACAAACAAGACACAGGTGTGGCTTCTCTCCAGTATGGGTTTTTTGGTGACTTCTCAGACTTGAGCTGCAGGAGAATGTTTTCCTACATATCTGGCAGAGGTATGGTTTCTCCATGTAATGGGTTCTTTTGTGACTCTTCATATGGCTTGAGTTATTAGTTTTTAACTCACATAAGTCACATTGGTATCGCTTCTCTCCAGTATGAATTATCTGATGACTACGTAGAATTGAAGATCGACTAAACTTCTTTTGACAAACATGGCATTGATACGGCCTCTCTCCAGTATGGACTCTACTGTGTGTCTTTAAATCGCCATGGTATGCATATGCTTTGAGACATGACTGGCATTGGTATGGTTTCTCTCCAGTATGACTTCTCATATGCAGTTGTAGACAATAATGGGAAAAACTCTTTTTACATATCTGACATTGGTATGATTTCTCCCCAGTATGCTTTCTCATATGTACATGTAGATAAGAAGAATGGGAATAACTCTTCTTACAAGTCTGACATTGGTATGGTTTCTCTCCTGTATGATTTGTGATATGTACTTTTAGATCAGAAGAACGGGAATAACTCTTCTTACAAATCTGACATTGGTATGGTTTCTCTCCAGTATGACTTCTCATATGCACTTGTAGATAAGAATGGGAAAAACTCTTTTTACATATCTGACATTGGTGCGATTTTTCCCCAGTATGATTTCTCATATGCACATGTAGATCAGAAGAACGGGAATAACTCTTTTTACAAATCTGACATTGGTAAGGTTTCTCTCCAGTATGATTTCTGGTATGTACTTTTAGATCAGAAGAACGGAAATAACTCTTTTTACAAATCTGACATTGGTAGGGTTTCTCTCCCGTATGACTTCTCATATGTACTAGTAGAGACGAACTATGGGAATAACACCTTTTACAAATCTGACATTGGTATGGTTTCTCGCCAGTATGACTTCTCATGTGTGATTTTAGATGGCTAGATTGTGAAAACGTTTTCTGACATAACTGACACAGATAAGGTTTCTCTCCAAAATGGAATCTAAGATGCGCTTTCAGACTGCATGATTTAGAAAATCCCTTTGGACATATATAGCACTGAAATGGTCTCTCTTCGGCATGGGTTTTCTTGTGAACTTGAAAAACAGAATACCGCGAGAATGCTTTCTGGCAAAACTGGCATTGGTATGTTTTTTCTCCTGTATGGATTCTAATGTGATTCACAAGTGCATGCTGCATTGAGAATACTTTCTGGCACAACAGGCATTGGTATGGTTTTTCTCCAGTGTGGACTCTTATGTGAGTCTTTAGAGCACACGGCACGGCGAATGCTTTTGTGCAGAACAGACATTGATATGGCTTTTTTATAGTGTGGATTTTAATGTGAGTCTTGAGAGCATACTGCATTGAGAATGCTTTTGTGCAAAAATGGCATTGATATGGCTTTTCACCGGTATGGATTATAATGTGAGTCTTAAGAGTAGAAAGCTTCAAGAATACTTTCTGGCACAACAGGCATTGGTATGGTTTTTCTCCAGTGTGGACTCTTATGTGAGTCTTGAGAGTACACAGCTTGGTGAATGCTTTTGGGCAGAACTGACATTGATATGGCTTTTTTATAGTATGGATTCTAATGTGATTCGTAAGTGAATGTTGCATTGAGAATGCCTTCGGGCACAACACGCATTGGTAGGGTTTTTCGCCAGTGTGGATTCTAATGTGAGTCGTAAGAGCACAACGCATGGTGAATGCTTTTGGGCAAAACTCACATTGGTATGTTTTTTCTCCAGTATGACTTCTAATGTGAGTCTTGATAGCAGATTTAACTGAGAATGCTTTATTGCATAACTGACATTGGTATGGTTTTTCCCCAGTGTGGATTCTAATGTGAGCCTTGAGAGAAGTTTCAACTGAGAATGCTTTATTGCATAACTGGCATTGGTATGGTTTTTCTCCTGTATGGGTTCTAATGTGATTCGTAAGTGCTTGCTGCATTGAGAATGCTTTTGGGCACGACACGCATTGATATGGTTGTTCCCCAGTGTGGAGTTTAATGTGAGTCTTGAGAGAAGTTTGAACTGAGAATGCTTTATTGCATAAATGGCATTGGTATGGCTTTTCACCAGTGTGGATTCTGATGTGAGTCTTGAGAGCAGAAGGACATGAGAATGCTTTCTGGCAAAACTGGCATTGATATGGGTTTTCTCCAGTGTGGAGTCTAATATGACTCTTGAGAGCAGAAGGACATGAGAATACTTTCTGGCACACCTGGCATTGATATGGGTTTTCACCATAATGCATTCTAATGTGAATCTTAAGAGTAGAAAGCTTTGAAAATGCTTTTGGGCATAACCCACAATGATACTGCTTCCGTCCAGTATGAATAGCAGCATGATTATGCAGATATGAATATCGGGAAAATCTTTTTTGACATATGTGACATTCATATGGTTTCTCTCCAGTATGGATTCTACCATGATCCTTTAGAAACGAAGATCTAGAAAATCTTTTTTGACATACTTCACATTCGTATGGTTTATCTCCAGTATGAATTCTTAAATGATGATGCATAGAACCAATATTACTAAATCCCCTTTTACATACCTTACACTGAAATGGTTTCTCTCCTGTATGGGTTCTTTGGTGAGCCTGCAGTGAAGCAGGTTGGGTGAATAATTTCTGGCATGATTTGCATTGATATGGTTTTTCTCCAGTATGAGTTCTAACATGATTTTGAAGGGTGAAATACCTGGAAAATCGTTTTGGACATTCCTGACATTTAAATAAATTTTCACCAGTATGAATACTTGTATGTCTTTTCAAACCTGAAGAAACTGAGAATCTTTTCAAACATACTTGGCAAAAGTATGGTTTCTCTCCAGTATGGAATCTCATATGTGTCTTTAGGCAGCCAGAGTACTTAAACATTTTCTTACATAGCTCACACTCATGTTTATTTTCAGTGTTGTGGCTCATTTTGTCGTTACTCGGTTGACTATGCAACATAACCGATTTCTCACACGTATGACTGGTGATTGTGCATCTTTTCTTGTGTTCCAATTACATTCTTAAATGAATGCTTGGGGGAAATGCTTTGGGACATAATCAGAGTTAAGAAGGCTTTCTGTCGATAGGTCTATGATTTATTTTTCTACAAAATAATCGTCTATACGAGATATGCAGAAGAAAACTGAATGATTGCGCACTGGGAGCGCCTCTGAACGGTTCACTCTACTAGAGGCGCTTTATAAATGTTTCAATACAATACAATACAATACACTGTAGTATATGCCCTGACACCAGAAAAGGCGCTATTATAGGCCTAAAAAGTGCAGGTACAAACAAACGAGAAACATACACTGGAGGCAATAATATTAGAGTAAGCCTAAAACCGAAAATAAAATGACATAAGCGACTGGCAGACGGACAGATAATGAGTAGCAGATACCAGAAGAAGATAGCTTTAAAAAACCAAGATGACAGAAGACATGCAAAATAAAACCATACGAAATTTAATTATCCCGTATACCTACGAAAATGCATCGTCGATGTAGAAATTCGTTATGATGATACAATAGCCTAACGGCGCAAATACTAGTTTTTTTTATTTTTAAGTAGAGAAAGAATTACAAAACTGATATAGCCCAATCTCTACATAACATTGCCTCTGAGTAGTTTTACTTGAAGGGGCGCTATATAAAATTTATGTCCGAATGAATTGTATCGATCACATAGCCTACCGGTGTAAAGGTTTCAAATTACCCCCTCCTAAACATTACCCCCTGGTAACTTGAAACCGGTTTCAGATTACCCCCCGGAAACTAGATTTGCAACAATCATCGTATTTATTGCACTAAAAAATCAGAAAAATCATCCCGCTTCTTGTTTTGGTCTGAAGATTTTCATACGTCATCCCACTTCGTGGTTTGTTATCAATCGAAAAAAACAATAGCCTCGAAGCCATTTCTTCATGTAATTTCATCGGCGATTTAGTATTTTAGTTGCAGACGAAAATATTGATAACAAACCACGAAGTGGGATGACGGATGAAAATCTTCAGACCCAAACAAGAAGCGGGATAATTTTTCCGATATTTTTAGTGCAACAAATGCGATTATTGATGCAAATTACAGTTTTCAGGGGGGTAATGTTTATGATGGAGTAATTTGAAACCTTTACACCGGTATGCATGCGAACTTTACTTACATTGGCTAACACCATAGAGATGTATGCATTATATAATAAATATAACGCTAGAGGGAATATCACGCCGCCATATTGGTGTCGCTGTCTAAATCGATCAGACCATTCACATTCTGTATTACTGTCTAAATCGATCAGACAGAGCGTGATTACCGTTAATATATATAAGGTCGTTGATGACTTCACTTTTTTATGCAGAGGAGATAGGCCATACTCTCTCTAGCCTATATATTTTATATATATAGCGTACATCTCTATGGCTAACACAGAACTGTGTCCCATCTGTAAGCTTCAAAATTGTCTGCTATTAACTAGTTAACAGGACATTTCTAACGGAAGGTTATTTGATGGGCAGAGGAAGACTGGAAGTTAAAATCACACAAATTACGAGACAATTAATTTTGCTAACGGAATATTTGAAAGCTTACCCTCAAGATTTCGTTGTTATTGGTGACGTCACTACACCGAAAAGTCTATAAATACAGAGACTACGTAAACAAGGAGATTATATTCTGTTCAAATGAGAGGCTGATCTGGATGAGGTCATTCCTCGGATCGAGAGCGGTGAAAATAATAGTTGGTTTTATCACAGAGGTTTTATTAACGTAGAAATAGTAGAATAATAATAGTTCAAATTGGACGTAGGCCTAAAAGCAAAATAAAAACATATTTGGGATGGGGAACCAAACTGATAAAAAACTGAAATAGAAACATCTTGAGAAATAGAACAAAACTAATCGACTTTCTCAGCTCAGAGATCACTCCAGCTCAAAGGTCACTCCGGCTCAACTAAAATAATTTTGAGGAAGTTTACCGCTCAACCACCTCCGAATTGGCTGAAAATTTAACCAAACGTTGTAAGATGCATTGAATTTAATGAATTTAAAACTTCAAAATTTACTGAAACATGGGCGCCCGCTAGAGGGAGCACTTGCCCCCCTGGAAAATTTATCGACACCAATTTTTTAAACTAGGGCCTACTACTTTAACAAAAATCGCATTAGAGATACAAGCAACCGAATCCACTGACTAAGAAGTTTGAAGGATGATTTAACCTACTGTAAAATGTCAGATAGAAATAAGCATAGGCGCCGAGCTGACCCGAAGAGTGGTGGGGCCCATAGAATGTGTCAAAATCCGCGCGTGACCGCGGAAATATTTTTTTGACCCTTTTTTTATGGGAGAGCTATTAAAATTGTCTCATAGGCGGAGACTTGGTCCCGGTTTTAGGGGACAAATTCGCGGCCTAATGACGATCGCCGAGGCGCTCAACGCCGAGAAGGGTAGGGGTTTAGAGGAGGAGATGTGCTATTCGAACTTTTCGATTTTTTTATTGCCACACTGCGATGGTAGCATCTTACGCTGTCATTTTGATGAAATTGATAATCATAATCGTGAGTTAATAATTGAAAAGCGTCCTTGCCATTGTTTAAAAAATCCACACTGAAATGGTGACATTTTAAGATGCCATCTCAGCATAGGCGTAGGGGACATTTCAACGTTGGGGGGGGGGCAAAAATGAGACTTTTGCCCAAAAATTGTTTTTCGTCCGGCCGAAATCTTAAGAAAAATTCCCGTTACGTTTGCCCGAAAATTCTGACGACCTTTTTTTAGTCATCCGGGCAAAACGTTCTGAAATTTCACGTTACTTTTTGCTCGAAAGGTCTGACGACCATTTTTGTTCGGGCAAGTCTGATTTTTCGGGCAAGAAGACCCGGAAAAATAAAAAAGATTTTTTTTCTAAAACTCTTTTTATTTTTCCGGGTCTGCTTGCCCGAAAAATCAGACTTGCCCGAAATTTGGGGGGCATTTGCCCCCTCTGGACCCCCGTCTCCTACGCCTATGCATCTCAGCAAAATGTCTTAGTATTTCATTGCTTAGAGACATGATTTAAGACTTCAATAAATGTTCCTCTCAATTGTTTAAAAAAAGATCACTTTTTGGATCAACATGTAGCCTAGTTCTCTTGGAATTCATATACAGGGTAGCCCAAAAAAGTGATAACACCTCGTATAATGTACTATAATTAGTTCAAATCTGTTTAGACTATATTCATAATAGCTGAAAAAGTTCACTAATTTACTTACTTAGGCCTAACTGCTTAGTCATATGACATCATTATTACGACAACTTCCGGTCGACATTTTGTATTTTTTATTTGCCAATCGTCAACTTCTGCGTGTTTTGAAGATATTTTAACCAAAATGACAAAAAGCACAACAAAAGACCGTATTCTGATTAAAAATTTGCGAATTGAGAAACATTGGAGTGCAAGGCAAATGAAAAATGAGTTTCCACACAAAGCCTATAGGGTCAGTCGGGTTATTAAATAAATTGATAATGACCGTACAACAGAACGTAAACGCGGAAGTGTTCGGCCAAAGTCTGCTAGAACACGACAGAACTTTGAGCGGGTGAGTGAGCTGATCTGCAGTCAAGAAGATGATCCTCACAGTCACAAAAATCAGTGGGAAATTCAAAGAGACACGGGTACATCACGGACGTCGGTGCAACGTATTGTAAGGCAGTATTTAGAGCTGAAAACGAACAAGCGTGTGATCGGGCAAACACTCAACGAAAATTGCAAATTGAAACTTTTGCAACTCAGTCAGCAGCTACTTGAACGGTTTCCTAATGACAGAAGTGTACGAACCATCTGGTTTACACACAACAAGATATTCACCTTTGCCACGCCAGTTAATTCTCAACATGGTCGTATTTATTCAGTTGAATCAAAGAAAAGACAATTAAGTTCCAAAAAGGAGACATACGAGAACGTGAACTTTTCAGCTGCGGTATCATGGTATCAGTTGGTGTTTCTCGCTTGCAAAAAGTTGTTGAGAAGCAAGGGGGACACACTGAACATGTTTTATGGGTAGCGTAATTACTACTTGGCATACGATAGTAAATTACAACACGTTATTATGATTCAATTATATTAAATGACCCTTTGCTACGAGGTGTTATCACTTTTTGGGGGCATGTAGAAGACAAGTAGCCTACAATCTTCGTTAGCATGGGCATCTTGGAGCACTCTTCCCTAATATAATTAGGTCAACAGTCTCAACTTTTGCACAAGAAATCAAACAATTAGGCTATGTCTACATTAGCCACTATTTAGTGAGTCAATATTAACACTGTGGAAATAGTTTTTCATAATACTTATAGTCTTTCAAAAAGTTTTGACAATTTAGTAAAGGCTGATTTGTCGTCGCAGACAATGAGACAAAAACGATATCCCGCTTTTGTGATTCTATGAGTTAACTCTCGCGCAGTGAGGAACATTATTGAGCATGACTTACAATAAAAGGAATCAATGTAATTAAAATCGTCGCCTTCGTCAACAATAAAAAAATGACGGAAGTGGATCGAATAAGCAGGATTTCGGTGTTTCTTCGTATTCGCTGATCGGCTGAAGACCAATAATATTGAGTTCACGTATCTACCGCATGGGGTAAAACTGGAGTAGGCTAATAGTAAGGTAGACTAGCTGAGTTTTTAAAAATTATAAAAGACGGAATGATTTTTATAGATAAGCAAAGCCAACAGAGAAGTAATGTCTTAAAAAGCACATCTTGCCGGCTGATTTCTGGTGGTGCCCATGCATAGGCGGGCCTCGCAAGACCAATTTCTGGCGGTGCTGAGCACTCACGGGCCTCGCAGAGTCGGCGCCCATGGAAATAAGTGCTTAAGAAAAAAAGTTCTTAGATTCCTTGCAACATGATTGTGTTAGTAAATGCATATCATTAGAGCATTATGTCATGGGGGAGGGTGTTCAAGCACCCAAAACACCCCCCAGCTACGGCCAGTAGTAGGTCTATAGGCCTACAGTGCCTACTGTGCCTAATGGATAAGACGGCCCTGAGTAGCAGAAAAGCCTGCATGACTGAACAGTTCCATTCGAGATTAGCAATAAACTGAGCAAGTTTGGTTTTTAGGTTTTGTCAATTTTATTTGCTAACAAAGAAAGAAGAGTTCTAGTTCTCTCGTGAATCCGTGTGCTGGCATTCTACGTTTGGATATCTTTCTTTTGAATGAAGAAGTCGCTAAGAGATGCGCCGTCATCGGTTCTGAGAATTTTGATCACTTCAGCAATAATTATATAGCTTGTGCTAATTATGAGTTCATGAGATTGTTAATGATCGAGATAATTATTTGTAAAACGTCATTGATGAATGTTTTCTGTCCTCATCGTTTAAGCCTTAAACTTTTCCATTTACTCTATAGTCGACGACGTTCTCTCGGCTTTCATTCAATCAATCAGTCAATCAATCAATCAATAGATCGATCAGTCAATCAATCAATTAGGCCTAATCAATCAATCAATCGATCGATCAATCATAACTCTTACTGATCACCATAATACATGTATGCAAGAAAATAATTTAGACATTTGTGTAGGTCTACAGTGGCGTCAATGGGAAGTCCCAAAGAAATTGCTGACACGGTCACCTTAGTTTCATCAATGATAAACCCAATAGTGTCCTTTTAAAGATCATGTAGGGCCTACAACACACCACAATAATTATGCATTAAGCAATGTTTGATCATGGTGTCCCAGTCCCACTGTCCATTCTTAATCTTAGCCGTATACATGACTAGGCTACAAGATATTTAATACAATGAACACAAAATCATTAAAGCACTGCAATGCATGCACAAAACTATGTAATAGAATTTTTATACAATCGCAGCAGCAAAAAGGTGAACTTTAAATTTACTACCATAGCAGAATCTAGTGGCGGGGTCTAGAAGGCCACCGATCGAAGACAAGACTATCATAATTATATGTATAGCGTTAATCGATGCAGCGTTCATGATGTGTCCAACGTGAGTTACGGTTTCTTGATCTGTTCAGCGAACAGTAATTCATCCGCATCAAATCTTGCACGTGCTGTGAAGAAGAGCATGGGCGTCCGCAGGAATTTTTCTAAGGGGGCGCAAACTTTTAAATAATTGTCACATGGTCTAAATTTAATGGGTGACAGTTTGATTTTCCATATTACCACGAGAGAATCCTGTAGCCTATACGACGTTAAAGATGGTGTTCTGCAGTCTACTCTTATGCACCCAAAGAAAGATATATAGGTTCATCTTGTAGAACAAATCGATAATCACATTGAAAATCGCGTTGTAACAATCACAATCAAATAATCTAAATTTATGTGCAACTATGCGAAAAATCCAGGGGGGCGCACTTGCGCCCCTTGCGCCCCGCTGCGGACGCCCATGAAGAAGAGATGAGAATCAGCAAACAACTGACTGAACTGAAGTCTATCACGTGCTGCAGCTTTGATGCTACGAAAAACGTGCATCATGGGTTGAGAATTATTGAAGGAGGTAGGCCTATGTTCTTTGCACAGTTTTAACAGAGACGCATGAAAAAGACGTAGAGGGAATTGTGGCATAAGCTGGGATACCGGGTAGAGCGTGAGACTTTAATATAGACATTATTCGTATCGGTATTCCTACCTACTTTTAATGGATGACTTTTTGAACCTAAAGCAGAAAACATCTTTCGTGGTGAGCAACAAATAATAATGCGCTATCGAAGCGTCTATATATATAGTTAGGCTAATAATCATCGGATGAAAGTTGACGTTCGAAATATCCGAACTGAGGTTCGTCGATCATCCAAGTCTTGTCTGATAACGGCTGATGGGATTGCTGTGCTCCAAACGTCAAAAAGTATTCCATCAGATGACAATGGATTCCCATTGTCATCTGATGGAATACTAGATCGAGGTATTTACAGAGCCGATGGCGTGTGGCCAGGGTCGTCTTATGGTCATCGTAGGCCCTAGGCACTTTTGCATATTAACTTAATCTATTCGCAGACCCCAACTCAACTCTGCATTAATTCAAATTGCAACACATTTAGGCTACATTATTTCTTAAAGTTATGCTAAACCATGTTTTGTGAACGTATTTCAGTTTTGATTTTAAATCTCATTCTACTTTATCAACTGAAGAAATAGTGATTAGAGCAAATTTAAAGCATTAATTGAGATATATCCATGTGATCTAGAAGATGCATATATTGATGAATTTCTTTTGTTTTCTCGAATGTTTGCAGATAGTAAATCTGAAGCTAAAATGATCAGGTTACAAATAGCTGACAAGCTGGTTTCCAGTTTTCCAAATGTCAATATTGCTTTTCGAATTTATCTTTTTATTTTTGGAACAAGTTGTGAAGGTGAACGTTCTTTTTTGAAACTGAAAATTATCAAAAATTACCTTCGGTCAACGATGGGACAGTCACGATTATCCTCCCTTGCATTACTTTTAATTGAAAACGACTTAATGCGAGAAATGACATTTGAAGACGTTATAAGAGCCGCAAAGTTAACATAATATAGCTTAGCTAATGTTACTGTTTCATTGGCTAACTCTAGCCTTGAAAAAAGTTAGCAAGTTTTCGTTTTCTGTTTGTTTTTTCCAGTCATTGACCAATCACTGCATTTATATTTTAATATTTTTTCTCAAGACTTCGTAGGCCCCTAAAAAGTTCGTAGGCCCTAGGCACAGTGCCTACTGTGCCTACTGGATAAGATGGCCCTGCGTGTGGCTATCACGATAGGACGGTGTCAGCGCGCCGTTCGTAAATAAGCTGATGCTCTGCGCTTGGTTTTCGACTGGCGCTCTAAAAATTTCGATATTAGGCTACTCCTACGATAACGATAAAAAATTATATGACACTGCGAACTTCTGAAATCATTGCTGCAGTTTGGCTGAGTAGGCCTATTGGGTAAGCGCGTATTCTATAGAGCATACAGCTTATCGCTGCTATAGCCTATGTCAATCAATCAGTCATTCAATCAGTCAAATAGTTTATTTTGCAACCAAAGTAGGCCTATACATGACAAGTTTAGACATCAAGAAATTTGTTACAAATTGGAGAGGTCCTAAAGGGATAAAAATAATCCCGCTATATCTAGGAACACCAAATAACAAATTGGGTTGTGGTCTTGACTAAATTTTGCAAATTTAATAAGCGACCTGGTGGCTGATCGGTAACGCGCTTGCTCACGGAGCGGGCGGTTGCGGGTTCGACTCCGGGTAACGACATTGGGCAACTTGTTTACGCACACATATGCCTACTGCGATTTTTTCTCCGTCGCTGCAAGAATAGAAACTGGGAGTTTATGCAATAGATCCTGTATTTACGTTAGTTTAGACAGAATTCTTTGACAGTTAATATGCAAGATTGTAAATTGAGGCGAATTTATAATTTGCGTGGAAGCAGAGGTCAGATAGCAACTAGGCCTACTGTATGGTTTTACATCAAAATAATTATTGTCAGGATCAATTTTATCATTATTAAGCAAAGGGCGGCTTTCATCTACACACGGGAAAAGGTTCAATTCAACATCAACAGAAACATTACAGGGACGATCAGCCGGGTCATTTACACATTGTAAAAAGTCTCTCAATATAGCCTATGTTCTTTCTGCAATATGGTTAAAAGGAAAATTATTGACATTACAACGGGCGCAGTAGCCTACCACGAGTCATTTACATCTTTGCAATTCTCTATTATTCACAACACCTGTTGTGGAAGAAACCATTGCACAACACACATGTTCAGTATGAGAATTGTGGAAAAATAACTGGGGGGTTGGCCTATGATAAACTTGAAATTGGGGTATGAAAAACATACTTTAACATGGGGCTCTAAGAAAGACTGGGGGGTTGAACCCCCCCAACCCCCCCGGCAATTCTCACCCTGCACATGTTATCATCAATAGTCCTGTAAGATGCGCGGGTCGCTGCATCGATCAGTATAATTATTATACAATGTAAGATGAAGTATTCTTACATCAGTGTACGGCTGCAAGGAATTTCAAGGCAAATCACACGTCAAAATACGGTGCATCAACCTACGCGATAAACCATGCTTATATTAAAATTAAACAATTGTACAAGCGGTCATCTAGCGCCCGTTGATTCTTGTTTTCCAGGTCGATGGTATACATAGTCTAATTATTTTATGGTCTTGCGCTTCGCAGTGGTTAGATATGATATATAGCTTTAGTCAAATTCTCCACAATTCCCTCTAATTTCATCAGAAATCCAGCTGCAAGTTTATCAAACATTGCCTCGAATACAGGTTGGAGACTATAGGCATTAGACGGGTGACTATGGCATCCAGTGCCCAGATATATTGGACAGCTGCAACTAGGTCGTCGATTTTAGGACCATTTTTCGACATTTCTAACAAAGAATACTCACAGTTTAATTTCGGACACAGTAACGCAACCACTGCGGTGACTAAATTTATTTGCTTGTTTTCCTCTGTGACCCTGATGAACACCGACAGCAGTCAGCGGATCTACTGCACAACGAAATGAAATTATGAAACTTTAGCTAAAACCCAAGACACACTAATCCTAGTGAATGATGAATCTAAGAAGTTTGCTATAAAGTATTAATGTTCATCCAATCCCTGGTACATCTCGTATTTCGATTTTGTCAGAGGATCACGCGCATGCAGTCGACTTGAAAGATGTTTACTCTACCTCAGCGCTTTTCATGTACAATTGATACAGTAAAACTGCTTTTCTCAACAGCAACCGTAAGTGTTCACAATAATTTTAGCTTTGTTATGTGGATACGACACACAATCAAGTCGAACATACACACGCTGCACAAAGCGACGTTGCTGTGAAAACCTGTCTGAGATTTTATTAGATCTAGAAATAATACAGGTTGGCCGACTCAGAATCAATACAACCCTAGAGTTCCTAGTGATTTAACAGCGACGTAGAGGAGTTGCGTGACTTCAAATTATGATGTGAGGAATAAAAATAGCACAACAATTATATGCGTTTCAATGAGTATATAATAACATAGGTGGATGGGTGTAGTTGGCTAAGATTTAAAAGTGTTTGCATTGTCGTTTCCGTTCACTGACCGCAAACTTCAAGTAGTCCTTATCGATGGCAGATGTTATACGTCTCATTGTTTCACAGCGTATTTTTACTCTTACGACTTCTAAACTGACAAACGTTTCGTCAGCTTGGTTGGTGTAATTGATACAGTAAAACTGCTTTTCTGGACAGTAACCGTAAGTGTCAAAAATAATTCTAACTTTGTATAACTATTAGCCTAAGCTAAGTGAACATCTTATTTAAACAGCCCTACAGTGATTTAACAGCGAAGAGTTAATGTCCTTTTTTTTTATCACGCATGCCAAACTAAATGAAATTTTATTTTATTTCAATGACATCATAATATCATATTGTTTTATTTTTTAATAATATTAACCGAGAGTAGGGTATTTCAATGAGAGAAAAGTGGTGAAAACTTTTAGGGGTTTACGCTCAAAAGCTCGTGACGTGGAAAGACTACATTTCGCAACTTTTGTAAAACATGAGCCAACTCTGCATATTATATTGGTCCATATAACTTGTTGTAGTTTCACGACATTTTTATGTTGTAGCAAAAGCAGTACCGGTAAAACCCATCTCTAAACTTTTCTGTTGGATATAATTTCATTGCATTTGCTAGCCTAGTGATATCTACATCTTATATGAAGGCATTACTTTTCTGCCAGTTGTTTTAGTGCTTTTCTTTTCCGAGAGGTTCTTCGCACTGGTTAGATTGTAGGCAGCTATGAAAGGCGCTTTTAAATCCGAAAATAGAATTATACGCCTCTTGTTAATCAACTTGTAGGCTAATTTCACCGAAAAGCCAGCAATTCGTAGAGATTATAACAGCGTGTTGATTGTATTGAGGATTTCCTTCTGTCACGACTTTAATTAGCCTACCCAATACCCAGGCATCTTGAACTTGGATTCGATCACGAATTGTAAATTATTTTTGCTTTGGTACCGCTAAACAGAACAAGTTTATATAATCAAAACTCAGCTTTATTATTATAATAGAACAGCTTTAGAAATAAGATCAATTAGGCTAAACAATGATATTTTAGGTTAATTGTCATAAAATCATGATTTTTTATATCTGCATGGAATCGATGCGTTATTTTTCGCACCTTCCAACTCGCAGTCATCAAGGCCAATCATTAGAGACAATAATAATATTTATTGCTAAAGAAAGAGTTGACATGCGTCATTTACTTGTAGGCCTAGTTGAAAGGCCTACAACGAAAGAGCATGGTGTGTTGGAGGAGAAATCGGCAATGTCATACAGAGTCCTAGATATTTACAGAGGGACAGCTCCATCATCCATGAATAGATCCAAAATAGATCCGAGTGTCTATAGAATATGTATTAAGTAGGGCAGGCTATACACTCGGGCGATTACGTACAGCATGCACGCAGCACTTTAGCGCTAAAAATTATAGGCTAATTTATAGATCTGCGTGTATATGGCCTACAGCGATTATTATCTGCTGGTGAGATAGTTGATCATGATAGAATATAAACGATAGGCTATTACCTATGTTCTCTAGGCTACGCGGGCGCTCACTGCGTTTCAAGATATGAAAATTAATGCCCAGCATTTCCTCCCAAAACACAAATTTCGAGAGCCTTCGTTTTTATTTCAAAATTAAAGGCTGCAACAAGCCTGCTAATACATACATACATACATACATACATACATACATACATACATACATACATACATACATACATACATACATACATACATACATACATACATACATACATACATACATACATACATACATACATACATACATACATACATACATACATACATACATACATACATACATACATACATACATACATACATATTACATACATACATACATACATACATACATACATATTACATACATACATACATACATACATACATACATACACACACACATACATACATACATACATACATACATACATACATACATACATACATACATACATACATACATACATACATACATACACACACATACATACATACATACATAGATACATACATACATACATACATACATACATACATACATACACACATGCATACATGCATACATACTTCAACTTTTCTTCAGCCCTTTTTGCTCTATGTGATGCGAGTTACTAGGCATTTATTGTATTCTTGTCGTGGCCTGAACATGTCATGCCCACCAGGCTGCCACCACACCCACCCACGCCACCTTCACGAGATAGCCATGCGCTGGAAACAAAGAGCATTGTGGACGACCAGGTCCATCCCGGCTTAATCGAGATTAGAGAGATAAGAAGCACAAAAGTTAGAACCTGTCTAGGGACAGAGAACTTGAACAGATGTGCAACCTTGCACGTAGGCTACAATATAACATATGCTATAATAATAATTATTATTTGGCAAAGATTATGGCCATTGTGGCCATGCGTCATGACAATTATACGCGCCCGGTGATAAACATGTGTCCGCTCTGCATTCGGGAGCGCCTCTGAGTAGAGTGTAGAGAGAGCTTGAAGGGGCGCTATAACAATTTTGTTTGTTTTGTTTGTTTGTATGTGCACTTGTTATAGCGCCCCATTCAAGCTCTTTCTACTCAGAGGCGCTCCCGAATGCAGAGCGGACACATGTTTATCACCGGGCGCGAACACTGCATCGGAGTTTCACGCCGAAGCGCTGAGCAATTGTGAGTCAAGGACTTGCCCAGGCCCCAAGGTCCTACGCGGCGAGGTGGATTCGAACCTCGAACCTTCCGGCTCCAAGGCAAGGACGGCACCACTACACCACCGCACCCCACAAGTGTGCATACAAACACTCTCTTCCTACACCTCAATGTCGGCTCTGCTCGTACAATATAATTATGCAGTGGTTGGCTGCTCACGGTAACATCAGATATGAATATTATAATAATGGTCTGCCTGTCTCTTTGAGCTACATCTTCAGAGATGCATAGCATACCCAGATGGCGAATACGGCTTGTACGGATGAGTGCGTGTTGTTGGAATGATTGTGTGTGTGGTTAAAAACATGCACTAACTCAGAGAAACATAATTGATTGATTCACACTACATCGGTTTTAAAACAATGGAATAGAAAATAATAATATTGATGAATTAATTTAGACACAACAAGCAGTACGTTACGATTAGATCATAACTGCATCACACGACCATCAATATTCTCGCTCTCACAGCTGCATGGAAACCATTGATCTTATGACACAAGAGATACATGCAAGAAAAGGTCATTTTCCATAGTAAACATGCAACCGAGTGAACTTCAATTTTATACATTCTGCTCAAGCACAGTCCGCTGTTGTGATCTGGAAGCCAAAGTCTCTGCCTTCTGTTTGACATAATAATATTATTATCTTGGTCTCTTAAGACTCTTATGAGAGGTCGCTCAATTCATCCTATGTGGTTGTGCATAGGGAACTGCAGCTATAGAAGAAGAATTAGGATCATATGTTGTGTTGAAAGATCAGGTAATAATAGCCTACTATTATATCTTTGCTATCGTTCGATTCTTCTCTTCACATTTCACCGAATAAGCTTAATATTATTGGATGGTCCTTTCAGTGAGTTATGGGGCGAATTGCAGGCAGGTGAAGTTTAGTTTCTGTTGGGTCATAATTATATAGCAGGCCTAGCTAATAACAGCAAAATGCATTCAATGACCGTTTGGTTTTAATAATAATCTATTTAAAATAACATAATCGGGTGAAAATTAGTAGATTGTACGATGCATTGAAATCTGAAAAAATTGAACATAAAATATGAACGTAAAAATATGAAAATAAAAAAGCTCAAATATTAGGCCTAATTCAGACCTTTTGAAGAAGTAGGCCTAAGTGGTTGATTGTAAATTTTAGAAATGATCAAAATGCCAGCGAATTATCAACACAAAAGATAAGTTTTGCAGTCGAGGGATCGACTATTTTGATGCTTATTCTGATTGTAGAATGAAAATTTAGCTACAACGTCGATTACTACATTCATGAAGTTGGCAAAAATGACGCGTTGGCAAAAGCGTTGTCTCGTAAACAGGTAGGCCTATTTTTTTTATATAATTAGAATATGCAGTCTATAAATGGTATCGTTTATTCATGTAGTAGTTTTAAAATTCTCATTTCATCCGATTTAATCTGCGTTTCTTTAGTGGTAATTTCTTCGCTGGTTAAAATTTAATGCGATGCCATTTAAGTGACTGATCTGTGATTTGCTGGTGAAGTTCTATTTTTATATATCGCCAATATTCTGAATTAGTTGACACATTTCGGAAGAATCTGAGGCAATAGATCGTGAACGAAATTATTAGTCACACTGATTTATGGTAGCATAATTATTCGGTAATTGTGAAAAAAGATTGGCAAAACACAGCCTGGAACATTGTGACAGACATTCAAAATATTTAAAAATTAATAGTTAGAAGGAGCAATCAGTTAATGTTGGGATGATTAGTTTATTTTGCGCATGTAATGAACCAGTGAGACAAAACTCCGATGACCTTTGCGTTTAAGTTCGAAGTTGCACATACTTATAAAGTCTGAACGAGGAGTGCTATTCTCTGGCGGTGGAAAAAATGTGGAATTAATGTGGAATTACTCCAAGCTATATTGCAATAGAGCATAAAAGTATTCAAAATTCATTTATGTTGGTCCACATTAGTCTTTAGGCCTACTATCTTCAGAGAGAAAGTAAAGGTCACGATCCTAGCCTACTAATAGCTTCTTCTCCACGCACTCATCCGCACTTGAGTTGAATCGTCTTTTTCTCAAGTTGTATACTAGCCTACTTCCGCTTAGGCTACCTGCAATTAGTACCTGGTGGCTGGTGGCTCTCTTGATCGTATTACGTCATCGTCCAATCTTATCTCAGCTGCAGTTATCGCACTCTCTGGCTTTGATGATTACCTATTTCGCAATGATTGGTCTACTCTGAAGTGTAATGCTTGCCCCTATTTTGACGTCGTTCGCGAATTGGTCTGCTGAGTGGGAAGTATAGCATAGGCCTATATGTTATCTTGACGAGATATAGGCTATCGCACGTGTAGGCCTATGGCCGTAAGCAGCGGCGCCCGCAGGCGTGCGCGCTTACGCAAGTGCGTAGCCTACAGCGCTAAAGGCTAAAAAATAAAAATAATAAATTACAAATTAAAGCGTAAAATACTATAAGCTGTGTAGGCCTAATTCTTATTCTATTGAATCTATATAATAATCTATCGTTTCAAACAACATCTGAATTAGCTCTAGGCCTATGCGTATACCCAAAATGCAGCAAAAAGCTTATGTTGGCGATACCTCACAATCCCCAGTAGGCTATAATAAAGCTCGCTTCGATCGTGTATTTGTGCAAGCCGTGCGTACAGGAAAAATCCTGGGGGCGCCGCTGGCCGTAGGATACATGTGTTCAATTTCGCTGCCGCTGACTAGCAATTAAAAACTATAAAACCTTGTGGGAATACATCGTTTAGACACGACAAAAAGAAGCTTAGATTTTTTATTTGTTTTTGTGACAATACCTACGAGCATGCTTGAGGTAGTCAATTATTTGCCCAGAATTTAAAGAATTCTTTTTTATTATTAGTCTAGTTAGTAATTTGGTATCAAGCATTTGGTATCAAGCATAAAACTCTCAGTAAAAATATTCACCTGGTGTGGCTTTGATGTCTTTCATTGCACTCATCTCATCAGAAACAGAGGAATTTGGAGAAGTCATGTGGAAGCCTCATCGTCGTCACTCGATCGACTGACGGAAGAGAATAAAGAAGAAGAAGAAGAAGAAGAATATCATATATTCTTAAGTTTTTCAACGGAATCGAAGTCTGTTTTGTGTGACGTGTGTTACTTTAAATAATCTAACTTCTAATTATTCCATCGTTTTACCGTGAACGCCTTAAAATGACGACATTTGATAATGTGTTACATTTAGCACATGAATTCCGTTCAGATTAAGCAATGTTTACTTTAAATAGGACAAAAGTAGGTCTTAGCCTATTAGCATTTCTGATATTTTCAGATGAATGCCTCATCATAAAAACCACAATGGGAACCAACACGTGTTGAAAAATCGTGTGTATTAAAATGGGAAGTGCCAAACGATTCAATCCCATGTTTTGATCATTTTCACTATTATACTTAACAAATGGCATTAATTAGAATTATTGAATCTTTCTTTTGCATATGTGGGAGCACTGGGAGTCCCTAAAGTGTGGCATGATGGCATCCCTATTTGGGCGAACATGTTGAACATGTCTTTATCTGCCTCTGGTCATCTAAATTATTTAGCGCTTCGGCGTGAAACTCCGATGCAGTGTCCGCTCTGCATCGGGAGCGCCTCTGAGTAGCGAGAGATTGAAGGGGCGCTATAACAAGTGCACATACATAAATAATTATGTTATGGCAGCAAAATAATGGTTTAAATCAAAACCAGTTTTGTAACGCTTTCGTGTTAAAAGTGTCGTCATTTAAACCACTTATATTTGCTTTCTGTTGCAACAGGCTTTTGGTGATCATTTTTATCACGATGTTAATAGGACTTTTCATCAAATACAAAGGTAATATCCATTTAAATTCTATAATTATGTAAATGAGATTTCTTAGAAAGAAAGTCGTTATACTTCGGTGCATGAGGAAAATCAGTCAATCGACTTGAGACTTTAATTTTAGGCTAATCGGAAATGTTTGACATCTGAGACAACACTGATCATGCTTTGAGATCGCTTGATCTCAAAGCATCAAAGAGAGGTTTCTCAAAGAGAAAGACATTGAGATATAAATGTAGCTCATCCTTTTTGAGAAGTAAAGCTGACTGTAGAAAGGTGCGATCAAATCCCATTCATCTTGAAGTTTCTGCTTCAAAGAGATGACGAACTTTGAGTCTTTGACTTAGGCTGATGTGTTCTCATTACGACTGCTCTTGTGGATGGGAACCGTGTCCCGGTGCATTCTTCTACTTTCCCAGTGACATTGCTGCCGCACAGCAGAAGTGAGCATATTGTGTGGCGTATTTAGTTGGCACGTTGATTAGCACGAGGTGTTTGACCTTTGCGAATGGGATGAAGCGTAAGCGAAGAACGAGGACATAATTATAAGGAAGACAGCTGTGTCTTGGAGATATGCCTGTCCCATTAACAGCAAGAGAGAAACACTGCTTATCAATATTTAATTAATTGAAAGGGAGAATCATTATTCGACAGATTAGGAGCGGCAGGGCCACACAGTATTTAAAGCTGTGTGACAATCTATAAATACCGAGTTTAACAGCATTTCAAATCTTTTAAAAAATCTATTTATAGAATCCATCCCCTTAAGTATTCTTAAGTTCTTAAATGGCCTGCAGTGCACAAAGTGATCTTAGAAGTGCAACTTTTGATGTCGATCGTTCGACTAAGCTTATTCGTGTAGGCCTAATTGACTTTTTCCTCTAATGCATGGGATGAAATGTTGTGTCTCATAAAATTACGACCAAACATCGCTGTTTCCTTGTAAGAAATAGTCACATCATGATAATATCATGTTAGGATTTATCTATAGATCTATTTAGCTGAATTTATTTCTTTATTCCAAAGGATTTCCTTATTTATTAATTCTGTGAATTATTTATGTTTAAAAAAAATCTAAAATGCGATTAGCACTTTGCCAATTAAAAACTATTCTCATCCTTTTTATATACTGTTTACGCCTTAGTGGCCTAGACCCCTACTCACTACGACAACTGTACAGCTAAATGTTGACTACTCAGTTAACCTAATTCCCTACTCACTAACCCCCTACCTCCTGTGGATTTTTTATAGGTATTTGCCATAATGGAATAATTATTAACTCTCTCTTTGGTATGCACTCATTATAGGGTCTATTTGCCGCTGTCAATGGCCTAACCGGTTATTCGGGATCCAACCACAACTATGAATACAATCGCTATTAAATGTTGTTTGATTTCAGGAACAAGTGTTAACCGAGGACATTTCCTCAGAAGCGCATTCACTCGTTACCTGAACAACTGTTCTTTAGACGATGCTTTGAAAGTACGATCTCGAGGGCCACAAAATAAGACCATACTGTTAGCGCTCGTCGATCTAGGCGCATATGAAATGACCATTAACTTCTACGAAACGTCAATTCTGAAACATGGCATTGACAATTACTTATTCCTGTCTACAAATTCAAAGATGTGCGACCTTCTATATGCAAAAGATATTCATTGTCTTCAATACAGCACAGACGCCGATTCTGATAAGAAATCAATGTTTGGAACGGAAGATTTCTTTCGAAAGATGAACATCAGAACATACATGATACTCGAAGCGTTGAAGCTGGGATACAATGTCCTACATTCAGACGTTGATGTGATATTCAAGAGTGATCCTTTTCTCGACCTTCCCTGCCTCGATGGATCATGTGATACCGCAGTCATGTGGGACGGTGGTGACTATAATGCTGGCTTCTTGTATATAAAAAGTACCGCCGCAACAATTGCGTTATATGCAGATATGAAAAGAATTGCGGAGAGAACCGACAGAAATGATCAGCTTGCGCTTAATGACGCTCTATATAAGTTGAAAAGAAAGTTGAAAATCGTGAAATTATCAGAAGAGAAATATTCAAATGGAAAATACTTTTACGAGGATCCCGGTCGACATTTCGGTGACGATCCATCTTTGAATAATTCACCGGCCATAGTTATTCACAACAATTGGATCGTCAGTATCGAAGCGAAAACATACAGATTTAAGGAACTGCTACAGTGGTACTACGACGAAAATGGCTACTATTCAAGTTCTACAGCGAAGTATATCAGCTACGAAAATCCGCTGTTTAACGATTCATTTATTTTTGACAAAGAGTCAAAAGCCGCTGTGTGGAAGTCAGAAAAAACAGCGCTACAAAATGCTCTAATGATCGGCGCATTGCTGAATCGAATCGTTATTCTACCTAAATTTCACTGCGGAAATAAATTATGCTCCCTTCTTACGTGGATAAAAATAAGACACCTCGATGTTGTCTTCAAGGATAGGTATAGGGAGCATTTATTTCTGTCTCATCCTAAAGTCCCAACTGACATTGCTTCCTCAGTATCGTCAATGTATCTGATTAGAAATGGAAACTTAACTTTGAGCAATGCGTCAGTTGATGATGACGAGCTTATCGAGCATGAACCATCGGATGAAATGAGTGGACCGAGTGACACACAAATACTTCGGTGGTATGGTAATGTCGCCGAAAAGGTTTTACGTTTTAAATCTCTTTATGGAGAGTTTAAACACCTGCAACATCTTCCATTTGGCTCATATAACTCGTCTGCCGAAGCGTTTGAAGCAGCATTTGTTGATAGCAATTACCGACAGTAGATGAATCGTGTGTTAGTGATCTTCTATGACATCTAGGCTATTTCTTCCAGGTTGTAATTTGGAACTTTGCATAGGCTTATGCTTGATTACCAAACTTTATTTTAAAAAATAACATTAGTCTGTAAAATAATATGATCAAGTTTAACATTTCAAGTTTGTTGAAGTCTGAATCTCAATGACTGCAAATGTTTTTTGTTAATTCAGTTTCAACGTTGTTGGTTGCTACGGTATCAGAAGAAATCTCAAGTAATTATTAGACACTGGCTACTTCTCCCTGGGATGCGGCAGGTAGCTGACAACTTCCCGGAACGAATGTTTCTTTAGCTTTTATTTTTATTCCGCTCATGCCTATGTCTCCTTATATACAATGCATGCAATTTCATAATGTTATGCTTTTGCCGCATGTGAACTTTCGCTGCTAATAAAACAAGAGCATCAGATAATGACAATGATTTCGTTTCTACAGAAAACACTAACCATTAATCTATAGAGCACCGAAACGGATGACATTTTCTGCTTCGAGGATAATTGGAAAGGCTCTACATTAAGCTGGATTGAAGGCAATCATGGGTTAGAAGTATTATGCAATATCATTTTCCTCGGCATTATGAGAGCTATAGTGCATGGCCAATCATCTACCTCACCGTCTTAATATCTTAATCTTCCCATCAATATTAATAGCAGTAATTCTGAAAACATTGATAATACTGATAGGTTACATAACTGTTATCTTTCGGTTCAGGGCTGTTTTTAAGGAATTTTTAGAACTGCACAACTCCTTTCCTTTCCCATTATCCATGGTAAGTTACTTCCAATCGAAGGACAATGACCTTTTTTGCTAGTTTTAAGTTTTTAACTGTACAGAAGTGCTTCTACAACTGCAAAAATCCATGTAGAACTGCACATTTTGTGTACAACTTCACGTTAAAAAGCCCTGCCTACAGTTTTCAGTAGAATAACAAAAAGCTTCAGTAAGAGTCCCAGGAAGCAAATGCATCTTCTGGGGAGTCCATTCTAGACAAATGGGCCCACCACGGAAATGGCTCGATTCTGCGCAGCTGCAGGTCGTGCAAAATGGAACAAATTAAATAATGAAATGAACGAATATTGATATTTCATCGCGGTTTTTTAACGGCAGAAAATAAATAGGTGAGATGCGGCCATGAAACGAAACCCGTGAAAACTAACAAATAGTTCTCGTAAATGTCGGGATACATTAAAGTGATTCATTCTTCTACGAAACGGAAGATGGTTAAAAGAGTGACATTAGGATCGTGAGTATCATCAATACGGACGATCTCATTCCTCTCGCTATCAAAGAGCAGATCATATGCGAACAAGAACAGATCCTGACTCAACCGTGGACCTACAAACTTCAGCAGATTGAGTTCAGAATCCAACAGTTCGATTCCGTTGCGCCAATCAGTTATCAAGATCCGACCATCATCATCTGCCAGACATCCGATGCTGTATCCACTCAATGTTGATGATTGATATTGACGAACTATTCTTCCTGTCGTTTCGATCTCTGAAACGTTTGTTTCAGATTCATCGTTGACAGAAATCAGAAGAATATTTCCGTTTGATCTCTGAATTGCATTGAAGATATATTTGAAGCCATGCGTCTCTGGTGACAGCTGTATGTCATGAAGCTGCGCACCATTCACATCAAATATGTTTAGCACAGAAGCAGTTGGACTCTCTTTCTTCAGAAGGATCATCAGCTGACGGCCATCATCGGACACAGACATCTCAGCAGATGACGAATAATTGTTGTCGACACCAAAAGATCCCGATATGTTAAAGAACTGATGCTCTTCATCTCTCGCTATGCGTAACACTACGAGACTTTCCCATTCCATGTTTGTTCCGTAGCGATCCATGTGTAGCAGGTAGACGCAGTTCAACACGCTACAAGCTGCCATGCTCCGAGGACACAATCCTTGTAGCGGGATGACATCTTTCACATCAGCAGCGGCCATGTTGTTGCGATCGTAGACATTAATGACGTAGTCTGGACCATCATCTGGTCTGCAGAGCATAAACATTTCATCTTTCATTGTAATCACTTTGATGACATTCAACGGCATCGAACATTGATGCACAATTTCCAAACGAATCGTCTTCTCAGCTGAAAAATTATGTCAAAGCAATTGAACGGACATCTAAGAAAATGTTGTTGTTGCAGAAAACAACAGAGCATGTATTAAAGCAAATGTCCGTTAGAGTGGTAGAGGCCTATAATACAACTATACACGAATGCGAAAATTCAAGTAATATGTAGGGCCTTGTAGGCCTATGTAGGCCTAGGCTAATTATGAGTGCGAAAAGAAGTGAGAAAGTTAGGCCTACTTCCCTCTACAACCTACCCATGTTAAGTAGAATAAGCTTACATAATGAGAAATTTTTTTATGAAACCTGACATGAGAACACTAGATCAAAATGTATTTTGGACTTGTGTTTCTACTGCATGGATTGGATTCTTGATTTCTTGTGCATCCTATTTTATGCCTAAAGTTCATATGGATAAAGTTTATTTCACGAACTAACCAGTGACGTCTAGAATTCTGTTAACTTCAATTCGAAATTCGTTGGTTGTAAGAACGCTGTTCCATTGCGAGCAGACATTTCGAAGTCTGTTGATCACAACATCTGCTTTTTCTTTCCAAACACTTTTGGCCAACTTCAAATCCTTCACTTCCATGACTACGACTTTCACCAGGATTCGCTCAAGTAGTTGGATTGGAAGATCATGCAGCTGTAGCACAAACGCGTATTAAACACTAAACTTTTATAGCTCCTTAGCTTAAAATCAGCTAGGCTAAGTGATCGTTCCGCCTAACCATAAATACAGCAGTAGACCTAATAAAAATACATGGGACATTTTAAGTATCAACTTCTAAGGCAATTAAGGCAAAATCTAACTTCATACGTGGTGATGACCGTGATGGTTAAGTGGACTATAAATTATATCTAGCAACACACAAGAGAGGTTACTTGAGTAAGATGAAACACTTTCCGAACACGAAATAGTCTGAGACTGCATAGGACAGTTAAGGAAAACATCGAAAACGCTAAAGTAACAGAGTGAAAAGATGTAGGCCCTATGTGCAGTGAAACCTGGCTTCTGTCGATAACCAGTGAAATGTGAGGTCCATGCAGATTAAAATCTCACTTGATTTAGCCTATCTCAAGTTTTTGTTTGCTTGTATGTGCACTTGTTATAGCGCCCCTTCAAGCTCACTTCTCAAAGGCGCTCCAAACTACAGCGCGAACACTGTATCGGAGTTTCACGCCAAAGCGCTGAGCAATTGCGAGTGAAGGACTTGCCCAAGGTCCCTACGCGGCAACTTGAGGTGCATGGATTTGAATCTGCAAGGCAACGAACGTAAACCCACTACACCACCGAGCCTCACAAGTTGTGCTACTATAGGTAAGCTGCTTGACTAGATAAAGCAAAGACATTGTCGAACTATAAGTAATTCACAACGCTTAGATGCGGTGAAGGCTTTTAACTTGTATCGTAATTCTTAATGCAATACAACTCACCGTTGTATCTCTCATTAGCGATAGTTTTGAACGTTTGTCGACGTTTGTCCGCCTGTGAACATCATCCACTGGCTCGAATACTACTACAAGTTAAATTAATACAATCATTCCAAAATGCAAAATTGACATCATCAATATTATTGTGTAATGTGCATAGGAGCATGCGATTTAGTGTTGGCATAATTGCATTTGCTAAGTGTTTATATATGAGCAGCCTGGTAGCCTACTGAACATGAACGAACAAGGAAAAAAGAAATGACCAGCTGTTCATTAAGATGCTTTATTAGTCAATGAACAAGAACCGGCATAGGGCCTAACTGTAGTATCGGGAACCGAAGCATTATACAGTATATTTGGAAGGTATATATAGGCTACATGTAATGACGACACTAGTTCTAACCCAAACCTACTATCACGACGCCTAATCGTATCCTAACCGACCCCTAGACGAAACTTAGCCTATGTCTCCGCTTCTACAGTCATGCCCAAGAGCCAGCATTATAGCCTAATATTATAGGCAACAATCGCGTATTAATAAATATGAACTTGCATTAACTTACGACCTAAGTCTTCTTCATTGCTTTGTTCATCATTGTTGGTTTCGGCTGTTATTCGTTTGTTCGACATGTCTCAACCAAGGAAAGAGGAAAGATGGCGTGAGTGAATCACTAGGATGATCTGCAGAAAACCAACAAGACCTGTACGAACTCTTGAACACGCGATCAACGTCTATTTCACAACGAACACCAATCAGTTACTACGCATACAATGAAATTATTAACCAAATCCATGGAGATCAATTAAAATATATTCAAAATCAAAAGTGATCCAGCTTAGTGTGACGTATAATACACCCATTGAAACCGCTGTGATGGTTTTGTGACGTCATACAAAAGACGTCACACGTCTTTCACTTCGCATTCATCAATAACATTATTATAACAACAAACAGAAAGATTGTGATCATAACATCTTTCAGTTTCGTTGCCAAGCAGCAGATGTTTCTTAGATGTACGCAGATTGTCCACAATAATAATTTTCTTAGAATGGCGGCCAATGCCACAAAATTTCGCCTAAAATCGTGATGTAAAGTTTTTAAAACGTCTGGAATTTCTTCAGAGATGCAGCGATGCGATGAATTGAACAGCGGCGGAGGTTCAGAGCGCATCATCATCGTCATCGTCGTCGACTGCTGCGTAGTTTTGCCGTCCATACATGTAGGCCAAAAGTTCGAGCGGCGTCACTTCTCTCGTGACCAGCTGCTGGTTGATGGGTAATTGCAATTGCCTGAAGCAAAAGCGAAAGACAAAGTCATTTGTAGATAAAAGCACAGGTAGATTTATCGCTGGAATTATCGATTGCATCAGGCCTATTGATTTATTAATTGATTGATTCATATTGTGCATTGATTTCCTGATTCATTGATTGAATAACGTTCAGGCTTAATATTCCCTCGTTCATTCATTCATTTGCAACCATTGCACTCAAATAGTAGACCTATATATATATGTAACACGGAAGATACACTGGAGACAATTTATTACTTTCGCGAATTAGAGAAAAAGAAATATTCTTTCTGTCTGTAAAGCCACTGTTGTTTGTCCTGATGTCTTTCTGTGTGTCCGTCTCTCTGCTTTATTCGTGGTGTTCGTATGACGATATTAGACATGTTCATTGTGCAGGGAGAAAGATATACTGAGTTTGCCCTAGCAAAAAATGCGTAAAGTAGACTAAAGATGAAATCCCAAGTCTTCAATTGTGACGCAACAGCTCTGCACTTTAATCGATAGTTCAAGAAAACCTGCATGTTTAATATTGTTTATCAAGCTAATTGTACAGAAAGTAGACCTGCAAAGAAAACAGAAAAAGACACAATGACAGGCACAAACGAAACGGTCAAAATTGGGGACTGGAGTGAACTGTAAAAATTGTAGACCTTCTCCTTCAAATACAAATCTTCAACGTTTTGTTTAATTATTTGTCATTTTCAAAGAAACAGAGAAGGTGCAGAAGACGAGTGATCCACCCAACAAGATGACAGACGATCCAGGGGGTCGCACAAGCGAAAATATATCTAAGGTCGGTCATCATCGCTGGTCTTTCTATTTGTCTGTCTGCGTGTGTCTCTTTTGCTGCCTTACTATCTGCATCCATCTGCGGTGCAAAAATAGTTATCTCATCTTATCTAAAGACTCCATTAGAGCCTCTGTCAAAGTGTATCAATCGATATTGATTTCAGGTGAAACCATAGCAACAGTCATTTAAGACGTCAGCTCGATACCTGGGAAATAAGGGGCCGTCCATAAAGTATGTCACGCTATTTTTGACCATTTTTGACCCCCCCTCCCCCCCTGTCACAAACTGTCACACTTTCTCGGACCCCCCCCCCTAAAGTACGTCACACTTTCTCGGACCCCCCCCCCCCTAAAGTACGTCGCACTTTCGAAATTTTTTGTAATTAACACCTTATTCAAATTTAATCTAAAACACACTTCACTATTAAACTGTAAAGTTTCCACTTAAAAGTACTATCACATTATTAAAATGACTTTAATAGTAGAATAGTTAATTGCAAACAGTTGTCACAGTTATTCATTGAAGCAGTAACTCAATGTAGATTGAATTTGAAAACAAAAATTGCAAAAATTCCACTAGACAATTATATAATACACATCATTAAAATAAATAAATGTGTGACGTCACACATGGCCTGGCCCCCCCTCCCCCCTGTCACAAACTGTCACACTTTCTCGGACCCCCTCCCCCCCCCTGGAGCGTGACATACTTTATGGACGGCCCCTAACGGGTGGGGTAGAGCGGGTGGTCCTGGTGGCCATCTATCTATAGTTGGAAGGTTTGAAGCCAATAGATGCGAAATTGAGGCCGTCTATGAAATTTTAGACTTGGGGTGGGGTGGTCGTGGTGGCACTCTGTCCAGGTGCAAGGTTTCACATGAATGACTGCAAGATGGCGGCGAAGGTGTGGATATAGAGAAAAAATATTTCTTTGCTCCTCATCCAAGTCTCATGGTGAGGGGACTACTCGCCAACCCTCCACTGGTTGGTCCTCGTGGAACTCTGTTTAACTGCAAAGTTTGAGCTCAACAGCTGCGAAACCGTGAGCGTGCATTCATACATACACACATTCTTCTTTATAGATACGGATTATAGATATAGATGATATATAGATATAGATCATAGATATAGATAATTTTAGATATAGATATAGATATAGACATAGACATAATCGATAAGATCATGAACTTCCAAGCACTGTGGCTTTCCCTATATCTATGTTTCCATTTCTGTATATCTCTGTCTCCGTTAAGATAGCGAGGGTAAGACGCGCATCGCCCGTGACTTTCTGTCTCACATCGTTCCACTGTGGTTTCAACAATCTGATTTCTGCTTCCATCATTTTGGTATAATATCATTAATAATCATTATCAACGTTAACAATGTTATTTTTTGGTTTGTCTCTAAACGTGGATATAATTTGCTGATTTTCTAGGTCCCTAGTCCTAGCGTCAGTGGCAAACAATCTGATTCAAAGGATTCTATATCTCATCAATCAGAGTCTTCTACATCCGTGATGCCAGAACCAAAGGTTTATGTTTTACGAAATACCTCTGCTCCCGGTATTCCAAAAAGCTATATTCTTGATCTACGAAACAACTCAATTCACGATCTACGACATACCTCGACTCCTCGTGCTCCAAATAAGTCTACTTCTCGTCAGCAAAAAAACTCTTCTCGTGGACCGTCAGAGACCTCTACTCCAGGTTCGCAAATGACCTCTCCTAGTAGTCCGGCAAAGACCTCTACTCCAGGTTCGCGAATGACCTCTCCTAGTAGTCCGGCAAAGACCTCTACTCCAGGTTCACAAAAGATCTTTTCTCGTGGACCGTCAGAGACCTCTACTCCAGGTTCACAAAAGATCTTTTCTCGTGGACCGTCAGAGACCTCTACTCCAGGTTCGCTAAGGACCTCTCCTAGTAGTCCGGCAAAGTCCTCTACTCCAGGTTCACGAAATTTTGTATCTCGTGGACTGGCATCTACTCCTGGTTCACGAAATACCTCTCCCATGATTGGTCCGGCAAATACCTCTACTACTGGTTCACAAAGGACTTCACCTAGTAATCCGACAAAGCCCTCAACTTCTGCTCAAACAACGGCCACGACGACTCTCGGTCTTCCAAGTGACTCCACTCCTCATGACGCAAACGTTGCTCCCCCTTACGTTGCTCCTCCTTACATATCCAGATGAAGCACGTCTTTAAAAGCGGAGATGATTCCGAAGTCGCATCCACTAGACAGCATCGAAGACGCCCAGTGACTGGGAAAAGCAGTTTGCATTTTGTAAACGACGAGACTATAACACAGATTTAAGAGTCGCAAAGCTTTAGACAGAAAAACAGCGATAGAAATTTGTAAAGACTTAGATCCAAAGTGAGGAAGCATTGTCATCCATCACTGTTCTGACATTGGCAAAACGTGAGTGAATGCTTCAAATGAGCGACGGTTTAGTGGACGCGTTGAGAAACATATATGCTACTGCATAGATTTGAGTCAAGTCATTTATGACCAAATGGAAATATTTAAGACGATCCGGTTGTTTTGAGAGAAATTGACTAATTTCTAAAATAGAAGTTATGATAATTGAAGGCAAACATTTCAATCCCTAATACATTGATTAAGCACCATTATTTCAGTCTAATTAAAGCCGCGCTTTAATGTGTTATAAGCGGGTCCATAATGACTCTAAGTAGAGTTGTAGACATGAGGTAGCAAGTGAAATCAAATGGATTCTTCCGTCAAAATTTTAACTTTATGGTGTTAGTACAAGCGATTGAGACAGAGAAAGGGAGCTGATGGACAGGATGAGACTTTGCGTGACATGCAATGTCACCGATGACAAGTCTCGACGACTTGCTGCATAACATCATTGGTTTAGACGACTGTGCTGGTGCATTCGGTTCCTTCAAACGAAACATCGGAAATTATTGTTGCAAGACACGTTATTCTGAATACGATCCGAGATCGTGAGTCAGCTCTTAAGGTTCGAGAAAAAGAACCGAAGTCAAATGATGAGGAATTTGAAACTGCTTTGCAAGGTTGGGAGCTTGCCTGCAGTTCGACAACAGATGAATCGCCTTTGAAAACTGAACCGAGTACGTGGAACACAAGGACTGGACGCCTACACGCAAATACAGGCGCATCAGCTGGACGGTTTCCCTATGAGGACAAATGGATGAACGGCGAAGGCATTCAGGTACATGTAGGTGTAGGTGCACTTGTTATAGCGCCCCTTCAAGCTTTCTTTACTCAGAGGCGCTCCCGAATGTAACGCGAACACTGCATCAGAGTTTCACGCCGATGCACTGAGCAATTGTGAGGTCCCTACGCGGCGACTTGGGGTGGATTCGAACCTCGATTTTCTCGTTGAAAGCTTACGGGGGAAAGCTTGGTTTTGGTTCATTTGGTTGGGACTAAATCATCCCTTCGCCCATGTTGGTGGCTCCAAGGAAACGACGCCATCACTACACCACCACGCCCCACTGATTGATGTTCACCTGAATCAGATGTCGGCGATTGGTGTAATTTAACCCGCATTATTTTAGTGAGAGGGTTGCAAACGTAGCATTAGCAAAGAAAAGGAACTCAGATTACTTTCCACTGCTCTATATATAATAGTAAAAAAGATATAATAATTATATCTCTATGCGAAGAGTATTAATTCTGAAAGATTTATATGACAGTTTTCCAACTCTATGTGAGGAGGACATTTTGGAGTTAAAACAGAGATGAACGGTCAGTGTGCTTTGGAATAATTTTAGTTCCGTGCAGTTGTGAAAGCCGTGGCACCACAGGCGTGCTGAAACATGCAATCCTGGTGTTCAAATTTATACTTATGGCCATGGCGAAACACTTTGCAAATCCGGTCACTGTCATATTATTGCAATACATGACATAAGGTCTGCAGCTGTCACCAAATGCACGCTAACTGGTCAGAGTTGACATCCGTTTGGTAAGAGCAGGCATATCAGTTTTTACAGAAGGCCAAATTTAACGAGACACTTTAGTCAACAGGCTTCAACGCATTAAAAAACTTTGTTAATGGTATCCTGTTGCAATCAGTGTAAGACTTGGCTTGGCATGCTCTTCTTATGAAACCTCAAAACAGGCGCTCATACCCAACACAATTAGGCCTAATCACGACTAAACAAAAAGAATTTTGCTCATTGTTTCTAAACTTGAAAGTCAAGAATTCTATTTAGAAGGTAAAATTTATTCTATTTAGAAAGTAAAAAGAGTTTTGCTCGTCGATCTTAACTCTCCAATATTATTAATTAATTAATTCTAGTTAGAAGGCAAAATTCAAACGTCTCACGACAAATAAAAGATATTTTGCCCCAGATATCTTAAATTTCTTTAGGTCTTAGGACTTGTAGATAAAGCTGAACGAAGGTCGTCACATGCTCTGAAAAGAACAAATCAAAAGAATTCAATTAAACCGGAATAAAAAGCGGAAAAATAAATCGTAATAATCAGCAATGATATAATGTCGGAATAATGAGATAAGAACGTGGCATTTCCGGATAATATAAACCCTCTGACTTTTTATACAAGTATATCTGCATCTGTGGTGAGAACTATTACAAAACTATGCAATCAAATCTGGAGAACTGGGCAGTGGCCGGAGGACTGGAAAAGGTCCGTGTTCATACCAATATTCAAGAAAGGAGACGCGAGAGAGTGTGGAAATTATCGAACGATAGCGATGATATCGCACACGAGCAAAATACTTCTCAAAATAATCCACAAAAGAATGGAGAAGACAATCGAAAGGGAATTACCAACCAATCAAGCGGGATTTAGGAAGGCGCGAGGTACGCGCGATCACATCGCCAATATAAGGTGGATTATGGAGAGACAGAGGGAATACGGGCAACAGGTGCATATGTGTTTTATAGACTGCAGCAAGGCGTTTGATTGCATAGACCATACACTACTGTGGCGGACACTAATTGAGATGGGAATTCCGAAGCTGCGAAGCATTTGGTTAAACTACTAAAGGGCCTCTATGTGGATCAAGAAGCGGTAATAAGAACTGAATATGGTGACACAGGGAAATTTAAAATAAGGAAAGGAGTGAGGCAGGGGTGCATTTTGTCCCCTTTCCTGTTCAATCTGTATGCCGAGAGAATTATGAGGAGGGCTGGATTGGAGGAGGCAACAGAAGGGGTAAGGATAGCGGGGAAAATACTGAATAATCTGAGGTTCGCCGATGATACGACATTATTGGCGGGTAAGAGGGACGACCTAGTCGAGTTAATAAGAAGAGTCAGGAAGGAAAGCGAAAAGGCGGGACTATACTTCTGTAACGGATATCTCGCCGGCGTGGTGGGAGAGCGGATGCCTAGCTCTCCCACCAGGTGGTAAGGCTTGCGTGTCGCACAAAGATGGCGCAAGTCCGGCCTCCGTCGTCTATCGAAGGGCTTAGCAGTGTTTCCCCAGTCGCGACGTCCGTACGAATCAACACGAAGACAGCAGGTATTTTCAGACGATATATTGTAACACACGACTCCACACGTCAGAAGCAGGCATGCACGTGATACACCGCAAACTATCGAACCCCAGCAGCGGACGGTCATGCACCTCTCGGCAACTCCCACAGCAATGGCTGACTACGGGGGCGCCCCACTGCGTCGAACACGGACACTACACTGCAGCGACGTACTGCAACGGCGGCAAAGGCAAGCACCGACGATCGACTCTCAGCGACGGCAGCTCCCACTGGCGACGACGACTGTTGATGACCGACTGAGCTGGACTGAACTCGACGACTTCCTGCGACGACTGTAAACGAACTAAGCTGACCTCCTGCGGCGACTGCGGACGAACTGAGCTCATGAGTGCAGGCAGCACTTCTATTTATACAAGACCGAGGGGACAGGGGTCCGGACAGGGGGCTATGACGTCAGAGGTCCGGACCGGGGGCTGGAAGCGAGGGAGGAGGGGAGGGGACTGTCATGTCCGGGATCACTAGGTGCAAGGGAAGGGGAGGGGACCGCTACGTCAGAGGACCGGACAGGGGTCTATGACGTCAGAGGTCCGGTCCGAGGTCCGGGTTCTTCCCGCGCAAAGATCCGCGCATGCGCACTAAGGGGGGACCGACGTCAGAGGTCCGTCCGAGGACTTCCCGCGCAAAGATCCGCGCAAGCACACGTGCCAACGACGGCGCGAATCGACCGCCAACGAAGCCAATTAACCGATAGCAAGATCGCGGCGGCGAAGGAGGGGGAAGGGGGGACTACCGCGGATGCACAGGCGAATTTCGCTACATCCTCCTCCCACCACGATTCGAAATGTCCCTATTTCGAGGGGTCAGGACCCACGGGACCTCCCGGAAACAAAGAGCCTCCCTTGACCGTCCGCATTAAACAATAACAGGCCAACGGGCCAATGGCAACATTCCTGCCTTTAAACGACTGCAAGTCGCAACAGTCAAACAACGTAGAATTCCAACTCGGAAGCAACGACTGTCTCTAAAATGCCAGAGTCTCTTACTAGTCTACTCATAGAACGCAGCCAACGGGCCACAACAATCAGATACTTAGTCTATAACATAACATAGCCAACGGGCCAACGATACGAATCATATAAGTATGTTTCAACTTTGAAGCAAAGAACGGGCCAACGAGCCACACAAAATGAACACATATAATTAACCGATGCTAGACTTAAGCGAACAAGAATGCCCATTGTTCATAAAAGTCTCAAGAGTTCAACAGTTCACGAAGAAAGTCTCAGAGTCTAATTCTCACTTCATAGTTTAAACGTCTATTCGTAACGAACCGGACGACGGACCATTCGCTTAGGTCGGCCATCCTGGTAGTTCGCAGTCACAGGCGACGAAGCATCTGCGGCGGTGGACTCGTTAGGCACACGAGTGGCAGTGTCGTTTTCCTCGTCCAGACATTCGTCCAAGCACGGACGCAGTTTGTCCACATGCGCGACGAAAGGCCGTGAATGCCTTGACTTCCGTAGTCTGTAGTTGACGTCGCCACATTGTTCTATCACGTGAAATGGACCCGTGTACATTCGCGACCATTTCGGACTGCGACCCTGAAAGCGTCGAGGGGTGTAATACCACACCCGATCACCTGGAGAAAACTTCCTCGGCCGGACGCGCAGGTCATACGCATGCTTTCGGCGTTCAGCAGAGACTCGCAGTTGTTCCCTTACCAAGCGGTACGCGTCCTCCATTCGATCGGCCAAGTCCTGAGCGTGCGCCGCGTAACTGGTCGCTCGTTGATCAGTCTCCGGAGGTCGTCCATAGACGAGATCGATTGGAGCTCTCGTCTCACGGCCAAACATCAGAAAGTTTGGGGAGAAACCGGTAGCTTCATGCAAGGAAGCCCGGTAGGCGGCGAGGACATGGGGTAAAACCTCGTCCCACTCCCTCTGATGGCTGCTTATGACTTTCCCTATCATAGCATTCATGGTACGATGGAACCTCTCGATAAGGCCATTCCCGCTGGGATGATAAGGGGAAGTCCTTACCTTATCGATTCCCAAAAGACTACATAGCTCCCCAAAAAGGATCCCGTCAAAATTTGTCCCTTGATCAGTCAAGATTTGGAGCGGCACCCCGTATCTCACAATTACATTTTCCACTAGGGCCCGAGCCACGGAGGAAGCCTCCTGGTTAGCCATACGAATGGCTTCTACAAATTTCGTGAACCCGTCCATCACCGTCAAAATGTAGACATGTCCCCTTCGACTACGCGGGTGGGGACCGGTAATATCGATGCTAAGCCGCTCCCACGGCTCTCCACAGGGCATCGGCTGCAAGAGACCCTGCCGGGGCGGATGACCTCGGTGGTATTGGGCACAGGGAGAGCATCGCTGACAGAACCTCTTAACATATCCCGACCAACCGACCCAGCATGCCCTGCGTCGGACCTGCCACCTAGTTCGGCGCACACCCAAATGTCCACCGGTTACTCCGGTATGTGCGAGCCTGAGGAACTCCTCACGTTTAGCGCTCGGCATCAGCAACTGTTCCACCCCTTCCGGTGTTCGGCGATACATCACGCCATCTTTCAAGGAAAGTCTCTCCCTCTGATGCCAATAAACCTTAATGGCTTCGCTTTCCTGAAGCAGTTCGAGGAAATCAGAGCCTCTGAACCCTCTTCTAACCAAACACGTACTACCCTCAGATCGGGATCTTCCCGTTGAGCTTCTTCCATCGAATCCGGAAAGCCCGTATCGGCACCCGGCGTGTCTGGCACCGTGGTCTCCGTTACGGCGGCCACCGTCGTCTGGTCCTCCAATCCACATTGCTTACACGGCCGACGGGAAAGCGCATCCGCATTCCCATGCTTGCGACCCGGCCGGTGTAGTATCTTAAACTCAAATTCCGCAAGACGTTCCAGCCATCGCCCCTGCTGGCCAATGGGCTCTGGAGTCCGCTGAAGCCACTGCAAAGCGGCGTGGTCGGTCCTCAGAACAAAAAGCCGTCCGAGCAGGTACTGTCTATACAGCTTGGTGAAATAAACTACCGCTAACAGCTCTCTACGGGTCACACAATAATTTCGCTATGCGGCTGACAGCAGTCGGCTCCCGTACGCGATTACTCGCTCCTCTCCATCGATTTGTTGGGAAAGCACCGCGCCAATCCCCAAATCACAGGCATCACAATCAAGCACATAGGTCCCCTCGTCTCTCGGCAATGCTAGAATAGGAGCTGTCGTTAACGCGGCCTTCAGGAAGTCGAAGGCTTCCTGACAAGTCTCATCCCACTTGAACATCCTACCTTTCTTCGTCAGGGCAAACAAGGGGGCAGCCAAGGTCGAAAAGTCCCGTACGAACCGCCGATAGTAGGCGCACAACCCGAGGAAGGCACGTACATCTCTCAATCGCTGCGGTGTGGGCCAGTCCACTACATCCTTAATATTGGACGGGTCCATAGCTACTCCTTCCGGCGTTACTATATGCCCCAGGAAGCAGACAGTCCTCCAAAGCAAATGGCATTTACTCGGTTTCAGCTTGAGATTTGCTCCTCTCAACCGCAGGAACACTTGCTCTAAACGGTCTAAATGTTGTTCCGGCGTATTCCCAAATATAATCACATCATCGAGATAGACTAGACAAACTTCAAAGTTAAGACCGGACAGCACAATATCCATGAGACGCTGGAACGTGGCTGGTGCGTTACACAGCCCGAACGGCATGACTTTCCAGCGGAAGATCCCTCGCCGCGTAACAAACGCGGTCTTGTCCGTATCCTTCGGGTCCATTGCTACCTGATGATAGCCACTCCGTAGGTCCAATGTGCTGAACCAGCCTCCGCCTGCAAGGGCATCCAAACATTCATCTATCCTTGGCAGCGGGTACGAATCTTTCCTCGTCCGATCATTCAGCTGTCTATAATCTATGCAAAACCTCAGGGTGCCATCCTTCTTGCGAGCCAGTACTACGTTGGATGCCCACTCACTAACCGCTGGTTCCACAATTCCATCAGCAAGCATACTATCCAACTGGTTATCAATGACAATCCTGTGCGGCAGCGGGTGACGTCTTAACGGTTGTCTCACCGGATGAGCATCTCCTGTCTCAATCTTATGTGTACTCACCGACGTCTTCCCAAGGTCCCGGTCGGTGACGGAAAAGACATCTCCGTACTCGACTAACAACTTTCTCAAACGTTCCCGGATTTCCGGCGACACATCCTCGGGCAAATCTGCCAACATCAGCTCACTAGGCGAGGCGTCAATATCCAACTTAGTCTCTCCTTCACCTAACCGGCTCGACTCAACCTCTACCGGGTGTAGACCTCCAAGGAACTGATCCTTGTTAAGCTTAACCGGGTCATCGTTCAGATTCACTATTCTCACGTGCGTGTTGGCCTTATCTCCTAACAGCACACGGGCAAGATGGACCCCAGGACTGATTTCTTGTGCCTCCGTCATCCAGGCGGGAGCCACCGAGGTCAAGTCCCCATATACAGTCTTCACGTGCACCTCACTTTGACACTTGGGCATTAACTCTACCTCCTCGGCGACAATAACACGCCGGCACCACGTTGATCCATTCCCTCTAACCAATGGGATGCGTCTACGCCCAATAAACAAAGCTCCATTCCCGAAACTCAAGCGGCACCGATGTTCTCTAAGGAAATCCATACCCAACATTGATTCAGAAATCTGGTCGGACACTAACAGGGCAGTATGGACCTCAAAACCATCCCGAAATCTAATAGGCAACCAGACCTCACCCAGGACATTAATATCAGTGCCATTAGCAGCCATCAAAAAGCGAGTACAAGATCGAAGCTCTAACCCCTCAACAGCTGAAAACCGAACCAGGCTTACTTCAGATCCTGTGTCGATGAGGCACATCTGCGGTCGCTCGTTGATCACTCCACGAACGTAGACGGCGTTGCTGCTGGCACGGTCGGGCAGCTTCGGACGAGTCGTGTGGTTCACCAACACGGACGACGATGGCGCGGTAGCGTCATGTTCCGCTGTTTCCCCGTCGTTCGGCGGGTCTCGGAAGCGGCGTCGCTGACGGCAGTCTCGGATCACGTGGCCAGTGCGGTTGCACCCGTAGCAGGTCACGGTCCTCCTCGTAGTCTCCGGCTGACGATCTCCAGATCGGCGGTCCCCAAGACGCTGATCCGGTCTCGGTCCATTGTCGATCGTAGACTGGTTGCGCAGATCCTGGAACTGCTCGTCCATCTTCCTCTCCATTTCGCGTTGCCAACGGCGCTGGTCTTCGCGTTGCGTCGACAAGAAGCGGTCCAGTGTCGACTGGAGCTGGTCGCTCGGGTCAACTTCCTGTGTTCCACGAACACGGGTCGACGATCTCCTTCTGTCGTCGTTCTCAGAGGCTCGCTGGTAGGCCTCTAAACGTAGCGCGGTGCGGTAAGCCTCATCCAGAGTCTTCGGCTCACGTTCCCTGACTTTCAACGAAAGCTCCCGGTCTCGTAGAGCTTCCAGGAACGAGTCTCTCGCGATGATCTGCGTCGTCTCGTTCGAAGGAACGGGATAGGCCAATACAACGAGTCGGCGGATCTCGTGCAGCAGATCACTCAAACTTTCTCCGGCTCCTTGACGTCGGTAATACAACTGTGCACGGAAAGTCTCTGCTTGTCCGTCCGTCCCGTATCTCTGTCGGAGACGCTGCACAAGTTGGTCGTAGGTCACGTTGGTCTGCGCGCCAAAATCCCAGAGAAGTTGCGTCGCCGCCTTCTCCAACGCGCAGCGCAGATGATCCACTCGGTCCGAGTCTGTCCATCGATTGTGACGAGCGCACACCTCGAACTGTACAAGAAAGGACTCCAGGGACCCAGTCCCGTCGAATCGACCCGGCTTCATCGGCGTCGGTCGGTTCCGCAGGAGACTTCCGAAGTTCTCCAGCAACTCTGTCGTCGAAGCGGCTGTGTCCTTCTTTCCACGGTCGCTCGTTCTCACCGGGTCCTCGTCATCGTCGGAGTCGAGTTTCAGCAACCGGACTCGGTCCAGGTGCTTCTGCGTCGTCGCTCTTCTCGTTGCAGACGTAGAGATATCGGCAGGCGTGCGGATCTCGTAAGACATCGGCCGTCTGAACGTGACCTCGTCGTCCTCCAGCATCATCTTCGGTAGACTCGTCTATTCGTCGGCTGGAACAACTGCGTACCCCACTTCTGGTACCAGTGTAACGGATATCTCGCCGGCGTGGTGGGAGAGCGGATGCCTAACTCTCCCACCAGGTGGTAAGGCTTGCGTGTCGCACAAAGATGGCGCAAGTCCGGCCTCCGTCGTCTATCGAAGGGCTTAGCAGTGTTTCCCCAGTCGCGACGTCCGTACGAATCAACACGAAGACAGCAGGTATTTTCAGACGATATATTGTAACACACGACTCCACACGTCAGAAGCAGGCATGCACGTGATACACCGCAAACTATCGAACCCCAGCAGCGGACGGTCATGCACCTCTCGGCAACTCCCACAGCAATGGCTGACTACGGGGGCGCCCCACTGCGTCGAACACGGACACTACACTGCAGCGACGTACTGCAACGGCGGCAAAGGCAAGCACCGACGATCGACTCTCAGCGACGGCAGCTCCCACTGGCGACGACGACTGTTGATGACCGACTGAGCTGGACTGAACTCGACGACTTCCTGCGACGACTGTAAACGAACTGAGCTGACCTCCTGCGGCGACTGCGGACGAACTGAGCTCATGCGTGCAGGCAGCACTTCTATTTATACAAGACCGAGGGGACAGGGGTCCGGACAGGGGGCTATGACGTCAGAGGTCCGGACCGGGGCTGGAAGCGAGGGAGGAGGGGAGGGGACTGTCATGTCCGGGATCACTAGGTGCAAGGGAAGGGGAGGGGACCGCTACGTCAGAGGACCGGACAGGGGTCTATGACGTCAGAGGTCCGGTCCGAGGTCCGGGGTCTTCCCGCGCAAAGATCCGCGCATGCGCACTAAGGGGGGACCGACGTCAGAGGTCCGTCCGAGGACTTCCCGCGCAAAGATCCGCGCAAGCACACGTGCCAACGACGGCGCGAATCGACCGCCAACGAAGCCAATTAACCGATAGCAAGATCGCGGCGGCGAAGGAGGGGGAAGGGGGGACTACCGCGGATGCACAGGCGAATTTCGCTACACTTCAATGTAAAGAAAACAAACGTTATGACAACTGCAACATGGAAAAACTTTGAGGTGGATGGAGAAACGATAGAGGTAGTATCGAGCTTCACATTCCTGGGATCTATGATAGAGAAGGAGGGAAGAAGTGATATGGAAATAAGGAGGAGGGTAACAATGGGGAAAACGGCAATGAACGGTCTGGAAAAGATTTGGAAGGACAAATACGTGAGCAGGGAAACAAAGAAAAGACTGGTAAGAGCACTGATCTTCCCAGTCGTCCTATATGGATGCGAGACATGGACAAAGACACGGGATATGGAAAAGAAAATCAACGCTGTGAGATGTGGATTTGGAGAAAGATGCTAAGGATTTCATGGACGGAGAAGAGAACTAACGAATCGGTGCGCGAGGAGCTCGGAATAGAGAGGGAGGAGACACTGCAGCAAACAGCAACTTGGAGGAAATTGAGCTACTTCGGCCATGTGATGAGATCTAACGGTTTGGAAAAGGTGCTGATGACGGCATGCGGTGAGGGACGGAGAAGATGCGGAAGACCAAGGAAGAAATGGTTGGATGAAGTACAGGAAAAGCCTGGCATGAGACTGGAGGAACTAAGAGAGGCGACTAGGGAGAGGATCAACTGGAGAAGATGCACCAGGGCTTTCGCCAGAGCTCCAGTAGCTGACGGCACCAGGTGACCAGGTGATATCTGCATCTATGAAAACATTTCAAGAACCTGGTCTGGAATATGCAAATGGCCTAAACAGATAGGAAAAACGCAATGGAACTGTTAAAAATTTCTCTGAAATTGTTATTGCACAACTTTCATAGATTATTGTCAATGGGCTACATGAAATTATCCATTTGACGACACATTTAAAGCCTACCTGGTACAAAGGCTGATCCTATTTAAGAAACATCTGAAATGCTTAGACCTGTATCTCAATCTTACTTGTGCAACGTAGTCTGAGCTTGAAAACAACGAACGGGACGAAGAAGATGAATCCTGTCGCTATAAAAGCCGCCGCAAACAGAAATTCTATTTGAGGATTTGTTATAATTGGAACAAAAACGAGAAATATTGATGCTAGGAACACCAATACTGGAATAATTAGCGGAATCTGAAAAAGAAACGTTGCAAAGAGTTACGGCACCAGTAGCCTAATCACAGAGAATAGTCTATTAGGCCTATACCCTACTGAACCTGTCAACATATATGTATACAGAGCATAAACAAAAACAACGGAAGGAAGTAAAAATAGAAAATAGGACAGATCAATTTTTTATCTTAAATTTAATTTAAATGGTTATCGCATTTAGATATCGTCTGTTTAAAGTGAAATGGTATTTAGCAATGGAGTTAGCACCGTTGCACTCTAAACAGACGATATTAATATTTGACTCAGTTCGGCAGCATGGCTTGTTAAACTAAGACCTAGGTATTAGCGCATGTTAGATAAATCGTGAATTGAATTTTTGTGTTTTATATTAGTAATATTATAATATAGATATCTACCTTAACTGATCGAGGAACGTCCTTATAAGGACTGACGAAGCGGAATATGATGACGGCCAGCATGTTGAATCCATAAATGGCCCACAGAAGGAAATTGATAAAGCCAATGAGACCAAGCACGAGGAAGATAATTGCCAAAACTGTCTGAAATATATAGCACACAAAACATAATGACTTAAATATTTTATTTGCGTTTTGATTCGCTAACCCACCGAATGGGCAGAGACATGCAAGAATCAAAACAGAGTGGTGAAGATGAAACTTGCTATAGGCCTAAATCTACAAAAGAACAATAGAAAGATGGACATTGGGATGGAGATGAGAGTATTGTGACCGAGGAAAGGGGTGGGGTTGCCTCTTAATTGCCACCTTGGTAACCTAAAAACAGCGGAGAGCAACAGCTGCGACGTGGAAATAAGGCCACGTACGTAGGCTTATATGAAAAGAAAATACTGCATTGGGGAAGCAGGATGTAGAAGAAAAGTGGATTTAGTATGACAACTAGGATTCGCCTGCAGTATACAAAGATGACTATCCATAGAGCGGAAATGCTCATGATGCCACGTAGGCCTAGCAAATTTTAAATAATGTTCATATCTTGGGGAGTAAAGTTTGAAGGGAACACTGGCCTTTTCCATAGGCCTACTTATGAAGCATAAACCTAAACATGCAATAAGAACCCATGAACAAAATATTACGATACATAAGCTTAATTATTATGATAATAGTCTTTAATTGTTAGAAAAGTCTGCTGATAATAACACATCTGAGAACGTGAGGTTCATGCATTTGTTTAAAATCACTGTTTGACAATAAAACTGCAAACAGCTGTTGCTAATAATCCTATTCAGTGTGCAAGCAAGACTTACTGTTAGCATGATAGCCGGCGATGGCGTGAATTTGTTCACATGAACCATTCCAAGTACATCTGGCAGATGTTCGTTTCTCGCAGCAGAAAACATCAATCTGTATTCACACAAACAATTCAAAATCAGTCTACTATTTAGATATAATAATATTATATCTAAAAAGTAAATATTATATCTAAAAAGTAAACTTATTTTGATTTATTTGTGTGCATACCGACGATACCGTTTGACGTACTAGATAGCCTAATAAAAATTATTATTACATTGTACAAGTCATGTTCGTATTATGTGACACAATAATCTTTAATTTTAAAAACCTTTGGTAAGCCTATATCGATGAGCACCGTGGCTAATGCTTGTTAGTGCACTGAATATTTAATCATAGGCCCATAATAATTATATATAACAGCGTGGACAGACGTCAAGCGAAATAATCGCGAATTGAAACTACAAACTATGAATCACCATTGTTTCAATAATGTAGCAGTAAAGTAAAAAATCTTGTCCAACGAAAGTTTGTTCTTGTTGCTCACCTTCCAAGGTGCAAAGTTTATCGTCTAGGTCTATAACTTCTTAGCATTATCTTTATTCTTTTATATTCGTAAGAGGCTACAATAATAGTAATTTAGTAGTAAAGTTCTGCAGTAGTTTCATGAGCTTCGTATTACATTTACATAGGAAATTTGTTTCCTATTTTATTTTAACCGTCAATTTCAAATGCGGATGGTAATTATTTTTCTCTAGAATGGTTCAAAAATAAACAGCAACAGAACCTAAGCTGAATAAACTGAAATTAACACCTTCCACAGGAACACAGAACACCATTCCCAGCTCCAAAGGTAGACATCGCTACGAATATAGGAATCAGCCACGCTGCTCCAGGTATGACAATTTCTGCCCATGTCTAAAACATTTAATCAAAAAGTGTTCACGGTACATGTAGGCTATATTGTATAAGTCGCTCCACGACTTTATTAAGTTCATGACACCGATGTCGCTGATTGCAATAATCCTCGCAATTTGATTAGATGGCTCTAGTCTTAACTTTAAGGTTTTAAGTAGTTTGAACAAAAAGCATCCGTAATGTTTAGACAACTATTTAGAAAATTCTGCTCCAAGAAGAAGTTTAGACTTAGGAGATTGCGGATTTCCTTTCTCTTGCATCTCTTTATATCGCTCTAGACTCTAGACGATGCGGTCTTCTTATTTCAGATGCAATTTCAAGAACGCTGATTAGATTCACATATATATATATATAGGGCCTATATATATATATATATATATATATATATATATATATATATATATATAAGCCTATTAGATTATAATTAACCTATAACGATTTCCTAAACTTTATAATTATTCAGCTGTGCGCTGGAATCTTAATTTCGACGACTTGAAAACTTTTCTTCCTCAGGTTACCATTAGTTATGAATAATAGATCGCAGTTTATTGTACTCTATAGTTTAATTTATGCAAAGAACTAGGCCTACTGTTTAAAATAATTAGTCTATGCTAGCTATAGTTTGCACTGTAGACCTACTCACAACTGCTACAGCTGGTGATGCTATCAATTCCTCAACCGACATTACGGCGAAGTATGAAATATTTGTAAGTAAGTAGACGGCCATCACTAAAGGAACACCAATGATGATAGATAAAGGAAGGTTCCTGTGCAGAAACATATACGTACATTGGTACAACCATGATTGAAACTTAACGTGAGTGATTCATACATATTAAATGGAATTTTCACAGAATCATACTTTTTAAATTGAGGGAAATAAATAAATTACTGTCGAATTTTTCCGTTTTGTCCAAAATGACAGACATTGACAGAAATTAATATTGCCACATTAAACACAGCACAAAGTCTTAATTATCAGCACCATAATTATGTCAAAAGGTGTCGCCACGGTTGATACGCTCCAGCGACTTGAGCGGAACTGTATAGGGTACTAAGCAAATCTTTACAGAGTCCATCTAATTTGCTCACAAATTAAAATTTTACGGGACACAATAAGTCTTCTTTCTTCTTTAGGTAAGCTGCCTCTCGGCAGATCCAGATGCCCAACGACGCCACTCTTCTCGATGTTGTGCTTTTTCTTTGAGTTTTCCATATCCATCCTCCATCATCCAGTCCAAGAACTTTTTCCTAGGTTTTCCTCTTCCCCTTTTCCAATAAAAAGTCATGTTGATCAAAAATTGAGACAGTTTTCATTGCATTTTATGTATTTATTGATGAATAGTTTCACTTTAGTCAAAGATTTCCTTCTTCCCGTATCTTACAGAAAGTCAGTTATTAAGTGAATGAAATCTAGAGCATTTGCATCGTATGCCGCATGTCTTGTTTACTGTAAAGGACTCTAATTTTGCCCTTTTTTTTATAAAGGTCTACCTCTCTGGGTTTATGATTTCCTCTGTCATAAAATTCGCAGTATTCCTATAAAACAAATGACATAACACGTAATGGAACAATTCTTTGTACTCTCTGGGTTTATGATTTCCTCTGTCATAAAATTCGCAGTATTCCTATAAAACAAATGACATAACACGTAATGGAACAATTCTTTGTACACACATTGAACTCAAGCAAAAAAAGGTCTTTAGAATTAAATCAGATGCTCAAGTAGTCTTTGTTAAGTTTAGGAACTAATTAGGTTTCTCCCGTAATGAAGTCTGGAAAATGCACGAACTATCCTCTGAATGATCTGTCAATTCTAATTTTAAATTAGTCAACATCTTATCGTTCAATAAAGTCTTTCTTTTATAGAGCAAAAAAGAATGTAAGTATTAGACATTTTCATGTGTAGGTCTATCATACTAATGCACGAGTTTGACTATAAAAACTCTTTTAAGTAAAAGCAAGCATAATAATAGGGCCTATAATCTTCTATATTCATCATTAGAAAGCATAATAAATGATCAAAACACAATTACCATCCATTATATGCCCACATTCCACTGTACAAACCAACAGAAAGCTTGCCAAGATTGAAGTCGCTGAATTGAGATCCTCTAGATATGTTTGCCGTGTTACCTGAAAATTCGAAGCAACTTTATAATTATGGCACTTTGCCATTCTTTTAATATCGTCGCAAAATCTGCAACCATAGGCCTACTACTGATGACATTAAAGTTATGTAGTTTACTGGACCCACTGTAAGCCCTATATAATATTATGATCTACATTATAGGCTATATTTGTATCGCGCCCCCGCTCACATCTCTAAACAAAATGTTAAGTATAGGCTATATATGAGCGATTCATGATGAAGTTTTCACTGCAATTGATCTTTAAAAATTTATCGAGTAGCCTACTGACCAGCAGTTAAATGTAGACTCTGCGTACCGTAACTCACCAGTGCACAACATATAAATTCCGCCGACGATTATGATGGCGAGAGCGGTTAATTTCGCCACAGTGAAGATGATCTGTATTTGTGATGCTAGCTTTGTGCTGTAGCTGTTTATTCCGGCTAAAATAACTAACGTCGAACAATTTGGTCAAAACACCTCAACTAACTCTAAACTTGTATTTACATGCCGGAGTTTAATTTATCAATGTATTGATTGCTTAGTCATAGATGTGTACTACATAACATTTGCAAGGCTCGTACTATTGCATATGAATCTGACATCTCTCAAACTTTATTCAAGTCAACATTAATTTTGATAGTCGACAGAAATTAAGTGCATTGCTTGAATCAACCGCTGTCCGTTTTAGGAAGTCTCACTGTCTGGTTCAGTGCTTACCGGGAGTGAGTTCATAAGGATCACCAGGCCCGCCGAGAGGGGGGGCAGGGGGGCAAATGCCCAGGGGCCCGGCGACTTTTAGGGGGCCCGGGCCTACACTGAAAATAATAATAATTATTATTTATTTTTAATATTTATTATTATTTCTTTATATTTTTTATTATTATCATTATTATATTTTAATATTATTATATTAAGCCAAAAATTATTAATAAACTGTCATTTTTAACGCGCCTAAGCAAAACAGAATTTTGCACTAAAGTGCGTTGCGAGAAAGTCTGCTCAAAATGAATCTTAAACAAACAAGTCTTCAGGGTTATCCTGAAGAGTGATATAGGCCCTAGAAGATGATTTGTGCATAAAGTCCGGAAGTCTATTCGATTCACTCGGGCCAGGTAGCAAAATATTTTGCATAAGATGATTGCTGGCGGAGGCGGGCCCAACCTATCACTTCTACAAAGTTGGTTACTGTCACATAGTCATAGGCCTAGGTTAACTACAACTGTTTTGCGTCTGTCCGATTTAAATCATCAAAGAAACAAATTTAAATGATAGCCTAAATGTTTTCGTAACGATAGAACAAACATAATGGCCTATTTATCTTCAGCATATCCTCCTCAGTGTCTTGTCCAACTGGTTGGACATTGGGTACTACTAGGGCTATAACTCACAAGCTATTTCATCCAATATGGGGCAACAGGTAAAAAAAACCATATTTCCTCAGGGGTTACATATATTATTAAAAGCAATCAGCAGTTTTATTACCTAGACATTACTCGTTCTTTTAGTGCCAATTGTAGGCTTTTAACACAATAGGTGTGGGAGATAGGGTTGTCGCAATGCCGTGTCAAATGTCCAACTCGTTGGACATTTGTCCAACGAGTTGGACAAATCCACTGAGGAGGATAAAAACCTGAACGAAAAAGCTAATACGAACGTTGAAAAGGAAAGGATCAGCATAGTCACACACTATTTCAACTATAGACTATAGTTGACCAACGATGATATTATAAGCATTTTGCTGCAGTTACATAAAAAATTCTTTTGACTAGGTAGCCTAGCCTATAGGCCTACCATAAAAATTATAAGTTTTAATTCTTAGTATTAAGAACTGAGTAACATCATAAATAGCCTATATAATTATATAGGCCTAGACTATACATTATCACAATTCGTCCCACACTTTTGTTATTTCAATATGTTTTTATTTAAAGTTGTTTAGAAAGTTTAAAGATAGTTTAGGACTTTAGGGCCCGTGACTGCTCTGCCCAGGGGCCCGGAATGTCTGTCGGCGGGCCTGAGGATCACCTTCATCTGATTAGGCTATAGACTTATCGGAAAACGTGTTAGGCCCTATCAAACTTTTAGCTTCACTATAAAATATCCACGCACTAGTAGGCCTATATCCTGACAGACTAACTATATAGTCCTCTACAAACAACTTCACAGACCTAGCCGTGCTTCCAAACGCTACTTACGTAGAAAAAATATTGCGGTTACTTTCCTGATGTGCATTGGTGCTTCCCCACATCCGTCTTTGAAAACTGACGATGTGATGTACTGCGAGCAGGTGAGGGTTATTGTAGCCAGACTGGCAGGCTTGATTAGCATGCCGCTTACCAACGCGAAAGTATAAGAAAACACTGAACCATAGGCTTCGTTGAGGTATGCATAATCTGCACCAGATTTCTTCACGACTGTCCCCAGTTCTGCGTAGCAAAATGCTCCTGTTCAGTAACATCAATAATAGTGTCACCACGGTATACGACTTTAATTAGACTTAGGGGAACCAGTTTCTACATGTTATATGGAAATGTGATTTGTTCAAATTAATTAACTGGCTACCAATATCACAGCGAATAAATATATTTTAAAGAGAGCTTTGGGATACCATTCGCCATTCTGGCAATGACATCATTCTGGATTATATTCAACGTGGGAATCGTGATTGGATAATTTAAATCTTAGCCGTCGACGAAATTGTCGTCTGCTCAATAATAATGTGTTTGCCGCCGTTGGAGCTGCACGCAAAAACATGACCGGTTGTGACCTGGGAGTATAACGTAGGCCTGTAATAATAATAGCCTATTGACTGCGGTGTACGATGGTTGTCACTTCAACCTATCCACTTCTGATCGATACACACAATAATTCATGCGAACTTGACTAGTAGGAGAGACACCATGTACTACTTCATTTCTGCCACATTATGGCCTCTGAGCAGTTCGGATTTAAATCCTGTCGCCTATAACATCTCCTTTATTTAAATAATCAACCAATAGGCTACTATTTCATAGTTTCTTCACAAAAATATTAAATTAAAGACTGTTTTCATGTTTGAAGTAGTTTTTTTTACAAAATCAAAAAGAAAATTGCTCGCAAACATAAATTTAGACAGACGAAGTTCAAAGATCATATCGTTTTATCCGTTCAAATTTATGAATGATATGTTGGAATCATATTCTTTGTTCAATTCTCTAAATATTTGATTTTTAAAATATGATTATAATTATCAGGCATTAGAGACAATAATTATATGAAAAACAGTCTGGCTTACTTTATATTGAACCACGTGTACAGTAGGCTACATGAGCACTTACCAAGCATTGAGACGATTCCGCAGACTGTCCAGCTAATCATTGATAAACCAACGCTACCAGATCCAATTGCCACTCCTTTTGGCGAAATAAAGATACCCGACCCTATAGCAAAGGCAAGAAACTGTTTGAAGCAGATTGATCTTATTGGATGGATGAAGGTGTATGTGTGTATGTGTGAGCGTGTGATGGATTGAACCAATCCTTTGACTCTTGCTTAAATGATAACCTTGTCTTAGTTCTATTGTAGATGTTCATCCTCGGGAACGGCATCGCATTGACGACTCTCTGTAGTTCAGTCCTTCAATCAATCAAACATTCAATCCTTCGTCGCTCTACCGTCTCAACCGCAGTATGACACAACTAGACCCTATGTAGGCCTACTAACGGGTGATAAGGACTTTTGTGATCAGTTTGTTTGTTGGTATGTGCACTTGTTATAGCGCCCCTTCAAGCTCTCGCTACTCAGAGGCGCTCCCGAATGCAGAGCGGACACTACATCGGAGTTCCACACCGAAGCGCTGAGCAATTGCGAGTGAAGGACTTGCCCATGGACCCATGGTCCTTACGCGGCAAGGTGGATTCGAACCTTCCGGCTCCAAGGCAACGACGCCACCACTACACCACCGCGCCCTACTAAGATTTTTAGTAGATTAAATGTTGAATCACAGGAATATTCTAATGATGATCAGAATAAAAAGACGTTAGTGTGATTTCTCTAACATCTCATTGTAACCATCAGAGGACAGGAGAGCATCTTAAGAGTAAGAATTCTGAGTAAGGGTGACAGGACAGTTACCCCCTGGACAATTACCCCCCGGACAATTACCCCCCGACAATTACCCCGTGGACAATTACCCCCGGTGCCAATTACCCCCCGGACAACTACCCCCCGTATCAATTACCCCCTGGACATTTACCCCCCCCCCCGTGCCACAGTGTGAGCTTGTTGTTTCACGCGTTAATCTCTTTACCAGTCTCTTTGTATTTGTCAGACGTTCAGCACTGCCTAAGCCTAACCTAAATTAACTTTACTGTGGTATAACCAATTACCCCCGTGCAAAATAATTAAGTCATGTTAAACGCCTGCATAATTAAATATTCAAAATGTTATTGATAGAGTTATGACTTTAGTTTGCATAATAACTGAGCAAGGTTAAGAGCAACTCCAGTAAAGTTAATTTAGGTTAGGCTTAGGCAGTGCTGAACGCCTGACAAATACAAAGAGACTGGTAAAGAGATTAACGCGTGAGAGAACAAGCTCACACTGTGGCATGGGGGGGGGGTAATTGTCCGGGGGGTAATTGGTACGTGGGGTAGTTGTCCGGGGGGTAATTGGCACGGGGGGTAGATGTCCGGGGGTAATTGTCCGGGGGGGGGGTAATTGTCCAGGGGGTAATTGCCCTAGAACCCTGAGTAAGGTATAAGTATAGCTATAGGTAGCCTATACGGTACCGATGATACTTCCGACGACGAAAGCAATTCCACCGAAAAGTCCGATGTTTCTCGGAACCTCAACGTTGTCACTTCCTCCGTCATCGTCGTCATCATCTTTCGTCTTCGTTTCATCTTTGATGTCCAGATTCGCTTTTCGTAATTCCAGTGACATTCGTTTTTCACATGGAAAAGTTGTATTGATACATCCAGTAGACGAACGCTGACTTACTGAGATGTTATTTTCCGCTGTGAATTGCCATACAAACCAGTTTCTCATGCAATGCTTGCAACGGTTGTTTAAAAAAAGTTAAATAGGAAATTTCGTTGACGAAATTATTTGCGCATGTTTTAGGCCTAATTATTTGTTGCTTTAGCCTAAACCTATAATGACGTAAAATAGAACGGAATTGGCATGAGTAAAATGTCACAAAAACACGCATCGGAAGGAAGCCTAGATACAAACTAGATAGGAGTGCGTTGCAATTTTCATAGCCTGTCAAAAATGAGCATAGAGAAAAAGCTTCAAAAAGGTCAGCTTAGGAGGTCAGCTCAGAGCCTAGCATGATCTAAAGGAGGATGCCAGAGAGTCATGAGCAAATCCTCTGTGATGTCAACCACAATAACTAATGATTAGACGGGTTGCAAATCATTCTTTTGTTTCTATGTACACTTGTTATAGCGCCCCTTCAAGCTCTCTCGCTACTCAGAGGCGCTCCCGAATGCAGAGCGGACACTGCATCGGAGTTTCACGCCGAAGCGCTGAGCAATTGTGAGTGAAGGACTTGCCCAATGTCCTTACGCGGCGAGGTGGATTCGAACCTCGAACCTTCCGGCTCCAAGGCAACGACGCCACCACTACACCATCGCGCACCACCCCACCCCATTTTTGATCTACGTGCTGTCATAATGAACGATTACGCCTTAGCCGGTGGAAGTATGCTGAAGCATAGATATTTAAAACAACAAATAGGCCTACAAAATAATAAGAAAATATAGCCTAAATGTCGTTTAAAAAAGGTAGAAAAATGGAAAATAGATAATTGGTCTTTGTTATATCTTGTAGCCTACCACAATCAAAACTTTAAAACCTTGTTTACGCAATTTAGAACCTAATCTTAATCAACAAGCAAATAGGCTAAAACAACTTTATTAGTCAACACTCAGTAAAACGGCCAAAATCGCCCATTGACCTGAATTAGCGTAGGCCTAAGCCTAATAGGCCTATCTTTGAAAATAGGCCATCAAGACGGCGTAGCCGTAAGAGATACCAGAAGGAAATAAAATTAAGGAAAAATAATTACAGACAGCAAATAAATAAATAGGCTATGGTCACATAAAAAAGAAAGAACCAATTTCTGAGAATAAAAAACGAGAATTTTCCTCCAACTAAGACTTATGGGCTGAAGTAGGCGACCACGGTAAGCTACCTCCGTTGTTCACCCACCGTGCTACAAGACATCACTGTTGGAGAAAGTCAAGCAGGCACAGGCCTTTGCTATAGGATTATCGTTCTGCATTTTGTTCTCGGCAATTTGCTTCTTATTATGGCTTAGAAGTTCAATTTTATACTGACGAAAAATCCATTCATGACCTACATGTAGATACATTTATAGACCTACATTAAATTTTGCGCATTAGGCTATGCGTGAATATCGTTGAGCAACCATTTTCAGTCATTTTAAGGTTCGGCTAAAAGTGATATTATTCTTGTACCGTAAGTTGTACGGTAGGCCTACCTGCTGTGATTGCGGTCATTGTCTTTGCCCGGATGTTTCTGACAACTTGTAAGAGCAGTTGAACTGCAGGACTTCTTCTTACTATCGTTGTACCAACCAAGTGCTTGGGTGTATTATTTAACACACAATAGTTTGTCACCAAACGAGTTTCGTCAAGTTTCAGAATTAAATTAGCTTAACTTGATTAAATTAATTTAATTATCTTGGTAACAGGCATTCACATCAATTAAGCGTTGGCCTAGCTCAGCCATCCATAGGCCTATATTACGTTAAAAATCAAGCGTACTTTCATACTCCTCCCTGTTGCACCTCCCACATTTCCCTATGCAGACGTAGTCTACAAATAAGTTCCTCTACACCTCACAAGCTAACGTCGTATTTGACATTATTATTGCAGGCTGCAGGGCTGTTTCTAAAGAATTTTTAGAACTGCACAACTCCTTCGTTTCCTTCCCATAATGGCATAGTCCATGGTAAATTATTACCAATCGGAGGACAATGAACATTTGTTGCTAGTTTTAGCTGTACAGAAGTGCTTCTACAACTGCACAAATCCATTTAGAACTGCACATTTTGTGTACAACTGCACGTTAAAAAAGCCCCTGTCTATTCTGTTAGCAGTTAGGCTTAAGGTTAAATTTTATGTATTCTGTGACCTGAGATCTTGTAAATTGCTTCAATTGTTTTAATTTTTTTTTCATAATTGTACACTGTAACCGGTTGCAGTTTGTCAACCGGATTGTTGAATAAACGAAATTGTTAATAATATTTATTAACCGTAGGCCACATTAAATCCTTCGTCGCTCTACCGTCTGGTCAGTCTCAACCACAGTATGACACATTATTTTTGCTAAACATAATAATTGGGCCTACTTGCCAGGAAAAATTTGCTAGCTGTTATAATTCACTGTTTAAACCTGAACAGAATTCAGAGTAATGCAATAAAAATGTTATTATTCACTGTTTAGACCTGAACAAAATTAAGAGTAATGCAAATAAAAATGCTATAGTTCACTGTTTAAACCTGAACAGAATTAAGAGTAATGCAATAAAAATGTTATAATTCACTGTTTAGACCTGAACAAAATTAAGAGCAACGCAAAATAAAAATGTTATAATTCACTGTTTAGACCTGAACAGAATTAAGAGTAATGCAATAAAAATGTTATAATTCACTGTTTAGACCTGAACAAAATTAAGAGCAATGCAAAATAAAAATGTTATAGTTCACTGTTTAGAGCTGAACAGAATTAAGAGTAATGCAATAAAAATGTTATAATTCACTGTTTAGACCTGAACAGAATTAAGAGTAATGCAATAAACAGAATTCTAAACCCTGTGCGTTCTTCTATGTCTCTTCACATCTGAATTGCGTGCGCATGCTTTCTGACACAACTCACAAAAATGCGTGGTTTTAATTCATTAGGCCATAATGTATTTTCGTGTCATTTTATATGACCAACATATTTAATCTTTGTCTGACGTCATTGTCATTGGTAAGATTTAATTCCAGTATGGATCCTGGCACCAACTAGTAGACTTGGAACGTCATCGAAATCCATGTCAACTCATTGACTTTTTTGCTTATGGGATTTCACGTGAGTTATTAAACCAGAAGAGTGCATAAACGCTTTCGGACATGACAGGCAAAGATAGGTTTTCTCTCCAATATGGCTTCTAGCATGATATTGCAGATAAGAAGATTTGAAAAAAGTTTTACTGCACGTCTGACATCTGTATGGTTTTTCTCCAGTATGGACTCTCATGTGAGTTTTCAGAGCCTTAGAATTTGAAAATAATCTCTGACATAACATGCACAGATAAGGTTTCTCTCCAGAGTGTAGTCTAGCATGACTCGCTACAATGGAAGAATGAGCAGACGTTCTTTTACATATCTGGCATCTATATGGTTTCTCTCCAGTATGGATTCGTAAGTGAACTTGTAGTACAGAATCAAGCGAGAATCTTTTCTTGCAAAACTGACATTGGTATGGCTTTTCTCCAGTATGGATTCTAACATGATTTTGAAGTTTCGAAGGTTGTGCAAATGTTTTTTTACAAACATGACACAGGTGTGGCTTCTCTCCAGTATGGGTTTTTTGGTGACTTCTCAGACTTGAGCTGCAGGAGAATGTTTTCCTACATATCTGGCACAGGTAAGGCCTCTCCATGTAATGTGTGCCTGTGTGACTCGCTAAATGGTTTTTATTAGCTCTTAGCTTACGTTGGTGTGGTTTCACTCTATTATGACTTTTGTGATGACTTATTAGACTGGAAGATTGGTTAAACCGCTTTTGACAAACATGGCATTGATAAGGCTTCTCTCCAGTATGAATTCTCGTATGTTTCTTTAAATCACCGCGGTATGCAAATGCTTTCTGACATGACTGGCATTGGTATGGTTTCTCTCCAGTATGACATCTCATATGCACTTTTAGAGACGAAGAATAGGAAAAACTCTTTTTACAAATCTGACATTGGTATGGTTTCTCTCTCGTATGACTTCTCATGTGACATTTTAGATTTCTAGCTCGTGAAAACGTTTTCTGGCATAACTGACACAGATATTGTTTCTTTCCAGAATGGATTCTAATATGAGCTTTCAGACTGCATGAATTAGAAAATCCCTTTTGACATATATGGCACTGAAATGGTCTCTCCTCGGTATGGCTTGATTTGTGAACCTGCAGAACGGAATGCCGAGAGAATGCTTTCTGGCATAACTGGCATTGGTATGGTTTTTCACCTGTATGGATTCTAACGTGTGTCGTAAGTGCATATTGCTCTGAAAATGCTTTCGGGCATAATTGGCATCGATATGGTTTTTCGCCAGTATGGATTCTAACATGAGGCTTGAGCTTTGAAAGCTTTGAGAAAGCTTTCGGGCATAAGCGGCATTGAAATGGCTTTTCACCAGTATGAATTCTAATGTGAAATTTGAGAGAAGAAAGCAATGAAAATTCTTTCCAGCACACCTGGCATTGGTAAGGCTTTTCACCAGTGTGGATTCTAATGTGAGTCTTAAGAGCATTGTGTACTGAGAATGCTTTCGGGCAAAACTGACATTGGTATGGTTTCTCTCTGACAGTATGAATTTTAATGTGAACCTTGAGAGCATATAGCACCGAGAATGTTTTCGGGCACAACTGACATTGGTATGGTTTTTCTCCAGTGTGGATTCTCATGTGAGTCTTTAGAGCATATTGCACTAAGAATGCTTTTGGACATAAATGGCATTGGTATGGTTTATCCCCCATATGAGCCTTAATGTGGATCTGGAGAGCATGTAGCACCGAGAAGGCTTTTGGGCATAACTGACATTGATATGGTTTTTCTCCAGTGTGTATTCTAATGTGAGTTTTAAGAGCAGAATGAACCGAGAATGCTTTTGGGCATAACTGGCATTGATATGGTTTTTCTCCAGTGTGTATTCTAAAGTGAGCCTTGAGAGCAGAATGAATTGAAAATGCTTTCGGGCATAACCGACATTGGTATGGTCTTTCTCCAGTGTGTATTCTAATGTGAGTCTTGAGAGCAGAATTTACTGTGAATACACTTGGGCATAAATGGCATTGGCATGGCTTTTCTCCAGTGTGGATTCTGATGTGAGTCTTGAGAGCAGAAGGACTTAGGAATGCTTTATGGCACAATTGGCATTGATATGGTTTTTCTTTAGTGTGGACACTGTGGAGTTTAATGTGAGTCTTGAGAGCAGAAGGACACGAGAATGCTTTCTGGCAAAACTGACATTGGTATGGTTTTTCCCCAGTGTGGAGTTTAATGTGAGTTTTGAGAGCAGAATGCATTGAGAATACTTTCTGGCACACTTGGCATTGATATGGGTTTTCGCCATAATGCATTCTAATGTGAATCTTAAGAGTAGAAAGCCTTGAAAATGCTTTTGGGCATAACTCGCAACGGTGCTGTTTCGGTCCAGTATGGATAGCAACATGATTATGCAGAGATGAATGTGTTGCAAATCTTTTATTGCATATTCGACATTCGTGTGATTTCTCTCCAGTGTGAATTGCAGCGTGATACTCTAGATACGAAGATCTGGAAAATCTTTTTTGACATATTTGACATTCATATGGTTTCTCTCCAGTGTGAACTGTAGCGTGATTTTGTAGAGACAAAGATCGGGAAAATATTTTTTGACATACTTCACATTCGTATGGTTTCTCGCCAGTATGATTTTTTGAATGATTATACAGAGAACCAGAATTACGAAATCCTTTTTTACATACCTTGCACTGATATGGTTTCTCTCCGGTATGGGTTCTTTTGTGAGCCTGCAAATGAGCAAGTTGTGTGAATGAATTCTGGCATGATTGGCAGTGATATGGTTTTTCTCCAGTATGAACTCTAGCATGAATCTGTAGGCAGAAACCCCGGGAAAATCTTTTTGGACATTCCTGACATATAAATACTTTCCCCCCAGTATGAATTCTTGTATGTGTCTTCAGACTTGAAGACAATGAGAATGTTTTTGGACATACTTGGCAAAAGTATCGTTTTTCTCCAGTATGAATTTTCATATGCGTCTCTAGACAGCTGGCGTACTTAAACATTTTCTTACATATCTCACATTCATATTTACTTTCATAGCTGTGGCGGATCTTCTTGTCGCTCGGTCGACTACACAACACAACTGACTTATCACATGACTTGAGACTGTGCAACTTTTGTTGTGTTGCATTTCCAGTTAAATTCTTAAATGAATGCTTGGAAGAAATACTTTCCGACATAACCAGAGTTAATGCAGATCTCTGCCAACAAGTTTTAGATGTTATCTTTGAAAAACTAAAGATAACGTCTATACGATACACGAATTACGACACTGAATCTCTTGGTACAGCTACCGTGCATTGGCATATACTAGCAAACCATTCCAGCTGTTTTCTTTGCTATTTACGTGTCTGCGTACAAACCTACAATACCTCTATATACATGACATAGTATACTTTACAGGTGAAATGGAGGTAGGATTGATAAAAAGCGCAAGAGAAATGGAATCTGGATGATGGTTCTTTTGCAGATGAAATAGAAGCTGGATTGACGAAAATAATGGGCGAGAAATAGAAGCTGGATGAAGGTATTTTAGATCTGAAGTAGAAGCTGGATGCATGTTGAAATACGGTTCATGAATAAAAATCATCAATCCAGCTTGTATTTAAACTAAAAAACTATTTCCATAAATCCAGCTTCTATTCCATCAATACGAGTCATCTGTAGACCAGTTGTCGTTAGACAAATTGTCCGTAGAGTCGTAGACGAGTTGTCGGTAGACGAGTTGTCGGTAGACCAATTGTCGTGGAACCGGATAAAAGACAGAATGGAAAAACAGCCGCTTACTATAACTAAGCCAAAATAGCAATAGCCTAAACTTTCCTAAAGTGATTGAATAGTTTCGAAACTTACAGTTGATAATAATTATTATTTATTATGCTACTCAAAGAGGATATCAAAATAATGATCGAGTCAATGGAAATTTATAAAGTGAATAAGAAAATAAAAATAAAATAAGAAAAAAACTATAAGAAAATTAAATTTTGTCAACCGTTAGATTTGAAATCTCACCTCGAAGAATGCCGTCGATATTATTGACGTCATCAGCTCATCGCTTATTAATCATAGAGCGCCTACGTCAAGAAGGAGATTTTATCGTGTACAAGAGGTGCAGACAATTCAACGAAACGAGAACGGTTTTCAAAAAAGACATTATATAGGCCTACTAGGAGTTCAATGCATTTCAACAAGGGAACAGCTTAACAGCTGGACATGTGGATTGTGGAATCTCTTCTATAGTCCAGGAAATCTAGAGCAAATATACCGTCAACCTGGGCAAAATTGCTTCAGAAGGTTTTTAAACGGTTTCCTGCTCAGAATTTCGTGCTGAATAACATATCCAAAATCGGACAAAATCGGACCATGGGGTCACCCCCAAAAATGGGGGAGAATATAGCGATTTTTCGTGTGTTTTATATGCATTGACGGATTGCTGATGTCTTCAACGTGCTAGAAAGTGATGTCTTCTAACAACAATGTTAAATAATTTCTTGCTTTCAGAACATTAATAAGTATACCTATCTACCGACAGTGACCTTTGGGGGCAATTGGGTCACATACCCCCCCCCCCCAATGGTGTTAAAAGCAAAATGAAAAACGAAGATTTATATGTGTATAAATGATGTAATTCAAGTAAAAGATCTTTGAGTTTCTACAATCTACATCAAGTGCTGTTCATTACGGTCATGGCATCGGGGCAGGGACAAATGGGAAGTGGCCCCCACATTTATTTCTTCGGACATTTATGTTTTTCATGCAAAGTGGCGCCAGAAAAATTAGACAAATTATTAGAAGTTCAATGTTAATAAATTTCTTAGTAGGCCTACCAGGACATTAATAAGTATACTTATGTACCGTAAGCAGATTCTGGGGGTAATTGTGGCACGTAGCCCAATAAATTCTAAGAAAAATGCAAAACGAAGATTTATATTGTATAAATGATGTATAATAGGCTACAACTAAAAGATCTTTGAGTTTCTACATAAAGCGCTGATCATTACAGTCATTGGCATAGATGCAGAGGCGGAAGGGAATACCGTCCCCAATATTTTTCTTCGGATATTTCTATTTTTCAGAGGGGTTTGGACCATTATCCACTTCCTTCCATCCAGGAAAAAGAATTAATCAAACTATTAGAAGTTCAAATCTCAAGAGCACACCATGTGACCTCCCTAATCCAACGTGCCCGAATTGGATAGATGGATGGATGGATAGGTGGGTGGGTGGGTGGATGGATCGGTGGATGGATCGGTGGATGGATGGGTGGATGGATGGGTGGATGGATGAGTGAATGGATGGATAGATGGGTAGACGGATGGATAAATGGATGGATATATGGATGGATGGATGAATGGATGGATTTGTGGATGGATGGATTGGTGGATGGATGGACATATGAATGGATGGGTAGATGGATGGATAAATGGATAGATGGATGGGTGGATGGTGGATGAATGGGTGAATGAATGGGTGAATAGGTAGATGGATTGATAGATAAATGGATGGATATATGGATGAATGGATGGATTTGTGGATGGATGGATTGGTGGATGGATGGACATATGAATGGATGGGTAGATGGATGGATAAATTAATGGATGGATGGGTGGATGGTGGATGAATGGGTGGGTGGATGGGTGAATGGATGGGTGGATGGGTGAATGGAATGATGAATGGGTGAATGAATGGGGGATTAGGTAGATGGATTGATGAATGGATAGATAGCTGGATGGATTGGTGGGTGGATGGACGGATGGGTTGATGAGTAGATGGATTGATGGATTGATGGATGAATGGATGGATGGATGGAAGGATTGATGGATGGATTGATGGATTGATGGACAGATTGATGGATGGGTAGATGGATGGATGGATGGATGGATGGGTGGATGGGTGAATGGATGGATGGATGGATGAATGGGTGAATGGATGGATGAATAGGTGTACGGATGGTTGGATGGATGGATTGGTGGGTGGGTGGATGGACGGATGGGTTGATGAGTAGATGAATGGATGGATTGGTGGGTGGGTGGATGGATGGACAGATAGATGGATGGGTAGATGAATAGTTTGATAGATGGATGGATGGATGGATGGATTGGTGGATGGATAAATGGACGGATAAAGAAGTGGATAATGGTCCAAACCCCCTCCTCCAGTTATTTTTCCACAATTCTCACACTGAACATGCCTTTCGATCGGATGATGGTGGAGGCAAAAGACAGATCCGCTTCGGAGTGGTCTGGGCCTGCAGGGTCGTCAAAGCAAGGGGAACAACGGAGAAGATAGTTCAGTTTCAAAGCTCTGAATGCATGACTGCAGTACTGCAGTAAGGTTAGGGCTTTCTGTGAAGGCCACAGACGCTGTCTTTCTGATAGTTTGTTTAATTTTTCTTGGCGTCTCTTTGCCTGAAAAGCATAAATGTCCTAAGAAAAAATTGAGGGGGACACTTCCCCTCTGTCCTGCCCCTATGTCATGACTGTAATGAACAGCACTTGATGTAGATTGTAGAAACTCAAAGATCTTTTACTTGAATTACATCATTTATACACATATAAATCTTCGTTTTTCATTTTGCTTTTAACACCATTGGGGGGGGGGGGTATGTGACCCAATTGCCCCCAAAGGTCACTGTCGGTAGATAGGTATACTTATTAATGTTCTGAAAGCAAGAAATTATTTAACATTGTTGTTAGAAGACATCACTTTCTAGCACGTTGAAGACATCAGCAATCCGTCAATGCATATAAAACACACGAAAAATCGTTATATTCTCCCCCATTTTTGGGGGTGACCCCATGGTCCGATTTTGTCCGATTTTGGATATGTTATTCAGCACGAAATTCTGAGCAGGAAACCGTTTAAAAACCTTCTGAAGCAATTTTGCCCAGGTCAAACTGTAAATGGCCTGGACTAATTCTATTGAACGGAAATCGTAATAAATAATTATAGCGATAATAATAATTTTAAAAATAATTTAAAGATAATAATGTCAATTTTTATTATGATAAAAATAGACCTGCTAGCAGTGATTCGCCAAAGTCTTAGGCCTACAATGAATAAACAATAATATAGGCCCTATCTGAGATGATTGTCTTAGATATCTTTTGGCTTGAGGACTTGCAGATAAAGTTGAAAGAATGTCGTCACATGCTCTGAAATGTGAGGAAAAACAAACAAATAGCCTATAATTAAGTCTGTAGGTTCATAAAAGAGGAAAAGCACAAGTAGGCTAAATCGTGAATCAGCAATGATCCTTCTAGGCCTAAATATGATCAGCTAAGAACATGAACATTATAATTTCCAGACTTTAGAAGACTTTATACTTTATATTAGCCTATATAGCCAGTGGCGGCGCCAGACACTTTTTGTAGCCAGGGCATAGCCAGGGCAGTCACACAAATAACCAGGGCAGAGGTCGAGTCGCGTGCTTGGTAGTACGGGCCTACATAATTATAATAAGCTTATAATTTGGTGCCATGGCATCGTCAGGGTCGGATTAAGACTTGTTCAACATGTTCGGCCGAACAGGGGCTCCACACTTTTGGGGCCCACACTTTAGGGGCCCACACATGCGATGTTTTAAGGAAACAATAAATATTGGCATATTCTACCGAAATTTCGACCAAACGATTTAAAAAATGTCCTAAAATGTTTTTGGCCGAAGATCCCCCAACAAATTTTCAGAACAGGTTCTCCACATTTCTTACTCCGGCCCTGGCTACCGTGCTCGCCATAAAGTGATGCCACAGCTGTGTTTTTCCACTAGATCTGGATTTTTTGGCCTTCGTCTGGGTTTCTGCTTGGGGGGGGGGGGGGCAAATTCCAGGTTTATTTTAGTTACTGTACCATTTTACACTGTGTTCGGATAAAAAGTAGTAGGCCTATACACAAAAAAGTGTCATAACTAGGTAAAAACTTTCAGGATTGTCTGAAATTTTAAACACCAGTGACCATATAGGCCTATACACGAGATCCTAAAACCGATTAGAAATATTCGTGAGTTTGTCAAATTTATAAGCTTTTAAAAATGCAGCATACTTTTTTATCCGGACACAGTGTAGGATATATTTACAACGCATGAATATTCTGCATGTGCACTGAGCATTGCAATATACATTGTATTTATAGTGATCTGCAGTGTAAAATGGTTTTGATACATACTTTTTGTTCCACTAATTTTAATTTGAAACTTCACAATCAAGATCTGACGTTGTCAATTCACGAATATATATCTAATAATTTATAATCTGCATTGTGACGCAGAGGAATAGCTCTTCGCAGAAATAAGCCGTTTCGACATTTCAATATAGTCTATAAAAAATTATAGACAAAGCCCTGCGGCCCCTGCCAGAACTTTTTCGATGCTAGAATTCTTCCTGTCGGAACTTTTGCTAGGCCAGAACGTTTGCCATGCCAGAATTTTGCCCTACCAGATTGCCCTGCGGGAAATTTTGCCTTCCAGAACTTTTGTCTCCCAGAAAAATTTTTGGGCCCTATTTGAATGTTTGCCTTGACTGAGTTTTTCTCTGCAGTCAGAGCTTTTGCCCTGCCAGAAGTTTCTCCTGTCAGAACTTTTGCCCTGCCAGAAGTTTCTCCTGTCAGAACTTTTGCCTTGCCAGAATTTTGCTCTGACAGAATTTTTCTCTGCTAGAACTATTGCCCTGCCAGAATTTTTCAATACCAGACCTATATTGCCTTCCTGAATGATTTTTTTCATTCCAGAGAGCAGACGGACAGTAAGAAACAATATGCCTGAACAAATTCTGGCAGGGCAACGACCAGGGCAACAGCCAGGGCAAAGGCTTTTTTGGTAGGGCATTTGCCCTGCCATGCCCTGGCGTAGCGCCGCAACTGTATATAGCCTAGGCCCCAAAGCTACGAACAACGGTCGGTTTGCATTTATGAAAACATTTCGTGAACCTGGTCTGGCACATGCAAATATGTGAGAAATGCAGCGGAAATGCTTAACGCTTACTTAATGGATTATATTTACTGCATATCATTCAGAGACATGGCATAAGTCAAGTCATAGATGGCATAGACGTCTGAAATATCTCGGCATAGCCTATTATTTATTCGGTCTTGTACAGAATATACCATATTTGTTTAATTTGCACTAAAGATCTAATTTACAGGCGTGCAGCGAAACGCAATTGGCGGCAGTAATTAAAATGACAAAAAAATAAATAACACTCAAAATAAATAATCGGGGGCGTAGACCCGGCCATAGGCCTATCTTCTGCACAGAAGTTGCGTCCTCTTCTGCTCTATTGTTGTCAGAATTAGGTCTGGAAATGCCGCATTGAGACTTGAGAAGTATTTCAACCCGTCTTTCGCAGGGCTGTTTTAAAGGAATTTTTATAACTGCACAACTCCTTCCTTTCCTTCCCGTCCTCCATGGTAATTGGTAAATTACTTCCAATTGGAGGACAATGACCAATTTTGCTAGTTTTAACTGTACATAAGTGCTTCTAAAACTGCACAAATCCATTTAGAACTGCACATTTTGTGTACAGCTGCATGTTAAAAAAGCCCTGGTCTTTCGTCTTTCAGAGGACACAGCGACAGAAATCACATTCTTCCTTGAAAAGCCTAAGGGACAATCTATTTCGCAGGCTAAGCTCGGAGCAGTCAAATCTCGAGATATATGCCTATGGAAAATAAATATGGCCGTCCTCGGTCTGCATGAATTAAAACATAGACTAGGCCTATTAGTTTGTTTAGTAGGCTTAATCGTATTTATACTTTTTGACATGACGCTTTCATAGTAGCCTACTAATTACCTATAGCTTTCAGACGAATTCGTCGAGTAAATCTATTCGAAAGCAGATAGCATCATAGCAATGATAAGAAGAGATAGGCCTATGCCTAAAGCGATACAACACAGCATTGACGGCACAGTCATTGAAGCATAGGCATATCCGGCGCAAAACGGATTCTAATTAAGACAAACACGACACGATTATACCAATCTTACTTGTGCATCGAAGTCTGAGCTTGAAAACAACGAACGGGACGAAGAAGATGAATCCTGTCGCTATAAAAGCCGCCGCAAACAGAAATTCTATTTGAGGATTTGTTATAATTGGAACAAAAACGAGAAATATTGATGATAGGAGCACCAGTACTGGAATAATTAGCGGAATCTGAAATAGAACCATTGCAAAGTATTGGTATAGGCCTAGTCCCTAATCCCAAAGAGTAGACCTATATTAGGCCTAACCTATGAACAAATGTTACACCAAGTCTTGATAAAAGCATGTTTTGATCTCAATTAAATTTAAAAATTGAAATGATCAATTAGCGTAATCATTTATTTTCAACCTACTTTTGATTCTAAAACTTTGTCACGTTTGGATATTAATATTTGCCAAAATGCCATGTCTAAAAAATGTAATAGGCTATTGGCACAATGTCAAATCATGAATTTCTGTGTTTTATATTATTCGTACTGTAACATAGCAATTATTCTACCTTAATTGGTCGAGGAACGTCTTTATAAGGATTGACGAAGCGGAATATGATGACGGCCAGCATGTTCAATCCATAAAAAGCCCACAGGATAAAACTGATGAAGTCAATGAGACTTCCTACCTCACCAAGCATGAGGAAGATAATCGCTATAACTGTCTAACATAACACATAATCACAATATTCTCAGTTAGAATTTGTTTCGCGATTGTGTTGATTTGCTTCAAGATCGAGTAGTCTATGGTGTTGGGTAGAGATAAGAAAGTATAACATCCAAAGCAAAGGTTGAGGCGGTAGATGTTGAATTTGCTAGCAATCCAAAAAGACAAAGATGATATTATACCAGGTATATATTGGACAATGAAACGAAGATGACAAGATGCTGTCGATGACAGGTATACGTGGAATCTGTTGGAATGCCTTAGGCATGCTAACTTTGTGGCCTAAAAACAACGGCCATCTGCGACATGGAAATAAAGACACGTAGGCTAGCCCAGTATATAGGCTAATTAGGCTAACAAAAACCATGAATATCTGCGCTATGAGCCTATAACGATAACCTCTATCCATCAAACTTCAGGCTTTTCATTCGAAACTTAAGACACTCCTTTTCAAGAACTCTTACCCTGTCTCATCTGATCCTCCACCCTCCAATTCCCGGCCCAGACGACACCCGCCTTAGTAGCTGTTACGCTCCTCTATCCTACGGTAACTCGACCCGAACCACCACGGACTACTCTCTCGGACAACCCTTCTGATTCAACGCAGCACGCGTGAATAAGCTGGTGCCCCGCGCTTGGCTTTCGATTGGCGCTTTAGAAATTTCCAGGTTACGATTACGATTACGATAATGATCTTGCGTAGGGAAGTCTGCCGAGAAGGATTTTGAGAACGTGAAGTTTATGCATTTCTTCAAACCATTACTTGTCAATAAAACTGCTTTATTATATTTATGTTAAAACTGCTTTATTATATTTCTGTTAATGTGTTAAGTCTTACTGTTAGCATGATAGCAGGCGATGGTGTGAATTTTTTCACATGAACCATTCCAAGTACATCTGGCAGATGTTCGTTTCGCGCAGCAGAAAACATCAATCTGTATGCACACAAATCATTATTTGCGTAGAAATCAAAATGAGTTTACTTTCGTGTACGATTGTAGGTCCTATATATTCGGTAGGTCTAGCCTACTTTTTGGGATTCTGTGACATAGGCCTAATAACCATTGAAAAACTCGATCATATCGACAAGCCATAAAATGGCTAATTGGTAATTAATAATGCACTAAACATGAATTTATATATTGAAACGCGTAGGACAGAAGATAAAACAAAATTCAATCACCATTATCATTAGGGCCTATATCGCATGAGGCCTAATCATCCTAAAGAAAAAGTATAGCGAAGTGAAACTGCAAAATACAAATCCAATGTTGATGTTTTAAATAATGTAGTAGGCCTAGGCCTAGTGAAGTCTTTAGTCCCATCACGTCTAACCAAGTTATAGCTGCTCATCAACCAAGATCCGAAGATCGCATGGTTTTCTCCACAGCATTCTCAATTGTGGATGGTAATTATTTCTCTTAAAAATCGTTTCAAAATAGACATCAATCAGTGACAGAACGTAAACGCTATAGCTGTATAAACTGACCAACCTTCCGCCAGAGCACAGAATTCCGTTCCCAGCTCCAAAGGTAGACATCGCTACGAATATGGGAATCAGCCAAGCTGCTCTTGGTATAACTGTTTCTGCCCATGTCTGAAGCATCACATCAAAAAATGTTATTCGTTACAGACCATTCTGCAAATTTGATACGCCTGAGTGAAATAGATTTCATTTGTATCAGTTTAATTAAATAGCACTTATCATATTAAGTTTGATGTTCAAATAGTTGCAGTACTGTTCTTACTGTCTTAAGTGGGCCTACCCTTGTAGTAATTTTCTCGATTGGATCTCCTAATAGTGCTCATCGTTCCTGTAATTTAAAATGCAACTTCAAGATATGGAAGGGGATGGGGCGGTAGCGCACTGGGTTACACACTGGCATGGAGATCAGAGGACCCGAGTTCGAACCCCCGTAGGAAGGGCGTGCGTTGTATGATGCTATTAGCGCCCTTGTATTGCATGCTATCTGTTCCCCAACTTCCGTTATTAGCCTAGCTACTTAAGATTCTGTGTTCTTGTGAATTGTTTCAATTGCATAACTGTATAGTAGCCTATACTGTAGCCGGTTGCGGTCTGTCAAACAAATTGTTCAACAACGGATTATTATTGTTAGATAGCTACCGTATAGCCTATTAGTCTTAGATGATAATTAGGTCTGTAGTAATTTCTTAAACTTTAAAATTTTGCTTTTGTATTTGATTGTACATCGGTATTTTAATTTTTGCATCCTCAGCTTTCACAGCAGTTCTTCTGTTCTTTAGTCTTCTGCCGATGAGCAGGTTTGTGACATGGACGCACTCGTGATCCCCTCCGACCTCCGCCATCCCGCTCTGTCCTGCGCCTTCCTCTTGGTGGTACCATATACCTCTCCGTTATCGAGATCACTCAGCATATTTAATCTTTTTCTGCCTCTCGTTGCCTTCCCCTTCATACGACCCTCCAGCAACGTTCCCAGCAGTTAATATACAATATTATACATGTATAATAAATGTCCGTCAATTGCACTCCAGCATTATATTATTTTAAAAACTACTACTTCTACACTGTATTAAAGTTTAATTTTACTTACCACTGCTACAGCTGGTGATGCTATCAATTCCTCGACTGACATTACAGCGAAGTATGAAATATTTGTGAGTATGTAGACCACCATCACTAAAGGAACACCAATGATGATAGACAAAGGAAGGTTCCTGCGCATAAATAGACAATGCAGGCATATAATATTATACTATGCTTAATATGTTTTACTTAGTAATTCATACCTACCGAATAAAATATTTCATAAATCATGTTTATTATATAGCCTAAGCGAAATTACTTTTAAATACCTGCAGTCTTGTCCGGGAAGACAGTTATATAACCACATTAAATTTTTAACATAGCCTTCAGTTCTTTACCAACGACATTGTATCATCAAAGTTCATCATTACGGTTGACAACAGTTTTAGCCACTTGAGCAGAAGTGTGCGTTAAGCCAATCCAAATGATGACTGGACAATTCGGACCCTGGCAATTCGGAGCAGATAATTCGGAGCGGATATTTCGGAGCGGATTGACGAAATGTTTTGCATAAATAGGCCTAGAAATAGAACTGATGAAACTAATCCTTACTCAAATTAATGTTAGATTGATCAAAAATAGCATAATTCTTAGAAATTGGACGTGATTTAAAAAATAGATTTTGCCATGGATCGATTAAAATAATAATTAATGGTAAAATAGAATTTGGATCGACAAAAATATTGTCGCTTACATAGAAGATGAATAGATGGAAAAAATTCTTGGTTAAATGGAAGTTGGATTGATGAGAATAATAATTCTTGACCGCTCCGAATTACTTGCTCCGAATTATCTGGCTCCAAAGTCCAAACCGTCCGCTCCCAAATGTCCTGTTCGAATCATCCGGCTTCGAAATGTCCTAGAGACCTACACTGTGTCCGGAAAAATTCCAAGGCTCTAATATATGAATGAAAAAACTATAGTACTGTAGATAATAATCAATTAGAAAATTTTAAAACCTTTTTGATCCGCACATAATTACCAACAAAATTCTTTGTAATTTATAAAATTTGGGGAGCAATGCAGGAGAAAGTATACAGGACAAAGGTCAGAAACATCGAAGAACTCCGTGAGCGAAATGTTAATGCTTGGGATGAACTTGATCAACTGGTCGTCGATGCTGCTGTTATATATAGTCAGTGGCGTGTGCGTCTCGAAGCATGCGTGGAAGCCAATGGCGGACATTTCGAACATGAATTATAGTTCCATAATATTTCAGGATTAAACTATTTCTAGAATTTTAAAAATCTATTAATGTTTACTAATTACTTTTATATTTACCGTAAAGCCTTGGAATTTTTCCGGACACAGTGTATATCCTAGAACCATCCAGATACTGTCCGTACAATTTGCTCACACATTGCGGTCTTGAACTGTAAGAGCCACAAGTTGAGGAAAAGTTTTTGAAACATCTCTGCATAGTACGTATTTTTTACTTTCCGGTTCTTGAATGTTGGTAAAACAACCTTGTTACGCTAGACACAGATTATTTTGTTCACCGGTCTGTCAAAGAGCCCATTTGAAAAGTTAATCTTAAATCCAAAACACCTGCACCATGTACTCTATATCTTGAATATTTTTAAAAACTATTCTTTTGCTCGTTTTCTATAAAGTCTTCGTTTACCTCTCTAGGTTGATGATTTCCTCTGTCATAAAATTCGCAGTATTCCTGTAAAGTAATAAGTAATTAACATGCACTTGCGAAACAATGCTGCGACCTTATAAACCCTTTAACGACCAGCTACATATGTTTTCAATGCATTTTTGTACATGCTGGTCATTAAAGGGTTAAACTCAACAAAACATCAGTTTATTAGAATTAAAACAGATGCGCTAATATATATGCTATGCTTATAAACTTACAAGATTTCTCCAGTTATTAAGTTAGAATTGCATAAAAGCGATTCTCTAAAACAAAATGTCGATCTTCATAATAGGCCTAATTATTATTAAAAATTAGCCTAGATGTTAATGTGTTAAGATATAGTGATTAGAAATGCTTTCTGCTTTGCAGCAAAAGAATTTCATTCGTATGCCTATAGCCTATAGGCTACTTCATAATTATGTTCATTGGCTTAATGCTCGCGAGTTTGACTCTAAAACCTGTACGTTTTGATCTGCTGTACGACAACGTAATCTATTCTTTAACGTTTAGATAGCATCGCAAAAGATGAAAGTAGCCTAGCCCTATATGATAAGGCTTACCATCCATCATAAGCCCACATTCCGCTGTACAAGCCAACTGCAACTTTGCCAGGATTAGACTCGGTATTTTCGAATCCTCTAGATATATTCATCGTGTGTCCTGAAAATAATAGGAAGCGACTTTTAGTTGGATACTGGCGTTCATAATTCTTTCCAAAATGTCCCAATATCTGCATCCGTTTCCGTTTTTGCGCACAGCCTATAAGATTATGTAGGCCTATTTTAGGTTCTCTATATTCTTGCTCGTCAACATCTGGCATGTAGCCTATCTAGTAATTAATCAGCGTAGCCTACGACAGGAAGTTTTCTGATTCAACCAGGTAAAATGTTTTCTTCAAAGTTCGGTTTTATGGGTTTAACCCCTCTTACATGCAGTGATCGACGCTTTAGATTGTTTTGGCACAAAGGCCATAAAATTTACATGAGTTCCGAAAAAGTCATATATTTTACTACCGTATATTGTGTAGAACCTATATAATTATATTGGCAGTGTTCCACCACTCAGATGTCTAAACAAAACTGAACATTCTCACGATGAAGTTTTCAATGCAATTGAACTTTTATATTGCATCGTGTACTGAACAGTAGGTCTAGTTAAAAAATGTAGTTTCTGAATGTATTCTCACCCGTGCATAGCATATAAATTCCTCCGATGATTATAATGACGAGAGCGGTTAATTTCGCCACAGTGAAGATGATCTGTATTTGTGATGTTAGCTTTGTGCTGTAGCTGTTGATTCCGGCTAAAATAACTAACGTCGAACAATTCGGTCAAAACCACCTTAATAATTAATCAACTCAAAACTTGAATTTGCAGGTCTGTTATAGCCACAGTTTACTAATTTACCATTGTCTTGATTGCTTGATTACAGATTCCTCATATTATGTAATTGTCGTAAATAAGAAAATTATTATGAGATAAAAGCATTGCATTGGAATGTGTGCAGTGCACCTCTGAACCGTTGTTCAAGTAAACTTTTCTAATGTAGGCCTATAATTGAAGGGCTTGGAGCAATAACAAGGTATGTCGACATACCTATGTCTTGTGAAACAGTATGCCACCGTGAGCGGAAGATGGTAATCTATAAACCCTGTAAATTTGGTACAGATCTGAATAGTTTTGAGCGCTGTTTTTCAAAAAAACGTTATGTCAACATAACATGTTATTGCGCACCCAGCAGAGTTCGACCACAACTCTACTGCAATATCCCGGTATGACAACATACATTGGCGTGTTTTCTTACAAACTTCGTATTAAAGTCGGTGCAACAATGAGGTTATTTGACATAACCTGTTATTGCTCCCACTTTCGTTTGAATTGGGTACAATTTCTACGGTTATGTCATTATAACTTCTTATTGCACTGCTTTTGCATATTTTATATCTCGACAATGCTACAGTTATGATGACTTACCATCTTATTGCACGATTCTCGAACAGTGTAATAGAGACGGTTTGGTGCAATAACAAGGTATGTTCACTTATACCATATAATATGTGTGGTATCGCAGATGCTAGAAAACACTTTGTCAACATAACCTGCTATTGCACCAGAAATGATACTGATGACTGAGTGTTCGTGATGCAATAACCAGATATGAAGCAAAATGTGTAAATAATAATAATAATTTCATCTTTTGCATTGAAACATTTAAAAATTGTGTTAAAGACAATTTTAAGGTACATATTGCTAAAATAAGCTTGTTGATATGTCGTCAAATGGCTTAGATACAGCAGTTTGAAGTGGTAAATCTTTGAAGTCGATTTCCCAACATTCATGATTTTCGACATACCTTGTTATTGCTCCAAGCCCTTCAATTGTCATTGCTATAGTCAACATAAATCGTAGGCTATAGATAGAATCCCAATTATCCAATTTCGGAAATCTCAACATCGGAGCCAATGTTTACTGGAGTAGGCACATTACACGGATTAGGCATACCCTACGTGTGTTTCATCTGATTAATATCTGATAACGAGTTCTCGAGTTTAGCAGGCTTACACATTATCTAGGACTACACTCCATTACATCCTGACCGGTTGACTGACTGACTGACTGACTGACTGACTGACTGACTGATTGACTGACTGACTGATTGACTGACTGATTGACTGACTGACTGACTGACTGACTGACTGACTGACTGACTGTCTGACTGACTGATTGACTGACTGACTGATTGACTGACTGACTGACTGACTGACTGACTGACTGACCGACTGACTGACTGACTGACTGATTGACTGACTGACTGATTGACTGACTGACTGACTGACTGACTGACTGACTGACTGACTGACTAGCAAACTGTTACTTTATTTTTCGCATGCAATTAAGAGGTGCTTCAAACTGCTACTTACGTAGAAAAAATATTGCGGCTAATTTCTTGACGTATGTAGGTGCCTCTCCACATCCGTCCTTGAAAACGAGAGTCATGATGTACTGGGCGCAGGTGAGAGTCACTGTAGCCATGCTGGCAGGTTTGATTAGGACGCTGCTTACCAATGCAAAAGTATAAGAAAATACTGAACCATATGCTTCGTTGAGGTAGACATAATCTGCGCCAGACTTCTTCACGACTGTTCCCAGTTCTGCGTAGCAAAATGCACCTATTGAAAGAAAAACTATTATGTGTCACTGTTAGAACATTCTAGTAGAACAACTGATACGACTCTATTAATGAGCTTTAGGGTAGCCTATAGGCCTACTCCTAAAGCAGTTTTGGAGTCTTTGTGCGCAGTAAGAGTTGAGACGCCATAGGAACCGAAGTGTATGTTAGTCAAGAGTGAAATAGCATTACTAGGAACCTTTTTGCTGAGAATATACGAGAGCCGTTCTTCCAGAATATTGCCAATCAAAGATGAACAAAACCGGCTGAAGAAGAAATTCACTCAATGAACGAAGAGCAGCGTTTTCCAAAGTGGGTTCCGCGGAACCTAAGGGTTACGCGAGGTCGCGAGGCGAACACGAGGGTTCTGAAACTACTGCAATTTAAACCGAGTCTTACGCTCTGCAGTACGTTTAATTGGACAAATCTCTAAATTTGATCATGTGTCCAGCTATATGCTGGAGACATTACATTGGCTTCCTACTCGGCAGCGCATTGAATATAGGATCGCTGCTCTAGTTAGACAATGCCAGCTTGGAGTTGCCTCTGACTACTTGCGAGAGCTTTGTTGCTCGACGAGTACCCAAGCCCCCCCCGCCCTCTCCGTTCTGCACGGAAGGGATTGCTCTTGGTCCCATTTGCACGAACTGCAACGATGCAGAATAGAGCCTTTTCTGCGATCGGCCCAGTTGTCTGGAGCGACGTCTTCTTTCTGGGTTTATTACTGATTTTTTTTTATTAAACTCAAAACTGTCCTTATTGCCGTGCTAGAGTCGGGAGCGCTTCTGAGTAGTACCCTTGAAGAAGCGCCATATAATATTTTTGAATAAATGAATGAATGAATGAATGAATGAATGAATGAATAAAGCATTTATTTGAAGAGACATTCATCATTGTTATCAGGACAGGAAGACAGACATTAATTTTGGCGGGATTCGAAGATCGGTACAAGTCTCTATCGCCCTCTGTTCAATGAAACTGCATGGAGGTTATTGATTTTTCAGATTTAATAATTCGGTCAGAGGGGTGGGGGTGTTTCCCAGTCCATGCAGGTGGGGATTTATTCAGATTATATACAACACAAAACATCTTCGTCTCGCTCGATGAGTTCTGCAATTCGTTTTGATAATTTTTGGTCACTTGATTATGACTTCTCTTGCCCAACATCGGGTGTGTGCTGTGGTTGGTCCTTCCATGTAGATTGACCTTCCTCCAGCGCTATACAGGATAAACTTCCTTATCAGTCTCTATAGTTCTTTAAAAACATTTCTTCTCCCCCGGAGATTTTCTTGCTGAGAGCGCCTCTGAATAGTCATTGTGAGAGGCGCTATATAAATGTACAAATACAACAATATACTGAGCACTACTAATTAAACACTTACCAAGCAATGAGATAATTCCGCAGACTGTCCAGCTGATCATGGATAAACCAACGCTACCAGATCCAATTGCAACTCCTTTTGGCGCAATAAAGATACCCGACCCTGTAGCAAAGGCAAGAAACTGTTTGAAGCATATTGATCAATTCGAAGAATGATGGTGTGCGTGTGTGTGTGTGTGTGTGTGTGTGTGTGTGTGTGTGTGTGTGTGTGTGTGTGTGTGTGTGTGAGAGAGAGAGAATGCGTGCGTGTGTGTATGGATGTGTGCGTGCGTGTGTGCGTGTATTTGTGATGCAACTGAAGTTGTTCATTCGTAGGCCTAATCAAACGACAACGGTCTATCTTTGGTATAACCTTACGGACAACCCTTTTGACTCGACGTATCGCTCGTGAATAAGCTGGTGCCCCGCGCTTGGCTTTCGAGTACCGGTAGCGCTGTAGAAGTTCGGAGATTGACAGTTACGATTACGAACGTTGTCTAAGTTGTATAAACAGTGTCGAATATAATTAGTTATTCTCGACTGCGCATATCTACCATCCTTCGCCGAGTTCATTCAATTCTTTATCAGTCTACCTCAGTAAATAAATTATGGCTATGACTATTGAGCTTATGTCCAAACTACATTAGTGTAATTTCTTTAAACTCTCTTCACAAATACAGAAAGCGTTTTAAGAGTAAGAATTCTGAGTAAGGTAGGGTATATGTATAGGTAGGCTATGTACCGATGATACTTCCGACGACGAAAGCAATGCCACCGAAAAGTCCGATGTTTCTCGGAACCTCAACGTCATCTCTTCCTCCGTCGTCGTCGTCGTCGTCGTCGTCGTCATCTTTCGTCTTCCTTTCATCTTTGATGTCCATGTTATCTTTTCTTAATTCCAGTGACATTCGTTTTTCACATGGAAAAGTTGATTCGCAGCTTTTAGAAGATGACCGTTGCATCATTGAGATGTTATTTTCTCCTGTGAATTGCATTGCAATCAGTTCCCTCTTAAAGTCAATGGAATTTTTAATATCTTCTTTACATTTTAAGTCAATATCTTCGATCTGCCGAACCGACCATTACTCCAATGACCTGATAAAATTGTGCAGCTGCCACATGGGCGGAGTTTGGGTTAAGTTCTTTGAAGGGAGGGGGCTAACAAAATTTGTTTTCGGCCAAACTTCTAAAGACCTTTCTCGGCCACAAAAATTTGACCTTTTTTAGGCCCCCAAAAGTTGACCTTTTTTAGTCATTCGGTTGAAATCTTGTGAAAATATATACCATTTTCTTTCGGTTGTTGAAAATCTCGCCCCAAATTTTCTCCCGGCCTTCTTGGGGGCCTAGCCCCTCTAACCCCTGATAAACTCCGTCCATGGCTGGCACCGCCACTGTTCTTCATGCAATGCTTGCAACGCTTGTAGGCCTATATATGTTAGTTAAAAACCAGTAGCAGATTTGACTGATAAAACCCCCGGACTTTCTTAAAGGAACTTTTAGAACTGCACAACTGCAGGAATTTTAATCTATAGGCTACATGTATAGTGTGCCCTTTGACCCGAAAATTTCTCACGACCTTTTTTTAGTCATAGCTAGGCTACACTCGAAATTTTGACAAAAGTGTTTCAAGTCACTGGGTGTCAAATCTGAAGACCTTTTAAGTCTTTCTTCGTGAACGTACCCACAAAAAAGACAATGTAACCTTTTTCATTGCACTGCTCCTTCATTCCACTCCAGTCCTCAATTGCAAATGACCACAAATCAGCTGACAGTGACCTCTTCATAACTTTCACTGCACAAGTTTATGCACGTTAAAAAAGCCTTCATAAAACGGTTTTTGCAGAGTTTTTGATACATAGCCTACATATATAGGCTACATTGTATCAGCCAACACGTCGTGTCAACAAGAGCATAATTTATTATTTAGCCTATATGTTAAGATATAAATTTTTTAAAGTCATTATTTAGAACAGTGGCGTTGCCAAGGGAGTTTGGGGGATAAAATCCCTCCATTGGCTTAGGAGAAAGTGTTTTTAAAAGGGTTATTTGTCCAATTAGGCTTTATAAGAAAAAACGAGCATCCGACCATGAAAACCCCCCATCAAAAATTCCTGGCTACGCCACTGATTTAGGACTATATATGCCTAGGCCTAGGTCAAATTTTGCACATTGTGCGTGAATATCGTAATAGGCCTAAATAGCAGGCCTAGCTATTTTTCAGTCATATTAAGATCTATCTCAGAGTGATAATAATTGTCATTCTCATGTATACGGTACCTTCTACTTGGTCATTGTTGTTGGTCCTTGATCATGATGCGGATGACAATTGACGTGTGGGCGGATAAACTGCCAGACTTCTTATTCCTATTGAAGTCTATCACTCAATTAAATGCCTGGATGAGTTTATACTGTTTAGCAAACAATGGCTGCAGGCACCAAACGAATGTTATCAAGTTTCAGAATTAAATTAACTTAATCTGATTACATTAATCTTAGTAGGCAGCATGTAGGTCTAAGCCTATTCACGTGAATAGGGCCTACGTTCTTTATTGGCTAAGAAGACGGCAGCTTATAATTTATTATGTGGGGCATATACTAATGAGCTGATCAAAGTTGTAATTATACCTTAAATAATTGGCATTGGTTACACAATAGAATCCAGGTTTAAGTGCAGACAAGCAACAGCAGAACAAAGGTAGGGGCCTACGGATCAAGGACAATATGTTAATTATTGTAGGCCCTAGTCCTAATCGAAGGCCTAATCGTGGATCGAATAGAAAAAGTAGGCTAGAATTCCAATTTCTAAAGCGCATGCACCTGAAAGGCAAATGTAGGGCAGCGAGCGCTGCGACAAGTCAGAGGGGTTGTCAAAATAGTATCCAGAAACATGGTTGAATCTAGCTGCCATAGGCCTATATAGTACATTTGCCTTTCAGGTGCATGCACTTTAGAAATAACCCCGCCTCGATCTCATATTATGAGATCGAGGCGGGGTTACCGAGTTGTTGACGTTGATCTCATCGTGTAGGTCGAGAATTGGAAGGTGATACGGGCATCGACGTATATTCAATATACGTCGATGGATACGGGCGATTGACCTATAGCCTCGATCCCAGTTGAAGGAGTCTGAGGCAGATGATGTTGGGTGGTTCGCAATAATTAAATTATGACTTTCGTGATTCGGTCCTAGGGTATAATAATTACTGATTAAAATAGCGCCATCTGTCGAATGCAAGGCTAATTAAACCTTAAAGGAGTTGCATACAGCGATCCGGCATCAGTCAGCTCTTCGTGCCAGAGTGTGGACCGTTAGCCCGAACCTGTGACGGGGTTCGAGTAAGAACGGTGACAGCGGTGACTGATCGGGCAGCGCTAATGGCTGAATGGCGAAAACTAAAAAAAGCCTACTGTTCGCGAAAATATTTCTCGCCTGTGAGCTTTGTAGGATGTACCACGCATTAAACAATGAACCATTAAAAAACCCACACCATTGCAAATGATAATGCACCCAGCAACAAATTTAACACGACTTTTTGTGTCTTAATAAAGCAAACAACAACTCACGTGTGACGTTGCTATTTAGAAGGACCATTTAAAATGCTGCATATAATTTTGCAAAATCTAAGAGCACTAAAATGGCGGCCATGCGCTACACTGAAAAGTAACATCTATTTCCATCTTTATTCTATGCAACATGTTGACTGTGTTCCCGCGAAAACTGACAAAAGTGACCTGTGATTTTTCGGGTTTTGTTAATTTTAATATTTTGCTGTCTCTAATTCCGAATTATTTTAGCAGTGTTTAATTTCTGATTTTTTCAGAGTCTTATCTTTTGAGTTCAAATGGCGGTGAGTTATGATAATTGTTCTCGCCTGTCTTTATATCCGTACGGCATAAAAGACCTGATCGTCGTGTAGTCTTCGTTTTCGGCCGTCTTTAAAACTCACGTTTAATAGCGAGTTTATAAAATTATTTTTGCAAATTGTTTTTCAGCGCAGAAGTACAATTTTCTGAATAGTTTAATTTCTGGTTTTGATCAATTGGCAGTACCACTGTCAAATGCCCCAAAAGTGAAGTTTGGCTTCGGTCTATTCGGACTTTAATTTCTCATGCAGTCATGATTATTCTATAAATGCCACGCCGTCGGAGCTGTGGCGCCTTAGCAGTTGAGCGTCGGCAATGAGGCGCAATGCTCAGGTTTCTGTTATTACGTTAGGTAATCCCGAAGACTGCATGCCCGTACTCCAAACAATATGGTTGCCAACGATTGTAATAAAAATAGAGCGCACCCAGCGCAGCCACCTATCGGCTGCATCCCGACATGCAAAGCGCTCACTAAGTAAGCAACCGGTTCTTTGCCACATGCAAGATAAGTAAGTAAGTAATTTAATTAAAGGGTTATATATGTTGCAGTTTGAAAGTAAATAAACCTGCGCTTTGTAAACGAATTCCTCGCTATAATTTAGCTTTGGTGTGGAAATGCTTTTGTGTTTGTTTTGTCGTTTTTTTATTTGCTCTTTTTGGTTTCTTTTGAAGGATGAAGTTTCATCGGATCCATTTTCTGTTGCGGCCACAAGTCCCGATCCAAGTCAGGGTCGTCGGTCGCAGCGTGCGGATCCAACGACTTCGAGTCCTGGTCGAGACCTTCCACCGTTCGAAGATGAATCGGAGCTTCTTGGTGAGGTGCACGGAGATGAGGAGGAAGAGGAAGGAGAGGAACTGTTCGGTGATGACATGGAAAGGTGACCTCCTCTAACAGCATACTCTTAACCTTTGATCTCTGACCTCCTTTCTGATTCTATTTATTATTTAGTTCGTTTATTGGTAACAAAAAATGATAGACAAACTGCTATGAGGTGCTAAGGCAGTTAAATGGAATATATACCTAAGACTATATATATATATATATACTATGGACTGCTACTTTCTTTACCAGCCTTACTATGAATCACTTGCTCTTCAACATCAGCGTATTTTGCATATATGACATGTTGTAATAAAAATTTAGATTTCATTCTAATTTATTAAACATTACTGTTCAGTACAAATTTTGCTGGGTTTAAAATTTATTTCAGGCACTGAAGGTAGTGTTTGTGTTCAAGCCCAAAGTGTCTTAGTATTTACATGATCAATTGATAATCTTCCCAAATAAAATGAAGACATTCTTTCCCATAATCGTTTAAGTCACTGAACGCGGTGCATCTGGCTGCATTTAATTTATTCAGTGTTGTAACTGGGCAGCTCTTGTGGCAGGCAAAAATAAATGTCATGTATTGTAAGATTTGATTTAAATAGAGGCTAATCAACTCATGGTCTTACAACTAGAAGTATTGTCATGTATTTAGGCATGTTGCTTCTTTGATATGGATCTTTTCAGAGAGATGATCTTTGCCAGTAAACTTATTGGTGGTTTTCTCATTTGTGCTTTCTCAATCGACTGAGTAAATTCTTTGCTAATAGTGATGTGGTTATGTTAGGCTTAAAAATTGTAAGACATCTTTTGTCTTACAATGCTTGAGAGATATGTTAAAAATTCAGAATGACAAAAGGATTTGTCTTCTGTGCTTAGGGATTACCAGCCGATCCCAGAGTTGGATCGCTACGAAGTGGAAGGATTGGACGAGAACGAAGATGTTTCCGATCTGTCGATGAGCGAACGATTGGCAGCGGAACGAGAAATGCGCAAGAGAGACAGAGATGAAATGGCTGCAACAGGAAGAATGAGACCAGGATTACTTTACGGTGAGTCACTTGTGCTGTCGTACTTTACAGTTTGTTGAATTACATACAGTGAAGGAATGCACTCTGACCTTCTGATTAATTAACTATAATCCTGTTTCCAAAAGTTTTTATTGTCAGATTCCGGTTCAATATCTTCTTATCTCTTTTATTTCTGAGTTGTTTCCATTTCTGTTTTGTGTGTATTAACTGTTTATTGAATCGCCATTCATCCATTCATTCATCCAACTACTCAGGAGTGCTTCCAGTCCAGCCACGGCTGAAGTGAAAGACTGGAATGATTTGTAAAACAGTTTGATTGGTCACAGGTAATCATGAACTCCAACTGGAGGTCATTCCAGATGGTGGGTCTGCAACTGAGAAAGCGCATCTTGCGTCATTACACATAAATTTCTTGTTTACGCGTTACACATGTTTTAAGATGCAAAGAGTAAGTAACAGTTTAATTGAGAATGATGCTGTTGCATATTTGTGAATGCATAGAAGTCAGAGACATCTGTGAATATACGGATTTGTGCTGTCCATATTGAAAATGATCTCAGTCACCCTGGCCACATTTTTCTACAATTTTGCCATTTCTAATACTGATGTGTGTGTCTGATGTGCGTGTGTGTGTGTCTGATGTGTGTGTGTGTCTGATGTGATGTGTGTCTGATGTGTGTGTGTGTCTGATGTGTGTGTGTGTCTGATGTGTGTGTGCAGATGAATCGGATGACGATGAGGATCGTCCGTCACGCAGACGGAGGTTGGGAGAGCGAGCAGCGGAAGGAATGGAACAAGATGGAGACGAGGTAAGACATGATGATGTCCGTCGTTGCTTCTCAAATATCTTTTGCTTCAATGAGGAAATCAGCCAAATAAAATAAAATATACGAATTTGGTGTTGTTGCTTGTGATGTGTGTCCTTGAAATGATGTTTTTGTGACTGGTTAAATTGTGATTTCTTAAAACTTTATAATAATGGAGGAACTTGAATTGTCATACTAAAGAGCTGAATGGTCTGATATTCTGCTGTCCTCTGTCTTTGTTTGACCAGTTGTCAATTGTTTCACAACTCACAACTGTCAGTCGATTACCTTGAAACTTAATAAGTTACAAGTTAATCGTGTGACCTTAAGAAATCCAAATATAATAGCCTGGTATAACAGAATGTGAGTAATTTTAAAAAAGTGTTGATTTCTATTTTGTTGAGTCAGTAAACTGCGTTCATTATAAAAACCTTCTTCAATGTTGTGCAGAAGATTGAAAGTTCTATCTTGTATTGGTAATTGGTGGACACAAGTAGATGTCTCACATCTTTTATTGTTTTAACTCTCGCTCATTTAATTGTTGTACTCTGATGCTGAACCATACATTTTGCATTTTTTGTGTTGATGTTTACACTCACAAACTTTTATAGTCTATCCATCTCTGACAGCCAGTTTCTGTAGAGTGTTCACAGAGTGGATTTCCCCTTGGGCTATGTTTAGATTTGGTTTTATTGTATGTAGCAAATTGAAAGTATCGAGAACTTAGAGGACACTAAAGGTCATTCGGCGCGAGATTGGGTTTCGATGCTGGCACCACGGACGGAAATCTTCAATCGATTTAAGAACTTCCTTCGAACTTTCGTGGATGACAAGGGTCACAACCTTTACAAGGAGAAAATCCGTCAGATGGTGGAATGTGAGTGAATGAGTTGCACAGCAACTAAAGTAGAATTTCAGTCACCAAAGTGTTGAGTAGATTGCATCTTCAATTCTTGTGATGTAATCATTATTGAACTTTGGTAGAATATATCAACGGGTCCAAGTGACCAGACTCTGCTTTTGCTGTGTCACATGACTGACCCTATGGAACATGATTTGATCTGAACTACAATTTGCCATTTTGTATTACATTAGGATTTTCTTGATCCATGGTTCAATGTCTAGGTGGTCATCCATACTAAAACTTAATTGTTATTAATTGACTCTTGATTGATAATGTTTGCTGTGTTGAGAAATTGCTGAAGTTGGTTGAATAAGTGACCCGTTGTTGCTTCAGAAGCCTGCCACAGTGTTTGTCAGAGATTAGTGTGGTTCTTGCTGTATTTCAAAAATCTTTATTTACATGTTGTGTGACAGCTGGCTTGTGCTTTCATAAATCACCATTGATATGGTCTCTCCTCTTGATGAAATATGCGGTATAATTTGTCTTAAATACATTGATTTTAAATTTAATGTTGTCATTTGTAGCAAACAAAGAAAGCCTTGTTATTGACTACAACATTTTGGCAACTCAGGAAAATGTGTTGGCATACTTTCTACCAGAAGCTCCTCTCCAGATGCTGAAGATATTTGATGAGGTACGTTGAACAACAAATGACAAATATTAGTTTCTCTTGAGGTACACTGGCTCTCTGACTTCATTTTTATTTACTCTTCTGTAAAGTCATTAGCTATGGATCATGATTTTGTAGACCTGTGTTTTACTGTCTGATTGATTTGTGCTCTTATATCACATCGTTTAATGACGCAAGGTTAGAAAATCTGTCATTGTTGTTGTTGTGTGGTTTGTTTCTTGAAAATTGACAACGTTTCTTAGATCTGCGATAAGAAGACTGTGATCGATGCAGATATCAATTCCTTGATTTCGGGAAGGATTTATAAAATTAAGAGCTTGTGATTGCTGAAAAAATGAGATGGCAATATTTTATAATACAATTTCAGCAATTTAAGAAAATTAAGCAGCTAAGTGTTTGATGAGTTTGAATTTAATTGAAGACAATGAAGAGTGAGTTTATTCTGTTTCAGGCGGCTAAGGAAGTCGTTCTCAGCATGTATCCTCGTTATGAGCAAATTGTCCACGAAATTCACGTCCGAATTTCAGATCTGCCTCTTATAGAAGAAATTCGATCGCTCAGGTTTGTATTCGATGTCTTCTGATGAAGTTTTTCTAATGCCTGATTTACCATACGATGAAGTACGGTAATTTACTAATTTGACCGACTGTGTTGAAGCAAAACAGTTATGTAGCACCTCCACATTTCCTACAAGTCTTGCAACAAAGTAAATGTCTGATGTATAGTTAGTTATGAGCTGATAGTTAACTGATTCTCTGCAATATGCATTTGTTAAAAGGTGTACGCTGTTTTATTTCTTGTGATTAAATTGCTACATGTGCTTTTAATGCTTTCAATAATCGGCATAAGGCATGAGAACTCATGTGATGAAAAGTTCTTCTTTCAAATCTTTGACCCATCTGAAAAAACACAAAATCAGTCTAAGTTGGATTACTGATTTTTGCAGAATATATTACTTTAAAGAGAAAAACATAGTCTTTTCAATGATACCAAAATTATCATTCTATCTCAATCATAACTGAAATTAGGAATTAGAAACTACTTATAAAATTATTTTGCTGAAAATATGTTGGACAAAGGCTGGTGAAATGGACTAGTTCGAGTGCTTTTGCACAAAATTTGAGGTCTTAACGTGCGTGAAATAATCAAAGTGATAACCTTAAATGTTACTTTTCTGAAACTTTAAATTATAATCCATCATAATCTATCAGTTTAGATAAATCACGTTTTGCTCGTTTTATTGAAACTGAGTTGAGACTTACGACTGGTTTTGTGCAGATGGATCACAGACATGAATTGATTTATCTTTTTTTGCTTTTGTAATGGTATCAGGAGTGACATCGGTTTTTTTCATATTGCATCTGTTATAGCTTTTCATTTTTAGAGTTTTGTTGTGTTTAGTCTTTTTTGCATTGTACACTGATGCTATAAATTGGAAATTACATTACAGTACTCAAATAGATGAGATTCTTTGTTATCTATTTTGTTGATCAGAGTCTGGGATTCTGACTGGATCAATATTTTTTCATTTGTTTTGTGGAATGTGTGAATACATGGATATTTATTTTAAATATTGGTTTTATTGATAGCCAAAGTATTGAGTAGGTTGCATCATGTGATGTAACCATAATTAAACTTTGGTAAAGTAACATTACAGTGCAGTTAATTTCTGACCAGTAGTTGTTGATAACAGCTACTTAACGGGCTGCCTGTGACATCGATATTTGTGTTACAAGACGAAAAATACGAGTATCTGCATGATTGTACATGTATGTCATTAGCATTTGTAGACATTTTAGTATTTTAAAAAATTCCTTGATTGGTGAAAATGTTGATCTGCATCAGTTTTTACAGCCCAGTTACTTTTTGTGCTTTGAACGCTATTGAGATTCTTCGCTTTTTTTGTTTTGTCATGCTTTGAGCAATTTTGTTCTATTAATTTTAATTTTGTTTCTTGCATTTGCTATAGCGCCCCTTAAAGCTTTCTACTCAGAGGCGCTCCCAACTACAGCACGGACACTGCAACGGAGTTTCAAGCCAAAGTGCACAAGCAGTTGCGAGTGAAGGACTTGCTCAAGGTCCCTACGGGGGGCGTGAGGTGGATTCGAACCTGGAACCCTCTGCCTACAAGGCACCGAACTCATCCCTACACCGCGCCCACATTCAACTAACACATTCAGCACATGTATAAACTCAAATGCATAAATTGCATATACCCTGTTAAAATTAGGATCGTGCATGAAGCAGTTTCATAAAAAATGCATACTGTCAGGTCCATTTTGTCTGAATACCCTGGGCAGGTGAAACTAATGACTTTTAACATGAGTTGCCTGTGATATTAGCTAATATTTTTGTAATATTCATTCATGTTCAGACATGGGAACTTGTGTTCCAGTATAACAATGATCTGCTCCCACCAATCTTTTCATCTTTGCTTCAGTCTTGCTTACCACTCAAACCAGAAGTAGTTCTTATTTATCCAACTTTGTGAGAAGTAATCCCTGCAAATTCTCAATCTGGTATCAAAGACCATGGTATACAATTGTTTACATCATAACATTTGAGCTGCATCAAAGTCTATTTCACAATTACAAGCTGAATAATTGATCATTCATTTACATTGTGGATTATTTATTTGTTGTCACTTGTCTAATTTATTTTCAATGTTGCATCTTTTATTTGACAGTCACTTACTAAAATTAATTAGGCCTATGTCTAGCGGGATTCGTCTCTTCAGGTGTAATTATTATTCCTGAACAAACATTATTATTCTCTTGCTTCAAAATGTTGCTTTAACATGATGTTGATGTGACTGCATTGTTCAACACAAGTATAGATCTGTGTTTCTTGGATCAATAAACTGATTAAGCTGGCTGATTGATTTGATTTTGATTGATTGATTGACACAATGACGTGATATGATGTCATTGGTGATAGGCAGCTGCATCTGAATCAGCTGATTCGAACGAGTGGCGTGGTGACGTGTTGTACCGGTGTTCTGCCGCAACTCAGCATGATTAAATACGACTGCAACAAATGTCACTTTGTTCTCGGACCGTTCTTCCAGTCGCAGAATCAGGAAGTGAAGCCCGGCTCCTGTCCAGAATGCCAGTCAACGGGACCATTCGAAATCAACATGGAGCAGGTACATTCAGCACAAAAATTGCTCTGACTTATCTCGTGATGTTGTCTTTCTGTAATGACTTTGATAAGGAGTTAGTGTTACAAAGCTAGTTGATTTTTATTGTTTAATACATTCATGTATTCATTCATATCATACATTCATATTCATTCCTTCATGAAAACTACTAAGAAGTGCTCCAACTCCAGCACTGCTAAAAAGAACAGTCTTAAGGCATGTAAAAAAAACGAGGGAGAAGGTGCTGCCTTGCTGTCGAAGATCTGATAACCTGTTTAGTAGCAACCTGATAAAATTCGTTAATAGATCATGACTTGCTGAGCTACCAATTCTATCAGATGTTAGAATGATGTTGGTTTGTAAAGAGTTTATTATGGTTGTTAAGAATGAGTTTTTCTGCTTCAGAATGCTTTAGTGGTAAATCAATTGAGGTTGTAGCCAAAGAAAAGTAAATTATATTGTAATTTTTCAACCTGAATGTGGATTCTACATTAATATTAATGCAGCACAGATGGTGTCTTGTTTGTTTTCGGACAGAGTTGAAAATTGGTTCAAAGCGCTTTAAAGATAACATTACTTTCAGGAATAGATTTTAGACATGGCTGAGAACAGTTTTCCTAATGTTTTGAATCTCGTATAGAAATAACTCAACTCAGTCATAGTGTTAGCATTTTCATTCTGAATAATTCTGTGCGTTAACTGCAGACGTTGTACAAGAACTATCAGCGAATCACAGTTCAGGAAAGTCCTGGCAAGGTGCCAGCTGGCCGTCTTCCAAGATCTAAAGACGCAATCCTATTGGATGATCTGGTGGATACATGCAAACCTGGTGATGAAATTGTAAGTCAGCGGTTTGTCATTTGATATAAACTAAAGTCATCCTAAATAATTAATACTTGGTTTTTAAAACAAGTTTATATTTGGCAGCAAAAGAATGTTCATGTTTATCGCGTCTGTTACTCTTCTGCAGATATATTCCAGACTCTCTTAGCTATAAATTCTTCAATATGTCTTCGGTTTCATGTGCACACTCGTCAGTGCTTGGTTTGGATCAAGGATTATGCTATATGGCTGGGAGAACAGATGGAGACCAAATGAACTGGTTGCCTGTCCACATTTGCCAGTATTAAGAATATAAATTCACGTATAGTCTCATAATCTGTGATTACTGCTCGGTGGTGTCTCAATCTGCGATCACTGTGGGTTTTGGTGGTTTTTAGGAGCTTCATTTGGCTCATAGGGGTCTGGATGCTAAGAAAATGCACTTGGTGTCAGCATCATTATTATGATGTTGATATAATCTATGATATTGACAGGAGCTGACGGGAATCTACAGCAACAATTACGATGGTTCGCTGAACACAGCGAACGGCTTTCCAGTCTTTGCGACCGTCATTCAAGCGAACCACATCACAAAGAAAGACGACAAAATGGCCGCCGCTAGTCTGACTGATGACGACATTCGAGCTCTTGTTCAGCTGTCAAGAGACGAAAGAATTGGAGAACGCGTAAGTGAAGTGGATTCTGTCAGAAGATATACTGTTATTATTAAGTTTCTTGGCTGTTACAGTCTGTGTTGTCTCGAACTCAGTCTGATGGACACACTAAGTCTTGCTAAACATTGCATTGGAATTCCTACTCTGAATCAATAATGATTTGGACTTTTTTTGAATAAACGTTGTCATTGAGGTTGCTTTTGAATGATGACAGTACCAAATGATTCATTGAATGAATTTGATCTTACGTGGTAAGAAGATTTTGTTGGATGATAGGACCGTGGTGCAGAGTAGACCTGTAAATTTGACGATTAGTTTTATCATTACACACTACAGCACTTTTATTCCTTTGTTTGATATCTAAAGGGAATTTTATGATCCAGTGATTACAAGTTGAATTGCGGCTGACCATGTCAAGTCATGTCAAGTCTTGACAAGCATTTCACAATAGTTAAAAACAGAATGGTGAACTATTGTTTGATTCCAAATGGGTAAATGGAGCTTGCTGCACTACAAAGGATAGGACTGTGGTGCAAAGGGTAACTGAAGTTTGCTGCATTTAACGGAACTTGTTGGAAAACTTATGTATGGAAACCAACAAAATCTTTAATACAGAAGTTCAGTTTTTCACATTTGCTAATGATTCTTCTGGTTTTTGGGTAGATTTTTGCGAGCATAGCCCCTTCTATTTACGGCCATGATGATATCAAGCGTGCATTGGCCTTGGCCATATTTGGCGGTGAGGCCAAGAATCCAGGCAAGTGCAATTTTATTTCCTAGTCTTAATTGTGTTAGATTTTAGTTGTTATTTCTGATTAATTAACCCCTTTACTGCGACGGCTTTTTAATCCCGTAGGCGGAACATATATCCTGCAATACAGTCATGACGATAGGTTATCGTCCTCCGCTTACGAGATTAAAGTTTTTTGACGATAGGATGTCGTCCTCCGCAGGGAAGAGGTTAAGGCAAGGAAATAGTGTGTTATTTGGAATGATTGTGTGATTTTACTTTTTTAGACTTCTTTTAAAAAGTTGTCAGCTCAGAAGGAATCCAATATACTGTTGTACAAGTTCTCGCTTTGTACTGGACACTGGTTTTCAACAAATTCAATTTCTTTATTATTCCCAGTTCAACCAATCAGCATATGATAATTTCAACAATGAGCAACATAGGGATGCAACAGGAAGACTCAGAAGAGACCAGGGTCCTGCTTATTAGGGCTGCCTACGTATCATGAATTGAAACTAGAATGGCAAATAATCGACATGTTTAAGTCCAACTGGTCTACAAGGTATAAACAGAGCCACATTGTACCGTAATAGAAACACATGTGCCTCTACTGTGCAATTGCTCATTGTAAGTTTCAATGGTATTTTATGCCATGCAGCGTCAAGTTTCCTAATAGGTCAGACATTATTATAATTGATATGATCATGTTACTAAAGGCTTAAAGTGTTCTCAATGAATTAATAGGGGTGAGGTGATTTAAATAGCTTCGCTTTTTAAAGGTATTTGCTGTCATATAATGTTGATTTTATCATTATTTATTGCTTTGCACTGAATTTTCATTCAGGTGGTAAGCATAAAGTTCGTGGTGATATCAACATTCTGATTTGTGGTGATCCTGGAACGGCAAAATCGCAGTTTCTGAAGTACGTTGAGAAGACGGGATCACGCGTCGTGTTTACAACTGGCCAAGGAGCGTCTGCCGTTGGTCTGACGGCTTACGTCCAACGAAACCCCGTCACGAGAGAATGGACGCTCGAAGCAGGAGCACTGGTGCTTGCTGATAAGGGAATCTGTCTGATTGATGAGTTTGACAAGGTCAGTAAATTGTATTGTGCTTAGTCTTTCTGTGTTTGAACACAATATGCTGTGAGGCCCAGTCATATCTTGTGTTTGGAATTTGAGAAAAGGAGTGATTCAGTTGTCATCTGCTAACTTCTGGTGTTTATTATGATATCTACACTTGTTCATCACCCTTTGAAGTTTTAGCCTTTCTTCTGGCGACCTATATGTAAGAAAATTGAGCTAAAGCAATTGGTGCATCTTTGATGATTGCCTAATCAATGTAATCATGTCTTAAAAATTGTTAATGTAATTTTGTCAGAAATGTGTTGTGTAACTTGTGTAAGCCAAGTGGACATTTGTTTGAGACCAGGTTGGTTGCTGGGAGAGATTGAAAATGCAAACTTGAATGATTATAAATCTTGCAATTTTGCCTAAATCAACCTTCAAGCGATTCCTTGTTTATTCTGATAAGTAGAAGTTTTTAGAGATTTGATTAGATCAGAAGGTTATTCAGAAGTGATTAGAGATTTGATTAGATCAGAAGGTTATTCAGAAGTGATTAGAGATTTGATTAGATCAGAAGGTTATTCAGAAGTGATTAGAGATTTGATTAGATCAGAACGTGATCGGTGTTTCGTTGTGTGCTGCAGATGAACGATCAAGATCGTACGAGTATTCACGAAGCGATGGAGCAGCAAAGTATTTCCGTTTCGAAGGCTGGCATCGTTACGTCTCTTCAAGCGAGATGTTCAGTCATTTCAGCGGCCAATCCGATTGGAGGACGTTACGACCCGTCGCTCACGTTCTCTGAAAACGTACGGAACGATTGCTTTTCGCTTTTATCAGAATATGAATTGTTTGATTAAAAACGTGTAATTGTTGTTTATTTTTAATGTGTTGAATATTTCGATGAAACTGAATGGTAGATTTATTGAGGAGCAGTTGTGTTGGATACATTCAAGGCAGAAATTTGTAGATGGTCTTGCAATTCTTGAAATTACAAATGCCAGTACTAGAAGCCTGTCAAGAATCGTTTTGAAAGAGTATCTGTATTTGAAATGTTTGAAGGAAATGGAAGGAAAAGTTTCTAAGGTTTGATTTTTTATGGGTAAGAAAAAGGAAGTGATGAGGAATACTATGATCGGGATAAATGAAGTTAAAGTGCTATATGTTTGCTGGAACCAGAGGATATTTCGGTGTGCTTGAGGGTTAGTGTTCGGCTTGTTTTTAGTCACCTTGTCACCTTGTGCTGTCAGTTCGTTGAACTCTAGCGATCGACAAGGCCAGCCTTCTCCATTGCTTTCTTTCTGATGTCGCTTCTCTTAGTTGTTAGTATCTAACAAAAAAGCTTATCAGTGTGTGGATTTGTAGGATAACTCTTTTCTTGAAGAACTGTTTTTTCCTTTATGTTATGTTGGTTTATTTCATGTCTTGCTTGTGATTAGTTGTAATAATATGTTGTTTATTTGACGTTGTTTTATTTTGTTTAAATTGGTTTAGGTGGATTTGACGGAACCCATCTTGTCTCGTTTTGACATCCTCTGTATCGTGCGTGACGTCGTTGATCCAATTGAGGATGAACGTTTGGGACGATTTGTTGTTGAGAGTCACATTCGACATCATCCGAACGCTACGAATGAACACGGAGACACTGTGCCTGTGGTAACCATCACAGCTTCTTGTTCTCATTAACGCTTTTCTTTCCTCTCGTACCGTTTATCTGCTTCTAAATTGCTTTAATCATTGTTATTTTTTTATGCTGCTAGTTTATAAAAAGAGATTTTTTAAATGTACTTATCAGAAAGAAATTGTTCGAATATAGAATGAGATATTTATTATAATTTTTAATTGTGTACAGTATGGAGTTGCTGTGTTTTGTGACACAGTTTTATGCATTTTGTGAACATTTGTCGACACTAGTATATTATATAGTCTCGTAATTATGGCAAGAAGCAGATAAATCACGGTGTTAGTTACTTAAAACATTAGACACCAGCTAATGATTAACTGTTAGTATGTTATAGGATTTTTTAACGCTCATCAGTTGTGTGTTGCTTTTAGAGTGTTTATGAAGTTTGTTATAAAAATCTGGTTTTGAAAATCTAAAATTTTTGAATGGAAAAGTTTGTTTGTAAACATGCTGGCATCATTTTTTGTTTTTTGATTTAATTGAAGAATATTTCTTTTGACAGTTGGTGATGCCAAATACGTCCGGTCTGGAGCCAATACCTCAAGATCTGCTGAAGAAATATATAATCTACGCTAAAGAGAAAGCACATCCGCGCCTCAACTCAATGGATCAGGACAAAATGGCGAAGCTATATTCAGACCTACGTAAAGAATCACAGGTCTGTATTGTTGTTTCTTAGCTTCATTGTGGTTCTGTCTGAGAATTGTGGTTCGTAACATGAGACCTTCACACTTCTGAAAACATTCCTTTGCTGGGAAAGCTGCATATTTGTTATGTCACAAGTCTGTTGTTCGCAAGGAACCAGTTCTGTAGAAATGATTATATTGCTTGTAATAATCATAGGTCAGTTCGTGAAATTCCTTGAGCTTTTTCAGCGGCCTACCCCATAAAGTCGATTCAAAATTTGATTTAGGTTGGGAGCATGACCTCAGCGCGTGACAGCCTAATTAGAATATGGTACTTTGTGTTAATTGAAGAAATTTATAGCACATAATGTGTGTGGGTGTTTATATTTGCAGTGATTAAGAAATGAGTGATGTAGGAACTTTTTTTCTAATAATTATATAAATTATATAAATTGTTGCTGAGAATATAAACGATTGCTTTTGTGCGTTGAAGGCGACTGGGAGCATTCCAATCACGGTTCGTCACATTGAGTCGATGATTCGAATGTCGGAAGCACACGCACGAATGCACTTAAGAGATTATGTCAATGAGGATGACGTCAACATGGCCGTTCGAATTATGCTGGAAAGCTTCATTTCTACACAGAAGTTCAGCATCATGAAGGGCATGAGAAAGGTTTGGATTAGTAGCTATTCAGCTGTTGGAATTTTTTGTATCACAGGTCTATCTGAAAGGCTGGAATTTTAGATAAATCTTGAATGCATTATTAGTTTTGATTTATAGAAGTGTTTGAGTGGTGTTGGTATGAGTTTCTGTAGAATATAATGCTTGGTTTTACTCTGGTGATTTGACTGTTTTTCTAGTCATGTGAAACAGTTGCCAAATGCATGGGTTTTTCTTTGTGCCAATTGCATGGGTTGTTGCTTTTGTGACTAAAGCACACAGTTTGGTTATTTCTTGAAACATTTACTGTGTATAGATCTTTAGTGAGTCTTTTGTGTACAACTGCATAGTTAACTCAAAGATAATTGCAGAAGGCCTTTCTCTTTTCACGGGCCTGTCACGCTGAGAGCGCTTCCAAATGGCTCTGCTGTGAAAAGCGCTTTACAATTGTTCGTATTAGATTAGATTAGAACTGCAGTTGAATGCAAAGAATGTTGCCTGCCATTAAAATGAATTAACTGGACGAAAATAAAATGAGGAGAGGTACCAATAACCAAACGATTATCATCTAGCCGTGCATGTGTCAGGCTGTTCTGGGAGTGCTTTACAATGTCATATGTCAGCGTTAGTCCTAAGAGTAGAATGATAGATATTGGTGTACTGTATACAAATGTAAAAGTAAAGAGAAGTTACGCTTGAGATTATTCAGACATTGTCTGTTGTTGTTGCAGACGTTCTCACGTTATCTGTCGTTTCGTCGTGACAACAACGAACTGATTCTGTTCATGTTGAAGCAGTTGGCGCAGGACCAACTGACGTTCCAGCAGAACAGATACGGAGACAGAGGAGAACTGCTCGAGACAATTGAAATCTCAGAGAAAGATCTCGCTGATAAGGTATCTCATTGGAATCTACTCAATGTTTTTTAGATCAGACTCATTCAGTCAGTCAGTCAATCTGGTGCAATTGATGACAGTTGGTGTCTCTTTGCTCTCATTCAAAATATTTTTGTACGTTGTTGCGGCATTGTCTAAAATTCTCCTCAATGTAGCTCTCCCAGTCTCTGGTATTGTGAATATCTATCTATTCTGTGCAGAGGATCATGATTCAGTGTTTTGCATCTGTTGATTTGTCTAATTGTCATTTCTAGCGCACCTGTATCCAAGGGTGTACACTTAATTGACCAATCTCCTTCTTTAATTTTTTGCATTGTTCTCCCCAATCTCCTTTGCAGGTGGACTGCACTCCAGTGGAGTACAAGCACCTAGATTATGCCACTCTAATAATGTTACAGGACTAATTCTTTCAGGATGTGTGTGGTAAGCTAGTGGCATCCAGTGCAAGTATAGATCATCTGCCATTGTATCTCAAGCACAGCATTAATGAAATACATGTACATGTAACGGAAAATTCAGATGAGGATTTCTGCTCGGCATAACCCCTTCATTCCTCAAATCCCTCTTTGCATACATGCTTTATGAATGACTGCCAATGCCCGGTAGAGTAATGGTTAACACACTGACCAAGAGTGCGAGAGGTAGCAGGTTCAAGCCCCCGTTGGGCGGATTTGATTTGTAGGCTGTTATTAGCGCCATTGTAATTGCAAAGCTGTCTGCTCAGTTGGTACCGTATTTTCGCGAATATAACACGCACACGGGTATAACACGCACCCGAATATAACCCGCTACTTTTTGCGATTTCAGTAAAAATTGAATTATATAAGACGCACCCGACTATAAGACGCACCCATTTTCGTGCATCAAACTACATGTGATACTCGAACGTGTACGCTAACGTTCATGTGACTCATACATTATATAATTTTGCCTGTGTATATTCGTAACTGGTTCAATTAAACGCAAATTAAAATAATCTGCTTAAATTCTTTTTTTAAATGGAATATTCCTGCTAAAATGAACGTTTCAATAAAGTCTACTATAATTATAAATATAACGATTCCTTATTACCTTGTTTCTGAATCTTTGCTGGCACCAGTTAGGTCTTCACAAGGTAAGGTATTCGTCGTTTAAAAATTATAGGCCTAACCTGAAAGGAGACTTCGACATAAGCCGGTTTCATTAAGCAAAGCGATCTTGTTAAAAGTATTTTTAGTGAACTTAAGTATGCGCCCATTGTAAATTTTTTTCTACAATTCAAGTTATATTGAAACCAGAATTTATTTAATCAACCCCCACTTCCATATAACCTTAAATTACGAGCATATAACCTACTATCGTGACATGGGGTAATGACGAGTTTATGCTCTACACTTAGGCCTAGTATCAATTGGCGTTCTCAATAACGACGGTTTTTGACCAGGAAATGTAATAAATTTTCGAAAATTTACGTCTTTATGCCAAGAAAACATACTTAAGCGTGTATATAAGTGGAAGATTATATTTAAAGTGGGAACAAACGCGCGTTACTTTCACGAACGCATATTGGAATAATCCAAGATGGCGGCCCTTGTGGAGGTATAGATTCCCGTATAAAATCGCCATTTGCTTGAAGAGCTAGTTTTAAATGACGCCAGTTTTGATAAATCTAGTGAATAATAATTGTTTGATATATCAATTGACGAAATAAAGTGGGTTTGGCCAGGAAAATCTGACTTTTACACGGGTTCACAGATGGCATTCACCGCATTCGCCATGTCACTGCACAGAAGCTGGGATGCAACAAGTTGGTAATTGGCAAGCCATTCTGGCAAATTTGTACTTCATTTTTGATGCCGTGGACAATATTTACGTTTTATTTATATTTTAATGTGGAAGAGCTAGCGGATGACACTAGAAAGGAGGTTTAACGACTGTGTGAAAACCGCAAAATTATGCGCTATAACAATTCAAAGCCTTAATTTCCTGAGCTCCATACCTGCGCTGTGCAAGCGATAATACAGAATATTATGTTTTCATTCGTTTATTTAAAATTGAAAACGACGGACAATTACAATTTATATACAGTAATATTTGACTTTTATATTTAAAGTCAAATAATATTTCTCCATTTTCAATTGTGATTTTCTGCGGCTCTGACATTTTATGAAAATGATGATAAACGAATATTTGTACTGACGTCGGACTTTACGCCATATTATTTCGTCGACGTCCATGCCTCCGCATTGTAAGTAAAAAACCTGTTTATAGCAGTTTCTGACCATGACCTGGAAATAATCTGGTTCAAAATTTGGCTGTGTAAAAAATAATTTGTATAACACGCCCCCGAGTATACCCCGCGGGTAGGGTGCGTGGTTTGTAAAAACTTATATAACCCGCGTGTTATATTCGCGAAAATACGGTAGTTAAGTTTAATTAAGATTACTGCATAACTTGTAAATGTAAAGCGCAGTGCATCTTGCATGCGTTTCATTAAAGAAAAGATTATTATTATTATATTAGCTTATGTTGTAATTACGTTTTCACATGAAATTAATTAATCTGTGCTTTGCCGATGCGTGTCTGTTTAGGCGAGACAGATCAACATTCACAGTCTGACGGTGTTTTATCAGAGCGAACTTTGCAAGAACAACCGTTTCAAGTACGAACCATCACGAAAAGTCATCGTTCAACATCTGTAGACAAAGAAAACGCTTTTGCCGAGGGCATTAAATGAAAGATTGTCTTCAGTTTTGGTTCTCTTTTTGCACTTTTCGTGACGAAACTGCACTTTTTAAAAATGTTGTTAAGGTAACCAGCCATTATAACTGGTTTAGCTATCAAGTAATGAATGGTAAGATCATTGTAATGGATCATGGTTAAGACCAATGGCTCTGCAATATTGGACAATGGATGGTGAGTAATTGTAGTAAGGGGTCATTGCATAATTACGTAACGCTCGAGGGTGGGTGGGTGTGGTCATTGAAAACGTTACGAAACGTTATGGGGGTGGGTGGGTGGGTGGAGCTGAGCGTTACGTAACGCCATGAAATTTTTTTATTAGGCCTAATGAATATTAAATTAGGCCTGCCATCGAATGACACTAGCTTCAGAACATGATGTGATCGAAGTTTAAACTTCGTGACATTGATTTAAAACTACCGAAGTAAGCCTATTTATCTGTAGCCTATAAGATCCGACAGTAGACACCAGTTACATGCCAGGGCAGGTCAATTCGGTTCTCCCATAGTTTTGCCAACGGAACAACGTGGTAGACCTAATTTTCTTTGAATTCTTGACATTTACTTAGAGGACACGATCTCAAACATTTTAAATTAATGCTTAACAAAACTGGGCAATATTGCTATTAATAATATCGAAGTGCCCAAACTAAGCAAATAATTAGTTCATCTTAATTTTGATTAATTGTTAATGTGCTATTAAGTCCGTGAAATTTTCAGCAGTGTAATATTTTATTCTTGAGGTAAAATTTAAGAAAATTGCAGTTAACGCATGTCTAATAAAATATATAAAAAACATTGTGTATATTTCAAACCTATTCTACTGTCAACTCAGCCTACAATTCACATACTAGGCTATATTAAATTCACTTTGAAAATATGAATTATAGGCCTAATATTATTACGCACACATAGGCCTAATTATATAAGCCAATAATAGACCAAACTCTCAACTGATTTTTCGTAACAATCGTTACGTAATGCTGGGGAGGGTGGGTGGGTGGGTCAAGGGCAACGTTACGAAGCGTTACAGGGTGGGTTGGTGGGTCGAAAATGGTCATTTTCAGCGTTACGTAATTATGCAATGACCCCTAATTGCATTGGTTAGCTGTTGACTGTATGTAGAAAAGACTTCCTATTGTTTAAACCTTCCAGTGAGTCGTCAATAAATAAACAATACTTGTCTACGGTTTACCCTTTGTTTTTTGTGTGTGAAAGTGGTAAGGCCATTTTGCATTGATTTGTCAAAAATTTATAAGACTTTTTGTTTGATACGAGTGCCATTTTAAATTCAATACACAACATTGGAAAGGTTTAAATAGAAGATGGACCAGTTTTGAAATCTGAGCACAAGTTTTGAATATGAATTCCTTTTGTTATGCTGTGTGTTCATCTGTAACATTCTGCAAACTAATAATGACGTAGAAATATTTGGTTGGTTTTGTGTTTTAAGCCTTTACAACTGGAAGTATGTATATGAAAATAGATATTGAAACTGCATCTTATAAAATCTATACTCTCGTGACATTTGACACTGAACTGCAACCGAAATTTGTCTCCATGTCACTGAAACTTTTGTCTGATTAAACATCGTACAACCGGTTTAAATCCTTTATGATCATCGGAGGTACATAATGTGGACTACAATAGTCGTACAAATATTTGCACTATTGTGTACACTGTACAGGTACGGTATCAAACATGTGTTGATGTTGGTGGGACACACAGTTCAGGGATTTAATTGTTGCTGGAATTAACTGTCGTGCTAAAAAGTTCAAGACGAATAGAACAATTGCGATACTTGCTGATCCATTTAATTTGCAAAATGAACGGCAATATTATTATAATACCCGATACACAACTGAACAAATTACATAATACTGCGAATGCAGGCTTGCTTTTATTTCTCATTAACCAGAGGTAAGAAAACCTTGACGACTTTTTGGTGAAACTGTTTAAATAAATACATGTACAAAGCAAGGTTTTCGAATACAGTTAACAAGGCATGTACATATTCAACAGACTCTACTTTACAAACATTAGAAATGCTTACTTCATAACCGAAATGTGCAATATGTTCGTAAGTACATTAGTATGTCAATACAAAGTAATTTTGAACATTAGAGCAGTTCTACAAGTGACTGGGTCATGAATAAACATGTCACATGTTAATGTTGCCAAACATCCAAAGCCCTGCCATCTATTCTTTCAAATTAAACTTATTTTCTAAGTATGCTCTCACTGCAATTTCATCATGTCATTTCATTGGCAAAAAATGTCACAAAATAAAGTAATTTGTCATAATAGAGAAGATGTGTCATTTAATTCAGTCTCGACAAATCAAAACCATAGTTTACAGTCGTTGAACATGGAACTCTCAATTGCAAAATGACAAATGCAAACAACGTTAAAGTTGCAATGACCAGACCCAAAATTTGTCATTTTCTAGATGTTATCAGATGTTCAACCTGAATCAACAGAATTTCTGATGAGAATAATTATATATTAAATAACATGCAATGAAACAACGGACCAGAATCTCTTGTTCTCAACACAACTGACAATTGACTGGGTGTTAAAATGCATGTTTTATACGAAACGTATCTGTAGACAACTGAATAGTTAGTTTATAGACTACGCAAGTGACAATTGACTGGGTGTTAAAATTGCACATTATACCAGACATACAATGAACTGAATAGTTAGTTTATAGACTACGCATAACTCAAACTTCAAGTCATAATTTTCTGTCCTTCTGAGGAATATAATACTGAAGACACACATCAGCTGCACAGACTAACTCAACTACTTATGCTCCTCTGAAAGTAGAATGTACAAGAAATCAACGTTAATCTTCAAAATCAACGTTAATCTTTAAAATCAATGTTAATCTTTAAAATCATTGTTAATCTTGGCATTCGACACATGGAACACATTGCACAATGAATAAACCCGTTGCAGTCTGTGCGGATAAGTTACGTGGGTAAGGGTGACATGCTAACAATGATGGAATCTGGTTAATAAAAAATACCATGTCTCATAGATTACAGTACTACCTGCTACTCGTTGTCTGTAGTTTTCTGTGGTGTTAAATTAGATGCGTAATGGTTGATGACTTAAGCTTACCACTGCAAACACTATTACATAATCCAAAAGGTTTCATCAATTCCAACGGCAGATTTGTGAACTGTGTTACCAACTTCTTAAATGTGACTGAAACCTATGTGTTTTCTATTCACAAGTACGTCTTGTCTGTCAGGTTTTCTAACAACATCAGGCTTTGTGTGACCCGATATAAAATGAATTCACCCATGAAACCAGTTCCTTAGAGCTATTAGTGAAAACATAACATACATGTACACTGTTCATTTACACTAATCTACTCAACGTCACTTTAAAAAACAACTTTGCCATTAAATAGAAAAGAATCTGACATCAGAAAGAGGCAAAGCGTTTCACTCCACGAATTCTAACAAACAACAAGCGGTGAAAGCAACACAGCAATAATAATTAATGAAATGTAACATCATAACAGTTGTTCACTTAATGGCCACCCGTATATTATGTATGCAAAAGTCATATTATTGGCACGGCCTTCCCTTCTCTGTTGCAGCTTCTACATTTTGTGTACGTAAAAACAAGCTTCTATATCCCTCCCACAAAAAATTAGTTATCCATATTTCTTTTACTATTTATGCTTGCTAGCTAAAATCAGTTAAGTTTACTGTTTATATCTGAACAGAATTTAATTACAATGTAATCAAATGCAATCGGTCGACTATAGGATAACATAGCATTACAAATAGGATACTACTGTAGACGCCTTGATTAGAAATTTCTGTTGTGTATGCACATTTCGTCAAGGCCACTGCCCCCCCGCCGTTGCATGCATATGCAAAATCATCTAAATACGGTGACCCTTGCGTTCATAATATAAGGACAGGTTGTTGTGTCTGAACAGCTCATTGCTATTTAATATCCATAGATATCTCGACATGAATTGTGTTTAACTGGTAGAATATCATTAACCAGTTGTCCAACATAGCAACATGAACCGCGTAGGACATACAGACATTAATTAACATACAACAGCAAAGTCTGTCTTTTGGTTAAGCACAGCTGTCCAATAAAATTCTGCAGACAACTTACACAATACACATGAAACGCACAAAACATCCATCAAAGACATGAGCCACAAGAGCTAAAGATAACGACAACGAATAATGGACACGCTTGAAAATTATGCCAAATTAAAATTATTATTGAAAATTATGCTGATTACACGTAACTAAAGACATAAGTAAAAAAACTACACACTTCTCCCACTCAGTGTCAAGGACAAGCACCCTGAAGTCAGTCCAAAAAACACAGAATACAGCACAGTGCAAAGGCATGACAATACAGGATATTGTACAAAGGCATGACAATACAGGATATAGTACAAAGGCATGACAATACAGGATATATCAACATTTGGAAACGAAATTGCAGTGTGTGAGAAAGCCATGGTGAATGACCCTGTTTCCACATAATATTGTTTGAAGGCTCTTCCCAATTTTTCATGACTAAAAGATGACCCAGAAAAGATGACCATAACATCATCTCTCAAGTAATTTTTTGGATAGTTTCAGGTGACAGCAAAGCCTACAAAACTTATGCAAGAAGTTGCCGTACATCAGCGTCAAGTCTTTCAATAAAAGTGTTCAAAGGGTAGCCAGAGTTACTCCATCAAACTAGACAGTTACACTTTTGTCGAAGTTGTTGGTGTGAGGCAGAGCAGACCAAATCAATTCATGCACAACTTAAAAAACACAATTTAAAAAACTACAGGTTTTCAGCAAAAGATGAATTAGTGGCTATAAATGGCAAAAACTAATCTATACATCATTCAAGGGTGAAGGCAAAGAACAAAAATCTGTTTGGATCATAATCATAAATTTATATAGCATCACTTCAAGAGAAACTCCTCAGAGGCGCTCCAAACCTGACAACACCAAACCACAATCAAAAAGAATGGTTCTCAATTGCTTGCGGAAAAGGGGAACACAAAGGGACAAAGAAGTTGATTATGGATAAGGTCAGTACTGCAGCTGTTGCAGCGAGATGATGACCACAAAACAGATGACAATTTCAGATCACAGCTCAGCACCAATACCCAGATTCAGAGCTTAATATATACGCGGGAGTCGGCATTAAGACGTATACTTGGCAGCTGCTCTATGAAACCAAGTAAATGAAGCAAAGGACAAAAACTTATTTAGTTACAGATGTCAAGCTTCAAGATGAGTAATGACCTAAGGAAGCGACATATCCAAACTATCTTCTGCAGTTGCAACTTCGCAAATAAAATTATAAACAGAAAACTTTCAAGCTACAAAGCTATTAATCAATGACAAACAAGTTTTAATGTAACAAAATAATACAGTTTTTCTTTAAAAATAGTTAACTGTCAAACAATAATAATAATCATAAATTATAAAATGAATATTCCTTTACAAAAGGCTTCATAACTATATCTTCGGTGGATAAGCCTGTCATGCTTGAATCAAAAAGAATAAAATTCACTTTCTCCAATACAACTTTTTAATTTAAAAAACCATTCTTTGGTTAAACAACATATATTTTAAATCGACAATTTAATTATGTCACACAATCACAATTCAAATCATATTTGTAAGAGAATCTACTTCCAGTATTACAGTACTTAATACCATCATTAAATTTAATTCTACAAACACAAACGCTCATGTTTGTAAAATTTAATTCTACAAACACGAACGCTCGTTTCCAAACAATCCATCAATAGCTTCATCATGTCTAATATGCAGAACGCAAAGTTACAGCCATGGATGAAGACAAGTTTTCATTTTAGCCCAACATATCTTTGGCTGCAAGTAAGTCTTAAATAAACCAATCGATTACAAGTCGTTCATGACAAACGTTGAACTGAAACAAACATAAAAACGAACGTTTGGCAGACTCAACCCACCAACCATCCAACCAACTAACCGTAGCAAATTCTTCAGCAGCATACGACAAACTTTGACATTACAAAAACTACAGTCATGTAGAAAGACTTTACACAAAGATAACACATTTATGTAGCTGCAGTTCGCACACAAAGAGAAAGAGAGAAAGAGAAGCAGTTGTCTTTTGTTCAGATGACAATGCCATCGCCGTACGCAATCCCTGTCGTCTTCATTCGATTACAACAATCTGGTTCCTGGCATTCCGAGTTCTTCTTGCGCCTGGCTTTGCGCTCTTGACTTGTAAGCGGCATCACTTCCTACACAACATAAATTACAAAACTGTCACTCTCATACATTTCACCTATAAATCTGCAGCGAAAACCGCAAGGCTTAGGAAGCAACTCCATGAATTAACAGCTTTTTTATCAGATGGAGTTCTAAATGGCTATCAGTGACTAAATTTCTCTTTATCCCAAATGAAATTTACCATTTAACAATGTTACTACCTCAGTAAGTTCACATGGCTGAAAGGATATCTGAGAATTTGAAAACGATTAGTGAGTGCAGTTCTCGTGGAATAGTCAGTCAACGCTAGTATGTGACAAGTTACTAATAAAGACGCTGCAATGAAACGCTATAGACAATGGAACGAGAAACAAGTCTCCTTGTGGCACCAGCAGGAGCCAAAATTTAGGGCCAAGAGTTTCAAAGCATCCATTCCAGAGTACCAAAGAACAGTGGTAACTTCCATGGAACAGAAACATATTCTCTATTTATTTACATCACATTACTTGAGTTGAATCTATAGAACAGAAATTCATTCTCTATTTATTTACCTCACATTATTTGAGTTCAATTAATTACGTCTAGGATCACAAAACAAACGTCATGAAGAACTCGTACGTTACACTTACGACAGTTCGTGGCCGATAAGTATCGACAGCGTCAACTGGCAACGCGTACGTCTCGAGTTTGCAGCCATAAGCGACTGGCGTCAGTTTAAAGACCGTATGCAAAGGTACATTCAAGTATGGCAACTCGTCTGCAAAAACAAAACTCACATTAAGTTCACTTATAAGATGCAAAGTAACACAAAATCCATCAAATCAACATAGACTGAAAGTGAATTTAGAACTCAACGAGATTCCTCCATCAATGTACAATTCAGCGGTGGCCTGCGAGCCCTGCACAATGCGGAAGAGGATGCGAGACATTGGCTGAAGTCAGAAGCGACTAGAGCACTCGCGAAATAATAATGTACAATTGTACATTCTACTTGTACAATGTAAATGCATTTTCAAAGCGATGTGAGATCGTTCACCACTACCCTCACAAACATCAACTCAGCCTGCTATTCAGTAGACATGTGATGTTGGTAAAATGAGAAATAGGGCATGGTTGCCAGACAGCTAAATTCAACTCCTGTAATAACTTGTGATCATACTATGAATTGTAAGCTTACTGCAGTGTGTCAGGTTGAAATTAAACGCAGATTATTGCTATCATTAATTTTTATTATATCCATATCCATAAAAATTCTAATATACATGTAGGTCAGAACAGAGTTTGTGAAGAGGGTCCTCATTGGAACAACTGCAGGAATCCTGTTCAACAAACAGTCAATGCGTTAGAAAAGTAAACGACATAAAATTATTACCGGAATCTTTTTCCATGAAATACGCCATGAGACATCGAGCGACGGCCTGCGAGCAGATGACAAGAACGTTCTCCTGTCTTTCCAACTCCATGATGACGGGCTCCAAACGAGCGACAAGATCCTGATATGACTGAACACACACACACACACAACAAACATTCAGTAGCTGTATTAACCCTTTAACGCCGAGAAGGTAGTAAATGGTATGGGAAATCCTATACCCTCCAGCATTAAAGGATTAAAGAAACAACACTAGATAAAAGAAATTTGAATAACTTCCAACTGACAAAAGGTGCACTCCCATTCAGATACAACCATGTAGCCAATCACAACTATAAAAATCAAATGCTAAATTGTCAATCAGAAACAGAGAGACAGATGTCATATGAGTCCAGTGTTGTCCAACATTTCTGACAATGAAGAAACTATTCTTGAAGCCAAGGCTTGCATCAGTAAACTCAAAAGCAACAACTAAACTTCATTTAAAATTCTTAACTGCATTAAAATTAAGTTTATGGATTTAATCAAAATGAATAAATGCATGTATGGCATGCTTTAGAATAGTTCAGCAAAAAAGTATATGAATAAAAATAAATAAAAAGTAGGCAAGTGGCTTTGTCTTTTGCTTCATCTTATATAAATCAAATTTTTTAGCGACATCAAGCGGGTCACTTAGAATCAGTCCATACATGGGTCGCATGTTGGACATCATCATTGTCATAGCGATGAGAATGTATTATAAGTGACTGGAAAATCAACGCAACTTATTGTTAACGAATTAAATCATCCCGCTGCCTCCTGCTCACCTCTCCGCCTGGATATCGGTAATGGTATTTATCCTTGTTTCTCATCGCATACTCGTCTGGATACTTCTCTTGAATATCTTCGTATGTCATACCCTCACCAATGCCCTAAAACACCAATGAAAACAAATATCTTCATATGTCATACCCTCACCAAAGCCCTAAAACACCAACGAAAACAAATATCTTCATATGCCATACCCTCACCAATGCCCTAAAACACCAACGAAAACATACACATGTGCTTGCTTAATAATTATTGTAGACCATCATAACACAAACATCCAGGTCCGTGCAAAGACATCTACGTACGCATGGTTCTTTACACAGCATTGTTGCACAGAGTTTATTCTGATAATTACAATTCATTGTATTGTATTAGTCACATTGATCATCCCAGACATGAAAAAAGAGAAAGTCTTTCCACAACTTTTTGTTTACTGTACCTAGTCTTCGGAAATCTCCACTGTTGGACAATTATTGCTTCTGTGGAAATCCACACAGACAGATTGATTTGTTTGCTAAAAGACAGTTCTATACTTTACCATGTCCACCTATCTGCACATCTGAAGCATGCTTGCTACTCATAGGAATATCTGATCCACTTTGAAGGGGCGCTATAACAAGTGCACATACAAACAAACATCAACCGGCATCATAGCAATATCTAATAAACAACTGAAGAAGAAATGAGGCGATGCAGGTGTTGGCAACTTACCGCATCAATCTCATTCAGTGCCTTCCAGTGTTCCTTCGGACAGTTGACACCGGCCGACGTCTGAATCGTCGACTTCATTAAACTCGTCCAAACTCTCAAGCCATCGAGATTCAGATTCTCAACGAATTCGGCCAATGCACCGGCAAACTACAATATCAGAACATCAACCATATATACATTTAGTGAAATGTACCTGATTTACAATTTCACTTAGTCAACCAAATACACCCAAGATCCAAGAACTCACAGTTGCCTCATAATCACATTTTTTTCAATTAGTAAATGAACTTGGCAAATGTGCCTCCACATCATTCATTCATTCATTCATTAATTCATTAAGTCTGGAAATTTATACACCACTCGTTCAAGAAGTCTACTTGAAGGCTTAAAATCATCTTTGATGAAAGCAGAAACACGACCACATCAGTTGCAAGTTGAATGGATGGCTGGCTAATATACGCGTCTTATTACCCAACCCAGAAAATTCTATGCAATGCTGGCCATCCAAGAACAACGCTGGTTCATAAAACAGTGCAAGTCAGTCCTTAAACTGTCCCATGAGGCATTTAAATGCCACCTTCCTTCCACTTACGATGCCAGAGTGCTTAGCTAATGGCTGCCAAACCAACTTATAGAAATTAAAGATCACAAAAACTTTTATCAAAGACAATTTGACCAAATCTTTCAAACTTCAGGTCATTAGAGATGAGCAAGTTGAGAACTGATACTCAATTCATTTCAAACAGTTGAATAAGAAATGATTTCACAGAAATGACTAAAACAATCAATTTATGTAAATGACCAAAAAACAATAAATTTAAATTATGCAATTGACAAACAAAACTGAAATGTCAGAAACAATAAGAGAAGATTTCAGATTACTGTTGACAAATTCATACATTGTCTAAGGAAGACATAAATATGCATCCAATATTTAGAAGAAGAAATGACAAGACATAAAGGGACTAAGTGACTTCAAGTCTGACATCACAAGTAACAACAGGCCCATGAATAAATGATTTCTTTGTCAGAAAGAACAAAGGTTCTTGCAGACTGCACTTACCAAATTGCCATTCGTCGAGAGGTTGGCATCACCTCCGATCTCACCACGCACGTTCATCTCCGTCTCACCATGCTTAATCAAATCACAATCAAATCAATCTATGCTTAAAATAATCACAATCAAATCAATCTATGCTTAATCAAATCACAATCAAATCAATCTATGCTTAATCAAATCACAATCAAATCAATCTATGCTTAATCAAACACAATCAAATCAATCTATGCTTAATCTTAAAATAATCACAATCAAATCAATCTATGCTTAATCAAATCACAATCAAATCAATCTATGCTTAATCAAATCACAATCAAATCAATCTATGCTTAATCAAACACAATCAAATCAATCTATGCTTAATCTTAAAATAATCGCAATCAAATCAATCTATGCTTATTCAAAACACAATAAAATCAATTAAATACCTTCCTCCAATCAACATAAAAAACCAATACAAATCAGTACAAGCATCTCACATTGATGTTCTTGTCTTAAAGGCAATGGACAATTGCAATTTTTCATTGCATAGATATAATAAGATCTTACTAAGCAGACGATAGTTTTTTTGATCGAATACCAGCAACATAATAACTACCACTTCAGCCACACACACGCCACCAGACCAAGATAGTCAGACGTTCAGCACACGCTGTGCTACAGAATGATAAGATTACATTTCCAGTTTCCTTCTTAAACTTTTTCTACCTTATCATCTCAGCAAGCAATAACTAGAGCTGTGGTAAAACCAAGCATCAGGTAAACCACTAGCCAGACAATGTTTCTTTATTATTCCACATTCAAACACACAATGGGACATCATCACTATAATACATCGAAGCAAGAAAATGTAATAAAAGGTACTGAAATTAAATCGCAAGATGAATGAAATGACTAAAAATATTAGCGTGAAAGAAGTTTTAACAAGAGAACTTTTATAGCAACTGATGTCAAATATGAGAAACTAGTGTCTGCATAAGATCGAGATCCACATTAACATTGACGGAAGCATATATATCATTCTCACCCGTGTCAGATAAATCGTTCTTGGTAGAACATGAATATTCATCAGATAATAAACGACTCGACTCTCGACATGTCCTTCAAATGTAACAGCAAAACAACTATATGTTAATATTTATCCAAAACAATTAACATGTAATAATAAGCTAATAACCAAAACAATTAACATCTAATATAAGCTTATAACCAAAACAATTAACATGTAATATATGCTAACTTTAGCAACTGTAAAGCACAATACTAGCACATAACAATAGGTAGCTAAAGTAATAACTACACAGTGGGTTAAACTTTCCCAGAGTTCACTTGGGTTTTTGTTTTCAAATAACACCTGTAAACACCCATTAAATAAAAAATACTTTCCCTCTAAAAGCAGAACATTGGTAGAGCATAACAAGTCAAGTGCATTTTTTTCATGGGGCGCAGTGGTTGTAGGGGTATGTTCGTTGCCTTGCAGCCGGAAAGTTTCAGGTTCGAATCCACCTCAAGCCGCCGTGTAGGGAATCAGAGCAAGTCCTTCACTAGCAATTGCTCATGTGCATCAGCGTGAAACTCCGATTCCGTGTCCGCGCTGTAGTCAGGAGTACTTCCAAGTAGAAATCATGAAGAGGCTCTAAAGCAAGCACTCGTGCATACATGCACACAGAAATTAGATATTTGGATATGATGGTGTTTGCGTTCGTCGTGTACACGCCAGTGCGATAGATATTAACTTACGATATTTAAACGCTTAATGCATCTCTACTTTTGCCAGCTTAAGAAGTGGTTGTCGAATGTATACCTTGAATGCGGTTGACTAGATATCTTTCTCCTTGATTAAAGATCTTAATGAACGACAAATCTCGATCCTTCTCCTCGTCGATCGTTTCGTATTGTAATTCGTAATGTGAAATTCGCTTCTTGAAATCCTCGATCGCTTCGTCCTGATCCGTGTCTTTGTAGTCGGGACTAGAAACTTTCACTTCCTGTTCGAAAAAGCAAACAGAAACAAAGTCAATTAACATCAAATAGTGGCACATATAAAAAGCCTTCAGTTTCATTACAGAATATGAGAACTTTCCATTCGAGTTTGATTGTGTAAAGCAGACAGCAAGACTAAAACTAGCAAGTCATAATAATTATCGTATATCTTACCTTGAAACCTCCAACAATACATTTCAAGCATGCATTTAAAATTGAAGTATCTGGAGGTTCTCACAGTAATCATTTAATTTTTAAGAACAAAAGTGCTTCACAAGGTTCCTAAACTGTGTTTTATCTAGTCCACATGCAAACATACATACATACATACATACATACATACAGTCAATATTACAAATAGTAGTCAAATATATATGCTCCAATTCACAAAAATTATGTACCGTATTTTAGCGAATATAACACGCGGGTTATACAAAGTTTTACAAACCACGCACCCCAACCGCGTGGTATACTCGGGGGCGTGTTATACAAATTATTTTTTACACAGCCAAATTTTGTACCATATTATTTTCAGGTGATGGTCAAAAACTACCAGAAAGTTTCTTAAACATATAATACGAAGGCATGGACGTCGGCGAAATGAATTAAAAATTAAGTCCGAGTAGTATTCACCTATTTGATGCGCCTGCCCCTATAAATAATGTCAATTTATTTAACAAGTTAGTTGTTGAAATCTAATTTGTGTTGCCATGAATTGGCTGGGAACGCAGCTTAGTAAGTTTCTTGAAGGTGCAATGTACAAATTTAAAAATGTATGAACGAATTCGGTGATTACCGTTCTATTATCATGTAAATATCAGTCAATACTAGAAACCGCGTAAAGTTACCACTAAATGCTATAAATATGAATTGAGTTTCGTGTACATACAATATGGAGGCATGCAATCCTAATTAAATCGATTATAGACAATAAGTTCGACAACAGTACTATTAATCGTTTATTACAGTAAAATTATCATGAAAAATCAGCGAATATTGCAAACCGCACAAAGTTACCGTTCAATGTTCCAAAACATCACAATTCGACCTCTCATAGTTATAAAAGTTAAATAGTACCGTATAGACTATAGACGAATAATTCTAAATAGGCTATTTCATTCGAAACGCACAATAAACAAATAATTACACGCAGACTTTGATTACTGTATTATCGTTCGCACAACGTTAACATGTGACTAGCCTAGAATTTATGTAGCGCATATCTGTTAAGAAATAGTCTAGTTCATCGACCATAATAATAAGGTCTAAAATCTATTTACCGTAATCGTCCGTGAATGTTCAGAAATACCTAGCTAATATCGTTCGCACAGCGTTAAATTGTGACTAGCCTACAGTTAATGTATTTATAAAGAAATTAATCAATTTACCGCAATCGTCCGTACATTTTCAGAATCAGAAATATCTAGCTATTATCGCTCGCACGGCGTTAAGTTAAGCGACTGGCTTAAAATTTATATAGCGCATAAACTATCTGAAACGCTATTTGTCCATTATTTGTAAAAGAATCTATATCGACCCTGTTCTAATATTAGGAAACGATTGTTCAGCGTAGGTTGTGGGTGAGAGAGATCAAACAAAGCGTACAGTAAATATTGCCAGTGGAATCGACTATGGTTAGAATCATACGATAACGGTTTATTTAACTTCGATCTTTCCGCTACAGTAATCAACAGGTACGTAATTGGCCGATCAAAGAGCTAAGGAAAGACATGCACAAATAGCTCCGCTTGTTTGAGCCTATATACATCAAAGGCTCGATCGGTTCTTTCAAATTAGGCCCAGGTGCCGGTAGGCCTAAATGGTCCGAACAGAGTGAAAGGAAAGACAAACAATTGTACTGGTAGCTGTTCTAACATGCCTATCTCCCATCTTAACTTTCTCTAAACTCGTTCTACGTTCCTTTTCGAATGGCCGGCAACAATCAAATTTGTAAATTCTGTTCAGTGTAGATAATGGGCGGGAGAGATCAAACAAATGTTTCTACCTTTCTACTACAGCAAACAACATACACGATAATTGCCCGGTCAGAAGCTAGTGAAAGGCAAACAAAACAGCTCTATTTGTTGAGTTGTTTCTAAAGCCTATTTAGGCCTACATCAAAGACTCAAAGCAGGTACCGTTCCGACCATAGTCAAAGGAAAGACGGCTACAATCGTAGCTCTTTGTTCGAACCTGCCTATCTCCAAGCCTCACTTTCTTCAAACTTGTTCTACGGTCGTTTTAGAATGGCGGACACAATCAAAGGAAATATAAATTATTAATTAACGCTTACACAATACAATCGGCTAATATCGAAGCCTTCCTTTAATTAAGTCACTGTACAAGCGCTATAAGATTAATCTACCACCTGCGGAGACCTTACTCTGTGAACGACTGAACGTAAAGAAGGAGGAACAAGGTCAGTACTGCTTACAGGTTTTGAGTTGTAAATAGAATATTTTTTTAATTGTTAATATTTTATAAAGATTCTTCATTTTTTAGTTATTTTAATCAAAGAGATTATTTTAACTTTGGTATTCTATAAAGTTATGACCATATCCGGTGACAAATCATATACGGTAGAGTAGCATTAGCCTAACGTTAGCGCATGCGTCCGTCCAACGTGTTGATTGTCACATGAAATGGTTGCGTCTTATACTCTGGTGCGTGGTATATAATTCATTTTTTACTGAAATCGCAAAAACTAGCGTGTTATATTCGCGTGCGTGTTATACCGGGGTGCGTGATATATTCGCTAAAATACGGTAAGTGGATGCCTTACTAAATATTCTTAAAATACTTGTCCATTTTAATTGTAAGCATTTTATAATCTTTATAAAAAGCGTACTCAAATTCATTTTACAGAGTATTCAAACTATTCATATACATTATACATTCAAAGTTTGTAGACTTTCAAATCTTATTTCAAAGTTTCTATCAATGCTCCACTAACGAATACAGCCACTTAAACAAGACTGTACATTTGATTAACCCTTCAATGCCGGAGGGTACAGGATTTCCCATACCATTTACTACCATCTTGGCATTAAAGGGTTAAGCTGTGGATCCTACATATGCTCACTCGAATGTTGGCTTCAATGATGTCACGGTCAAAGCAGACGGATTCGACGAAGAAAGTCTTGAATCCATGTTCGTTCATCAGATAATCGCAGATCATCTCGCGACGATTACGACTTGAATTCGTCGCATCGTAAACCTAAGATGAAATATCAGAATTTATTCACAATTATATTAATTGCAATCATGGATTCAACGTCAAGCATCAAATAAATGTATAAATGAAACAATGAGTAATCAAAGTTTCTTAGAAAGCGCTGAATTGTGGCAGATATTTCCCTATTCTCTCAACATCTAGCATAAAGACAATATTTAGTCAATTAAAGACAAATACATCACAACCACAAATAATTCATCATATAATCATTTTAACAAAGCAGCCACTTGATAAACGCCATTAAGCAAATGCAGAACTGTGTTTGCATTCACTCAACGACATTGATCAAGTAAGTTTTCTCGCTTCAAATCCATCACTGATGACATTAAATGCATGATCACTGTAAGAGACATCAGAAGTTTTTCTCGTCAGTGGTGTAAGAAGGTCAATGGGTGAGTGGTGATCTTGAGCAAATAGACCACATTCCAATCTGTCAAAACCTTGTTCTAGTTTAACAGAGTTCCCAAACAACAACATCAACAACAACAATGTTCAACATCATCCAACTCCACACTGTGTAGCAAATTAAAATAAATCATACATCTAAAATAAATCAAATGAGTAAAAACTGGAAGATCTCTGCCATTTAAAAATAATTGATTGAAAACTTTTTGCTCAGCTCATAAAAAATTCAACAGCAAATGCGTTGATTTAGTTGACATCTTTAAGAAAAGAAAAAAATATCTAAGGTACGTACGGCAACTTCTCCTCCGCCCTCCAACCATTTACCAAGATCCTCAAGCGCATCACGAGCACATTTCCTAAACAACACATAAATACACATTTCCTAATCAACACATAAATACACATTTCCTAATCAACACATAAATACACATTTCCTAATCAACACATAAATACACATTTCCTAATCAACACATAAATACACATTTCCTAATCAACACATAAATACACATTTCCTAATCAACACATAAATACACATTTCCTAATCAACACATAAATACACATTTCCTAATCAACACATAAATACACATTTCCTAATCAACACATAAATACACATTTCCTAAACAACACATAAATACACATTTCCTAAACAACACATAAATACACATTTCCTAATCAACACATAAATACACATTTCCTAATCAACACATAAATACACATTTCCTAATCAACACATAAATACACATTTCCTAATCAACACATAAATACACATTTCCTAATCAACACATAAATGCACATTTCCTAATCAACGCAAGCACATTTCCTAATCAACACATAAATACACATTTCCTAATCAACACATAAATACACATTTCCTAAACAACACATAAATACACATTTCCTAAACAACACATAAATACACATTTCCTAATCAACACATAAATACACATTTCCTAATCAACACATAAATACACATTTCCTAATCAACACATAAATACACATTTCCTAATCAACACATAAATACACATTTCCTAATCAACACATAAATGCACATTTCCTAATCAACGCAAGCACATTTCCTAATCAACACATAAATACACATTTCCTAATCAACACATAAATGCACATTTCCTAATCAACACATAAATACACATTTCCTAATCAACACATAAATACACATTTCCTAATCAACACATAAATACACATTTCCTAAACAACACATAAATACACATTTCCTAAACAACACATAAATACACATTTCCTAATCAACACATAAATGCACATTTGAACTGCATGACTTAGAGTTAAGAATTTGAGGAATTTCCCACATCAGCAGCAGCAGCATCATCATCATAATTGTACGACATATGCTACATCTTATATGAGATCAGCTGAAGAACGAAAGAAATACTCATGATCCAGTGCCACTCACTGGATACGATATATGTAACACTTTTTATGTATTATGTTTGGCATTGAGATTAATTCAAGTCAAACATATGACACTAACATGCTTCCCTCAGCTGAACATGACTGAACATTGAACAAGATAAATACCGATTATTTGACTGCATAGTGCATAGTGTATGTATATAGTCCATCATACATCCAAGCCATGCACTCTCAGGGTCATCAAGGGCCAGTCACTTCTCTACTGACCTTCAATGTTACTGAACACAAAATTCATCAACACTCAATTCATTCAGACTTTACAACAAATTCCACTTAACTGTTTCACTCACAGGTCAAGAATTACAGAGTTACGAAGATTTAAACCACAAGAATTTCTTTGCATACGTACTCTCGAATTTCAAGAGCTTCTATGTTGTCTGGTCGGAAGAAATCGGCGCTGCTCTTAAACTGCGTCACAGCTTTGCGTCTGTACTCGCCAACGTTGAACACTGAAAAAAGCAGAGCAACATAAGATCAACAGACGCACAACAATACATTGCCTCCACAGATCATCGCCAGGCATTTTATACGAGAGACAGAATTTATTTTGCCTGATGATGTGCCAGAAAACCACCGACACTTTGATGACGCTAATGGATGAAATCTACAAGAAAAACTTGGAAATATCTCTGTTACTTCCTGCTTCTTCTTCATCAGTCTTCTGCTGTTGAGCAGGTTTGTGACATGGACGACCTCGTGATCCCCTCCAACCTCCGCCATCCCGCTCTGTCCTGCGCCTTCCTCTTGGTGGTACCATATGCATCTCCATTATCGAGATCACTCAGCATATTTACTTAGGCTTAACTTTTGGTTTTAAATCTGAACATTTTTCTGGAATTATTTCCTTCTATCACTGGTTGTGGACAGTGTTAAGATGTTTGTTGTGAGGGTCCGGCCACTGTGGATCTATTCGAACAGAAAGGGTTTCAGGTTACTAACTGTGGTGACGAAATGTCGATCTTTACAGAACCACAGGGATTTCTGGATGCAGTGTCTTCTACCATCTGCTCAGGAATGCTTGATGATGGGTTTGAATACTGCACGCATCTTCCCCTGTTTGCATTCATCCTCTTAGACTCTGAAGCAGTGGTGGCACCATCATACTGTGACCATACGTCATGGCAATTCATTGGACATGGTACTGTCTATTTTACTCCTGACCTGCCTTTTGACTTGCCAAAGATTCTTTGGAATTTCTAATATCTTATTTTCCTTAATTTCATTTCCTCGACCAGCTGAATAACTAGGACCATGAACCTGACGTGACCTGCGGATATTGCATAGCTGGTGCCGCCACTCAAGTAGTAACCCTGAACATGATGTCAATCCATGACTCATTATGGATGGGAGTCCGTCAAATAGGGCTCTGCAATCTGCATGTCTGCGGAAGTTCACTGGTGGTGATGACGTTACCACTTATCCAGACACAGTTCTTTTGTTGATAAAGTTTTTCAATGACTTGTGTCTGCTCGTGTACATGCAAATGCACACAGCACATACACACGCTGCTTTATCATTATCGTGGTACTCCTTCAAATCCATTAGGCAGTATACATGATTTGCAAGCAAGTAACATTTCCTAACAATTCTTTTTCATGTTTTTGTTATGTCTGTAAATTTATGTTCCTGTTTAATTCTGATTCACAATTAATTAAACAAAGTCTCTGAAAATAATCATCTTACAAATCATCAATTCGACCAACATTAAGGCAATGGACTTGGCAAATGACAATGACAACTTGTGATAATGGAGATCATTTATTGTGCCCATCACCACTAAAATAATGATGAATGCAAGGAACTGATGATGATGATGATGATGATGTTGAATGTCTGTCAGAGAGATTATGCCCAGATGTTTGCAAGTGAACTGTGACCTTCAGTGGCCAAAAAACGTTTGCGGAGTCATTGGAAAAGAATGTATGTATAAGAATGTACGTTTTGTTTAGTCTGACATTCACATGTCTATAAATGTATTGTGCGTCAGAACATCTGCTTCTGACATCTTAACCGAACACTGCCCCAATCTGAACAGTTCACCAGGTCAACATATGACCTAGAAGAGTTTAGAAAGAAATCAACTGGGGCTAGAACTATCAGCCTTGCAGTGGTTCAGCAAAAGGTAATGCAGTCTAGATGCCATATATACTGAAAATAGTCTGACATAACAGAACTTATGTGTATCAACAGCTGAATACCATTAACCCTTCCTCCTTCACACTGCAGAGACACCTGCAGTCAATTTAGACAGCTCTAACAAATCACACACACACACAAACACACACACAGGTCTCTTTCAAACCTGGTCCAAATAAGAAGACAGATTTGCAAGTGTACTAATACAGAACTTTAGTCCATTATCAAAGTTCCAGTGTCAAACTATAAATAGGCCTCACCATGAAAAGCAAGTACAAGCTCTATTTAGATGAAATTAGTCCATGAAACCAACACAAACATAAGAATAACTCAAGTACATGTGGTACTTTTATGCAGACCTGGGAACCAACGCACCTCCGTCATAAAAAGTGTTATATAGGATAGAGGATAGGATAGGAGAAGAAACATTAGAAAATTTTCCAAAAATGAAGACATTTTTTATAGCACCTTTAAAATGATACCATGGTACATGATAGATATGGTATTTCATGTGAGCAATGCTACAGTGAAGATGACAACCAATCATCATTTAGAAAGAAATCAAAATTTTCAACAAATCAAAATGTGTAGCATCAATAAAACAAAGTCATGATCAGCAGCAAAACTGATGACTTGTTAAGGATGCACTTCAATTTTGCAATGTCACAAGCAGAAAGTCTACATGACAGACATCCTGCCTACTTACAGTGCTTTGCCTCATTAACTATAAATTATCGAGATTTCTATAGTGATCCTTCACGGTTTTACCATTTTACTACTCTGGCCCCAAACACGGCTGAAAAAGGACAGCTTTAAGGCTATGATAAAATGCATCCATGCAACCATTAGGCAAAAGGTGTAAAGCAGAAATATTACACAATCAAGTATAAGAGATCACAAGTGTCCCATATGCTGCACATGGACAGATAATTATAATAACCAATTAGAAAGAGGATTCTAACACAAATTCGTGATGGAAAACCTTGTCAGTCACAACTTTATTTCTTTATTCTTAACCTCAGAAACTCCTTCACACATGAGATAACAGAATCGAATGGCAAGGAATTGATATCCTAACTGAAGGCCGGATCATAACTGCCTGATGCAGAGTATACCTAAATATTCTGAAGCCAGATTAAACTGATCATAAACAGTAAACTTGACAGCACAGCAACTGTAACCTTACAACACCCAATTACCACACAAGTGAATGATTTCAAAGCACTGTAGCATTCAGAATGCTGTCTCTGCCCGTGCTGGTCGGTCATGGCAGGTCATAACATGCTTCACCAGTGGAACATCGTGTGGCCAAAGTACTGCATACATCAAAACCAGCACAGTCTCATTTGCACTTGAAGCCATAAAACTGGTCCTCTGAGGAGCACCAGTCTATCTCTAACGAATTAACATTCATTGCACAATTAATGACAATTTAGTTTCAATGTCATTCAGAAGCACTTCCAAGGTCTCAACCTAATCCAGTTGATATATAATAAATCAATATACAAGTTGTTTTCAGTTTTTTATTTTAAAAAACCTCTTAACACATTGACCGCCTACACGCCATGTTCAATGACTGGCTGTACTACGAGTTAACTCGTAGTAGGCGGTCAACGTGTTAAGTATTAAAATGAGTTTCTTTCAGTGTAAAAACTAAACAGTTGACCACTCACCCCTCGTATCAATTCCAATCCAGTTGAGATAGTGAGCGAGTTTCTTCGACATGTACGTCTTGCCCCTCGCAGGCAATCCGACCATAACAATGGCACATGGTGCAATCGCTACATTCGCAATATCGGCAAATTGAGCTGCAAATAACGACAGAAATAACAGTTCTTTAATGTCATCAGATCAACCAGATGAATCTGTCTGCACTCAGTGCAGTTGTCCATTTTCGGATTCATATGACTGTGTGTCGAAAATGTGTGTCAAAGTATTTCCTAACAGGCATGTACAAAATATTGTAAATAAGTTTCACAAAATGCTGACCCTCATCACATACCTAGTCACCATATCAGGTATAAAGAGTTCACAGATGCCTTCACATAATAAGCAACTGGCCTATTGGCCTGATTGATCCTGATTTACTTGAATAAAAATTTGTTATTAAATTACTACCAAGCAAATGAGTAAGCTGTAAACAGAAATTTCCAGCCTTGCCAGACAAGAAAGGCAAAGTCCACTAAGTGCTATATAGTCAGGCATTGCCTCAAATCAGACGCAATGATACATTGCTTGAAAATCAGAAGCAATGATACATTGCTTGAAAATCAGACGCAATGATACAATGCAATGAGCCATGAATATGCTCATATACAATGCACGTCTTTCTTTTGATCATATTTTAGATTAAAACTCAACATGTCAACAACTAAACTAATTCCATTAATAAACTGGACAGAGCTCTGGTGTAAGATCTAGGGTTTATTCTAGGGTTTAGGACAAGAATCAATCTGAGAAATTGGTTTAATTTACCTAGGCAGGCAATCCTAGGGAAGATGACAAGTGGGTCTTGTAGCAACTCAGTAAACAAACATGGAAAGAAGACCTTCAGTACTGTGACTTAAATAGTCTGGGCCTTATGATAGAACTTTCTAGGTCAAGGCCTGTTGACAGAAAGGAAGAATGCCATGTAACACAAAGGCACCTTGGAACAATCATTAATTAATTAATTCTGAGAATTTACATAGCACCTCTTCAAAACACCTACTCAGAGGTACTCCTAGTCCGGCCACAGCTAGAACGTTTTATTCAAGGAACTTATAAAAAGGCAAATTTAATGCCATATTGATCAATCTAGTTTAGTGGGAGGTCATTTCAGGTGGAGGGACTCACAATTGAAAGAGCTGGAGGCTGTCTAGTAGAAGACATCAGAAGCGTGAGCTTACAGGACCAAAAGCTCCCCACCCCATCTGAAGAGTGAGGAGTATGACTGGCTACGAAGTCAGAGACAGGTCAACAAAGATCATAGAAATAGAATCATTCTGAATGGAGCACAATAAAAAAAAGGCACCATCATACAAGTGCAGCAACTCAGTAGGAGATGAGGTAGGAAGGAGATATGCTGAGAAACATGGACATTGGATATTCTGAAAATCTCAGTCTGACTAATTATGCATAATTGCGTGGCAAACTTCTGGTATCGCTTTCACAATTGTTTTAATTGTTCTAAGAATCATTATAGCATGACTGTTAGTTGGTTCTGCTCTTCATAAATTGCATAAAACAAACCAAATTATGCTTATTAATCTAACTCTAAATTCTCTCAAATAAAATGCCAAACTTCATCTTCATCTGCCATCATGGTGGTTATTATATGTGATCTTACAAGGAAGCAGACTTCTGGCTCCAACATTTAGAACAGCAATTACCAAAAGTGTGTATAAATAACTAATGGGAAAATTGTAGCTTATTTATCACTCCAATTAACACTCAACTGGTATTTATGTAGGACACAGTCTAGCCCTGTTACCTTGAATGGTCTGAACTGTCTGGCCGGACTTAGACCATTTGAGTGACATTGCTCTCATACACAGGGCTTAAAGTGTGGCAGGACGGTCATGGACGGCGTGCTGGCACTTCTTTTCAAATCTCTATGCCGTCCTGCCACTTATTTGGCCAGCACACCTGAAAATGTAAGAAGCATCCTGGCACTTCTTTTGGAAAGGTATTAAGGGGTGTCCAGTTCAAGACAGTTGGCAGAGAAGTGAGGCATGGATTTATAGGAACTGACTGAGTACAAGGAAGAAGGCAAAACATGAACTGGAACTTGCCAGACGCAGAACCATCCAGATGAAACCAGATGAAACCAGTTCTGCAGAGGATATGATCAACATATGAGCATGCTTATTACCCTTCTTTCAACGTCACTACCCTTAGGCCTAAAAAAAAATGTTGTGTTTTCGGTAACAGAGCTAAAAAAAATTGGGTAGGTAGGTCGGAAAATATTTTTATTTTGTAAAATATTTTTATGCAGTGACTATCCGAAAAAGTATACCCCACTAGTCTTTTTTGCACGCTGAAACAAAGTACGTGTTCTAAGCAAGTATAAACTGCCTATTTCCCGACTGTCTGCACCTAAAACTGCTCTAGAAACAGTCCTATTAATTTCATTTTGTTGACGTCTCTTATGTTATGTCAATACAAATGTGAAAAAAAATATTTTTGGAAAAAAAAGTAAATTTTTTTTTGAAAAAAAAAATTTGTTTGAAAAAAAAAAATTTTTAATAAAAATTTTTTACAAAAATATTTGGGTCGCGGCCGTAAAAATGGGTCGGTCGCGTTACCGGAAACACAACAATTTTTTTTTACGATGTTTTAGCCCCAACAGCAGAAATAAAACCCACAGAAACGACGAGTAAATATTGGCTGAAGACAAACACACAGGATATGGATATAATCAGAGCTTAAAGTGTGCCTGGACGGTCATGGACGGCGTCCAGGCACTTATTTCAGAATCTGCACACCGTCCTGGCACTTATTTGGCCCGCACAGCAGAGAAAGGTAAGGAGCGTCCAGGCACTTCTTTTTCTACACTTTAAGCACTGGATATAATGGACAGTTGGCAAACAACGTCAAAGGTTTAAACCTCGACATAAATAACACTTGACCGTGTACATTTAGTGCAACAGAACTCCAAAAACCAGTACATGTATGATGACGATGAGTTCTATCTACCCAAAGGCAATCGTTCTACCAAAAGGCAATCGCTCTACCCAAAGGCAATCTCTCTACCCAAAGGCAATCTCTCTACCCAAAAGCAATCTCTCTACCCAAAGGCAATCTCTCTACCCAAAGGCAGGCCCATTTGGCTTTTAAGTCACCCAGGGATGATGTGAGCAAGGTGGTTTCCCATTGCCTTCCTCACAGATAAAATAATGAATGAGCAACTTTGTTTAGGATTGCAGTGATTCTCAAGAGGTAGACATCTATTCGAACGTGTGACTCTCTGCTCACAAGGCACAGAACATGTACTGCTACCCACATTTATATGCATTTACGTTTGCATGTATGCATGCATTTGGCTGCTAAGAACCTCACAAGGGTGATTAACATGCCAAGTTAACATATCTCTTATATACGATGGTTTGAAAATGTTTCTTGAGCTATATCTGTGAGGAAATAGTTTGAAGCAGTTTAATGGTAGACTGCTCCACAATGATGGTACAGCAAAGCAGGTTGTGCTTTATACATATGCATGTAGTCATTACACAATAAATAAATACATACATTTATCTATATATATATATATCTTGCTTTAATATTTTATGCTGAAAGTGTTTTTATGTGATATTTCATCCTGGTAGTGCAAGGTGAATTTCCCCAGAGCACATAACGACGGACACTCAGTGCACCGAGTACAAATTCGGACAATTCAATAAATCAATGGCAATACAGCTGTAAGGATGTGTCCAAAGCCTAAGCAGTAAACTGTGTCTAGTCATTCAGAGATGCATTAAAACTGTGCCTAGTAATTTAGTGATGCATTCAAACTGTGTCTAGTCATTCAGAAATGCATCAATTGGGACAGATTCTGGTCAACAAGATGCGTGTGATTGAAAACAATCAGCATAATATCCACATGGTTCAAACTGTAGCGGTTACATATTAATAAAGCAAATAGTCTTCCAAAAGAATAGTGCATAGCTCTGGAGCACTTCCTGTCTGGCACGAATACCATGTAATTCACTGCCCAATTCCGTGCATTTTATCCGTTCCTTATTCCATAATGTCACTCAGGTTAAACGTGACTGCACTTCAACTTGCTTAGACTTCATAGTCTCACTTCAGGTGGTCATGAACTATATATTCATTTTTACCGGACTTCTCCAACGTAGTACAGTTCTGAGTACCTGTAGTTTCACCGAAAGTGACCCAATACTCAAGACAACGTTGGTGATATACATGTATGTAGAAGTCAAAGGATTAGACGAGGATTGGAGTCAGAGTAGAAATGCTCTAACAAGTGTCAAATCTCACCTTAAGTAGCACAACTACAGTAGGCAACTGCTATACATGTGTGCTAACTCCATGTCCAGTCATCTCATACCATATAGGCCTACATATCTGCCATGCAATTCTTATAATACTAATATTGCCTACTAAAAAAATAAGGAGGTCCACATGATACATTATTCAATCAATACATTGAATCCAAGCAAAACAGATACAAAAGATAATACTTAAATTGACAGCCAATTCATCAAAAAAGCAGCTATATAAATTTCCAGATAGATGCAGATAACCATATCCAGAAGAGACAAGTCATCCCATAACAATTTTGCTAAGGCTTACCAGCAGGTCCAACACATAAATTTACCATAATTAAATATTTTTATTCGTATGCAGTCCTGACCTTTTGTTTTTTTCTCATTTCACCACTTTGTATGCCACATTACAAACCTCATTTACCAAGCCATAATGGCATTTCATTATAGCATGGTTTTTTCTAATATATAATCCATGATAAAAGAAATCATGGTACAGATATCAGACACACAGTTCAACAAATCATAAGTTCATCATAGAACTGGAGAGAGAGATTCTCCACGTCAGTCACTTTCCAGCAGTACTGCAAACCGGAAAACTGGGATAAGAAGATATCATTGGAAAGCAAATGATCAGCTAACATCTTTACAGATAATAAGACTTACTAATAAAGTAGACAGGACTGAAAAACACATGCACCAATAACAAGCAAATTAGTCTGTACTTATATCTAGGCAATCATTTATTACAGCACAAGACCAGCATTATTTTATTAGCTCTCCCTTTATTAGCTGCACGTAGTCTCATCAGTCTAGTTAAAACAAGTTTTATAGCCTCGGTCACATGACTTGCCACTAAGCAAGCAATGTATTCAAAGTCAAGGACATCTGAGTACAAATGTCCCAGACATTGGGTTTATGGCTGCACGTTGTTCAGAAGATTGTTTTGGTTTGCGTGCACGAGGTCAGAGAAATTATTATGCATAAATCTAGATGACCTGTTCGAGGTCATGTGGCAGCCAAACACAACTGATAAGAATTGTCTCAACTTGCAATCTGGCAGCATATAGCAAACTACATGTATATAAACCTTCAGGATAAATACATGGAAAACATAATATGGAAAACAAGCTAAAATTAATATAACCTTCTAGACTCGTTCAAGCAAAACAAGATCGAACCAAAACAGCAGAAAGAATAGAACCAAACAAGTTGGATCACTGTGATCACCATCGCTTTTTGTTGCCGTCATCATCATCATCATCTTTGTCATCATCATCATCATCATCTGTGCATACATGTATGTATGTAACATTAATCTTTTACCCGTTTGCCCCCGAGAATATCCGCTGAAAACGGGCATAAAATTTAAAAATGAACTGGTAAAGGGTTAATGCACAATGCATAAATTTAAAGTATCTCTCGCTCTCTGTGCATGTCGTCAATATGATGTGAAATGTCAAAGTTGTGACTCGATTATCACATGTTGAAACAATTGCATTTGCAAGATGCAGCCGCCAGCACAATGTGCACATGTATGCTGCCAAGATAAGATGGCTGTATTCTGCTGATCATGTTCATCATAGTACATCATGCATCAGACCCGAATTTGATGGATAATACATGGGCACATTAGACATTAGGGACGTCAATACTCAGTTCTAGTCTGCACTTTCGCTACTCCTCAATTCAATCAAAGTTTTCATTTCATCATGTCATTTCAGTATGTCAATTCAGTATGTCAATTTCAGTATGTCATTTCATCATGTCATTTCAGTATGTCATTTCATGATGTCATTTCAGTATACATGTCATTTCATGATGTCATTTCATGATGTCATTTCATGATGTCATTTCATGGTGTCATTTCAGCATGTCATTTCAGCATGTCATTTCAGTATGGCATTTGCATGCATGTAAGTGACGCCTTGCCACTGTTTTAGGCCAGTCCAACTACCGTATATCCAGTGTGAATAGGTTCCCACCTGGAAAGGCAGAAAGGTCAGGGACGTCTCTCCAGCTCAATATACTTAGTGTCGATCATCAACCCATCAACGAGACGTTTTATGATCGTCAATCCATCTTGAGAAAGAGGATTTACGACCAACTCGGCTCATTGCCAACAAATACCTACACTGCAGAGATCTGGAAGAACAGCAATACCATCTGGATCTTCTAATAGATGCATCAAGAGCCAGTGTTCTAAGATACATAACTATGTATACTGTGGATTTATTTGGCTGACAATGCACCTCAGGGCAATACAGAACTTCAGAACTCTGAATGGTGTCAGGTATCATTTAGCTACCAGGTAACGCCAAGCTTTCTCGGTTTGCTGGGCTGTCCATCTGTGTTGACCTTCCTTCAAAGCTGCATTTATTACATCTGATTACCAGTAATCAAACTTTGTTTAAAAAATGTCTCAACTCTTTTTTTCTTAGAACTGTCGTGGATGGGCTAGGAGCGTTTTGCAGTAGCTTTCTTGAAGGGGAATGAATGAATGGGGATCCATTGGCTGGGCACTGCAAGTATCCTGTAGGTCTACACCATGGGTGAATTTTCTAGTTAGTATCATCTTCTTACTTATGCTCATTTTTTTTAATTGGTGTAATTACAAGGTTTTCTAACAAAACATCTTTAGTTCAACCACATCAGACTTCATAAACAAACCAACATTTGCAGTTTGAACCGATTTCTAATTTCAACGAGCCCATAATGCAAATACTTTATAGGTATACTGCATACAGAGGAATCCATAAACTAATTAGTCAAAGACAAGTGTCTCTTGACCCACCATTTAAAATATACTCCAACATTTATGAAAGCAATAGTAAAGCTCACTTAAAGCAGCACCGAGTTAATTTCTTGAGAAGCAGTTCAGTCATTCAACCTCAAAACCAATTTGATAAATTTATCTCCCACTTTAGAAATGCAATTCGAAATTTAAAAAAACTGCACACAACAAACTCACAGATCTATTCATACAAATTTATCCATTCATAAAATGTCTGTTGGTAAGAACTAAGAAACCAGAATTGAAGTTGCTGATGCCAGAAAAAACTGGTAAGAGCCTGAGGAACAGTGTTAGGATTTATGAAAGATGTTGACCACTAGATCAAAGCAGAAGAATCATAAAATTGCTTTCACGTATCGGAAAAGTGATACTTTAAAATTAAAACACAGGATACAAACGTACGTGAACACTCAAAGTCAATGGTACTTCATTGCAAACATTTCAAAACTGTCCCAAATAAAAAGTATGGCAGTAGACGATAGAGTTCGATTTTCAGGTCATCAGGACCAGGCGACAAATAACGAAGATCCAACTTCAGAATTAGGTTTACATAATATACATGAAACTGAATTATCCGCTATCTGGCGCTGCCTGGGAAATTTTATGTTCAACCAGTAGTGAACCGAAAAAATGAGCTCGAAAAAATAACGTTGACCAGCAATTTAGTAAATAAATGGCATCTTAAATGCAGCATTAACTATCACATTGAAATTCAAAATGTTCATAACTCAGGAAGGGGTCATATTCTTGGATCGCAAACCCCCTACATTTTTGCCACGTGCTAAGAAGTATTGGTAGAAAATTTGAAAGCAATCGGTCAAGTGGATAAAATATTTGTGTGGAACACACATATTTTAGTTAGTTAGAAAGCTATGTTTTCTTCTTCACATAAATAAATAACATTCATTTCATCAGTCACACTGTCCTGTAGGTAATGCTGCACTTCCTGCTTCTCTCAAAAGCATCGGAGTCACATGTCATTTCATGCTGTTACTTCAGCTCACTCCTTTATTTTGACATGCCTGGACTATTGTACTGCTCTCCTTGCTGGTGTGCTACGGTGGACTGATAACACCACTTCAGTATATTCTCAAAGTCTGATCACCTGACTTTTTGTCACAGAGCTACAAAATTCTCACATCTTTTGAGCCATATTCAGGATATACAACATTAGATTACGGTATTCTGTTCAAGAACAGAGTAATAGATCTTCAAGATCCACGTCATGAGATGTGATCTTTGCAGATCTGTGTTTCTAGCCAGCCTGGTCAATGATCATCTAGCAGATCAACGTAAATAGCCTTTTCTCATACACAACCTTCAAGGACAGTCATTGGACCAAACTCGTGTAACAGTCTTCCACTAAACAAATATTTCTATTTCCATCATAAACAGTAAAATAAAAGTTCATAATTTTTATCACAAATGTTTCTGTCTCCCATTTCTTAAAATCATTCTCGTCATTTTGATCATAACTGAACAGTTGTTCTTAAAAAACGACTAAATCCTCCAGTGCATAATTTCATAATGTCCTGTGGGCGTAACAAAACTGCAGAAGTCACAAGAGTATATTGGGTTTCTTAAACACTTCTCATTATGCATTTCTTAACTGTTCTTTTGAAACCATATTTATTACCACAATTATTGCTATAAGTACACATCTGCGACAAACACATTCTGAAATTACACTACATTACTTATTAACCTAAACACATCAACCAAATACCATTTACCAAATAGAATGCATTACTTGCCTGCAGCGGGATATCGCATTATTACAGCTTATTATCCAAACTCTCAATAATAAAGACGTCGTCAGTAATGAAGTTGTGAAGTATCAACACTGAATCAAATTACATGTACACTGAATGCAATTACATGTCAGTCTGCTTTATGTCATGTGATGTCATCAGCATCTGCGTCTTTCGACAGGAAAACACTGAATACGATGGATGGTCTTCACAGGAGCGTGCTAGCGCATAACAAAAAATCTCCAGAACTAATGCAATCATATGTCAACACAGCTGCTGACTGAATGCCATTGTGTTCAGCAACAAGTTTGCGTCTAGCATTTTGTTATGAAGCTATTGCAAGGGATGAATGGGTTTAACAAGAACAACACAGAGAGAGGGAGGGGCCAGACAGGAGCGTGCTGGCTGCGTGCTACGAATATGACCGGTCGCGTGTTCCAGACAATACTCATCACACAGCGCCCAGTCAGCATTTCCACTGCATTTCATGAATGCAATTGTTAGTCGAAGCAACATTGCGCAACGCATATGGAATTTTTTCGTGGAATTCTCCAAAATAGGACAGAAAAATGACTTACTTCTTTTGTGATGAAGCCTGCCTGCCACTGACTTTGTGTTGGACATCGTCGGACTGCAGCAATTCAATCCCTCAACTGCCATTGGTCAGAGCACAAGCACAGCTTTCGATGACGTCACATGGCTTATTTATATTTTGCTCATAGACATCATATATTACTTAGACCAATGAACGCCACGGCGCGGCCGAAACAAAATTGGCCCAGCGGCGTTCACGGAATTCTGGGTAAATCGTTGGTAGAAAGCCGCTGACTTGTTCGCTTTACCTTCGATCTTCGCTAATGATGTCCGTTCATCATGTAACCTCTTACTGTCAATATATGAAAATTTAAGCTTTAACAAGCAGATTTCCAGACGATTTATACGGGTTATCACATATAAATGTTACAGAGTCAATCGAGTTCTTAGGTAGGCCTATAGATACTAAATTTGCTTACTTCGGGCCAGATTAGCAGTCAGTTAACAGACATTAGGCCTATTGCTTGCTTCATCTCAACTTATTATCTTGTTCATCAGGTGTGCCCTTAAACAAGATTTCGAAATGTGCTATATATATAGGCCTATATAGCGTTTTTACATGGTCGATTAATCTTCTTTAACATTGTATATAGGTTTGATCTTCTTTAACATTGTCTATAGGTTTGATCTTCTTTAACATTGTCTATAGGTTTGGTTGTTACATATTATGTCTTGTTTGTATGCGCACTTGTTATAGCACCTCTTCAAGCTCCTACTCAGAGGCGCTCCAGACTACAGAGTAGACACTGCATCCGCATTTCACGCCGAAACGCTGAGCAACTGCGATTTGCGAGTGAAGGACTTTCCCAAGGTCCCTACGCTGCGACACTTGAGGTGGATTCGAACCTGCAACCCTTCGGCTGCAACGCGACGAACATACCCACTACACCACCGCGCCCCACCTACTTCTGGAGGCTATGATGAGTTGTGCAATGAATTTTTTTGAAGTTGGAGTGACATTACATCGAGGGATACTTAAGAACTTGCATTTTGCTAATATATTGACTTGATAGCAGTCACCAGGCAAGGCAGTAACAGTTTTGGACTCGAAATAAATGTGCAAAAACGAAATTAATGACCACTGGAAAAGAACAAAAGAGTGGAAAGTGTGAATGGATGGAAAGCAGATGGAGCAAGTCACAAAGTTAGTGTGACTGTCAGTGGGAGGTAATGGAAATAGAATAGAAATGGCCATTTAACAAAGTATGAATGAATAAACTTTATTGTTCACCAAAAGAGTTCAAGCAAAATACAACAAAAACAGACAGTTCACATTATTCAGTGACAATGGGTAAACCCAAAGCAAAGGTTCCACCAACGAATAGTCATCAGACAATAATTATTTTCATGTCATCATTATATATAAGCTTATACATTGTATATTATATTCACTTGTAGATCGAGGCTATTACACAGCCGAAATTAAGGGAGTTTTAGATGTTTGAACACCCCAAAATGAAGTAATGTAAACATGAGCCAGATAAGCTAACACCTTTGTTGCAACAAACTCATCAAACAACGCAACAACACTATTTATCGTGGCTAAAAACCCAAGTACTGCTGTCTTTCTCATGGTCTGATGTAATGGGAGACCAAACAGCTTCAGATTAGTCAAATAAAGAACTGTCTGTGTCATGAAAGGTCGCCAAAATTGCTCATTTTCACATCTCAATACAGACTTGAATTCTTTCTCAAATTTATTCTTAGAGTTTAAAACATCAAAAAGTCTGTCTATCACTCTAATGAAGGCCACAGTTGGTGCAACATCAGCAAACTTAGGCAAATTCAGATCTTCCCCTAGGAATTCAAGTGCGTTCGCCACTGATCTGCTCATACACTGTGCAGCTAAACTCACCTTCATTTTCTGTTGATACCACTCAATATGACTCCTTTTCAGTTTATTGGCAGCTTTCAGACCTTCCTTATCCTGAATCTCATACAGATCCTTAATATGTTGCCATCTAATTTGTTTCTTATTTTGATCTGTCAAAATTCCTTTCTCTGCCAGTGTATTACGCATCAGTTTCAACATATGAGCAGCATCAAAAATAATATGGACTCTCCATAAGCAATTTGCAGGATGTATGAAATATGGCTTCATATTGTCGGCTGTGAATGAAGCACCTAGTTTTGAACCAACAGCAAAATTTGTTGTGGGACCATCACAAACTAATGCTACAATTCTAACATTAATCGCATAAAGTCTGTTAATGGCTTCAAGAACAAGGTTTGCTTTTACATCAGCTGTTAATCCATCTATAAGGAAGTATGCAACTGGCATCTTCCAAGCAGCATTCAGTGGAACGACAATAAACACCAAAACCTCGGTAGCAACAGGCATACTGTCGTCATCAATTCCCGTTCCTAAATCAACGAATCCTACGTTCTCCTTGCCATTCCACTGGACCTGTTTCCGGATCGACATTTCATCAAAAATTAGGCTGCAGAGCAGTGGTCCATTCGATGATGAATTCAGTTGGCGAAGGCACTAAACAAAGAATATGCATAATTATTTTAAAAATTGAAATGAAATAAATTGCCACTGAAATCAATCCATTTGAACTTTATCATTTGATCGCTTTATGATGATAAATAATGCTGAGAAGAAATTGCCTTATGCTTACTTCGCAAAGGTCAAATCTTGCCACCATGCTACACAAAGTGTCTGATTGACGCACTGGTATTTAAATGGCAAAGTTGCAAGTTGTGAACTGATTACCCTCAGTCACCAAACATGCATAATTTGGCAACTACCCTAAGCTGAAATCATCATCAACATTCATTCAATGGGCTCAATGCCCATAAGTGTCCGGTGCCTTCTTCAAAATGTCTCTCCACTCGAGCCTGTTCTGGGGTGCATGCCCCAACTTTTGTAGGTCTGCTTCACAATACTCTACAATGTCATACAGAGTGGTGTGAAGCAGACTTATAGACGCTGGGGCATGCACCCCGGAACAGACTCAAGCATAATCGTAATCTCGAGATTTCTACAGCGTCCACAAAAGCGAAGTCACAGGAACCAGCTTATTCACAATCGCTCAATCAAAACAAAATCGATAGGCAGCAAGCCAAGTCCGGAGAGTCAGGCAGACAGATAGATGGACGGCTAGCTGGAAGTAACTGGCAATAATGGTAGTACTGCAAATTTATATCGAGTTGCTTAAAGAGAGACTCATTAGAGCACTCTAAGAAATCACAAAGAAATCACGAATAAACAGAATGATTTTCATGCAGTTGTGGAACAATAGACAAGCTTACAGAGTTAACCCAAATGATGGTCAAAAAACCATTAAATAAATTTGTCAAGTAAATGCTTTCTATCGACAAAGATGATTGACCGCAAAACTGAAGAAACACTACAAACAGTGCAGAGGTCAAAGTTCAGATAGAATTGTCAAACCTCAAATGCTTCAGCTGTAAACCCCGGACGTCCATCCACTGAAGTGTGCCATGTCCGAATTGTAGAAGGGTGTGGTAGAGATTTGCTGAAGGATCGGCGAACGAATTCATAAGCCTTCGCACTGTAAAAATGAAGAGTCATTGCAAAGGACCGCAGAGTTTCATTGTATGGTTCCTGAGCTGATGCGTACAGTTTACGCTTCAACATTTCGCAAGGAACTTCTCCAAAACAGCGCTCAATGAGGTCAACAGATGTTGCATTAATGTCATTTCTAGATCGGAGCTGTTTTATAACGTCTTTCATTGTCCGCAGCTTCGTTTCTCTGCGAAACAATTTACGCCGAGTGATAGTGAACTTCTTTGTAATCAAGCTCCTTTGTCGTTTTTCCTTTTCTAGAAGATCCTCATATTTCCTTTTGATGCTACGGGGACTTGATCTGATGGCATAACCGTGATCTGTCACAGATCCAAAATTAACTACAAAATCACACGATACAGCAGATGAAGATTGGGGGATTGACTGCTCTTGAACAGTGGATACTGTCGATGTAGAAGGTGACACAGTGCTCCTTTGCAGAATGCGACGATTTTGTTCTTTCTTCTTCAAGTGGCGCGGAAATTTGAATATATCCGGAACTGCATCCTCTTTCAGTCTGACTTGGGACCTGTAGTGTCGAAAACTGGAAGGTGCAAAATGTTCTGAGCAGATGAAATCTGTCGATTTTGGCTGCCATTTCTCACGCCTAATTGCAACCAGCCACTTCTTTGTTAATGTTGCATTCTTTAATGGAAACCTGCAGAAAAATAAAAAACATGTTTAATTATAGTCAATTAATTAAAACTGTAAAACACATGCACAATCCATGGAAAATGTAAATCTATGGTGAAGATAGCCTCCCTCGAAAATGTGAATCTATGGTGGTGTATATAGTCAGCCACTAGGAGAAGATGCAGTTTGATATCCATGTGCTTGAAAGAAATAATGTGCATATGAGAGCTACAAAGAGAGTGGCAGGTTATTCCAATCCCTAGGGCAGTGTTTCCCAAAGTGGGTTCCATAGAACCCAAGAGTTCCGTGAAATGAGCACAAGGGTTCTGTGAAAAGTTGTAAATAAAAGAAATTTTAGTGAAATTTTTTACTGGAATACAACATTTAAATTAGCTTTTAAAAATGCAATAATAGTTTAAAACTACATTCAGCCGTCTCACCCATTGACTCTAAGCGATTATCCGATTTTTCCCTGTCCGTTAGCAATTCAGTTGCAATTTATAGACATCACTGCTGCGACATAGACCTACGTAGGTAAGAACTGTAAATCTGGACAGGGATGCAGCCATCCTTGTCATAATATTTTTTGATTAAAATCCTTACGCTGCGTGTGTCGCACTTATTTTAAAATCGATCCGGAGATCCGGTGCTATATAAGTTTCTGACATTCAGGTAGTTTAACTATCGGGTTTCCAGCGAGACCCCTGGAAAGCATAAGCTCATAATCAATCAATAAAACATTCCAGAAAAACAGATGTTTACTGCAATTAAGTATAATCTTAATTTTCCAACAACAAGACAGAAACAACGAATTAACATCAACGCTGCAACGTCCAATATTTATAAATCTGCGCGCCAAGTACACCTATATACGATGTGAGCACACTCAGATCAAAACACGTGAATGTGATAGCACAATACTGTAAAAATTTGCTTACCTGTAAAAGCGAACCTCCGAATCTTTCGAGAATCGATTAGTGCAGTTAAACGCACAGCAGGACGCCACCATTATAAATGTTTAAACTAATAAAAGTTTTTTGTGTTCGTCTATCGAAGACGTACATAACAGTAATACAACAACTTTCTGCCAACTAACTGGCGACTTCCGGAAAAAGGAAATTGAACCAAGTTTTAACCATAGAATCGGCAGTCTAAGTAATATATGATGTCTATGATTTTGCTACATTAAAGCATCACATTAAACAGTCCAAAGCCATAAATAAATAGGGAAACATTCTGGTTTCTAAGAATCTATGTCATGAAAGCCAGCTGCATCGCGCCACCTATAATATTAATTCAATACGTTTTATAGTGAACTTTGCGCCTTGGTGTCAAGGAGATTTTCAGAAGTGTAGACCTGCATGCAGTAGCCTAGGCCTATGTCGAAGGCCCTAGGTCGTTGCCGCCGTTGCGTCGTAGTTCTATATGATAGACCTAGGCCTACTGACGTCCCGGATCACCAGTCACATGCAAGATAATTAATTTTTAATTATAGGCCTATTAAGCCATAGCCTAGTCATAGGTCTAAACGTCTTTCTGCGTTTAATGAGCACTTGGATCGCCTCGTCGGCCTCAAACCTCCTCGTTTTTCCATAAATTGGATGCACTGATCCTATAGGCTACCGCTACCATTTTGCAGGGCTTTTTTAACGTGCAGTAGACCCTACGTTGTAGCTACACAAAATGTGCAGTCTGTTGTAGAAGAACTTCCGCACAGTTAAAATTAGCAAAAACGTCGTTGTCATCTGATTGGAAGTAGGCTAGTTTAATTTCCATGATGATAATGATGATGGTTCTCTGCCTGAAGGCAGGTCCTATGGCTTGCGCCACCTGGGGGTGAGATGAGTGAGGTGGTTTCCCGTTGCCTTCCCCACAGACAATGATGGGTAAGCAACTTGCCCAAGGTCGTTCCGCAGCATCTTGCGCCACTGCGTCCCATGCGTGCTAGCCCGATATATCTAAATCTCTAAATGTCAACTCCCAGCTTGGGGCTTGAACCGCAGTCCGTTGCAACCAACAGACGAATGCCATTCGCGCTTAGGCCCTATACCGGTGTAGCTAACTAGGCCAGTTTACCATGAATGATGGAAAAGGAAAGGAGTAGGCTGTATTCCGTTTTCTATCCTGAGGTCACAACAAGGAATTTAATCAGGTCATAGTTTTAATGAAGGAGGCTCGAGATCTATTAGGCCTACAGCTTTCACTCAAAGCTAAACATCTCATCTCTTCTGCTCTTCGTAATTTCCCACTCTGACTCATCTCGTCTATAGCCTCCTCCTTGACCTGATTATGCGAACATACGCTTCGACATCTCCTCTGGCCAGACTGCCTCTGGCTAGTCGTCTCTGGTAACGGGACATTATCCTTCTTTTGACCAGACCACCACCCCCTCTAGGTAATCCCTCGGGCTCTGACTCATAGACCGATCGTGAATCAGCTAATGAACTGCTCTAAATTATTAGCTGTCAGATATTTTTAGTATGAATTGTTAGTTTACTATAAAATTCAACGGAATTTTCCGTCAGGGCCAAATATACATAGAAATTAATAATAATTATGTTGATGGTAAAGATGTAAACAGATGTAGGCCTAGGCCTATGTCAGTACGCGCATAGGTATAGGCTAAGCTAACGAAGGATAACGTATAGAGTTATTAGCCAATTATTGGTTGCAGTGAAACCCAGACGTCCTGGTGATGGTCAATGATGATAAATTTAATAGGCTAGGTCTCCAGGCGAGTCCTGTTTTAAATTATCTGTGATTGGCTGAGGTCTTTCGCAACCACTGGCCTACCCATTTGAATGGGCCACGCCGTATTATTTTAAGGTCCCGTTGTACGAACCATGCTAGCCCGAGAGTTTTTTAATCTCTGGAATAAGTCGGACCAATAAGACGCCACTAATAATTGCCGATGCCGCGATTGATAATCATAATAAATGTGGTTATGGTTATGGTTATAATAGCATTAGACCTAGTAGGCCTATAATAAGCTTTGGCCTAGATTACGCAACTTAGCTATTCGTTGACACCGTAAACGAAAGAAACTAATCCATTCGGTAGGTGACATCGTAAACGAAAGAAACTAATCCATTCGGTAGGTGACATCGTAAACGAAAGAAACAAATCCATTCGGTAGGTGACATCGTAAACGAAAGAAACTAATCCATTCGGAAGGTGACATCGTACACGAAAGAAACTAATCCATTCGGTAGGTGACATCGTAAACGAAAGAAACTAATCCATTCGGTAGGTGACATCGTAAACGAAAGAAACTAATCCATTCCGTAGGTGACATCGTACACGAAAGAAACTAATCCATTCGGTAGGTGACATCGTACACGAAAGAAACTAATCCATTCGGTAGGTGACATCGTAATCGAAAGAAACTAATCCATTCGGTAGGTGACATCGTAAACGAAAGAAACTAATCCATTCGGTAGGTGACATCGTAAACGAGAGAAACTAATCCATTCGGTAGGTGACATCGTAAACGAAAGAAACTAATCCATTCGGTAGGTGACATCGTACACGAAAGAAACTAATCCATTCGGTAGGTGACATCGCAATCGAAAGAAACTAATCCATTCGGTAGGTGACATCGTAAACGAAAGAAACTAATCCATTCGGTAGGTGACATCGTACACGAAAGAAACTAATCCATTCGGTAGGTGACATCGTAAACGAAAGAAACAAATCCATTCGGTAGGTGACATCGTAAACGAAAGAAACTAATCCATTCGGAAGGTGACATCGTACACGAAAGAAACTAATCCATTCGGTAGATGACATCTTAAACGAAAGAAACAAATCCATTCAGAAGGTGACGCCTGTTGACGCGATCGACCATTGTCAGACCTTGCGTTGTTCACTCGCTTGGGTCCGCTTTACATGTACTTGAACTCGTCACTGAATTGTCAGCCTTTTCGGTTAGAGCAAAACAGCAGGCTTATAAAAGTTATAATTAGATATTTGCCTCTGATGTAATAATGTGTGAAGCAAGTCAAGCAACGACCAGCAGAGTCCGCCACAGCCGGATGATCATGTATACTACTGTATTAATTTCCAGACTTTCCAGTACACGACAAATCAGTCATAATACTAATTATTGGTAAACTGAGATAGATGATCGCTAGAGGCGCCACTGGGGAATAAGAGAGAAACTGCATCATGGCTCCTCCCTTAGTTATAAGATATTATGCTATTGAAGACTTTTTAGATTTAATTAGAAGACTGGTTTGCTGTGAGAATGAGAGTGATCTGTTCTGTTCTGTTCTGTTCTGTTCTGTTCTGTTCTGTTCTGTTCTGTTATCAGTCATCCTCGATCCGAGGGTCGGCGCATCATGTACAATGTTCGTGAGAGTGATGTCTAGTTGTCTACCCGAAACTACCCCGAAAACTAAGGTATAGCCTACTCTTGAATAGAGTAGAGGTGCAGAGTTGAAAGTTTCGTTATTCAGAAGAATGTTCCACTCCTACTTCTCCTCCTCCTCCCTCGTCCTCCTCCTTCGTCCCCCTTCTTGTCCTCCTTGCCCTCCTCTACACAGTGTAAGCATTGTGGAAAAATAACTGAAACACCTCTGAAAATTCTCACCATACCTCTACATTTTGAACAAAGCAGTGGGTCGCAGCCATGAGAATAAAAAATCATGTCATCATAATTTTGTCTATATATATATATTATATACCATCAAGGGTGCGCAAAAAGAGGTGAACGATATGAAGAATGACATCGTCCGGGGGGAAATGTCCGTACTCCGACACGACTGCGCATCTACTTAATCGCGATTTGGCATTGTAAGAATTGTGGAAAAATAATTGGGTGTTTGGACTATGATTCACTTGGAATTCGGGTGTGAAAAACAGACTCTGCTATGGGACTCTAAGAAAGGCTGGGGTTGAAACCGCAAACCTACACTTCTCACTTTGGTAATTGGAATTAAATCGCAAACATTGCTAGAGCACCAAATCAGCGAATTCTGGGGCAACCAGTTTTAGATCAAGCATGACATTGTAGTCTAATCAAAAGAAAATCTATTGGCAAGATCCAGAGAGTGTAGCAGCCTGCAGGCTAATAATGGTGGGTGGTGGTTAGAGTTGAAGTTGCGAGGAATCTAAGGATGGGAGGAACAGACGAGATGTGCATTAGAAAGGCTGCCTGAAAAATGTTGATTGAATTGGATTGAACTACATTATTATCAATTTAAAGTGACGATCGTTGTTAGATATAATGTTCTGTTTATAGTCAATGTTGTCTCTTCTATTCATAGTCTTTGCTTCTGTGCTTCTGCTTTCCAGCACCTTCGTTTATTTTACTATCATACTAGGCCACAGGTCTTTTCTCCTCTTTCATTGGCCTCAATAATAAACAGCTGCTCTTTGGCCATTCACTAAACAGAACACAGACAGCCAGACGAAAGCTGCATCTTCTCTACGAAGGAGACTGCATTGACGATCGTACCAAAGATAAAGTCTAAAGACTCTAATATCTTTGATCAACGTTCCTTCACTTTAGTTCTTGCAGAAGAACTTACAGCGCTCGATGCAGTTAACCCTTTCCGAAGGCATTACCTGGACGGCCTTTGCCTGTGATTGGTGAAGCAGCGAACTTTGGCCGGACCGGAAGTGACGTGCAGCCAGCTTCTAGTTCTACTCTGGTATGCTACATTGTAGTAGCAGAAGCTCAGGCCAACAAGGCGTTGACCGCAAACTAACGGCGTGTGTTTCTAGCTATGCCGAGTCCCAAGCGGAGTCGTTGAATGTCAGTATCCGCCTTCCCTGCACAACTGTTGGCCTACTGCCTGCTCTGCCCAGCTCCTCCTTTCCTCCCTCTCCCCCTCTCTGCCTTCCCATCTTTCCTTTCCGCCTCGGCGCCTTGGCCCTTGAGATAGAAGAGCTACCATGTACAAGTGGAAGAGATATTCCCAGGGCCCGGTGGAAGACCGGCGGGCGCCCGGCCTGTCGAGCCAAAGAAATCTTAGAAGCCGCAAGCCACAGCGATACAAATACATACCGGTAGGGCTGTGGTCCGCCTCTGTCTGTTTGCACGTCTGCCGGTGTCTTTCTATCTCTGCCTTCGTCTCTCTGTGTATCTATGTCTATGTCTCTGTCTCTTTCACCTTCGTCTACTATCGCTTTCTGAAGCATTTCGTTACGCTGTCTTGCTGTGAGCCTTCTTTTCTTCTTCTCACCATGCAGACGTGTTTGCCTCTCTCCCTCTTAAGAAGAGTGTCTCTATATCTCCCACCTACTCCTCTCCATCTTCCACTTCTGCTGCACTATATATTTTCGTGCACGTCTTTCAGTCAGCCTGTCTGTCTGTCTGCCTGTCTGCCTGCCTGTGTCTGTCCATCCTTTCTGCCCAGTTATCTCTAGTGTATCTGGAGCGCCGTCGTCTGCTGCCTGTCGGGCTACCAAGTGAGTCGATTGCCTTCCAGCCTTCCTGGCCTTTTCTGTGCCGATCCAATAGACATACACTCACCCCTCTAAATCTCCTGCACTCTCTCAGTCTCTCTCACACTTTCTGTCTGTCTGTCTGTCTCGCTTCCTCTCTCACATACGATTCGTCTTCTCCTGTTGCCTTGGAAGTGTATGTCGTGTTTACGTCCGATGTGGATATTGCAACAGAAAGCGGAGTTTTAACCTCGCTAACCGAAAACCGTTGAGATCCTTGTTGGAGCTAAACAGCTACGGTTTAGTCCTGAATAGGAAATAAAATATGATGCATGCGCTGTGTTTACATGGCGCATTCATCTCATGTGCGTTTATTGCGAATTGTTTGCGTTTTTGTATGGGAGTGATATGTGAGTTGATAGCAAAGTTGAATCATCATCTGTTACAGACATCTGGTTTTATCGATGATTAGAACGAATCTGCCATTGCGATGACGATATGCTTTCTCGTCGAAACCTTAGACGGACTTCTACTCGAAAGAGGATTCATAAAACTTCTCGGATTATGACAGCTGTCTGAACTTTTGCAAATGACGTTCCGATTTCAGACGGCGCTGCAGAAGTCTCGAGATTGCAGGAGTTTTTGTCCTGAAGCCTTCCTGGATTTAAATATCACGCTGCAGCGTTCACTGTTCACAGTGTTCAGTGCATGATGATTACTACTGCTTGTGCTTTGTGTACACTGAGGCGTCGTCGATTGTGTACAAACTGTACATGCATGTAGAGTTTACGAATGAAAGCTTCTCAAGCACAGACCACAGTGGCTGGCGGTCTCTGATATTTGATGACCATAATTCTCGATTCTTCACTTCATACAAGGTTATTTATTTCGTCTGCAGCAGCTGTGTATCGAATGGTCAATGAATTTAACCTTTAGGTCTATATATTATAATAGAGGTTAGGAGATGAAACCGTTGGGAGTACTTCTGGCGTTCGCCGGTGCCTTGGTGTTCTTTGAATTCAGCCTATCATCCGGAAATGATGGAGAGAAGGAGATGGAGGAGAGGAGTCTACCGCAGCAGCAGCAGCAGCAGCAGCAGCAGCAGCAGCAGCGGATCTATGGCTTTGATAACAACAGGTCGTCATTTTCATCATCGTTTTCCGGATGGGGATTGAAGGATGCGAGGACGTCGGTTGGACGAATCTTCAGATACAGAATCACAGATGAACCGGAAACAGAGGTTTTGGTATGAGTGACATCTCTCGATATTATGACACTATGATATCCATCTATCTACCTGTCTGTCTGCCTGTCTACAAACCTACCTACCCACCCACCCACCCACCCAACACCCACCCACCCACCCACCTACCTACCTACCTACCTACATACATACATGCATACCTACCTACCTATCTACGTAATACCTACGTATACCTACCTACGTACCTACCTACCTACGTACCTACCTTCGTACCTACCTACGTACCTACGTACCTACGTACCTGCCTACCTACCTACCTACCTACCTACCTACCTACCTACCTACCTACCTACCTACCTACCTACCTACCTACCTACCTACCTACCTACCTACCTACTTACCTACCTACCTGCATACATACCCACCTGCCTATCTACCTACATGTACCTACCTACCTGCTTAGTTATTTGACTGTTTGTTTTTCAACAATTGGTTCATTCTTTCGCTTGTTATTTAATTCGTTCAATAGTTTAAACGTGACTCGGCTGACACTCTCTAAGTTGTCTGATGCTGTTATATACTGATATAACTGATAATATATTATTTGGTCGACCATCGAAATTCCTACAACTCTTCGGCTGTTGACATATTTCGCATTAATCATGATTCCATCGGTACACTGCAGTCTCTCTCCAACAGCTTCCCATAATAATTATATATACATGTATACCATTCTGTCTGCGTTCTATTCTTCCCACTCGTCTCTGTTCTCTTTCAAATTTTTGCAAAAGTTATCCATCGCCGGTGATCTGTGATATTGCACGTTTCCTAAGCAGACTGAGCGAAACGTTTGTTATCACCCCCGAGTACAGTGCCATTAATCTCAGGGATTGGCGTAAAAATTGACGATAAAACTTTCAAAACTGACATTTAAGCAGAATTTCCTTCTAGCTAAAGATTATTGCAAACTCAAATGCTCACTGCTTTATAAGCAAACTCCTCTTAAATCACACAAGCGTTTTCATTCGTTTTTCTGTCGTACAATAACAAAAAATGGTTCATCAGAAACAATTTGTTATTTTTATGCGATTTCAAATCACCTTCTGAGATGGTTAGATGTGTTCGATACAAAAACTTAACCAATAACCAACCAGTCAATCTGTCAACCCATGTTCGTGGTTTGTTGTTTTCATGTCTTTTCACATGCATGCGTGGGTAATGAAATTGCGTTTCTTAACCAGACTTTTAGAACTTCTGTCCAGCATTCCTTAATTCTTTCGTTGACTAAGTTTTAATCTAGGCCTACTGTAGGCCTATTTGTTTATTAGTTCGCTCTTTAATCAATTAATTCGTTCAGTCAACAAGTAAGTCTTACTGTTAGTCGGTCGGTCTATGATTCTTAAATGAGACTGAAACAGACGAATAATATCTGTGTTCTAAACTCGTGTAGGCTAAGCATTATCCTTTGCAAACTGATGTCGCAAGTTGACGTATATTGTGTCTTTGCAGGTGGTTGAGCATGGAAAGACAGCACTTCCCGATTGGCTTCACCTTTCCAGATCGGTCGATCCGTTGCACAGCAAAGATGGTCTCTACCTGGAAGGAGTGAGTGGTCCGCTGGAAAGAGGGAAACGGTTTTACATCGAGGTCATCTACAACAAGTTCAACAACCACAGTCAGAAGCTTCTTATGAGCGACGAAGCTCGAGTCAAACATTCAGAAAGTCAAGATTCGCAGAAGAACGATTTAGAGGAAACAGAAAAAATGGAGAATCGAAATGTCAGAGGTCTGCATTCAGAAAATAAGGGTTTGACCTCAAAGTTTGATTTCATCGTTGATTCTACTGTTCGTCGTGCTGATGATGAATCTTTCCGAGACATATTCTCCATCGCTGTTGATGACGATGATGATGACGACGACGACTTAAGAGATGAAGATACCGAGACAGCGGAGGAAGAGGCAGGAGAAGGAGGAGGTGCGTGGACACATGGAGGGTGTATGACGGACCAGACGATGATGACAAAGGCAACCGCGATAATTGATGACGACTTCTATAGAATGACGACGGAAGAACGTCTTTCACTTGTTCGTCGTTTCTCGCGACATCTTCGCTTGTCACCGCAACTCGTTCGGTTGCTACCAGCAGAGAGCGGAGGACCGATGGTTGACGTAGACTGGCTTGTTGCAGGACCTGGGGACACGACCAAACCAACTCAAGGTCATGCAGGGGTCGTGCTCCAGTGGGATGTCGGTTGCAACAACGTCTTGTCGAGTCAGATACCCGCTCTTCAGACACTGGAAAGGACAGCCGTGGACGGGAGTCTTCGAGAGACTCTCGGCGGCCGAGGGGTCATAGGTTGGCACGTGACAAAGAGGGCAACACAGCGCTTGAAGCAGCGATTGAAAAGACAACTAGGAAGGTTGTCTGTTCTTTCTACTGGAACAATGCTTCAGATTCATCCGGCGCCAACTGCACGACCCGCGGTTCAGACAACTACTGTAATTAGCAATGAAGAACCATCGGCATCAGAGGGGCCTGGATTGAGGCCATCCCTTCCACAGGTAACAGTGTCTTCCTCTTCTCGGCGCCTGGCAAACCTTTCAGGGAAGAAAGCATCGCGGAGTCGCCAGCCGGGGAAAATCGGATTGTTTAAGGGAACGGAAGGTGTGGAAAGTGTCGCAAGGAATCGTCTTCTGTCTCCATTTGCCACTGTCACCGTCGTCGTCTCTGTGAGACCTACTCGCGTCCTTCACGTTGGCACGAAGGTCATCGACGACGAAGTGACGTCAACGGCTGATGAAGATTTCATGCACAGCAGCAGCATCCATGGATTCATTCTCGAACCATCTAAGTCGTATGCTATGTCGAAATATCCTGAGGCAACTGCTTCACTTCCATCATTTCACTCTCGCCACTCCACTGCGACACATGGAATTGGAATGGCAGCTGTGACGACGATGAGCCATACCTCGATGATGTCTGCTGCTCAGGCAACAACTCCAATGACGGAATCATCCGTCGATGAGGGACATGCGCACTCAGCGAGTCTGTCTCTGACGACATTTCTTCCTGACATTCTGAGTCGCAAACCAGGAGCCGCAATCACAACACCATCCGTCACGAAATACATCAAAGTAGAGGAGGAGAAGGATGACGAGGAGGAGGAGGAGGAGGAAGAGGAGGAGGAGGAGAAGAAGGAGGAGGATCAGATGATGGAAAAGTCAACTCCTGGTTCTGTCTGGGACAGTGGAGAAAAATCACCAACTACGGCCAATGCAATTGAGACGATCATCATCATCAATGAACAGACGACGACAACGACGACAACGACGACGACGACAGAGTCGGGTGACGAGGTGGACGGTGATGCAATCGGTTGGATTAACCGCTGGGACAAAGAAGTGGTAGAACAGACGTCCATAGCGTCTAATAAGCCGCACGATTTTGAATTCGCGTCAGGAAACGACTACAAATATCGACTGCAAGGAAATCTAAGCAACAGAAGCACAGGTGTATCAAGAAAATTTAAAACTTCGAGTCCACCTAAGAAATTTCAGAGCACAACAATGTCATCCGCTGGTTCAAAATTAGTCGTAGTTGAAGATGCAGAGAGCTCTTCGATTGAAGCACCTTCCGTGACCGTAACTAGTACTGTTTTTTATGGAGAGCGACCTTCGTGGACAGCAGCGAAGGGTACAACGCCTCTTAAATTGAATGCTTTTGGCGGACGTCGGAGACAGACGACACTTCCGTCAACGGTTTTGTCAAGCACACGTCTCCTCCTCACTTCACCGATCACATTATCACCTTCCACGAAAGAAGCCGTGCGATACAGTAAAACCTCGAAGCGTTTCAAAAACAAGAAAACAACTCGTACGTCTAAGAAACAACAGCAGACGGAGGCGCCCAACTACGCTCCAGTCGTTCTCCATGAACTCGGAAACCTTGACGTGCTCGTCGGCAGCGTCTTTCGTTTCCGGATTCCGAACGACACTTTTCTGGACGAGGACGGACCAACGGACAGACTGCTTCTCTTGCTTCTCACGTACGACACGAACTCCTGGCCTGACGACCACCGAGAGGACTTTGATCACATCAACAACTTGGCGACGATGCCTCCGACGTCATGGGTGAAGCTGAACTCGTCGACTCAACTGCTGTACGGTCTTCCGACGGAGGAGCACTTCGGACCACACGAGTATTGGCTGGCGGCCGTCGACAAGAAGAAGCGAGTGACGAAGACGCGGTTTCAGATCCGCGTTCGACGGAGACCGTCATCCGAGGACATGTCCCTCAACCACGAGTTCCTCATCATTCTTCAGCTGGATTACGAAATGGTCATCAAGGACGTCGATAAGAGAATCGACATCGTGCGTAAGATCGCCAACGCATTCCGCGATCGCAACACAAAGCACGTGACAGTGACGGGCATTCGACGAGGGTCCGTTGAGTTCTACTGGACCAACAACACCGTTCAAGTGTCGCCATGTCCCGTGAAGACTCTGACCGGTCTGCGCGACCACATCATCTCACCCGAAGGACTCCCGACGCAGACCTTCGTCAGAGCCATGCATCCATACCTTCTGGAGTCAGCGGGGTTTGTTCCTTTGGGCGGATGTCTGAATTCGTTCTCGCGACCTCACTTCTGGGACCAATCGGTGCGACCAGTCACAACGACGACGATCGTTCAGGACGAAGAAGTACGGAAGAAGCCGAAGGAGAGCGACGACGGAAACTTCCTGCTCTACATTCTGATTCCGATGGTTGGATTGGCTGCTGGTCTTCTTCTGCTACTCGTTCTTTGCATCGTCTGCCACGGCTGTCGACGTCAGCAGAGGAGGAAGAGCCGCGGCGACACGAAGGAAGGCATACCAGTCATCTTCACGGAAGAGATGGCGACCGACCGTCCACCGATCAGCCACAGTCCACGACCAGTTCTTGCGGATGAAGTGGCGCCGCCGTTTATGCTGCCTCCAACCTACTCGCAGTCTCTGCCTGGAAGTCGGTTCTCAACGATGCGATCCAACTGCAAGCCATACGATGACGATGACGACGATTCCTCTTCTGGTTTATCCAGCGATGCGGAACGGTTCAGTCCACGGTCCATTGGTCAGACATTTCCGGGATGGTCATCCAACGGTGGCCCACCCCCGCCGTACATCGCACCTTATCAGCCTCGGTATGCGTGAGACACACAGTGCCTTCTTATCAACATACAGACACACAATATATCAATGTTCTTTTGTAAATTCTGTGTGATATGAAATGTGAGTTCTGTTCTTTTCTAGTATGACGTTGAATTTGTTATATTCGTAAAAAATACAAATAGGAGATTCTGACTTACAGGTGCGCATTTTTTTCAGTTAAAATACACAAAATAAAATAAAAACAGAAATAATTCGGACAGTTGAGCAGTACACAGAAAATCAAATCTAACTTTGCACAAATTGCTTGATGGGTCTTTGGCACAATGCAATTTGTAAACTATAGTTATGAGTAAATCAATTTCATTGATAATAGTCGACCAAGTCAGTCGTAATCGTAATTTATGGTAATTAATCGTCGGTCTCCACAATAATATTAATGCTTTAATAACGAATCTATGGATTTTGCTACATTATTGTTTTTAATATTGATATGCATATTAATTTATAGGGATATGACATTGTGTATAAATAATATTATGTAATCATAATCGTATTTTATGTAATTTTGGGATACAAATACATGTTTATGCCTGTATTTGATATGAATGAATTCATATCCAAAAGTGATGAGCTGCGGAACGAACAACGATTTTTTGCACGATTCTTGTAATGCGCGGTGTTCTGTTCCCTCTCCAACTGAAGGGCTATAGCATGATCAGGGCTGCTTTAAAGGAATTTTTATAACTGCACAATTCTTTATTTTCTGTCCCATTCTTAGGGAAGCCCATAGGTGACATGCGATTATTTTTATTTATCTAGTGCGCACTAGATACTATCTAGTGCTCACTAGATACTATCTAGTGCGCACTAGATACTATAATTCTCCATGGTAAATTACTTCCAAACGGAAGACAATGGCCTGTTTTTACTAGTTTCAACTGCACGGAAGAGCTTCTACAACTGCACAAATCCACTTAGAACTGCACATTTTGTGTACAACTGCATGTAAAAAAGTCATGAGCATGAGCATTGAGCAGATTACAGCGCAAGTACGGAATCTAAGCTGTAAATGCTAAATGTAGAAATGACTTTCACTATCATAGCAGGTAAAGAACGGACAGTCGCATTAGAACCCGTCAAGTGAATGCAATCATGGTAGTTGTATGTCTTCGTGGATAGGTTGGTTCCCACCGTTTCTTAATAAGCTTGAACCCCTCGCTTAGCTTTCCATTGGCGTTCTAGGAAAATGTAGTTTACGATTACAACAATTATGCCTTCGATTAATGCTGGCATAATGTAACGTAAAAAATTAATAAGCATTAATATGGCTCTTTCTTAGTATATTTTTATGGTGCTGAGTTTTGTCCAATAATGGTCAATCTCCTGAGAGTATTAGGCATGCAAATTTACTCTTAGTTACCATGAACTATTTTTTTGGAAGTCGCTTAAACAATAATGATTATCGTAATATCGCATGGTTGTGAATCTGAATATTGAACTGCTCTCTATATATTCAAAGAGGCTATCACAAAATGGTCGATGACGTGCAATTTCCTCATGGAATCATTACTAACTTAGCCATTGGAGGAATTTCTGGCGTATTTGTAGCCTAATATAAATGCTGAAATTCACAAAAACATGTTGTGATTATTTCGTACTAGCTGGGGTACCCGGCGTTGCCCGGGAAATTTAGGATTCGACCCGCCCCGAGGACCCCGGCCACAACCCCACCACACCCCCACCACCACCCCACCTCCACTCCCAACCCCCTCCACCAACTCCCATAAACCTCCCACCCCAACCAAAGCCCGCTACCCACCTCTACCCAACTTCCACCCACAAACGCCCATTTCCCTCAAAGCCCAGACCCACCCCATCACTCCCACCACACCCCACTCCCTCCACCCCCGAACACCACCCCTCCATCTCCACTCCAACCCCCACCCTAAGTTGTTGAAGACCTTTTTTTTTAGTCATCCGGCCAAATTTTTGGGAAAATAATACCATTTTGTCCGCCAAAAAAGTTGATGACCTTTTTTTTAGTCATCCGGCTAAATTTTCGGAGGGGGGGCCGCAATGCATGCGTATTTCTTAATAGGGGGGGGGGCCAAATTGTACAATATGTATGTACATTGTTCCACAGCATGTTCAATCCAAATGGGGGGGCCACGATACACGGGAATTCTAAATGGGAGGGCCATGGCCGGAAAAGCCCCCCCCCCTGGATCCGCCCCTGCATAATTATTACATGTATTAATTTATGATTATGTTGATTTTCTACAGGCTATATATATATTATATATGCTTATATAGCACCATATATAGATATAGATATATGCAATGCATAGATAATCAACCCATTTATTAGGCCTAAAAGCCCACTAAAAGGGTTGAGACTATGCGAAGTGGTGCTAGCGACGTGACAGATACGAACGGGTATAATACACGTGAGTGTATACGCGTAGGCTAGTAGCAATTTCAGTACAAGTCGTATACGGGTACGGGTCGGGAATTAGAACTGCTCTATACAGTGTAGTAGACCTCACGTGGTTACCCATCGCCGGTGTCACGAAATAGAGCATACCCCGCATTAATCGTACCCACCCCCAAATGAAGAAAAGTCGAGAAATCCACTTCCGCGTGTATTTATTTTTGCAAATTATTTCCATCTGCTTTGTTTTGAACAATGACGCTAACGGGTATGTATTATTCCTACTAGATAATTCTTTTGCTTTGGTTTTAGAGCACTTTAATAGAACATTTAAAACACTTAAAACACTCAGTATCTAAATAAATTCGAGTTGCCTTTGTGTGAACATTGTTTAGGACACTTACATGTAAAACATTCAGAGCCACTTTAAATTTTGATTACAGCATATATTTTTCAATTAATTATACGCATTTTTCAATAAAGGGGAAAGAATGGGTTATCCCCGGATAGTCTAGACCGGTTAATTTCATCCGGGGGGATAGATTAATTCATCCCCGATTGACTGATGGGTAAGACATTTTCATAACGATATTTTGCCGACAGACCCGCTAGATTGAATTGTCAAACTCAAGATTTCAACACCTTGTTTGAATACCCAACACCGATAGATGAGCAATATATAATAGCCTACTATATCTATGCCGATAACCTGTAGACACCACTTCAATAAACGCATTTGCTTCTGGATAAAGTAACAGAGTTTGCGAATAGTGCAGAGTAGTTTCGAAGACAGTTGGTGCGATGCGTGTAGTGGCTTGGTCTGCTGCTCAGTGACGATCCTGAAGAGACGTTCATGGGTGCTCCAACGTATACATGTCCTAGATGGAAGACTCCGGAACAGTTGCAATGCTCTTTGATGAGGAAGTTCATGAAAATATCCTCGCAGTTTTTGTTTCGATCTATGTCTTCTCGTATCTTAGATACACACTTCTCCTCAAACATCCGAAGATATTCGCGGTGAAGAAAGGCTGCGGAAGTAAGTATCAAACTGTAGCCATGTTTTAAATTCGGAACGACATAGTTTGTTTTGGCGAGTTATCACTGTGCCCTCTCATTACAGGTCCGACGAGACCCCAAGGATACTTCTGTGCAAAGCAAAGCAACAGATGATAATTATAATATCAGCAAAACACGTGCTATCATTGACGCATAACATAAAATAGAATTGAGTGGACTTTGCATCTGTCCCATTTATCCTCGACCGGTTCTCGTTGGCCTGCTTGGCGTTTTATTAGCACGTTGCGCAAATTTCAGTGACATAATCACTACTGAGATCAACGTTGTTTAATTCACAACTAAAACTTTTCTAAACCACACCCAGAGTCCAAGACGGTCGCTGTGGGCCTGGCATTATTTTCCATGAAAGGCATTTGACATTATGCATTTATGTGTATGAAGATCCAAAGGGTCAACGAAATGAATTTCACTGATTCTTAAAGACTCAGTCTGTTTAAAATTAGCGAAACCGAATCAAACGCAGCTGAATATATGATAGTCTTCTATCGACTGAAGTAATTGTGTGTGAAGATATTCTGGCAGCAGATTTAACACTCACCTCCCACACTTCGAATGCATGTTCCAAATCACGTTGAGATATCAACTTGTCATCGTCAACATTGAAAACTCCTGCAATCACCGAAAAGCATTCTTTACAGTTTCTGGCATTGCATTTAGGCCCATAGGATGATGATGATGATGATGATGATGATGATGATGATGATGATGATGATGATGATGTAGAATCTATATGTATGAATATACATGTAGGCATGCGTACATAATACATATAGGCATAAATCTATCAAATAATACCGTAATCATAATAATAAGATTGTATGTATGTATGTATGTATGTATATGAACATTTATATAGCGCCTTATAATAACCTCACGAAGGCGCTTAACGTAGCTACCAGACAGTTCTAAACAAGTGCGTCTTGTAGGCTACATTGTACATGATAAATAAATGTGTTTAATCTCAAATTAGATTAAACACATTTATTTATTCCGTGGTTGGTCCAGCTATCTGAAATGGCCTCCCTGCGGCTCTCCGTTCTCTTCCCCGTGACTCTGCTGGCTCTTTCTACCGTCTTCTCAAGACCTTTCTTTTTGACCAGGCCTGGGTTGGGAGCGCCTCTGAGCAGAGATCTTGAAGAGGCACTATATAAATTTATGTGATTGACTGATTGATCATGTACTGTACAATACTTACAATCTTGCATACATGCATACAACCTTCAAACTTAAATGTGCGTATATGCACGCATAGGCCTATGAGCAGGAAATTGTGTTCATATAGACTGTATACAGGGTGGGCCATAAAAAAGTAACCCTCTACGGTTTTTAGCCCATATCTTGGCCACAAATAAGAGTTTTTAAATGAAAGTTAGCAGTCTTAAAAGCAATTCATATTTACCTACAATAGTCAAATTTCAACAAACTATTTCAAACAGAACAAAAGTTATATCGGTAGCACGACATTTAATCCCACGACACTTAATACCGCGACAGTTAATCCCGGACACTTAGTCCCGGCGACATTTAATCCCGCGTCAGTTAATCCCGCGACAGTTAATCCCGGCGACATTTAATCCCGACGACAGTTAATCCCGCGACATTTCATACCGCGACACTTAATACCTGTACACACATGAGTACGAATGTACGACTATTGGTGTCCGCATAGCCAATTCGGTAGGCCTACATCTCTGTTCAGGTTTTCTGAAGTACATCTTTACATAAAACGATCAATATAAAGGATTTTAAACAGGATTTGGGAAGTTCAGTCTACTATAAGGCAGTGACATGGAGGCGAATTTCGGCTGCAGTATTGTAACAAAGGCAAACAATCTGTGATAGGCTAAATGGAAATTACGAATAGCCTACATTAAAAATCGCGACAATGCCAACGGAGCTCATTTTATGAAAAACACGCAGTGAATATTGGTGTAAATATTGCTTTTATCGAATTTTACTGGTTTTATCATATTTAACTGCAAAGGCTTAACTTTTTGAACAATGGTGAATTTCCTTTTTGAATTTAACTGTTTTAAAATGTTATTTTACTTTCCCGGTATTAAGTGTCGCGGGATTAAATGTCGCCGGGATTAACTGTCGCGGGTTTAATTGGTCGCGGGATTAAGTGTCGCGGGGATTAAATGTCGCCGGGATTAACTGTCGCGGGATTAAATGGTCGCGGGATTAAGTGTCGCGGGATTAAGTGTCCGGTACTAACTGTCGCGGTATTAAGTGTCGCGGGATTAAGTGTCATGATGATGAAATCAGTCGATCATGTGTAAATGTAGTCCTGGGCACGACGTTAAACTGCATCAATCCTCTGCCACAGGGAACCAACAACGTCCCTGTGCCGGTCCTAAGCCCGGACAAAAGGAGGAAGGTTTGCCAGATGGGTGGCGAGACGCTGGCAGTGAAAAACCAAGACGATTGTAATCCGCCAAAACCACGACACAAGTGACATAGCTACCCAGATGCTTCAAGGTGTCATGATGTGAAGCAGACATGCACAGACCGGTCGGGACAGACCGATGGAGAGAATTGGATGGAGAGAGCGTGGGACACAACGGGCACTGACCCACGTTGTCCTTCATGCCTCTTTTTCACGATTCTCTTCAATCGGACAATGTGGTCTAGATGCTCCAAGATGTTAATGGTGACCGGACCGGTTGAAGCTGGGCAACATGGCACGAGACAGACTCAGGCAGAGAGTGGCGTCGGACTCTTACGGGCATTGAGCCCTATGATATTGATGATGATGATGTGTATATGTGAATTGTCTTTAAGCCTGTAAAATTTCATCTCGAAATTCTTACTTCTGGCCAAGATATGGGCAAAAAACCGTGTGGGGTTACTTTTTTATGGCCACCATGTAGAGTAAATTCAATCTATAGATTCTATAGTCTTTTCATTGGTTAAAAGTTCCTCAGGGCATCCATTACAAAGTTGTATCCCTAACCTACAATGCTCTTCAAACCTCCTACATTCGTCAACTAATCACTATCCAACCGCCCAGGTCTACTCGCTCATCATCATATCTTTCTCTCTCTCAGCCTCCAGTATCATCCTCTCTGAAATTCTGCAACCGCTCCTTAGTCTATGCTGCACCAGCTCTTTGGAACAGACTCCCAACTTACCTCCACATGATCATTCCTCCTATCTCTCCAATTTCCCCTCCAAACTCAACCTCTCATCCGCTTGCACTCACCTCTGCTGCTTTCCATTAACGACTGAAAACCGAACTCTTCAAGCTATCCTATCCAGATTCCAATCAGTTTTCATCACCCAACTACCACCATCACCGACAACCACCGTAGCACCACGCTGTCTACTCGGCTTGACCTTTCCGGATTTTGACCTGGCACCGGAACGGAAACGGCAGCTCTGGCTATTGCGGACTTGATTTGACATAGCGCCGGTGAATAAGCTGGTCTCCCTGACGTGGCTTTTGTGGGCGCTGAGAAATTCTCGAAGATTTACTTTACATTACATTTACATATAGATCTATTTATGGAATTCATTTAGCGCCCCTTCAACTAACCATTGAGGTGTGCTCCGACCTTGGCATGGCCAAAGAGGAAAGCAACTTTACATACAATGAAGCATGAATACATTGCATATCTTGTATGTAGCTTACGACGATCAACATCGTGATGCATTCTGGTCTACTTACCGTCAGTTCGAATTTCTTTGAACGGAGAAAATCGAAGAGTGATATTAGCAGACGGTAGTGCTTTCACTATGACTTTCTCAGGACACGATGTACCAATGGATTGTACGGTTGGCGGTGGCACCTTCTGATTGGCCCAGAGGAAGACTATGCGATCAACAGATGACATACAAGCATAATGTGCCACTGCTTGTCGGAACGATGCCAGACGGTCGTAGGTCATCATGAGAACGGTAAAATTATTGAGGGAATTATTATCTACTGAAACGTCGTAACCGGATTTAGACATCGCGTTGAAGTCGGGAATAAACATCGGATCGCATTGAAGTCGATCTGACGATGTAAGATTGATCGTGAATCGATTAATTATACGAAAGTTTAACTGCTTCCTTGGAATAACAGTTTTGTATTGCAGTTCGTAAATTGCTAACGCGGCCAGGAGAAAGATGACGAAGAGAAACAGATGTTTCAGATGTCTGGACATTTCGTTTGTTATCTTCACTCGTAAATGGATCAATATATATATAATTATATATGCTATAATGCATGTGTCTGCCGTAGTCTATTTTACATAATATTTCCTTTCTGCGTCCAGTTCGACTCCGTTGAATCCTAATCATACAGATCCTTCCGTGGTTTGGATAATTATTCGATTATAATCGATTCATAGATTTATCATCCCATGTAGGCTATGACACACAGCAGAGTTCACAGTCGGTTTTCTTTAGCTGGTATCACGCAACCTAGAGAAGACTTGCATGAAGAGATGAAAATTTACGTATTCATATAATCTAATATTGGACTGCGCATCTGTGAGAATCTACTATTACGATCGTTACAATCTGCTGAGTTATTGGCTGATATAATGGCAGATAAAAATTAATGGCTGATTTATATAGGAAGGCCTGCAGTATTAATTGCTTAATTTCGGTCCGTTGATATTTACACTGTGTCCGGGGAAAAGGTATCCATTTTGTAAAAAAATAATATGAAAATAAATAGTAAATATTCATCGATTTTTATAATTCAAACACCATTTTAATCCTGACATATTTGTCTAACAATGGTGAGGATATAAAAGTTCCTATTGCAATAATGACGTCATTTGCGTCAATATTTATTTAGCATGTCAATCATGCATGGTTTCGGTTGATTTATTGGCTCTTGTTAAAACGGAAATCTATTTAAAGGATCAGGAGTGAAAATAAATGCATATCAAGGGGGTTGTCTGCTCTAAAGTGGTGCCTGATATCCGGAAATATTTGGAACAATGGCCAAGACATTTCAACAAAATGACGCTTCAGCTCATTGAGTTCGTCAATCTGTTGAACTGTTGACTAAGCACTGTAAGCAGACTCGGAATTTCATTCCTATTGATCTTTGGCCGCTAAACTGCCGCCCGCTTAAAATTTAATGCCGCTGATAATAAGATTTGGAGACTGATGGAGGAGAAGGTGTACCGTGTACAAGACAAGGTTAAGAGACATTGAAGAACTCCGTGAGCGACATGTTACTGCATGCATGGGAGGATATTGGGTTCTACGACATCTGTTTCCCCGACAACTGGTTCACGGACAATTCGTTCACCGACAGCCGGTTCACGACAGCTGTTACACGACAATATTATTGGAGCTAGATTGATGAAAATATTCTTGCTCAAACTAGAGCTGGATTGATTAAAATATTCTTGATTAAACTGGAGCTATATTGATGAAAATTTTCCTGCTTAAATTGGAACTGGATTGATAAAAAACGCTCGTGAAATGAAAACTGGATAATGGTATTTTTATAGCTTAATTAGAAGCTGGATTATTGAACAGAATGCTTGATAAATAGTAGCTGGAATGATGCTTTTCATTCATGTATTTCAACATGCATTCAGCTTCCATTTCTCAACCGCTTTATCATTAATCCGGCTTCCATTTCTCAAGCGTTAGTTTTGTCAATCCAGCTTTCATTTCACCTATAAGGAACCTTCATCCAACTTCCATTCACCATTTGCCGGTGAGCCAATAATAATTATTGTCACGTAGCCTACCAATTGTCGTGAACCAGCTGTCGGTGAACGAATTGTCCGTGAACCAGTTGTGGTTGAACCAGTTGTCGGTGAACCAGTTGTCGTGACACCATTCCCATCTCTGTTAGACAAATAGGCCTATGTCAGGATTAAAATGGCGTTTGAATTGTAAAAATTGGTGAATATTTACTATTTATTTTATTATCTACAAAATTGAGTCGTTTTTTCCGGGCACAGTAGGCCTATATACACTTATACAGGGCGCGCCAAAAATGACCCCTTAGGTTTTTTGCCAATACCTTGGCCAAGAGTAAGAATTCCAAAATGAAATTTCACAGCCTTAAACAAAATTATTCATATTTAAGCATGATGGCCAGATTTCATAAAATATTTTAAACAGAACAAAAGTTACATCACTTTTGGTGAGGTCACCCACTGGTTTTTTGACGACTCAAAAACGTATTGCAAAAAGTAGAAAAACACGACTTTATTAAGTCTCATCTCAAATAACTGTTATCAAATAGCCTTCATATTGCCAGATGATCAATATTATAATTACTATTTTTAAAAGAAACAGGGTACCAGCGTAGCTTCACGCGACTGTGAAGTCGCTTAGCGAGATGACACTCAGATGGTAAAAGGAATTTGCTATTAAAGCAGTGAAATTCAAATTTCTAAAAAAATGAAAACGACAATGACAAAGAAAATGTGTATTCAGACACTTCTTGAGCAAGGTCCTGGAGATAGGCCCTATAGGCCTAAGGCTATGAGCATTGAGCAACATTTACTCTGATAAACAGTGAGAGCGCAAACATTATGAGTTAAGCTGCGATTTAAGAGATTTGCAGCGAATGAAAGAAGATCGGTTCAATGTCGATTTTTCTGGTTTCAATGACAAAGTCAATGGTCCAAATCTCCGGATTTGAACCCGATGGATTGATAATCAATTGCGGAGAGCTATGCTTGAGAAATATCGCAATCTGCAACCAAACCAAGAGCGGTAAGAGAATTGAAGAGCGCATTGGAGTTGATATGGGAAGATTTGCCTTTGGAACGCATCAGCGGGGCTATCAAGAACTTTGCAAAGAGACTCAAGAGAACTTTTGGCTCTGGTGGTGGGCACATTGAACACAAGTTGTGAAGCACTACCAAGTTCATTTGACAACAGTTATTTGAGATATGGCTTAATAAATTTTTTATTACGATTTAATCGTATTTTATTACTTTTTGTTGCGTGACGTTTTTGAATCGTCAAAAAAGGCGGGTGGCCTCATTAAAAGTGATATAACTTTTGTTCTGTTTGAAACATTTTGATAAAATCTAGCCATCATATGTAAATATCAATTGTCGTTAAGGTTGCAAAATTTCATTTCGAAATTCTGACTTCTGGCCAGGATATTTGCAACAAATCTAGGAGGTCTTTTTTTAAAACCCATATTGTATTATATATTATTGAAAGGCATATAAAAACCTGTTTACTAGTTCAATGTAGCACACAAATATCAGACGCGCACGCTATAAGAGATAGCGATCGATACGCAGTAGGACACCAGGCACGCAATAAGGTGGGTGTTAAGGGTGCTGCAGCACCCAGGCCCACTTTTTTTGCAAAGGGCCGAATTAACAATTGTGATGATCCTTTCCTGTTCAGAAAAAATGTTGGGCACAATAAAAATACACATGAAACGTTACACGTACAATTGGCATTGTGCTGTGGACATGTTTTTGGGATGACATATCTTTGTTCTAAAACCCCTATTATTACAATTGGCATTGTGCTGTGGACATGTTTTTGGGATGACATATCTTTGTTCTAAAACCCCTATTATTACAATTGGCATTGTGCTGTGGACATGTTTTTGGGATGACATATCTTTGTTCTAAAACCCCTATTATTACATTATTGGCATTGTGCTGTGGACAACACTGGACATGTTTTTGGGATGACATATCTTTGTTCTAAAACCCCTATTATTGATTGTTTTGGACATGATGACGGCATTTCAGTAGGCTAGTTCCAAGACGGCGTTGCTATCTAAGCTGTGTCATTGATCGCTTTTCAGGCTGCAGAAGACGAAAGTCTAGCCTACCGTACCATAGCCTAACTGTACGTTGATATTATCGTGTCTATGGTTGATATCGTATATCGATTACCGTTCGTTCTGTGGCTGAGAACGACCAGCGTCGAAATATTGGTTTTAATGCGAGACATAATCAAATTATTGTAAACATTCACGAAAGACTTTTATTATAAGTCGGATGCTTTGAATTGATGCAGAAGAAGAAGAAGACACTTTGGCGGCCATTTTTGAACCATTGGTTGTTCAGGATTAGAGCAATATTATTGTTGTTAAGGCAGAAGTTTCGAATGAAAAATATGAACCCTGCTGTCCTTAAAAGATGGCATTAAATCTGACATAAGATCCTCGGTCAGATAAATTTAATTTAAGAAATATTTCTTGAGATATGCACGATTTATTCAAAGAAATCAACGTCGTGATTATAATATCCTTTACAAAAATCAGTTCATTTAAATCTGGTAGGCCTATTATAGTTAAAAGAAAAGTCTATTCAGTTAGGCTACAGAAACTGAACTATAAGCGTTTCCTTCGGATGTATATTTTATCATCATTGAAAAATTGGTAGGCCGTCTGGCTTATTTCCAAAATGTACATGGCAGCTGCAACTGTAGGGTTTTCAGCCAATTACGTATCATGATAGGGGAATACAATGTGGAAGAGGCGAATACCATAGGGGGGGGGGAGAAAGTAGTTGATGTTAGCAGTAACTGTTATTGGTGAAGCTGTAGGCTATTAGCTTCGCCAACAACTGCTAAAGAACCAACGCAAAAATCTTAAGAATCTAATGACGACACTAACCCTAACACTAACCCTAACCTACCCTCACGACGCAAAAATCTTAAGAATCTAATGACGACACTAACGCTAACACTAACCATAACCGACCCTCACGACGCAAAAATCTTAAGAATCTAATGACGACACTAACACTAACCGACCCCCACGACGCAAAAATCTTAAGAATCTAATGACGACACTAACCCTAACACTAACCCTAACCGACCCTCACGACGCGAAACCTTACCCTATACGCGAACGACACCTAGGTCTTCTATATTATAGCCATGCTTAAATTTAACGATAAAGAGCGCTAAAGTGAGACACAATTATTGTATACCTGTACAAAATGGTCCTCCATACGTAGGGTCATTTGTAAGAAATTTTAAACGTTTTACATTGCAATTCGTCTAAAATCGTCAGAGCCAGCCGACAAACACGTGTTGTTGATAGCTTAAAAAGGGATGGTCAGAAATTATACTCGGCAGCCTCCTCCCCCTACGGTCTTCGCCTCTTCCACATTGTATTCCCTATGTGATTGGCTGGTTGCAGCTGTCATGTACATTTTGGAAATAAGCGGCCGGCTTGTCAATATAGAGTCAATAATTATGAGTGTCGCTGTCGCGCCTACAAATGGTGTAAAGAATTTCACTTCACTGTTGAGATGGAGTGGCAGGGCTGTACACCAGGGTATACGAGGAAATATACATGGGCGCCCGCATAAATTTTTGCAGGAGGGGGCAAAAATTTTACGATGGTCACAGTTAACCATTTCAGTAACACGAGCTTGAAATATCCAAAGCTGAAAATTTAGAACATGGGTATTTTCGAAGTTTCTCAATGCAAATTTCTGGATTTCATTTTGTGCATCATTTTCATTGTTATAGTTTCCTTAATGAAAAGAAATAGGCTACGTTTAAAATATATTTTAAAAAAACTGATCCTAAAAGTAGGTTCATTTAATGCGAAGAAAGTTTTTAAAACACAAAAGTAGTAGTTTAAAAAATAGGTGTCAATTTTCCAGGGGGCAAGTTCCCCCTCTTGCCCCTGTGTGCGGGCGCCTATTGATATATCGTGTACTCACCTCCAGGAAAAACGGCATCGTGTACAGATCTCCGAAAACCAGGGTATACGCGGAGGAATGTATGGAGTTATTAGTGAAGTCACGTTTCTTGATAAACGTTTGTAGAGTGGTGTGGTGGTGCTGAGGACTTTTTAAGTCAAACATACCAATTTGGATTTTACCCTGTAGGCTACTGAACAGAAAGTCAATGCAGCTGATAGCGTAGGACGGTGTAACTTGTTCGACGATGTTCGTATAGTAGGACGCGCAGCACCACATGAGTTAATTAAGGAGTTTTGGATGCGTTGCAGCCTGTTCGGCTCAATGTCTGCTTAACTAATTAATTAATCAATCAACTACCGTTTTATTGGGTGCTATAAGCTATACGCTGTCGTATATATACTGGCCTACGTCCTAAGTTTACGAACTATAGGCTAATTATTATTGTTACAGTTGGAATACGAACCCGCTCTTTATTAGAACTCCGTCATGGCATGTCCGCATTCTAGTGATAGGAAGTGCCAGTCCCGAGCCTTGACGAATTAGGAGGGCGACTCTGCTGATCACTGCTGTCGTACTATTACGACTCCTACTCCTCGGGTACTGAAGCGCCTTGACGTATACATGTATGTAGCAGTGTGGCACACGTATGGCAATGGGGCTAGCATGCAGGATTGATGAATTCTGCAGAATCATAGCCTATATTATAGCGGCTCAGCGATCCTATTCCTCACATCAGTCGATATGATATTTTGAAGACTTAATATTTGAAGACTTAATATTTGAAGACTTAATATTTGAAGACTTAATATTTGAAGACTTAATATTTGAAGACTTAACTTACATTGTACCAACATTCTTGCCAGACTTTCTTCCAGTAAAACATGCATTAAATGAGACACCCACACGTCTTAATCTTCATCTTGAATTCATTCATCCCCCTCCTGCAATGCCTCAGACAATAATAATATTAATTATTCGAACAGCTGCAGCTGCTGAGCTTTAATAGTCAATAATCAAGAAATGTAATAAAAAAGGCAGAGACATCGAAGCTAAAAAGCACATAAACTACTGTATGTCGAGCCTCTTATTCGCGCTTGACGGCATGCGATGTAGGCCTACTGAACAACATGCTATCAAATCTACAGAGGTATATTGATAAATATTAATGGCGCTTGGTTCGACTTGGTAAACCTGTCCATAATGTCTGGAGCTGATCACAGGCTTACTAATGCCAGCTCGCATTCAAGCCGCAGCAGATCACAGGCTTACTAATGCCAGCTCGCATTCAAGCCGCAGCAGATCACAGGCTTACTAATGCCAGCTCGCATTCAAGCCGCAGCAGATCACAGGCTTACTAATGCCAGCTCGCATTCAAGCCGCAGCAGATCACAGGCTTACTAATGCCAGCTCGCATTCAAGCCGCAGCAGATCACAGGCTTACTAATGCCAGCTCGCATTCAAGCCGCAACAGATCACAGGCTTACTAATGCCAGCTCGCATTCAAGCCGCAGCAGATCTCGCCTGCACGTGACATTGTTGCGAACCAATTGGCTTGTTGCTTTTTAACGACACTGTCAAAATATCAAAGATGATTAGCGTCGCCCTCCTCCTTTATCCAGGCTTGGGACTGGCAATAGCAGAGTGCGAACAGTCTGTGGCCGAGTTTCTGGCGAACCAATGTTGGTCGATTGATTGAATGCTATATATAGCAAGCAGAGATTTTTAAATACACAAATAAAATGGTGGCGAATTGTTTAGATTTCAGCTCAATCACATCCAATGAGTCATGGCATCTAAAGTAGTAACAACGTACCGTAATGACAGCCAATATTCGGCTGCTATGGGTACGAATAGAGCACGGTCAATGTCAGGTAAAAGTTCACTAAGTAGTTAGGCCAAGGTAATAGGCAATTAAACCAAAGTGAATAGAATAAGGCAATCAGTCCAAGGTAATTAGCCAAAAATATTTAGAAAAGGGTAACCCAACCAAAGTTCAATTTAACGATGGTTATAGTGGCTTCTTCGGGTCTGGGCCCTGGGGCTGGGGTCAAGGGCCCTGAGCCACGTTTCAATGCCCACGGGGTCATGGGTTCCCGTAAACTGGGCACCCAGGCCCCGGAAGTGTCTAGTTCTGCACTGCCTTTCACCCGCTTACAGAAGTGCCGCAAAGCCAGTAAATAAATAGGATATGGTGTATAGCCCATTTCACGCTGAACGGGGGAGACTATTTCAGTGTCCGAAAATAAGAAATTATTCTCTTCCTCGGAAAGTTTATTTCAGAAATAATATAACCTCTGGGGGCGGATTTATTCCTAAGCAGATCCTCCGTGGGAGAATCTGTTTCGAAACAGAGTCCTGATGGGTACTATTATAGTAGGGGGAGGCTGTTGCGCGACACCGGCTGTGTCTGAGACGGGACGCAGACCAGATGAGCATCTCCAAGTTCCAACGACTAATTTGGTCAAAGGGCGAGGGGTCACGACACACTCACCTTGACCGTCATTCACAACAACAACAACAACAACAACAACAACAACAACAACAACAACAACAACAACAACAAGCAACCGAAGTGCAACCGTTATCACCAAGCTCTACCTCACCAATGAAAAACAACAACAACCCGTCGGAAGCACAAACACATTATATACACGACTGGGTCATTTGTTCATATCTAACAAGACTGGTGTTTTCAGACCGTTATAGGCTAACGCCACAGATATTAGAGTCTTTGCTAACACGACAGGGCTTTTTTTAACGTGTAGTTGTACACAAAATGCGCAGTTCTAAATGGATTAAAGACAACTGTACAAAAGTGCCTCTGCAGCTGCACAAATTTTGTGCAGCTGCAGAAGCACTTCTGTACAGTTAAAACTTTCAAAAAATGGTCATTGTCCTCCGATTGGAAGTAATTTACCATGGAGGATAAGAACGAAAAGAAGCGGTTGTGCAGCTCTAAAAAGTTCTTTAAAACAGCCCTGTAGCACGACATCAAGCCGATTATTTTTGTATATTATATGTCTCTGTTGCTGCATTTTTAGCAGATGTGTAGGCCTATTTGAAAAAAAATAATCGACAGTATTGACAGCGTCTCGTCCGTTACACAATTAATTTTTTGTGTTTCAAGCTTTAAAACAAACCTAAAGCATTCGCTTTAGTATTTCAGCCCAAGACTCAAGCTCTAGAGTTCAGCACGTAGCAATTATTCTATGCACCTGCACTATATCTTAATACACGCATTTGCTTCGTGATAAAGTAACAGAATTTGCGAACAATGCAGAGTAGTTTCAAAGACAGTTGGTGCGATGCGTGTAGTGGCTTGGTCTGCTGCTCAGTGACGATCCTGAAGAGACGTTCATGGGCGCTGCAATGTGTACATTACTTTGATAGAAGACTCCGGAACAGTTGCAATGCTCTTTGACGAGGAAGTTCATGAAAATATCCTCACAGTTTTTGTTTCTATCTATGTCTTCACGTATCTTCGATACACACTTCTCCTCAAACATCCGAAGATATTCACGGTGAAGAAAGGCCGCCGAAGTAAGTATCAAACTGTAGCCATGCTTTCCCGGAGAAACGCCATAGGTCATATTTGGTGAGTTATCACTGTGCGCTCTTAATTCAGGTCCGACGAGACCCCAAGGATACTTCTGCTCAAAACAAAACAACAGATGATATAATATCAGCAAAACACGGGCTATCATTGACGCATAATATAGAATAATTGATTGAGTAGACTTTGCAGCTGTTCCATTTCTCCGCTACCTGTTCTCGCTTGCCTGCATGCTTGGCGTTTCATTCGTACAGATCTCAGCGACATAGCCTAATATTATAATTTATTATTGTATTCAACGTAGCTTAATTCGAAAATGAAAGACGAAAGCTGTGCGTCTAGTTATTTATTTTCTGCAGGCATTTGACATTATGCATTTATGTGCACGCCGTGCACTGGTCTAAAAGTCAACGATAGGAATTTCACTGATTCTTAAATACCGTTTAAAATGAACTATAGACTACGTCACAAGGAACTGACTATAATAATAAATAATATTGTAGCCCATATTGTAGCCCTCTGTCGACTCAAGTCATCGTGTGTGAAGATATTCGCAGCAGATTTAACACTCACCTTCCACAATTCGAAAGCATGTTCCAAATCATGTTGAGATATCAACTTGTCATCGTCAACATTGAAAACTCCTGCAATCACCGAAAGGCATAGGTATACTGTAGCCTCTACATAACAGTTTATGGCATTGCTTGTATTATGTAGATATGAATAATAATAGACATATTTTCATAAAATATAGGCATGAATGTATTTATATGCATATGCGCCATGTCTAACTTTGAATTAGCGCCTTGCAAGAACCTAGCGATGGCAATCTAAGCGATTCACAGAGTTAAACTAAATCATGTAGGCCTATGTATGTATGTCTTCTTCTTTAGGTTAGCTGCCTCTCGGCAGGTCCAGATGCCCAACGACGCCACTCTTCTCGATGTTGTGCTTTTTCTTTGAGTTTTCCATATCCATCCTCCATCATCCAGTCCAAGAACTTTTCCCTAGGTCTTCCTCTTCCCCTCTTCCCCTCCATTTTGCCCTCTACAATGTCTCTTTGCAAGGAGTTGCCGCTCAGTACATGACCTATCCAGTTCGTCTGCCTTGTTCGAATTGTATTCATCAAGGATCTTTCCTCTTTCACCTTCTTCAGTCTGTACTTCTTCATTTGATTTATGTTCTGTCCAGCTGACCCTTTCCATCCTTCTCCATATCCACATCTCGAACGCTTCTATTCGTTTGACATCCTCCTTTCTCATCGTCCAGGTCTCTGCTCCATACAGTGTGACGCTCCAGATCAGTGCCTTGACCATTCTTTTCTTGATGTCTCGACTCATTCCTCCTTTCAGTAGCTCTTTCCTTTTCGTGAACGCTTCTTTCCCCATCGCTATCCTTTTCTTGATTTCTTTGTGGCACTTCGCATCTTCCGATATCAGGCTTCCGAGATAGCAAAATTCAGTGACTTGCTCCACTTCTTCTCCATTTATTGTTATTTTCATATTCTTTTCCCCTTTTGCTTATCTACTTATTCTCATTACCTTCGTCTTTTTGATGTTTATCTTCATCCCATATTCTTTGCTGGTTCTATTTAGTTCATCCGTTATGTGTTGTAGATTCTCTTCTGTGCTTGCCAGCATTGCCTGGTCGTCCGCAAATCTTAGCGCCTTTATCATCTTTCCTCCAACCTTTATTCCTTCTTCTGTGTCCTGTAGTGCTTCCCGTATCAGCTCTTCAATGTAAAGATTGAATAGTATGGGTGAGAGTGGACACCCCTGTCTCACACCCCTTCCTATTTTCCCCGGTTCCGACAGTTTCCCCTTCTATCCTCACTCTTATCCTCTGTCCCATATACAGGGTTCCTATTAACCTTCTATCTCTCCAGTCCACACCCATCTTCCTCAGGATTGTCATTAGCTTCCTCCAGTCTACCCTGTCGAACGCCTTCTCATAATCCACAAAGCATATGTAGGCTATACTTCTTGGTTGTTTTCCACACTTCTTTCCGACAGCATTCTCAAAGCTCCGATGGCGTCTCTCGTTCCTCTGCCCTTTCTGAATCCGAATTGATCGTCCCCAAGACACCCGTCTGCCTCCGCCTTTGCCTGCAGTCTCCTTGTCAGCACCCTTAGCAGCACCTTCAAAGCATGGGTCAGCAAGCTTATAGTGCGGTATTCTTCGCATCTTACTGCATTCGCCTTTTCTTTAATGGTATCAGTATTGTCTGCAGAAAATCGTCCGGCCACATTCCAGTTTTGTAGATCTTCTGACAGATTTGGATCATTTCGTTCATTGCTTTTTCTCCCAATTCCTTTAATATTTCCACTGGTATGTTATCGATTCCTTCCGCCTTGTTGTTTTTCATTTCCGTGATAGCTGCTATTATTTCCTCTTTCAGTATTTCTGGTCCGGTTTCTTCATCCTCCATCTCCTGGTTTAACCCCACGGGTCTGTTTTTGGTTTGATAGAGGTCCTCTACATATTCCCTCCATCTCTCCTTTACTTGTTGGGGGTCTTGTAACATTGTTCCATCTCTATCCTGTACTCCAATTCCTCCATTCTGCATCGCGTTCTTTGTAGTCTTTTTCACTATTTCATACATCTTATCATATCTTTCCATCCTCTGCAGTTCTTCTATCTCTCTACACTGGTTCTTCCACCATTGTTCCCTCGCCTTTTCGGTTGTTGTCCTTAGTTTGTTGTTTAGCCTTCTGTACTCCTTTTTCGCCTCTTCCGTGCTCTGATGTCTCCACTTTCTTCTCTCTTCCATTTCTCTTATCATTTCTCCCGTTATCCATGGCTTCCGTGGGGTCTTTCCTTTTTGGTACCCTATTGTCTCTGTTGTTTCCTCCACGATTACATCCCTGATATTTTCCCACCTTTCCTCCACCGCTATCTATCTCTTCGCTTTGCTCTTGTTGTGTCTTCTCCAATCTGCTTTCTATTCTCTGCGCCAGTTCTATTCTTTTCGTCTCTGTCTTTAGCTTTTCGTTATCCCACCTCTTTATTGTCTGTGCCTTTCTTCTTATCAGCTTTAGGTTTAGGTGGCTTGTCATCGCCACTAGATTGTGATCCGTATCCGCATCCGCTCCTGGCATGGCTCTGGATGTTTTTACACTATTTCTATATCTTTCTTTTACCATGATGTCGCTTCTCATCCCTCGGGGATTTCCACGTGTATCGTCTCCTCTTTTCCCGTTGAAACCATGTGTTTGTTATCACCATTTTCTGTCTCTTGCAGAAGTCCACCAGCTTTTGTCCTCTTTCGTTTCTTTTTCCCAATCCCTTTTTTCCTACACAATTTCCCTCTCTTCCTTCTCCCACTGACGCGTTCCAATCTCCCATCACTACTATGTAATTCTTCCCTCTCGTCTTTCGCAGTTCTTCCTCTATAAACTCGTATATCTCCTCCACCTCTTCTTCGTCGCTTGCCGTTGTTCACCTGCACTATCTTGATGTCGACCGGTGTAAAGGTTTCAAATTACCCCCTCCTAAACATTACCCCCCCGGTAACTTGAAACCGATCTCAGATTACCCCCCGGAAACTAGATTTGCATCAATCATCGCATTTATTGCACTAATAAAATCAGAAAAATCATCCCGCTTCTTGTTTTGGTCTGCAGAATATCATCCGTCATCCCACTTCGTGTTTTGTTATCAATATTTTGATCCGAAAAAATATAGCCTCGAAGACATTTTCTCCATTGTAACTTCGGCGGCGATTAGTATTTTAGTTACAGATGAAAATATTGATAACAAACCACGAAGTGGGATGACAGATGAAAATCTTCAGACCAAAACAAGAAGCTGGATGATTTTTCCGATTATTTTAGTGCAATAAATGCGATGATTGGTCAAATTTACAGTTTTCAGGGGGTAATGTTTAGGAGGGGGTAATCTGAAACCTTTACACCGGGTATGCTTTAATTTCCACCACAAGTATCCTATCCTTGTGGTTCTCAATTTTCGTCACACATCCGGCTACCTTCTCATTTAGTAGCACCGCCACTCCACTTTGCCCATTTCTTTCTTCAGTAGCCTATATATCACTCTTACTCCCTCGCTCATGAAGTCTCCTTCATCCTTCCATTTCACTTCTGACAATCCCAAGATATCTAGATGGGCTTTTCTCCCTTATCACGTTTGCCAGCTTCCCCGCTCTTCTCATTGTTCTCACATTCCATGTTCCGATATTTATCTTTTACTTAGTAGGTTTCCTCTGAGTCCCTCTTGTTTCACAAGGATTTCTCTGGATTACGACCTGCATGGCCTTGCCCCCATGCCTGCCGAACGCGACTCTTTCCACCATTGGTTGGATTGACCCGTTAACGTTGTTTACTTATATCTGTAATTTTGTCATTGGCATTGTCTTTGGAAAAATAGAGAGGTGGTATCCCGTTGCCTTCCTCTCGGTGTTTTTTTATTGAGACACCATCTCTAGCGTCGTGTCCTCCACTGTCCGTCCTTTTCTCCCTTCTCCAGGTGTGTTGGGTTCGCTTATACCGGCGAAAGCTCGGTCGTCCACCACGCACTTTGCTTCCACAGGGAGACCGCGAGAAGGTGGCGTGGTGGGCAGCTGAGGGCAGAGGCTTTTTGAGACGCATGCCACCCCCATTTCCACCATATGTATGTATGTATCATTATATCAAGGTGCTCGATATGGTGTACAAAATGCCGCAGGTTATAAGAAATATTTCGTTTGCTAACCTTAGACATAGGAGAATGTAACATCTTGCAAATACATTTGTGCAAACGCCCAAATACATAGGCCTACATATTCACGTGCACACATTATTATTCCTTCATTAAGTAAATGCATTTAAATAGCGCCTCTTCAAGGGGCTACTCAGAGGCGCTCCCAACCAGAGCGCCCAAATAAAACTGTCACATAGATCTACATACATATTACATAGGCTTACGTACGTAGGCCCTACATATATACATGCATACATGCATGCATGCATAAATACATACATACATACATACATACATACATACATAGTTTATATACAATGTCACACATACATACATACATACATACATACATACATACATACATACATACATACATACATACATACATACATACATACATACATACATACATACATACATACATACATACATACATACATACATACATACATACATACATACATACATACATACATACATACATACATACATACATACATACATACATACATACATACATACATACATACATAGTTATATATCTCCATAATATCGATTCATTCGTTCATATGCGCGTAGGCCTCTACTTGCATGCATACATACATTTATTCATCCATGTACATTATTTTACATATCCTACATTAGCCTACATTGCTAAAAATCATGCATAACACACATTTATTCATGCATGCATAACACATTGCATATACATACATGTACATGCTTGCAAACCGTCAAAAACGCACGTAGGCCTACGTATATGCATGCACAGGCCATGCATTTCTGCAAGCAAGAAATCGTGTTGATATACAATATATTCTATCTATTTCTGGAGTTTATGTAGCGCCCCTTTAAGATAACTATTCAGAGGCGCTCCCAACACAGTCAATCATACATAGCTTGTGTAACACGAAGATCAACATCGCGATGCATTCTGGTCTAGCCTACCGTCAGTTCGAATTTCTTTGAACGGAGAAAATCGAAGAGAGATGTTAGCAGACGGTAGTGCTTTCACTATGACTTTCTCAGGACATGATGTACCAATGGATTGTACGGTTGGCGGTGGCACCTTCTGATTGGCCCAGAGGAAGACTATGCGATCAACAGATGACATACAGGCATAATGTGCCACTGCTTGTCGGAACGATGCCAGACGGTCGTAGGTCATCATGAGAACGGTAAAATTATTGAGGGAATTATTATCTACTGAAACGTCGTAACCGGATTTAGACATCGCGTTGAAGTCGGGAATAAACATCGGATCGCATTGAAGTCGATCTGACGATGTAGGATTGATTATGAATCGATTACGAAGGTTTAACTTTTTCCTTGGAATAACAGTTTTGTATTGCAATTCGTAAATTTCTAACGTGACCAAGAAAATGATGGTGAAGAGAAGCAGATGTTTCAGATGTCTGGACATTTCGTTTGCTCTCTTCGCTCGTAAATGGGTCAATATACAGGGTGCACCAAAAAAAAGACCCCCCTAGGTTTTTTGCCAATATCTTGGCCAAAATTAAGAATTTTCAAATGAAATTTTACAGGCTTATAGACAATTTATATTTACATATGATGGCCAGATTTTATCAAAATATTTCAAACAGAGCAAAAGTTATGCCACTTTTAAGGAGGTGACCCCCAGTTTTTTGACGTTTCAAAAACGAAACGCAGTTTTTTTAAGGTTTTTTGCGAATATCTTGGCCAAAAATACAAATTTCGTAATGAAATTTTACAGTCTTATAGACAATTCATATCTACAAATGGTGGCCGGATTTCATCCCAATATTTAAAACTGAACAAAAGTTATGCCACTTTTAGTGAGACCACCCACCGTTTTTTGACGTTTCAAAAACGAAATGCAACAAAAAGTGAAAAAAACACGATTTTTAAGTCTCATCACAAATAACTGTTGTCAAATGAACTTGGTAGTGCTTCACAACTTGTGTTCAATGTGCCCACCACCCGTGCCAAAACTTATTTTGAGTCTCTATGCAGAGTTCTTCATGGACCTGTTGACTATCTGACAGATTCCTTGTTATTTCTAATTTTAAGAATTTCATTGTCATCTTGCTATGTGACTTCTCAGTGACGTGCAGCTACGCTGGTACCCTGTTTATTTTTTAAATAGTAATAATAATGATCATCTGTCAATATCAAGGCTATTTTATAATAATTATTTGAGATGAGACTTAATAAAATCGTGTTTTTGCTGCGTTACGTCTTTGAATTGTCAAAAATTGGGGGGTGGCCTTACTAAAAGTGGTATAACTTTTGTTGTGTTTGAAATATTTTGATGAAATCTGACTATCATATGCAGATATGAATTGTCTTTAAGCCTGTAAAATTTCATTACGATATTCTTACTTTTGGCCAAGATATTGGCCAGAATAATTAGATTGAATTTTTATTACTTTTTGTTGCGTCGCGTTTTTGAATCGTCAAAAAACGGTGGGTGACCTCCCTAAAAGTGGCATAATTTTTGTTCTGTTTGAAATATTTTTATGAAATCTGGCCATCATGTGTAAATATGAATTGTCTTTAAGACAGTAAAATCTCATCTCAAAATTCTTACTTTTGGTCAAGATATTGGCAAAAATCTTAGGGGGGGTCTTTTTTTTGGCGCACCCTGTATATATAGGCCTATATAATTATACACCGTGATTCAAAATAAGTAAGCCAAATTGTTTTTCAAATATCTCTAACGCCTGATAACATATCATGCTAAAAGTTTCCAAATATTTAGACAAGTGGACCAAGAATATGATTCCAAAATTTCATGAGATAAAATTGAACGGACAAAAAGATATGAATCCTTCAACTTCATATGCCGAAATTTCAGTTTACAAGCAATTTTCCCGTCAGATTCAAGTAAAAATTGAACGGATAAAAAGATATGTATCTTTCAACTTCATCTCCAGAAATGTCAGTTTTCAGCAAGTCTGTTATGGTGTTCGGTTGCGGTTTTGATGCTTGACAGTTCCCAATTTTGGTCTTCAGTGATCCTGGGGTAAAATTAACAGAGCCTATTATCGCGACGTTCTGCTGTCACAACATCTTCCACCTGTTGTCAGAAATCTACAGTATAGCCCCAGAAGGCTGTTTTCTTTTTCACAGAACAGCGCCAGCCACATGCAGAGCGAAGGAAACCATCGAAATGGTGCGCGGACGATTGACCACCGGACGATTGACCACTGCGGACGTTTGATCATCGCACAATTGACCACCGGACGATTGACCACCGGACGATTGACCACCGGACGATTGATCACCGGTCTAGTGGTGACTTAAATTTATTAACTAATGATGAAAGAAAATATAGTATTTACCGCTAGCAAAGATAAACATCGTCGGCTTCTTTTAATTCTTATATGTAGACCTGCATACATGTAGGCCTAGGCTACATGAAATAGCATATCACAATTATTAAGTAGCCTATATACAGTGTATACAGCGTATACACGCATTCCAAATAAACCTCCTTTTGTTCTTCACCAAGGTCCAGCGCAGTCCATCAAATATATATTTTCGCATTTCACTTCGTATTATTATTCGATTAGGCTACATATTAAATAGAGTATGTGATACATTGAGTCTGTGTCGTAAAGCTTTATAAAAATCAAGTGATGGTCAATCGTCCGGTGGTCAATCGCCCGGTGGTCAATCGGTCGATGATCAAACGTCCGCAGTGGTCAATCGTCCGGTGGTCAATCGTCCGGTGGTCAAACCCCCTAGAATCATCGAAATGCTGACAAGAGAGACGCCATACTTCATTTCTCCCACATTATGGCCTCCGAACAGCCCAGATTTGAATCCTGTTGACTGTAAAGTGTGGAGCGTGCATGATAATTCTATTCTCTACATATCTGGAAAATTTTAAGATGATTAATTATCAGGCCATAATGATAATGACAAAGTTTTTGACTTACATTTTTTTAATCTAACAGAAAATTGCTTGTAAACTGAAATTTCGGTATATGAAGTTGAAAGATAGGCCTACATATCTTTTTAACCGTTCAATTTTATGTCTTGAAATTTTGGAATCATATTCTTGGTCCAATTCTCTAAATATTTGGAAAATATTAGCGTGATACGCTATCAGGTATTAGAGATATATGAAAAACAATTTGGCTTACTTTTTTTGAATCACGGTGTATATATGCTATATATGCGTGTGTCTGCCGTAGCATATTTTGCATAATATTTCCTTTCTGCTTCCAGTTCGACTCCGTTGAATCCTAAGCATACAGATCCTTCCGCGGTTTGGATAATCGATTCATAGATTTATCATCCCATGTAGGCTATGACACACAGCAGAGTTCACAGTCGGTCTTCTTTACAATGTAGCTGGTATCACGCAACCTAGAAAAGACTTGCATCAACAGATGAAAATTTACGCATTCATATTTATCTAATATTGGACTGCGCAGTGCGCACTGGAGCATCTATGAGAATCTACCATAAGGATCGTTACAATCTGCTGAGTTATTGGCTGATATGATGACAGATAAAAATTTATGGCTGATTTATATCGGAAGGCCTGCAGTATTAATTGCTTAATTTCGGTCCGTTGATATTTACACTGTGTCGCGGAAAAAGAAATCCATTTTGAAAAAAATATGAAAAAATAGCAAATAGTCATCGATTTTTACAATTCAAACACCATTTTAATCCTGACATATTTGTCTAACAATGGCGAGGATATAAAAGTTCCCGTCGCAATAATGACGTTCTAATGACGTTATTTGCATCAATATTCATCTAGCATGTTTCGGTTGGTGTATTGGCTCTTGTCCGATTTAAATCATAAATGCTAAACAAATCTAAATGCCATTCGCAATTATGGATTTCATTTATTCATTCATTCATTCTGAGAATTTATATAGCGCCTCTTCAAGATGCATGTAGCCTAACTATTCAGAGGTGCTCTTTGCCCTGGCCAGATGTTAAATGTAATTTCGACAAAATAAAAATAGTATATCAATTTGCAAAAATAAGACACAATAAGCTGAAAGAAGAGTCACTGTTGACTGGCACACACACACAGGTGGAACCAACCAACAGATTCCAGTCTGCAGCCGAGGGATGGTATGGATGGATGTTTGGAGTCTCTATAGACAGGCTGCGTCGATAGCGTAGCGCGACGACAGTTGACATCGCTCGCAAACACGGTGACGCTGCCTCGACGATGGAAGATGACGCCCGTACGGACAAATCGTCGATGCACGAGGAGTAGGCGGAGGTCATTCGTCGCGTCGGTAGATTGAAGGGCCGCCAGTGACTTACGGTCGAGGTAATTCCGGTGACACGCGTTAGTCATTCTCCACCGAAATGTAAACAAGGCTACAGATGGCATACGCGGTCGGCGGCGGTCCGTGCGGCTGAGGCTCGACCGTACATCGGAAGGATGGGCCCGGTGGAGTCACATGGCCTTGTCGACTTGCTGACAAATTGTGACAATAATACCTCAAACGCACAAAATCCTTGGCAAAATCAAAGATTAAGTCCGGCACTCGAACCTAGAGCCAGCAAACTCCAACATCTGCGAATTTACTGCGAATATTCAGCGTTAATATACACATCTGCTTCTGGATAAAGTAACAGAGTTTGCGAATAGTGCGGAGTAGTTTTGAAGACATTTGGTGCGTTGCTTGAAGTGGTTTGGTCTGCGACTTAGCGAAGTCCCTATCGAGAGGTTCTTGGGCGTTGCAATGTGTGCATGGCCTAGATGGAAGACTCCGGAACAGTTGCAATGTTCTTTGACGAGGAAGTTCATGAAAATATCTTCACAGTTTTTGTTTCTGTCTATATCTTCTCGTATCTTCGATACGCACTTGTCTTCAAACATCCGAAGATATTCACGGTGAAGAAAGGCTGCGGAAGTAAGTATCATGCTGTAGCCATGCTTTCCCGGCTTAACGACATAGGTTGTATTTGGTGAGTTATCACTGTGCGCTCTTAATTCAGGTCCGACGATACCCCAAGGATACTTCTGCTCAAAACAAGACAACAGATGATATAATATCAGCAAAACACGTGATGTATCATTGACGCACAGATCTCAGTGACATATAGAATTGATTGAGCGGACCTTGCTTCTGTCCAATTTCTCCTCTACCGGTTCTCGCTCGCCTGCATGCTTGGCGTTTCATTCGTACAGATCTCAGTGACATAATAATTATTGTGTTCAACGTAGCTTAATTCGAAAATGAAAGTTTTCTAAACTACACAGACGGAAGCTGTGCGTCTAGTTATTTATTTTCTGCAGGCATTTGACATTATGCATTTAGCCTATATGCACGCCGGTATAAAGTCAACGTTAGGAATTTCACTGATTCTTAATTAATCTTAAAGACCGTTTAAAATTAGCGAAACCGAATCAAACGTAGCTGGATATGATATTGTCCTCTGTCGACTGAAGTCATTCTGTAATGTGAAGATCTCGCAGCAGAGGGTTTAACACTCACCTTCCACACTTCGAAAGCATGTTCCAAATCATGTTGAGGTATCAACTTGTCATCGTCAACATTGAAAACTCCTGCATGCAATCACCGAAAGGCATAGGTCTCATATAGCCTATACATAACAGTTTATGGCAATGCTTGTATTATGTAGATATGAATAATAATAGGCATATTTTCATAAATTATAGGCATACATGTATTTATTTGCATATGCGCCATGGCTAATTGTGAAGCAGCGTCTTGCAAGAACCTCGCGATGGCAATCTAAGCGATTCACAGAGACGCGAGTTGAGATGGTTTACAAAATGCTTCTTGGACTGCAAGAGTGCAGGTTATAAGAAATATTTCGTTTGCTTAATATAGACATAGGAGAATGTAAGATCTTGCAAATACATTCGTGCATACATACATACATACATACATACATACATACATACATACATACATACATACATACATACATACATACATACATACATACATACATACATACATACATACATACATACATACATACATACATACATACATACATACATACATACATACATACATACATACATACATACATACATACATACATACATACATACATACATACATACATACATGCATACATGCATACATGCATACATGCATACATGCATACATGCATACATGCATACATGCATACATGCATACATGCATACATGCATACATGCATACATGCATACATGCATACATGCATACATGCATACATGCATACATGCATACATGCATACATGCATACATGCTTCTTTGTTATACATGCATACATGCATACATGCATACATGCATACATACATACATACATACATACATACATACATACATACATACATACATACATACATGCATACATGCATACATGCATACATGCATACATGCATACATGCATACATGCATACATGCATACATGCATACATGCATACATGCATACATGCATACATGCATACATGCATACATGCATACATGCATACATGCATACATGCATACATGCATACATGCATACATGCATACATGCATACATGCATACATGCATACATGCATACATGCATACATGCATACATGCATACATGCATACATGCAACATGCATACATGCATACATGCATACATGCATACATGCATACATGCATACATGCATACATGCATACATGCATACATGCATACATGCATACATGCATACATGCATACATGCATACATGCATACATGCATACATGCATACATGCATACATGCATACATGCATACATGCAAACATGCATACATGCATACATGCATACATGCATACATGCATACATGCATACATGCATACATGCATACATGCATACATGCATACATGCATACATGCATACATGCATACATGCATACATGCATACATGCATACATGCATACATGCATACATGCATACATGCATACATGCATACATGCATACATGCATACATGCATACATGCATACATGCATACATGCATACATGCATACATGCATACATGCATACATGCATACATGCATACATGCATACATGCATACATGCATACATGCATACATGCATACATGCATACATGCATACATGCATACATGCATACATGCATACATGCATACATGCATACATGCATACATGCATACATGCATACATGCATACATGCATACATGCATACATGCATACATGCATACATGCATACATGCATACATGCATACATGCATACATGCATACATGCATACATGCATACATGCATACATGCATACATGCATGCATGCATGCATGCATGCATGCATGCATGCATGCATGCATGCATGCATGCATGCATGCATGCATGCATACATGCATACATGCATGCATACATGCATACATGCATGCATACATGCATACATGCATGCATGCATGCATGCATGCATGCATGCATGCATGTATGCATGTATGCATGCATGCATGCATGCATGCATGCATGCATGCATACATGCATACATGCATACATGCATACATGCATACATGCATACATGCATACATGCATACATGCATACATGCATACATACATGCATACATGCATACATGCATACATACATACATACATACATACATACATACATGCATACATACATACATACATACATACATGCATGCATAAACTTGCTTAACAAGATTTTTGAGCTTAAAATGAAGTTTCAGATGTAGCAAAGGCAAATTATTTTCCAATTCCGTTTTTATGGTTTTTTGTCGCTTTTGTTTTTGAAAAAACCACATTTTGTGAGAAAAACTACGTTTTACCCCGTTTTTTATTTTATTTTCATCGTTTTTTTTACATCTATGCATAGGCCCTACAAGCAAGAAATCGTATTCATGTACAATATATTCTATCGGCTTTGCTTTCGAGTTTATATAGCGCCCCTTTCACAACTTGCCCTGCAGTTTCCTCATATCTTCTTTCCCCTCACAGTTCGTGATCTGGGGCTCACTCTTGATTCTGAACTCACTCTGTCCCAGCATATGAACTTGGTTGCGAGGAGAGCCTATTATCAGCTTCGTCAACTCCAAGTGGTCTCGCTCTCTCTCTCATGACGCGGTGGTCGTCCTTGTCCACGCGTTTGTTACAAGTCGAATCAACAACAGTTGCTCCCTACTTGCTGGTCTTCCTCTTGGGGTTCTGGGCGACTTGATCGTGTCCTACGCTCGGCTGCTCGCCTTGTTGGGTGGCTTCCTAAATCTGCTCCTGTCTCTGCTTATAATTATGCGTGATGTGCTGCACTGGCTGCCTGTGTCCCAACGGTTCTCATACCGCATTGCTGCTGTGGTCTCTCGCTGTGTCCTTGACTGTGCTCTGTCATACTTGCGTGATCTTTGCTGTCCAGTCTCTGACGTCGCAGCACGTCGTGTGCTTCGCTCTTCGGCTAGGGGAGAGCTTCTGGTCCGCGGGCTCGCCTGGCTATTAAGCAGCGCCGTACTTTCTCGGTCGTGAGACCCACTGTCTTGAATGACCTAACGTTTACTATTCGCTCTCTACGTGTTGTCCATCCGACTGCGTTCTACAGGTATCTCAAGTCTTTTTTCTTTGGTCGTGGTTGGGCTGGGAGCGCCTCTGAGTAGTTCCTTGAAGAGGCGCTATATAAATGCTCTGAATGAATGAATAAATGAATAACCATTCAGAGGCGTTCCTCCGACCCAGACAAGGTCAAAGAGGAAAGCAACTGTGCATATACAATGGAATGAATGGATCATGCATAGCTTGTATGTAACTTACGAAGATCAAGATCGCGATGCATTCTGGTCTAGGCCTACTTACCGTCAGTTCGAATTTCTTTGAAGGTGGAAAATCGAAGAGAGATGTTAGCAGACGGTAGTGCTTTCACAATGACTTTCTCAGGACACGATGTACCAATGGATTGTACGGTTGGCGGTCGCACCTTCTGATTGGCCCAGAGGAAGACTATGCGATCAACAGATGACATGCAAGCATAGTGTGCCACTGCTTGTCGGAACGATGCCAGACGGTCGTAGGTCATCATGAGAACGGTAAAATTATTGAGGGAATTATTATCTACTGAAACGTCGTAACCGGATTTAGACATCGCGTTGAAGTCGGGAATAAACATCGGATCGCATTGAAGTCGATCTGACGATGTAAGGTTGATCGTGAATCGATTAATACGAAAGTTTGATTGTTTCTTTGAAATAACAGTTTTGTGCTTCAATTTGTAAATTATTGCTAACGTGGCTAGGAGAAAGATGGCGAAGAGAAGCAGATGTTTCAGATGTCTGGACATTTCGTTTGCTATTATTCAATACAGACGCAGATTCTTCTTCGTCGGTTTCATGTCTGGACAATAATCAATAATTATTCTTACATCGAAATCAACGTCGTCTATATAATATTATGCACACACGTCAAGATGTGCGTGATCGATTTTGCATCACAAAATCTACAAAGCATCGCATTTACGGACTAAAAATTATAATGATATTAATATTGTAAGCAGACATAATAATATAAGATGATGCTTCTATTATGCTGCCTTTCAGAAGAGCTGTCAGTGCAATCGACCTCGAGAGTAAAGGCAGGAGTTGAGACGAGGAAAAGATGAGGAAAGAGAAGAGAATGGTGGAGCGAACCGATGGTGGGCCGTGGAAGTATAGTTCTATATTCCATAGAGGGGAACCAATGCAGGCAAAGGATCTGAATTGAGCCATAGTTGGTCATAGGGTTTAAGAAAATGCGGCGTGATGTAAGCATATTAGCAGAGAGGAGACGAAGCATGAGATCACAAAGATGCTTCGGAGCAAGATCCAATTGAGACTTAAGAACCAAAGCAGGAACAACTTTGAATAATTATAGGCCTACACGTAGGCTCGTTTTGACTTTGCGGTGTCAATTAAAATCATTTTATTCAACAATACCAGATATTAAGTAAACAAGAAGCGTTTAAATGAACAGTTCAGTGATTGGTCGTCGATACAGTTCGTGATTCAGTGACACACTTTGGCCCTACTAGCTCAACTCTACATACAATGTCATGTAGGTTGCAAATAAACATTGCGATACATACTAAGCACGTAGGCGACTCACTATGTTAAGCAAACTGTCGTTTTTACATTACAAAACATAACTGCTGTTGGCTTACAAGTGGCGTAAAGGGACTAAAACTTTTCAATATCTGCCCAGGCATGTGATTTTTTATTGCTGTTAATTATTATTATAGCCCATTGTCATTCTGTTGCCGTCATTCTAGGGCTTGTGGTTCCCGATTATGATATAGCAATCACGAAAGTAGTCCTAAAGATCTAAACTGAAAGTTAGCTCATTCAGGACTAAAATAAGACTTGAAATACCGGTCCCTGGCAAAACAGATATAAGGCTAATTAGGCTATATAGGCAAATAGCCTATAGGGTAACAAAACACGACTTAAACTGAAAAACCATAATCATACTGTCACGATCCATACTGTTATGATCCGCTAGACTCATAATGTCTTATTCGAGCACATGACGTAGACCAATAAAGTTTATCGAAGAAGCTGATTGGATAGGTGGCCTGTTGTACCCCTGCCTATCAAATTCAATATTCGAGATTACACTTACCATTCTTCTTGCGCTTGCAGAGTTTTCATGTTTGCTCAGACTACGAGATGAGATAAGAACGGTTCATTCTGCGTTTTGAGCTCAATCAACTGACGCAGAAATAAATCCGACGCCAACGACGGAGCAACCACTTCAGAAACGAAGGAAGAGCCTATAATGTCTGGATGGAACAGATGTTATTGGCTGCCGTGTTTAACTTTGCCCTCGAGTTATCTGCAGTCTACATACTAATGAGACCACAGAACACTAAACATAAACAGAACCATGGTCGCCAAAAGATCCATTGTTTCGGGTGCGGTGAGAGGGCAGACCATGCCACAAATATACAGAATTGCCAATTCAATGTTTATGCTCTGAAATCTAATGTCAAGAAAAGTACTGTTGTGCATAGGCCTACAGTCTGTAAGTTTATGGGATGAGGGCTGAACTGAAGAACACTATAGTGACTGTCATATTCAGTTTAGACGCTTAACTATAGGGTGAACAGTGGCGTCCGTTAATCTTGCAGACATGGACGAATTCGAAGTTTTGAATTCGTATGCAGCGCATAAGTATTATGTGCTTTCTCTGGAAAAACTGTGGCTCGGTCTTTAGAACCTGGGATGATTCTGCATCGAAAATCAATGCAGCCAGCCGGGCAGCAGGGCGTTAAATTTACACTGAAAACACCCTCGGTAATCGTACTGTATTTGTTGCATTGGAATTTGGAATTCCTCTGCAGCGAAATGCGACGTCAACCTCGGCGTCAACATTGCCAGGCGAGAGGTGCACCACAGCGCAAACATGTAGACGTGGTGAACGAGGATACGCCGCTGTGCTTCTTTTGTCAGGGACTAGTCTACATTGAAAGAATTGCAGACGGCTGGTGCATCATGGGCAATGGGCATCAGCAGCGGCGCCAGAGGGGAGCTATGGGGGGGGGGGCTAAGCTCCCTAAAAATGCCGTGCGGTTTTTACATGGACAAATGAAATATTTCAATGATAAGCCCTCCCCTAAAAAATACATCCGCGAGATTTCAAACAAATTGACTAAACAAGGGTCGTCAGAAACTTTGGCGAATGAAAATGGAAAATTTTCTTCGCGATAATTCATCCCTCCCAAAACAGAAATCCTGGTGCCGCCACTGATGGGCGCTCACTGATATTCATGCAGTAGGGAAAAGCACAATGGTCAGAGGCTAAATGTTCAGCCAGATCATGGAAATGCAAAACAGGATACTTATATCATGTGTACTTTTTCATAGAGACGTCTATTTACCAGTTCCTCCGTTGTTTCATTGGTATCATTGGTGCTTTGGCGCGAAGAAATTTGCTAAAGACCAGAAAGTAGATTAATGGCTACTGATAATAATCAAACATTTAGGCTATTTAGAGTTCAATTACGCCGTGAAATTGTCAAAAACCAAGGGTTCTCTTTTTTGTCCATCCTGTGCAACTACACATTGTGGCATGTGGCATTTAAAGCATAGACGTCGAAGCTTTTAGATGGCAGACCAATGACAATATTTTACAGCCGTTGACATAGAAAGACCTCTGGAACACATAAACACTGAGCATTAATCAGTTTTAATGATACATGTCGGTGAAATAAACTTTTGTGCAGAAATGACGATTTAGAAAACAGAATAATGGCTACTGATAAGCAAGCATATTATTTAGAGTTCAATTCAACTCTAATACAAGATGAATATATACAAGTATGCATAATTGTATAATTATATTGATGGAAAACATCTTGTTTTTATGTATAATTATACTATTATGACCAACATAATAAAAAATACATAGCATTTTAAAAATAATTGCATACAGATTGTTCATAATAAATATTTATTATCATGCTTCCTTGAGTATGTTGCAAGAGATAATAAACTGCAATTGGACAAGTTCGGTGCTGATATATAATTGAAATAGAAATAGTTTCACAATAAAATGTGTGTGTGTGTATGTGTGTGTGTGTGTGTGTGTGTGTGTGTGTGTGTGTGTGTGTGTGTGTGTGTGTGTGTGTGTGTGTTACGCATTGGTCTCTCAACGGCGTTGCATTCTAGCAAACCTAACAGAAGTAACAAATTCATCGAATAATTGGATGAAGAACTGAGACAGTTGTGCAATAGTGAGTAAAGTTCCACCGAGAATCAGACTCAATGCTCCACCAACGTCGCAAACGAGTGTGAGAAGATTGTATGCTGGAGTTGTTTGGATGTCGATGTAGTTCAGCTCAGAGTAGAAGATATTCAGGAAGGTTATTTCCTTGCTCAATCTAGACAGCGCCAGATTCCGTCCCTTGAACTGCGACTTCTGCGACATGTAGCTAAGGAAATGGTCTGAGAGAGGACTTGTCGAGATTGAATGTGGTGGATAAGTTGGTTGATGGCATTGAAGAGGACAACTGCAATTGCGACACGTTCCAGAAGTGATAAACGATCTCATGGATTTTGGCACGCAGGTATTGTACTCCTCAAGAGCGCATGCGCGAGTTACTGGAACTATAAATACACGATATGAATATTGAGACAGATTTCCTAGACTTCTGATCAAACCTGACAACTATTTTCAACGGTCGATAAAAATCATTGGCTGCGTTCTGAGTTGCTTTGATCTGAGTGCATGCACACATACATACATACATACATACATACATACATACATACATACATACATACATACATACATACATACATACATACATACATACATACATACATACATACATACATACATACATACATACATACATACATACATACATACATACATACATACATACATACATACATACATACATACATACATACATACATACATACATACATACATACATACATACATACATACATACATACATATGATCTATTTCACATGCCTTATTAGTAACAATTTATGCAAATGCCAGCAAAAAAGTTGGTCTGGTATTGACGAGCAACCAAAGAAATGTACAATGATATTTAAACTGATACACATATTATTAGATATATACCGTCCATCTGAACCGGTCGACATCCACACACTGACGCCAAGTAATGTCCGAGACATAAGCCCATGCATCTCATGAAAGTGTAGTTTTCTGCGGAACGACAATCGCCATACGGCAACGGCAGCATAGACACCTATATAAATAGAGCAACGAAATCTAATATTAACGGCTCAATACTGTTTGTCTGTTTGCCTGCCACGAGTTGTCAAGTGGGCATGCATATAAAATCATATACTTACTAAGTCTTACTGGATTCTGAATAAACAACCGCAGTACGTCGGTCCTTAGGCAAAACTATATTAAGCTTATGTTAAACAGCGTGAGAAAATAGAAAAATATATTTAAAATCTTGAGGTCAAATCAACACACTATCTTGACACATGTGTCATGATACTTGTATTTATATTTTGTGTATAAAATGTAATTATACAATAGATATATGATACATGTCACTAAACTTCGGGCATATACTGTATTATGTATGTACATGTAGGTGAGGGGACTTTTCACTGCGGTTTCTGCACTGCGAGCGCCTCTGAATAACTTAAGTTAATTAATCTGCGAGAGGAGAGGATGGCGTCAAGATATGACGTCATGTCATCTGCTCAGCAATGGCGACACGATATTTAATGTGCAACGATGAAATGACTTCTTAAATCTAAAAGCGCTAACTACCGGTAACCGCATCGATTGTTAAAATGTCCATATCTTGGGTTTTAAAGTGAATTGAGAGCTGAAAATAGTGGCTTTGACACACACATTTGTATGAAAACAATTTACAAAAACTTTCGTCGCTCGAGAACCTGCAGTTTAAGAGCCTTTCTTGGGACACCCTGCATCTTTACAGAAGGACAAACTTACGCAAATATATATTAGATATGAGTAACAGTTAGGCTTTTATATATTGCATATATATTATATTATATATATATATATACATTATATGTGTGCGTCATGCGCGTGTAGCACTTGACTTACGTTTCGAAGTGAAAATGCAACGGATGCTGAAACGCCAGTTCCTACTCTCATTCCTATTTCCGACACAAGTGGCAGCTCGTGTGGATCATGCAAGAAAACCTATGAGAGACAATTATGTGCACAATTCTTGTTTTACGAAATCTGATAAACTGTCATTAGAATTTTTTATATAGGGGGTCTAGCGGCCTATGAAATGCTCTGAGATGCAGTCAATGATAACCAGATTCATTTAAATGTTATCAGGAAGGCAACATTAATCAGTAACCAGATCCATTTAAATGTCATCAAAAAGGCAACATTAATGAGTAGGGACCTATTACAGACCGTGGCTCTAATCTTGAAGGTGACGAAATTGCAGGATTTACCGGCAAATAGGCCTACACGTAAAGGTAACAGAACCACAAGGAACAGACCAGTGCGCTCAAAGAATGGAATTAGGGACGGTATGATATATATATATATATATATATATATATATATATATATATATATGAGGATGATGAATACTAGAACTTAGAAGTGTATTAGAGTGAATTCCTGCAAGAGGCTATGCAAACAATTGGCAATTTTTAGACCACTAATTTGCGCAAGACATTTTACACATAAATGTCTGGTTTTGGGTTTGAGCCGAAATTGCAGGATTTACCGTTTGAAGTATATTACTATAGAGCCACTGTATAAGTAAGTAAGTAAGTAAGTAAGAATTTTCTTTAATAGACCACCAGCAAACGCACAGTAGTTTACAGAGTCTACAGCACAAATTAAAAGTGAATAATTATTACTAATGTTGTAGGTCTAAATTACATGGCACGGAGACAATGAAGGACGTACCTTGTATCCGACACCTGGAGTCATGACCATGTAAGAATCAGATTGATTGGTCCATAGAACAAGACGAAGTCCTTCATTCGCTCCAGGATCAGTCGTCATGTAATTCGTTCCAACTGAAAAACAATCGACAGAAAACTTTACTAAGCTTTGCGAATCATGTCTTGTAAATAATTAGACAAATGTAAGATCCTTGATTATCAACGATGCATGCAGTGTGTATCGTGAGACAGTAACGCAGTTTGGAAATGTTTTTTTAATCGCAAAACAATCTGAGTTACACATTGAAGCTAAAGAAAATACTAAACGATAAAACTTCAAAGCAAAATTAAAATTGTGAGATTGCAAGAAACATTATGAAATATTAAGCATTAAACATTTTTCAAATTAACGTCATTGTACTGCGACTTCTTAATGCATCGGTCAAAAGTTTGCTAAACAATTGCAAGTCGTCTTTGAAACAGACTCAGACATTTTAATAATCCTAATCAAACTCAGATTAGGCCGATATTAGGCAGGCCTTCATCTGACGGGGTCTCGTATTCCTTTCGTGTCAGCCTTAGTGGTTCATTTAAGAGCTAATAAATTCGGATCAATTAAACTTCTGCAGACTTGCCACCGAACCCTGTTTCGTGCTTACCTGGGTTGAATGATGCACAATATTCGGGATTCGTCTCTTTCTTTTCAGTGGCATCACTTAAATTGCAAGGCTGGTTCGCGAACGAACACTGAAATATAAACAGGAAATAAAACCTTGATTTTGTGTTTGCTATGAAAGTAAAGGAAATTATTCATGTAAGGCGGAAACATTATTGTGTTTGTGATTTTGTGTTTGCTATGAAAGTAAAGGAAATTATTCATGTAAGGCGGAAACATTATTGTGTTTGTGATTTTGTGTTTGCTATGAAAGTAAAGGAAATTATTCATGTAAGGCGGAAACATTATAGGCTAATTATTATATTTCATATAAACTGTGTATCTATGATTTCCGGTTGGTTGTCTGTTAACAAAATTATGAAAGCTACGAAACACTTAAATTATTTAAAATGTTCTGGGAATTGGCTGACAAATCCCGGAGCTCAATTTCAAATCACAACCCAATTTTTCTCAGGAGCTTCGACACTCTGGCCTGCCACTTGCTGGAAGATGTTCACACTGGCCCGCCACGTGTTGGAAGATGTTAACTAAAAAAGATTTGACACCCCTGCCCTAGGAGATGCATATCCCGCTAACAGGGACACCTATTTACATGTGCAATTTCAACTGATGGCTAAACGGTTGATATCATGAATTGAACAGTAGGCTAAAAGCAGAATGAAATGACAATTAATGTAGTAAACTTAACTAAAAAAACACACATACAAAACAAAACAAAAACGGTGCTTACAAGGTTAAACATCTTCACAATCATTAATTAAATAGTCACGTAGCTCGTAGCAGTGTCTTAGCCCTTAGTAAGCTTGATGCCTGCTGAATATGATTAGGAATCGAGTACCATAGGCTGCACCTGGTCCAGTATATTTAATAAAGAATCTGCTTGAGTTTAATCGAGCGGATATGGCACGATAGTGAGAGGAGTTTCTAGTAGTGTAATAGTGTATATTAAAGTGACATATGAAACGATTGGGTGCTACAAGGTCTGAGTCAGTGACGTGTTACAGTGGTCTTACTTCGAGTATCATGTCCTTCAGTTTTGGAGTTACATAAGTGTAGAAGAACTCCCAGTCGAAATCTAACTGTGAGAAGTTCAACGTTGTCAAGCCGTCGACGTGTAGGCCTGCATCAGCAAACGGTGGGTAACGGACTGAGGCGTAGTTCTGTATACTCGGACCTTAAAGCATTCAACAGAGACTGAATAAGTCTAAGCTTATATGATAATAATGACACAAATTATTCATAAATTAAATACAATAATGCATTCTTTACATCAACCTACAAAAAGAAATTGATAAAAATCAGCAACAATTTACTTTAGTATATTTTGTTTATGTATTATTATTTATTAATTCTTTCGTTCATAATACACCGTGATTCAATAAAAACTAAGCCAAATTGTTTTTCATATATCTCCAATGTCTGATAACATATCAAGCCAAACTTTTCCAAATATTTAGAGAATTGGACCAATAATATGATTCCAAAATTTCACGAGATAAAGTTGAACCAAGAATATGAAATAGTAGGCCAAATGACATAGTATTATAGTTGTTCTTACAGTATAGTACTAGACCCGCACAAATAATTACGTGTAATGAAAATGGCTTTAAGAATATTAACGAAAACAAACTGAAATCGATTTAGTTACCAATAGAAAAGAGATTTTTCTTGCTGATGATAACTTCGGAACATATGGTGACTGTAGGAAAGCGTAGAGATCGGTTGTAAGCCACTCGATAGTCGACGATGGTTGGATATGTCTGATAAAAGGTGATACGGTCGTAGATCTGGTAAACCATGAAAGCTGTTCCAAACAGTAGAAGCATCGTCCACACAACCTTACGGATGATGGAACCAATTTTGTGGTTTGATGGTTTGAATAAGTAAGACAAACCCACAATGGAAACTTCATCTGCAAAGATTTCCATCCGACGTTTCAAGGCCATTTGCAAGATCTTGCGGAAAGTCATTGATTCCTTATCCGTGATGGATATATCCATCTCCCCCTTTATCTCTTCCATATCATCATCTGGATCTTCTTCAACTTGACCCGCCTGGCATCCCTCAAACTTTACAGAAGACTGACTTGCGGCGGAAATTCTTCTGCTTTGTCTTGACTGTATCCGACTTTCATTCGCTGCTGATGACTCTTCGTCTATGCTTCTCTCTTTAATAATTTTATCTCCGTCGTCGATGATCTTATTTGACGACGACGTTGTTTTGCCTTCTAGCATGTACTCGATAGTGAATGGATGACTCATCCTCAACTTCAACAACAAGTTTACTTCACCAATGATAACTATGTAGCCTAAAAGAATAAAATATTATCAAAATAAAATATTGCGTACAATAAATACAGAGTGGTCCAGCATAAATGCATCAACCTTGCATGCATATAACTCCGCCAAATTTTGGAATTTATTTATACCTTATGCGCCAAATTAAAGATACTTCAATTAAGTATTAGCCTTGAAAAAGTCCAACTGGTACCAGTTTAGGTTTTAATAACAATTCTCGGAGCAGCGCTATCTATCCTATTTTGTTGTCATTATACTGACGCAATAATTATGGCGCACAACGATCCACACCCGCCAGTAACCTTCGTCCACCCTGCAGCAGTGCAGCCAGATGAATAATTGAGTCTTTGCAGAATAAGGTAGGTACCTGGTAGAAGACGGTTAGAGGCTAAACAGTCGACCAGAGTATCCATAACATGACGCATTTGCAAAACCATTGTCGGAGCACTATTTTTTAAATTTAGCTTTTGCAGTTCAAGCAGAGCCACTCAACAGCAGCCTCATCGGCCTCATGTATGACGGGCATCCGCCCGGAAAGAGAGTTGTTATACAGTCATTTACAGTGTGCGCCATAGTCTGAATGTTCCCACAGCTGCAAAGGGGATCCGTGGCTTGGCCCCAACGGACCAGGTTGGCAGCGCACCGCCCCTGGCCCGTTCTGAAGTGGTTTAGCGTGACCCACTGAGCCCGCGGGAGGTTATAGCCCGGGGGTCAGAGCACTGTCAAAGAGGCTGTCCTTTTTTAAACCCGAACATCGTCAACATTAAACTGACGCAAGAGATCACAGAACTTCCGCTATGGTCCCATGTCGCCGATGTTATACGCATACTACATGTACATGTATATAGAAAGCCCTAAATGATAAAAACTGCACGTATCAACTCGTATAAAAGTGCTACGCCATGCAATGGGTGCATGTCAATATTATGTCTGGAAAATGCCAAGTTGCACAATCATGCAGGCCTGTGCAAATTTCTTTACGTCACCAATATAGATTTTTTGTATTATCAAGCTGAAAATGTTATTATATTGTAAGGATTATTCCAGTTAATCAAAGTCCAAAACATCATGACTGGTCCATCAGTAGGCTATTTTATGTTAGTTGCCATGCTTGGCCCTCTCCTCCGTTATAAAAGTTTCGAATAGGCCTATGTCGTTTCTTTGCAAGACACATCAATGGCGAAGAAATGAAACTGTCATCTATTGTTCATTCGCTGATTCATTCATTCAAGAATTTCTATAGCGTCTCTTCAAGATTTCTATGAATACTGTGTTCGGTATAGACTACGGTAACTCTCTCCCATCCAGCTGATTTTCTCCATTCTTCTCCGTGCCCGCGTTTTGATAGCCTTCAGTCTCCTGATGTCCTCTTTTCTCATGGTTCATGTCTTTGTGCCATACAGCATCGTACTACATATCTATGCCTGATTCATCCTGAATTGTATCGCAATATCGAGGTATGATAGTCATGCATTATCAACTGACATATTTATAATATGCTGTTAAGTAATGAATAGGCTACTAAAATAGCATTGGAAAGTACTGCCTGACCCCTTTAAATTGTGTATGTCTGACTTAATAAATTCTGTGTTTCACCTGTAGGCCTACTGTACACCATTTTGTACTGTCCTCAACGACCTTTCATGTCGTTATTATTATGACGACGTTAAACTGCTGGTTAAAAAAAGAATCTGCAGATACATGTATGTTGGCTATAGGCCCAACACTGATACAAACCTTTAAACTATAAACCAGTAGTAATGTATAAAACCGAAATGATCCCTTTGTGCCGCGATAAAGGACCACTTTCGACCAAACTACAATGTAGATGACATGCCAGCATTGAGGGTTGGCCTCTGAAAGACCATCACCTCTTCACTACGTGTTTTTATTCTTTCTAGATCTGTTCCTACATCACTGTCTCTTCACCGATACTCGCATTGGAAACGCAACAGAATGGTAATTCACTGCTGTAAGCGGAGCCATAATAGTTTCACATTACATCACATGTGAACGGTGCTATATAAGTTTCACATTACATTACATGTGAGCAGTGCTATATAAGTTTCACATTACATTACATGCGAGCAGTGCTATATAAGTTTCACATTACATTACATGCGAGCAGTGCTATATAAGTTTCACATTACATTACATGCGAGCAGTGCTATATAAGTTTCACATTATATTACATGCGAGCAGTGCTATATAAGTTTCACATTACATTACATGTGAGCGGTGCTATATAAGTTTTACATTACATTACATGTGAGCGGTGCTATATAAGTTTCACATTACATCACATGTGAGCGGTCCTATATAAGTTTCACATTACATCACATGTGAGCGGTGCTATATAAGTTTCACATTACATCACATGTGAGCGGTGCTATATAAGTTTCACATTACATTACATGTGAGCGGTGCTATATAAGTTTTAAATTACATTACATGTGAGCGGTGCTATATAAGTTTCACATTACATCACATGTGAGCGGTCCTATATAAGTTTCACATTACATCACATGTGAGCGGTGCTATATAAGTTTCACATTACATTACATGTGAGCGGTGCTATATAAGTTTTACATTACATTACATGTGAGCGGTGCTATATAAGTTTCACATTACATCACATGTGAGCGGTCCTATATAAGTTTCACATTACATCACATGTGAGCGGTGCTATATAAGTTTCACATTACATCACATGTGAGCGGTGCTATATAAGTTTCACATTACATCACATGTGAGCGGTGCCATAAGCTTATAAGTTTAAAAATTATTATATAAAACATTATGATATTACGATACAGTATACAAGCAACGTGCGTTGAACCTTATTTCTATGGGTGCACTGCATTGCTCCGAAAATCAAAGCTCCGAAATTCACAGCTCCGAAAGTTAACTGTTGAGAAATCAAAGCTACGAAAAGTCAAAGCTACGAAAAGCCAAAGCTCCGAGAAGTCAAAGCTCCGAAAATCAAACCTCCGAAAATCAAACTTCCGAAAATTGCTGAGAGTTTTTAATGGTCGGACTTGAAAGAGCAGGAATTTGAATCGCTTTTGTTTGACCAAGAATCAAAGGGGGCTAGCTTTGGTGTGCTTGTGAAACTTCAGCGAAGTTGAATTGCTTAGAGCTGTATTAAACGTTCCTCAGCATTAGACTGTTACGCATCAGCGATTACCATGGCTTGCGCCGTGTGATGGGTGAGCCAGGAGTAGCTGCTCCACCTGGAGGGCTACATGTACGTTGCCCTGTGTGTCGTTCAATCATCGGAGACCTTGTCAAGCTACATTTTGCTGCATAACGGGCACATTTAGGATTTATGTATAACAATAGTGACAGTCTTGTGTTCTTCTGACATTCTTGTTGAATATTGTAAGAGCCAATATAATAATATTAATATTATATTCCAGAGAACTTATATAACATTATTCTTAATATTACACTATTGTATCCAAAGTTTTATTGTGTCCGTCAGTTTATATTTTATTATAATAATAAAATTTAAAGTTTAAATGAGCTTTTACATTTCGAATCACTCATGCCATGGTAATCGCTGATTTTCGGAAGTTTGATTTTCGGAGGTTTGATTTTCGGAGCTTTGACTTTTCGGAGCTTTGAAGTATATAATCTTTTGAATTTCGGAAATGTGATTTTCGGAGCTTTGATTTTCGGAGCTTTGATTTTCGGAACGGTGATTTTCGGAGCTATGTAGTATACCCATTTCTATTGCTTTTGTATAAGAATGGACAATCAACAAAACCATCATTCACGATTTCCTTTCCCTCTCTCTTCATTTACCCAAATCCAAACAGCTGGGCTAATTACTTACTGCGTCGTAAAAATTATTTCAGCCATGGTTTCATCAAAACATAATATAGGCCTATATATATGTATACTGTATAGCCTATATATATATATTATGATATTATGTTTTCATCAAAAGGAACAACATAATTGGACGAGGACCTGGTATTATATTCGCTTACTCTTAATTTTCCACCTAAAGTTCACCGTTCGAGACGCTCTCTGCAAAGTCACAGAACTGTACAATTCTCTAGAAGATCCCTACAGCTACTGCGAGTAGAGGAATCTTTTCGGTCTATATTTTAAAAATTGCTCTGTTTGCAAATTGCTTCAACTTATTTAGCTTTATAGGAATATTCATTAACAATAATAGGGCCTACGCGTGACTTAAAAGTTCATCAAAAGCAATATTTCGCTCCGTAAAATGTGCTTTCAATCAAACATGAAAAGCTCCGTAAGATGTGCTTTCAATCAAACATGAAACGCAACTGCATCAGGCTAACCCTGCGTTGCAATGATAACTAAGACGCTGCTGTTCATAATTATTCTTTCCAGCAACTAAGCTAAGCCTCAGCCAGCCTAAGCCATACGAAGAAATCATTAAAAGTGAAATGGCTGTGGACGACGACCAATCGCAACTGCCATAATCCTTGCATTGTAACTGAACAAAGCGCTATTATAATACATGTACTGTCGCGTATATGCCTACCTTATTATTATGTTCGCGTGCTCTGTCGCTTGCTTAGAATCTGATCTATAAACTTATAGCACGACGACGTCTGGCGATACAGTCATACAGATGTATTATAATGTTCAATGCTTGAATGGTTAAGACAATTAGCAGGCATTCATATAGCAGTTAAGCCTACTCTTTGAACTCTGCAGTCAAACATTTATGGCCTACGTTCAAATGATTGGTGGGTCTTCAATATGTTTTTGCATAAGGTCGTGGCAGTGCATTTTGTGAAGAACCCATTTGATGCAAACTCCAAACGAATCATTCGACAATTGACCATTGTCTAGCTCTTTCGCAGGCTATAAGACTATTAATTAAACTATCCTTAACTAATGGATGCGGTTCGCTGCACTCGAAATGTGGCTTAAGCTAAACTTCATTATGTCAGTCACTCAGCGTATACGTTAATCGATGCACTAATTAATCCGAACGAAAAGGTCAGGATTCGATTGCGTTCAATTAAAACTCTCCAAAGCACATTTAACCTACTTGCACGAAATTACTCCAGAACACAACCGGAAACAAAGAAGGCTTAAGACGCAGCGTGTAAAATGGAGGAGGGCGAGATGTGTAAACGGATGAGTTCACATACAGAAAGCCATTGATGTAGCCGGGTCCACCTGAGCCGAGTCCAAGTCAAGTCCAAGTCCATCTAAGTCGAATTCGAGTTGAAATCGAGTCACTAAGTCCAAGTCCATTAACACCAATATCAACTCAAGCACTGAATTCAGCGGCATAGACACAAAATAACGGTAGACCTACTTTCAACTATTAAATAGTTATGCATAAACATATTGCGAATCGAATTCATTCAAATTGAATTTTAAAACATTAAATGATATAAAGGTGTCTTTGATTTCTGGCGCAATGGGATGGATAAAAATGCCTCTACTGCAGAATCCACCCCAAGCCACCGCGGAGGAACCTTGAGCAAGTGATTCACTCGCAATATTATTGCTCGTGCGCTTCGGCGTGAAACTCCGATGCAGTGTCCGCGCTGTAGTTGGGAGAGTCTCTGAGTAGTGAGCTTGGAGGGGCGCTATGGTAGATGCGAGAATGATGATATTGGCCCTACTCGTTTTTATTGAGAAACGAATAAAAATAAATGAAACTATGCAGTGAGAGATTGAGATGGTAATTCGTATGACATGAATAATTCTGATAGGTTGGCTACTTCACGTATAATTTATGTGCAAAAATAAGCATAGAATTATTAAGCCGAGTAGACCAGCATTGTGCAACTAGCCGTCACAGTTATTTCAGCTACCAATTATGGCCTGAGGCAGAGTCTGATTCACTTAGCATAGTCGTATAAAGAAAATCAATGCAACCGGTTGTGGTACGGTTGTAGTCGGGCGTATAGCGTATATTCGTGGAGCTGAAAGTTGCAACGAAGCGTAAGGTTAGATATTATGTCGTATTGTCGTATAGTTTGACTTATTATCGGAGACCATTGTTGGTGTTATTTCTCCCCTCTCGTCGGGTCTGCAGTAATGGCAAGCGTCCAATGATCTTGCGGTCTCCTCCTGAATTCTAAATCTACTCCTCACGAAAAGGTTGGCATCATACGGACTACTCTGCTCGAGATTGGTTTTCTATCTACACAGACACTCCAAGTTGATGGTCAAGATTTAGATATGGACAGAGATCGAAAATGGCAAAAAAATATTACATTGACTAGCTCAAAATTGTAGAAATAGCGACGCCATAAAAAACGCAGAATAGTGTCATTTTGCTGCAGCATTGAAACTTGAAAGCACACTTTGCACAATAATAACAAATAGCTGGAAAATATGGAATGTACTTGCAGTTTGATTTCATCTGTAGGTATTTCACTGCTCCAAAAATGCCGAGGCCGATCGTTCTGACAGTTTCACTGTTGGCAAACTGTCTGCTTGTCGCTTTCATCTGTCTCTATCGTCCCAACATCGGACCAAAGACCAGCCAGCCCTATATGAGCAATTTGCCAGAGAAAAAGAAAACACTGAAGTTGGAATTTATTCCAAGACATCCGGTAATTTCATGCAATGACCTTTTCACTGATAAGCCAATCAACGCATTCAATATGTCGACAACATTTGACCTTCTGTATAAAGAATTTCGTTCTGAAGTGAATGCATCTGTTGATGGAAAGACGGGACCTGTGGCTGGTTACTTCGACGGACATTCATTTCTGCTGCCAGAACAGTACAAGGCGCTACACTATATGGCTAGCCTAAAGTTTGTTCGTACAGTCTGTGAGACCGGTTTCAATTACGGTCATAGTTCTTTCAATTATTTGACAGCCAACGATAAGGTTGTGGTGCATTCTTTTGACATTGGTCAGCATCATTACACGAAGCACATGGCTGATTATTTAATCGCTAAATTTCCAGGAAGATTTTTTATTCACTACGGAGATTCAACGAAATCAGTGCCAAAGTTTTTACTGAAAAATCCGGACATTAGATGCGACTTGATTTTTGTTGACGGTAGTCATACGTATGCTGTGGCGAAATCGGATCTTGTGCACTTGATTAAAGTCGCTGGAGATGAGAATATTATCGCTATGGATGATTATCCTACGAGCAATTTAGGACTTTATGGAGAGGCATGGGAAGAATTAGTTTCTAAGGGAGAAATTGAAGAAATAATGCGTTGTAAATTTAAGGAAATTGTCTACGAACATACGCGGGAGGCTGGATTTGTACTTGGCTCTGCAGTTAGTCGACCTTCCGACAGGTATTCTCTGCATGTATAGCCAATGCCACACACAGTAACTGAATGGTTGCTTATGACACTCATACGTAACACGTTGATTGTGTTACAGTAGGAGTAATGGCCTAATTTACCAAGTTTAACACGTGGTCATGTATGAACTTTGGATCTACGGAAGCACAAAAATATAAAATGCGGTAGCCTATTGTTGTTTAGCAGTGCTCATTGAATTGGTTTGTATTGCTCATTTAATTATAGTCTTCTTTGATTTGGCGAGTTTATGATATTTTGCTTGATGAAACGTTTTCACGATTTCACAATTTTGAAGTAGCCTACTTCGATTAAATTTTATTTAAATTGTATCGTAGGCTCTCTAATGTTCTTCTGCTTTGTCAGTATACGACAGCAACAATAGTCCTTATTCTGGCGTTTAATTAAGGGTTTGTGTAGTTGCAAACGACCAACTTCACTCTGTGCAACTCGCGGAGTTAGAGTAGGCTTCGGCCTACAATGTATGTACTTACTTGTACTTATGCCTACGGTATAGGCCTATTGCTTGCTGCGTTCACAAATGGAAATATGTTGTGTCATCATGTCATGTAGTGTGTATTCTTAGATGTGAACGACTGGAACATTAGTTATAGGCTATGGTATAGCTACCAATTATATTCACGGCAGACTCATGCCTGCAGCTATTCTTGAGGAGGGCATTTTCTCAAGGCGCTTCATGAATATTCAAATAGACTAATATGCATACATGTAAGTTGCCTTTCTCCGAAGGGGTGTTACATTGACTTGACAATATAATGTGATGGACTTATGTAACCAACCCAGAAGAAGAGATTGTGCAATGTGCATTGTGCGCGGCATCGTGCGTATATAGCATTGTTTGGTACTCAACCAGTCAGCGATTTCGATCAACCCAGAATCGCTGGGCATTCAAGGAAGACTCGTTGCAAAAGTAAGCAATTATCGTTGTTCTGACTGTTACTAATATGTAGTGGGAAACACGTTGGAGGGAAATAAGCGATCACTCACCCTCATATGCCGAGGCCGAAAAAAATGAAATCGCTAATGCTTCATGCTAGTGACTGCATCAGCGATCTTCTGCATGTGCATCTAACTGAATCGCATATTATTCACATTAATTTTACGAATATTTACCATCCAAGTCTTCCTAGAATTTAATGCTTCAGAATGTCTTATTAATCGACATCGAACCGAACTAAATCACCGCGAACTTTCCAATGCATTTCATGGACTATTAATTAATGGAAATATGGTGCATAACGGTGTGTCTAACGTACATAGGCTATAGCGTTTGCTAATTTCTCATCAGGCTTGTTATGATAAACTTTTCCTTATTGCGCAATTATTTAGATTAATTTCCTATAATATTTGTGTTTAGCGTGGAGATATCCAAGTCTGGACAAAATCAGTTCTACCGATCGGCAGCTGGGCATTTGCGTTTCTAAACACAGGCACAGCTGTTCCAACACTGTTCTCCATTCAACTGTCGGACTTTGGTCTTCGAAATCCGTCTGGATACAACATTACAGAAGTATTCGACAACGTTTCCGTTGGAATATACAAACCAACAAGCAAGATTTCTGTGAGAGTTAATCCAACGGGCGTGTTCTTCGGCAAAGCAGTTGCTCTCTAAGCACTTCATTACTTGAGTAGCATGGGTTAAACCATGCTTTATTCAATATAGTATAATGTTATTTTTATATTAGACATTCTATTGTTTCAACGTTTGCTGATCAACCATGTTGTAATATTCTTCAAATGATGGTTTACTATAATACTTTAAATCAATTGATTTTAATAGAAATCAACGGACAGAGTTTAATAGATGCAGTTTAATAGAGGGCATTTTCTCAAGGCGCTTTACTTTGTTCCAATCATGTTCGTATCCAAAAGTGATGGGAAGGGGGATGGTGAGGGGGAGGTAGAATGGAGGCAGGGAGAGAAGGTTGGAAGCTCTTTTCAGCCACAGCAGCGCGTGGCCGGGTACGCTAGTAAGTAATAAGGGAGAAATCTATCGCTGCTTTTAGTGGAATAGACGTACCTGTGCATAGGCCTACGTAGCCTACGTGTTGCCATTCGTAAAACAATAAGCAGATCTACCCGAGTACCCGTGTCTCTGGACGATTTTGTAAAATGAAAACAGGGCAAAAGGAAACCAGTTGTTATACATTTGTCATCAACTATGCACCAAAAGACTATGCTGGAATATCTGGACAGAATAGATCAGATAAATTCAAATTAAATTTTTTTTCTACTTCAAAAATCGTTAAAGCCAAATTACAGATCTGTGCAGATATTAGATAGGCATAATATATCAGGTTAAGAAAGATCAAAATGTGGTTTAAATGAATAGAACATTTGATTTTTAGCTTCTAAATGCTCTGATTCGATCACCTTTATTAGGAATTTTATTAGGAATTTTATTAGGAATTTTATTAGGAATTTTGTTTGGACTGGCACTATTATTGCGGACCCATGATACCGCATACTATAATCATTTCAGTCAAATCTTCTTACAATTTGAATTGTCTTTAAGAATAAATAATTAATAGTCGTAATTTTCTTACTAATCTAGCTGGTCAGCTAATTGGGAAGGGACGACAAACGATTTTTTCATGCATCACTGTTGAGAGCTCTCTGAATATTAAGCCTGCAGTCAGTGATAATTTTATACATGTATGACACAGTCTAAGCAGGATTCAAATAATAAGGAAGGCAATAGCACCCTAACCCTAACCCTAATCCTAGCTGCTAGCATAAGAACAATTCTATGCAGGGCCGGATTAAGGCATGTTCAACATGTTCGGCGGAACACTTTAGGGGGCCCCCACAAATGTGTAAAAAAATTTTTTTAGCAAATTTCAGCTACACGACAATTTTTCCAAAAATTTCGGCAGATGACTAAAAAAAACAAAAAAAAACAAGGTCATCAACTTTTTTGGCGGATGAAATGGTACGATTGTCCCAAAAATTTCGGCGGATGACTAAAAAAAAAGGGTCATCAACTTTTTTGTCAATGGTATGATTTTTAAAAAAAATTCGAATTTGAAAAATTTTTTAAAAAAAATTCCCGAACAGGGCCCCCACAAAAATTTCCGAACAGGGCCCCGACATTGCTTAATCCGGCCCTGATTCTATGTATTTATTTATTTACTTCTCGCATTAGCTATAGCAACTTCACGCTTTATATTCAGAGGCGCTCCAGGCTACAGTACGGACACTGCATAGAAGTTTCGCGCTGAGGCGCAAGAGCAATTGCGTGATGGAATTGCCCAAGGCACCTACGCGGCGGCTTGAGATGGATTTGAACCGGCGGGAACCACCCGGCTCCAAGGCACCGAGCACCACGATCACACCACCGCACCATAGCACCATAGCCTTAAGTCTGTGTATATTTAATTTAGACCTATGTTGCGATCATCGCGCCCTCTGTCATAGACGTGCGCTAGTTGCTGTAAGGTCACATCCAATGCGCATGCGCAGCTGTTGACATAAAAGAAGTCAGAACTAAAGAGAGAGGATATCATATTGATTGACTCTTGCTGACTACTTTCGAATCGACTTTGTGTCTCCTTCCTTCTCTAATCCAGTTTTCCATCAAACTTCTTCTTCTTCTTTACCCATGATCCATTTCAAGACAAAGAGAAGCAGGGTCTTACGGGGCTTTACGCCGCGCCAGAGGCTCAGCTCCATGGTAAATTTTCTGTAGGAGTTGAACATCTACTGTAAAGGACCTACATAAACATACCAATTGTTCATGATCTCATCTTTTAAGTCACGAAGACATGCAAAAAAATCATTTCGAAGTCGTCAAAAGTCCTTGACAAAGATTGTCGTCGACCCACCTTCTACTTGAGTTCTGGTTATCTGGAAATGATAAATGAGATCTTTGTCCCCATTAACAGATAATCATATATAATACAGCGCAAGATCATTGTTTACTTTGTTATGCATCAGTTTGTTCTTATTAGACCGGTGGATACAACTGTAGCTCTAAGCGTAAAGACTAGACTACTAGTCAGAGACGATGAAGATATTTACTAGAGTTATTGCCTTATCGATATTGATGGTGAGCTTCATTGTTTTAGTGACAATATATCTATATGGCCATCCATTAAATTTTCATGAGATTAGCAAATTAGGCGACAATTTTATCGATGGAATATCTGAAAGGACCAAACCACGAACGATTCCGTTACTGACAATCTTCACTACAATCAAAGAAACAGCAGATATACCACATCATCAGTTGGCGTTTAATATAGTCATGACAAATTGGCCTTCGTTCGCTCCTCATGTTCAACCTGTTGTGTTTCTGAATTTCACAAATTCATCTCTAGCAGACAAGATAAGACACGCTGGTTGGGATGTGCTGCAATTGGAAGCAACCAACAAAGCAGGCACACCGTATTTAAAAGACATGTTTAGAACCGTGTTCGACAAATACGAATCCATGCTCTACGGCTTTGCGAACGCCGATATCTTGTTCGACGATAGTCTTGTAAAGACTTTGTTGGAGGTACAGACCAAACTGAAAGAATTGAAAAACAATGTGTTAGTGATGGGTAGACGTACAAACGTCGATGTAGATTTGAACAAAACTATTTCGCTGGAGGATTTCGATAAGCAGCGTTTACGCGACGTTGCGGCAAAAAGAGGAAAGTTATTTCTCGAATCTGCTATCGACTATTTCTTTTTCACAAATGAAGGTAGGAATGTTCAATTGAATTCAACTGAATTGACTTTCCGTCTCGCTTCTTCGCAGCTTAAATTCAATTCACTTCCTTCAAAGTTCAAACGCATCGAGCTCAGGGATCATCTTTATTTCCGTTTCATTTATATCTGGGTGAAGTACATGAATACATGTATGTTGGATTGTTGGTGCTATTTCTGATTTGATTAAACACGTAAATTAACGCAATGAGAAGTGCAGCTCGTTGTTAATGAATCGTGATGAAGATATTGCTAAGAATGTTTTACTCAAGATAATAATTATTATTATCCTGAGTAAAACATTATTTATAGAATAATATCACTATTATACTCTATCTAGACCCTATTACTTACTTCAATGTGTAGGCCCTATATATACAGGGTGGCGCATAAAAAGTGAGACCGCCTCGTTAAATTTTTTGTATTATAATAATAAATTATGTTTCTGACGGTTTTTAAACTGTAAAATTATCCTTGCTCATTAACTCAGCGTGTGACGTCAGCATTTCTTGAACTTCCGGTTGGCATCTTCATGTTTTATGTCAAATTGATTTCGACGGTAGGCTGCGACAGCGCTTATATTAAGAAGCGGCTACCCGAAGTTCGCTATAGAATGGTACGGAATATTCTGTGTGCGAGTGAGCTGATTTTCAGCCAGGATGATGATTCTCACAGCCACAATACAAGAGTCAACAGAAAATTTAAAGAGAATCTTGCATATCACGAAGAACAGTGCAGCGCATTATGGAGCAAAGTTTGCAACTTCAACCGTGTATACAAACGCGTAAATTAAAACACGGGCAGCGAAGTCAACAGTTAGTTGGCATATTTCCAAAGAGAAAAGTGTACGAAGCATTTGGTTTACAGACGAAAAGACATTTATAATCTCGTCACAATGGGTTAATTCTGAACATGATCGTGTTTATTCTGATCATCTGATGCAAGAAAAATGTTCCAGCAACGAACTCGTCACTCATACGCACACAAAGCCACACATGAACATTTCAGTCGTTGCATCATGGTTTCGGTAGGTGTGTCTCGGATGGGGAAACAAGTAGCCTACATGGTGATTGTTGAACCTGGAACTAGGATCAACAGTGAGTGTACGGTACCTATTGTGATCACGTCTTAAGACAAGGATTGCTCCTGGTTATTCTAAACTGGCCATTGTTGAAGAGTGGCAAAATTTCCATCGGCGGTTTATAAACAGAAGCATTGACCAGTGATGCCGACGTTTAGACAAAAACTGCTGACCACCGAGGTGGACACATTGAATTTTATTTCTGATTCTGTATGAATAAACATTTGGCAACAATTTACTTGTTTTTTGTAGAAGAAAAAGTTCTTAAATAATTTATTATTCGAAATTATGCTAGGCGGTCTCACTTTTTATGCGCCACCCTGTACATGTACAAACTCAATGACAAGGCTGCAGATTTAGATCATCTTGATTATTTTCGGTCATGCAAGAGTTGTGTTGAAGGAGTCTGCTGTTTGACTTTTGTTATCAGTCGCACAGGTGGCGTTAACCTATCTGCTGACCGGTGTCACGATATAAGGTATCTTCGCGAAACAGTCTCAACCTGTCTGAAACTCTGGATTGGAAGAAATTTTCTAATATAAAAGTGCATAGGCTATATTTTCTTGTTAAACAATTTAGCAACGGTAATACCTGCTCACCTATAAATTTTATGCGACTGTAGCTCAATTCACACTGAACGGGAAGACTTTATTTCGTCGACTGAAGAAATAATGGCGGTTCTGACTCGGGAAACAAAGAGGCCAAGCCGATCAGAGGACCTAAGAGGACGCAGCGAAGTAGCCGAAATGGGGCGAAGTATAGGGTCACGAAGTTATTTCGGAGCAAGACCCGGTTGAGACTCGAGAACCAAAATGAGAACTTTAAATTGTATAGGGCCTACGAGTAGAGAGTGGAAGCCAGTGAATTTGTTCAGCCATGAATGCAGAAATATGTGAGAATCGAGAAAGACGGTCAATGAGCCTAGCAGCAGCATTGAGTACGGACTGTATAGGGTAGCTATGCGAACTTCAGGAAGGCGAACAAGGACAGAATTGCAAAAGTCAATCCGAGAACAGACGAAAGGCGTGAACAGTAGAGGTAGAGGTCGATGTTATGAAACTAAAACTGCTTCTGAAAAATCGTATACAATGCCAACAGTGTCCTAAATGCGAAAATGAATTGAGAAAATCTGAAGAAATGAAAAGATATAGCTAACTTTTGGTGACAACTTATCCATTTCAAATGTTTTATAGTAATCTTAAGCGTAAGTTCCAAACTCCTAAGGCATCCCTGGAAATCCAGGCGCAGGGCACAACTTTATTCACGAGAGCTCTTAACTAAAATGAGATTGAACCAATTTTAACTAGTCACCCAGGAACCCGCTGTGTAGGCCTACTAAAGAAATTTGTAGCCGACTCATCATGCAGTTTAATTAAAGCCTGCGTGCTCACCATTACCGTGAAAGGCGAAACTGATGTTGCAAACCCAACTAGGCCTACGCGTTTACGGGCTTCTTGTACATGTAGGCTATGCCTAGCTGTAGGGTTGATGAGTTTGACCGCAATATTCATTGCAAATGCCATAGGCTACATCATTCATTCATTCATTCATTCATTCATTCATTATTAGAATTTATATAGCGCCTCTTCAAGAAACTACTCAGAGGCGCTCCCAGCCCAGCCACGACCAAAGAAAAAAGATTTAAGAGACTTGAGAAATAAAGATTGACTGGTCAGATGGAGGAGATACAAACATTTGCAAATAATATTCACCACATTTTCTACGGGTGTATAATGTACATATATATATAGTATATATATATATATCCAGACACAAAGATATACACAGTAGGCTACTTTCACTCTATGAATCTGAGCAGGAACCTATACATCGTTTCTATCTCTGCTCAGCTATTCTGACTGGTTCGTAGTATGACTTGATGACAGGCAAGGTCACAAAAGGGCGCAACACGGACGATTCAAGTATATAAATTATATAATAATAATTATATACAATACATATGTGTGTATATATTTATAAATTGCAGTATGTATGTAGGCTTACACTCCTTTGTACACGGTTAACTGAGCGTGGCTGCTTGGACTGGATGCATGTGAGTGTGTGTGTGTGTGTGTGTGTGTGTGTGTGTGTGTGTGTGTGTGTGTGATTGTATGATAGGTGAGAAAGGGGCGGCATTGAGTTAGTTCGTTAATTGACGTGCAGCCGATAAGGCCGTCTGTGTTCTAGTTAGATGAACTCTTAGGTGTGTGCTGTAAAATTTGTTTCAAGACCTTTACTTGTTTTGTGTTGATACTGAAATGTTTGTACACTTTGAAGAGTTGTGAAATAAACGAAGTTGCATTTGAGAAACTTTTAGACGGACATTTTTGGACTCCACTAGGAAAATGTAAAAATTTATAGACGATAGGTTACAATATTTTAAATATAGGCCTATACATAATATGTGTATATAAACTATATACTATACGTGCATACATGTACATGTATATATGTAATATTCTAATAAAAATATCATAAGTGGAGAACAATCTGTCCAGCATGCTCATAAGATTCTAGACAGTTCTTTAAGGGCAAAGGTAAAAACTGCCTCAAATTCCGACCAGACAATAATGTGTTGCTGTATGCCAAAAGTTCACAGCACTGGGGATGACTCCGAAAGTTTTCCGAGAACAACGATTATGTTCTAGATATAGCATAATTTGGTCGGGAAATTGAGCCAAATATATTAGCTTAAATTTTTTATAGCATATATTATATATATATATATTTAGGCTAAATATATACTAAAGACCGACTTGCTGCAGAGGCTGGACTTTTTTGACACCGATCAATTCATTAATTCATTCATTCGGACATTTATATAGCGCTCCTTCAAGTAAAAAACTACTCAGAGGCGCTCCCGACTCCAGCGCGCCCAAAAAGAACAGTTTTAAGTTTAGTAAGTTTAGTAAGGAGCGATCCTGGTAGAGTCCCAGGGTGTACGCGCAGCTCAAAAGGAAGGCTATTCCAGACCACCGGACCAACCACAGAAAAGGCTCTAATCTTCATGGTAGCAGTACGAGCAAAAGGAACCTAGAGGACTCCCTTATCAGCAGAGCGTAGCTGACGACGTCCTTGGATACCCAATGTAAGGCTGCATAGCTCTCGGAGGTAAATTGGGGCGAGGCCCTGACAACATCGCCATACCAATGCAGACACCCTGAACTCAATACGCTGGCGAATAGGGAGCCAGTGAAGTACATCAAGCATGTAGTTTGAGACATGACCATATTAACTAATTTCAGGAATTTTCCCAATTAGGCGCGCAGCAGAGCGCAACACCCGGTCAAGACAAGTCAATTTGCTGAATGGGAGGCCAATGTAGAGCGAAGAGCAATAGTCAATGCGAGATGTAACGAAGGAATTAACTAAAAAAGAGTAGCAGCAGATGTAAGAGAACGGATGACAGTGCGAAGCTGGCGCAACTGATAATAGCAGCCTCGTGCAAGACGGTGAAGTTGAGGAGCAAAAGTGAGCTCTTGGTCAAGTTGGACACCAAGGTCATGAACCGTGGTTGCAAAGGTAAAGCCAGGAAATTCAGATGCAAGAGAAAAGAGATCAAGCTTGGCAAGCTGCTGCCGTGTGCCCAACCAAAATTTTTTTGTCTGAGATGGGTTCAAGCGTATATCTATTGGATGACATCCAAGCTTCTAGAATCTAGAGCATAAAGTCCCACTCATTATTATCAGAACCGCTTTGATAGCATTAGAAGGGAGGCAATGGGTGTAAGCCTGGACGTCGTCTGCATACTGCTGACCCGAGACCGCATGAGCCGTTAGTAGTGTGGCAAGACCTGAGGTGTAGATAATATAAAGTATGGGACCAAGGACTGAACCTTGGGGTAGACCATATTGATCAGATCAATAGATTACTCTTGCGCTTAATGGATATTGAGAGGCACTGTGGAACAGAGGTAGTTCATTTCAAACGTTTTACCTTGGTAATTTAGACTGGATTGACAGAAATAAGATTATAATCAATAAAGTAAAGTGGTATCTTTTACTTTGTAGGTTGTTCGATGAATTGGACTCAACTTGCGAACGTGGTAATTGGGCGTCCAGCCTATGACAATTACCTGGTTGCCATGGCAATTCGCCACGGAGTTAATGTCGTCGATTCCACGAACACTGTCCTAGCTGTTCATATTTCTGAGCCCGGAAAAATGTTTCATGGAAGCAAAAACAAGGATGCTAGTTACAACACAAATACCATTGGGAAATTTAAGTACAGTGATGGTTGCGCAAACGCAGCCGGCCTCAGCACAGAGGAGGACTTTCTTGGCAACGTATTTATAGTTAAGCGTAAAAAGAAGAAAAATAAGCCCAAGAAAAACTAAGCAACAGTATTATACAATTACAGATAATTTGAAGCCAACACTTAATGATAAATAAAAGTATATCATTGGTGAACGTAGTATTGTTTATATTTAACTTTAACGGGAGTAATTTTATCTAATTTATTCGAAGTTTATTTAATAATACTGCGAGTGAGGAGTTGTTAGCGTATACGGCTGAGTATCATTTCAGAAGCTCATAATAGAAAAGTTCATATTCCGGCGCGGAACAACATCTTCTTTCTCAGCAGAATTTCAAATAAATATTATTGCGCTAGGAGATAGTAGGGCCTATTGCTAAATTTGTGTAATGGCTTCTTCAACGCTAGTTACTATAGATCAAGACATCCTCTCACTAAGTCTTGTTCTCTGGGAGTCTCCTCTGCACTGCCTACGTTCGTATCTCACTGATCGCTCTCAAAAGGGTCAATCTTGGTTAACCTCGCACCCAGAGCAGAAAGAAATTACGCCAATTATGAAATAAAACGTCACTTTCAAATATTGGTCCTGGTTTTAATATGCCTGTCTATTATTCTCTCTACCCATCCATATATCCATCTATACATCCATCCATCATATATCCACCCATTTATCCATCCATCGATACATCTATCTGTCTATCCATTCATCTATTCATCCACCCGTCCCCATCTACCCAGTATCCACCAACCAAACCGACCCCATGCATGTTATGACCCCAAACCCACCCACCCATCCATTTATTCATCAAACCATCATTACATGTCCATTGTCATCTCTATACCCATCCATATATCCATCTATGCATCAGTCCACCTTATATTCATTATCCACCCATCTATCCATCCATCCATCCATCTGTCCATCCATCCATCAGTCCATCCATCCATCAATCCATCCATCAGTCTATCCATTCATCTATCTATCCACCCATCTCCATCTACCCAGTCTCCACCCACCAAACCGAACCCACCCATGTTATCACCCCAGACCCCCCCACCCATTTATTCATCAAACCATCATTCCATGTGTATTAATGTGATTCACGATATAAATTGGGGAATAGCCTACAAGTTATTTTGTTGTTTCTAAGACATTGCAGACAATTTTTTTCATTTTGCCTTACTAGCCAATGCAACAAAAAAATTCAGTCTGTTTATGTTTAATGTTTAATGGCTCCCAATGTCCTGGAATCTGCGATACACAAATTGTGTATATTTTTTACAACAGTAGACCTATGCACTCTACACATTACTAAACATACAGCAGAAACTACACGCATGTAGACTAACTACATGTGTGCTATATCGATCTACTCAAAATGTATAAATTAATAAATATTTTGTGCTACATCAATATCACAGTGTGGATGGCTCCCACTTGACCACCAACATCAACACCATCAACATTTGCAGCCACTCTTCATAAAATTTAATGTCCTCGCTCGAGAGTGTATGAGCACAACACTTGGTTGTTTCTATGTCTACGTGTGAAACACGGATTCCAATTGGTTGATATGTTTGCCTACAGTACTTTAGCATTGCTTCTCTAAGACTGCACGCACAGAGCCTTAGCTAGATGTAGCCTATGTGAGACGTTTAATCTAAACAAATTTTATTTGCTGACGACAAGAAAGAATGTGGAATTGCGTCACTCACTCACTCACTCACTCACTCACTCACTCACTCACTCACTCACTCACTCACTCACTCACTCACTCACTCACTCACTCACTCACTCACTCACTCACTCACTCACTCACTCACTCACTCACTCACTCACTCACTCACTCACTCACTCACTCACTCACTCACTCACTCACTCACTCACTCACTCACTCACTCACTCACTCACTCACTCACTCACTCACTCACTCACTCACTCACTCACTCACTCACTCACTCACTCACTCACTCACTCACTCACTCACTCACTCACTCACTCACTCACTCACTCACTCACTCACTCACTCACTCACTCACTCACTCACTCACTCACTCACTCACTCACTCACTCACTCACTCACTCACTCACTCACTCACTCACTCACTCACTCACTCACTCACTCACTCACTCACTCACTCACTCACTCACTCACTCACTTGACAATGAATAGTCTTTAGATGTTGACTATAACCTTAGCTTTCATCACCACAGATGAGTTTATCACTCGACCAAAGTTGGCAGTTATACTCATCTATCAAATCGTCTGGACGACTGGATTAAAACGACCAGAACGAAAACCTGAGGCTGGCCATAATAATGATGTAGGCTACTTAGCTGTGCGTCTAAACAGAGACCTCTGTGGAAAAAAATCCACGTTCCTAATCTCCTGTGATGCTTTTTTAAAGCTCTCGCGAAAAGTTTAATCTTGACCATCGTGTTTTGTCCCCTTGCAAATATATTTACGGACCACTATGAGCAGAATACAGTATACTTATGAAAGATCTCTAGAAGTGTTTATACAGTGGTTTGCAGTTCTTAGATTTTTAAAGAGCAAATCCATGACCTGAGTGATCTATCCATGAACTCATGTCTAGGCCTACAGGTTTAAATTACAAAATTATCACTTCTGTCATTGTGCAGCGATCATGATAAGTTTCAAAAATGGTATAAGATAAAGCATAGGCTACCACAGGGTTCAAATCCTGTCACATGCTGGTTTTTTAAACTTGTTTCTTTCATAGTGGTTCAATGGCTCTACCTTAAAATACAGTTTACAGAATGAAAATATTCTTTTCTAACTGAAGATATAAGCTTAGGCCTGCTCGTTTGAAGTGTTCATTAGTTTAGAGTCAGAAAATTGAATAGAGTTTATGGATATTCGTTTCATCGCAAACCTCATAAACCCAAAAAGAATTATTCTGCGATTTTGTGGGTAATGAAGGAATAGGTGAATGTTCTGAGTCAAATAACGCACATGACATCAAAATCACTTTACTTTGTTCAAATTAAGGCGAAATCAAAGTCGTCTGCCAATTTGAAGAATATTCTATAAGCTTACTCTTGATCGCTCTCGCCTATTTTCTGCTTCTAGCGCAAATTTATAAACGAGCAACGACCGGCTTCTCGCCCCAGCGTAGCATATATGAATATAATTATATAGGCTATATATATTTGTAATATTTATATATATATATATATATGAATCCTGCTTTTCTGAGTCAAAATCTGAACGTCATAGGTCCTTGAAACAGATAAGTCATGTTGACCTAGAATCTTATTAATAGCGCTCCACTTATCTGGTTCTGGTTTTGCCAAGTGGAGGAGAAGGCTAAGTGTGGTTTGTCTTTTGGAGATATTTCGGAAGCTAATGACGAATTGTTTACCTTCTGTCTGAATCTACGAAGATTAGACAAGTTCTGCAGGTTTCTCCATGAAACCATTCATTACGATAAGAAGCGATGAAGATTTTTAGACTTTTCGTTGTTTTCTTGACAGCGATGATGTTCTTCATCATTGCAGCATACGCTCTATTCTTTTCCAGAAATCTAAAGCCAGACAATGACCGTTTTCATGACCAGATATCTCAGTGGTCTGATGAAACAACGACCCCACTCTTGACCATCTTCACTACAGTCAAAGAGACAGGAGTCAGACCTCTTCACCTGTTGGCATTTGATATGGTAACGAGAAACTGGCCTTCGTTCGCTCCTCATGTTCGACCGGTTGTCTTTCTGAATTTCACCAATTCATCTCTAGCAGACAAGATAAGACACGCTGGTTGGGATGTCTTGCAATTGGAAGGAACCAACAAAGCAGGCACACCGTATCTAAAAGACATGTTTAGAACCGTTTTCGACAGATACGAATCCGTCTTTTACGGCTTTGCCAACGCCGATATCTTGTTCGATTATAGCATTTTACAGACGCTATTCGAGGTGCAGAATAGACTGGAGGGATTGAATAACAATGTCTTAGTGATGGGTAGACGTACAAACGTCGATGTAGATTTGAAGAAAGCTGTTCCCTTAGCAGATTTCGAGACGCATCGTCTACACGACCTTGCGGCAAGAAGAGGAAAACTATTCTCTGTGGACGCCATTGACTATTTCTTTTTCACAAACGAAGGTAGGATTAACTTTTACACGCCAGCCTTAAGGAAGGTGCTTTTAGTGACATCATCATCTTCGTCGTCGTCATCATCACAGCGATGCCCCTCTGAAGATGTACTATATTTATTTCGACAATACGCTTCCAACAGTCGCTATTGCACTGTGCAGTCCTGCATTTACCGGCAGCTGCAGTGCGGACCGCTCTTGTTCATTATTATGTGGAAGGGCATCCTGTCGGCGTGCCTGAAGAGGCAGATAGGCCCACGTCTAAACAGCCGTAGTCTACTTGTTCGGACCATCTTCGGTCTTGTGTAATGCATTATTGTATGTCGATAGAATCCGCTTTGGTTTAGAGATTCGTGAAAGGAAGTTGCAGCATCTTCTCAGGTTCCACTGTTGTCTGTTGGTGCACTAGTTGTGGATGTAAAGTTTGGTTTTAGCCGTACTGTAGCCTACTATCGTATGTTTCTTTCTTTGCCCAAGCGGCGAGATAACGGATAAGACAGGGCGGGAAATGGTTTAATGGTAAAAGGCTAGCACGAAGCTAGAAAAAGTAAACTGTAAGAATAGGCCTATTTATTTTTTAGACTACCAGCAAACAAACAGCAGTTTACATTATACATAGCAATAATAATAATAGAAACATTCAAGTTATACCACATTTTCATAAACAAACTTCCTTTGCCAAAGGAATCGATTAGGTTATGATCGTGTGCCTGGGTCGAATGCTGTACCGAGTGACCTAAATTGTGATGAAAAAGTTTGTGAGGGGTGTGACAAATTAATGGTCGTTAGGCGAAGGACGCGGCCACAACGCACGCCAACAACGAAGTCAATTGCATATATTATGGTTGACTCAGTTCTATAATACTTCCAAGGGGCGACTTAAAACTTAATGAGTAGCAGGGCAGAGGGTCGCCATAGGCCTACAGTGCGATTCGACGCCTATTGAACTTGTCATCATCTATTATTACTCTAGTAGGCAATCTCATTATCTCAGTGAGTGGTTTTCAGTTTGAATTATTAAGCGAATAGTTTTACTATTTGAGATCCAGGACCTCGGTGTGGGTATCTTCTTTACTTACATTAGAACCAAGCTGTTGGTCAATTAACTAAGCTTATTTCCCTATTGTTTCCTGCCATATCTAAGTGACATTCTGCTGAACATGGAATAGCTCTTGTCTCGACGTCTTTGTGTATAGGCTTACTAGGCTCTATGGTTGATTTGGAGCATGAATATTTATTCATCGTAGCTGCGGAATGCTGATACATAATTTATTATAAGGAGAGAACATTACACAGAAGGAGATCGAATTCGTCAGCCACAATTATTATTCGAACATCTATTTTTTAAACTCCGATCAACTACATGTCTTCTCTGCATGTGATCACTTCCATAGGGCGCATACGTAGACATGGGCTAATAATTATATGTATACAGTACCGGTACAATATTCTTCCTCTCTCAGGTCAACTATAGTAATTCTCCAGTATTTCCATGACGCAGTAGTCGTCTCTAGTTCGAGAGACACGATTCACTGAGTAACAAGCTTAGATATGTTTTCTTGAGTTTAACGGAAACGCTGTCTATCGCCATAATATTATACAATCATATTCATGTTTAATATTTAATTCAATTCATTGGTGATGCTCTCTGACCAAACCTTATGTGACGCAATACCACCCGTGTAACGTCGTTTGTCAAGCGCTTGTTATTATTTTCAAGAATCATGTTTGCACACTACCTCCCTTTGCTGGATTTATCACGTAACTTGAGACTACGCGTTTTAATGCGGTCATGATTATTAGGCCTATTATTTTCAAAAGAGCGTAGATGGCAAATATGCAGAAAAGATTCGTACGCGTAATCGTGATCTACAAATTGCTAAAACGCCAATAAGTATTGACAGCCAAACGCAGGACATACATGTACAATGTTAATTAATTTAGGCCTAAGCCAATTCACGATTGCTGCATCGAGTCAAAGGTGTTGTCTAAAGGTATTGTAGGCTACGAGTCTGGTTTTGAGAAGGTCAGACGTTTGTCCATGTGCTGGAGAATGCCATGGCAGTCGACCAAATATTTCCAGCCAATGCAGCATACTCAATCCCTAAGAAAATAACTATAAACGCAGACCAAAACAGCGTTGTATAGACAATATTATAGATGAGGATTTAACAATCCTTAGACTCGATTTCAGTGAAAGGTGTAATACATTCAAATGACCAATGACTAAGCTTATCAAAGATTTGTTTATTTGTACCGTCAAACAGAACTGACGATGATGATGATGATGATGATGATAATGGTGGTGATGATGATGACGATGACGATGATGACGATGATGACGATGATAATAATAAGTCTAATGATAATGGTAACGATGATGAAGACCATGAAGAGCATAATGAAAATTCAGTTTAAAATGAAAATACCACAATATGTATAAGCTGAAGGAAGCTATTATTAAATTCGCAGATTCTTATTATAGGTGCACGCCTAGATATGTTGTCAATCATCTTCTGATCGTACATCTACAGTAACCTACTCTTATGTATTGAGAGCTTCGGCTAAAGGGACTCATCATAAAAAGTCACGATCCATTTGAGTAGCCACTCTAAACTTCTTGGTCCATCGAACAATAAGTCTACACGTGATTCCCGCAATTCATAGCGTGCTTAGCCTATATCAGCAAACGATCTAAGTTGTGCCTGTTATAACAGAACTTACAGAAGCACTCATCATGGTTGAAACCAAAAAGGGTAAATTGGTAGATTGAATAGATCTAAGCCAGTGGTTTCCAACCTTTTTTAACTTTAGGGTCACTTTTGTTAAGTTGGAGGACATGAGGGGCAAAAGGGTAAAATTTAATTGACTAAAAGAATATAGGCCCAAAGTTGTTATAATTAAATCAAAATAGAATTTTGATGTTATTTATAGACGTAAAAATAAAATAACTTGTATTAGAAGATAGTTATGTGTTCTATCCCACCCAAATTGTATTTTTTATATATTTTTGTATTTCTTTGAGAGACGAGGGCCATTTTTAGGCTCGGCGGGCCACTTTTGGCCCGTGGGCCATGGGTTGGGAACCACTGATCTAAGCCAATCAGTTAATCTAGCAACAGAATGGAAGGAGTGAAAGTTATTTCTGAATACCCGTTCTATCAGCTTAATATCTATCTATAAGGATGATTATTATAAGAATTACAGTGATCACTAAGCTGGATTTGACTGTGTAATTAATTATGGAAGCATTAAGCTGATATAGAACGAATTTTCAAAAATGTTCAAGATAATTAAGTTTAATTCTAATGTGCTGTCGCAAAAGTTAATCGATATTCGAAAGACAGAAAACATCTAAATTTCGATGCTGATTTTTTGCGCTTCGAAATTCTATAGAAGATTATAATTAATAGACGTCTACTGTAATAATATCGCTGACCAAATATCACACATAGTCGATTACGATTAGACTGACAATTATGGCAATACTATTATTGAGCTCTAGATCACAATCATTTGACTTATCAAAGATCATAATGCATGCAAGGGAGTGCACGATAGTCTAGCGTGATGGCTTGTCAGCGGTGAAGAGTTAGTGAGAGCAATTCATTAACATCACCAGTGGTCATCATCATCATCATCATCATCATCATCATCATCATGATCGTCGTCGTCGTTATCAATAACAACAACAAAAATTATCATCATCAACAACATCAGCAGCAACAACATCATCATCACATACAAAAGAGACTAGTATTAGTAAAACTTTGGCCCGCGGGGTGACTTTGGCCCAAATTGAAAAATTAGTTTGCACACCCCCCAGCTTCCGTAGTTATCACGTGGTTTTGAAATGCTTTACAGCTCATGATATGTCATTATATAACGAATATTTTAAAGTAATTTGATTGATTTCATTGTAATATTTGTTGAAATTTTCCACATTTGTTTGCAAGCCATAAAAAAGGAAAAAGTTTAAGATGTGCAAAATTATTTTTCTGGGAGAACTACCGTCAATAATACCATGGGTGACAATTACACTTGTCAATGTACATTATAATGGCATGTGGATGGTGCACCGTTTGTTCCGCGATGTCGCTAGTAAGTAAGTTAAAATGCAAGAACATTTTTTGGGGTGACTTTGGCCCCAGTTGGGGGTGACTTTGGCCCATATTATAAGTTACTGCTGACGATGTATATATTATGTTTTTGTCAAAATTAATAGATGTATTTGCTTAAACTTTCTAAGATATTTTGACTGGTTTTTGGTTGAGCATACTTTCTTGAAAGGTGACTGTTATAGTCACATGTACGAATGTGAACAATTTCATGGCATGGTCAAAGCACAAAATAAACGAGGAGCTCAAGTCAGCTGTTTAGCTAGAAGTGATATGAGCTGGAACTGGCCTTCAAATGTTGATAAGATATTACCATACAGCAGCAATTTTGAAAAATCGTCCTTCAAAGAAAACATTTGCACGAGAATTGCACCAAGTCCCTACGCCGAAAAGTAAATGGAATTCGTGGACATTTCATTAGTCAGTTGACTTCTCACTAATCTTTTTACAAGTCTTTTATAAGTACCAGTACAGTACCATAGTCATTTTGTGTTAGTTTTCAGTTTAGACATTGTTCAAAGTGATTAATTTATATTAAGAAGCAGATGGAGTTTACGAACATTACAATTGTCATAATTATGACTTTGCAGTAGTCCTTCACAAGTCTTTTACATGTAACAGTACCAGTACCAGTGTCATTTTTGTGTTATTATAAGTTTGTATATCTTTTAAAATACATTCCTTGGGCCAAAGTCACCTCAGCAATAGGTTCACTTTGTCTAATAACGGCAAAAACCACTGTGAGCCAAAGTCACCCCGCCTAATTGGGTGACTTTGGCCCACCTGAAAAAGCAAAAACTGTCATCACACAATTTTTTTATTGGACACTTCTTCTCTCTAACCCTATGCACTGCTAATGAAATTAATTGCTAGATCAGCCATACTCAGTCGCATTATCGTTTTATTATCAATACAAGTTGAAAATGGGCACAGAAGAAAATATTTTTGCATGAAAAGATCAAAACTGCAGAAGAAAAAAGAAATGTTTTAATTAGGTGCATTTCATTCCAACAGAGGCTTAGGTCATTATTATAATACTGCACATTTGCCAGTATACATTATTTGATCCACTGTGAAATTCTATGGCAGGCTAAACAGAATGTAATTGAAGAAATATCCGAGCAAAGTAGATTCATTTCAGCAACGATGAGGCAGACGACAAAATTAATAATTCCATTCAGACAACTGTTGGATGTCGAGTATTTAGAGCACCTTCGTGACCCTCCCTGAATGTCGTCCAATATCTTAGATATATTATTTAACTAACAGTGTTTATCAAGGTGATATCAAGGTAAGATTATAGCTTAAAATTTTAGGGCCTAACCCTATTTTGTCTTACGAATCTATGACATAATTACTATTTCATAGATTGGTAGGACAAAATTAATAGGCTTAAAATATTATTTTAGACTTCAGTTTGCCTTATGCTAAAGGCCAACATAATTATGATGGAAGACCATAAACACCACATTAGCGCATAATTATCACTTAGGACTATCGTTTTACTGGTGTCTTTCATGTGGCAACATGGAGCTGCTGTCGTCCACGTTAAATCAATCAGAATTAATATTGCACCCCTTCTAGATCCCTCGAGAGAGGTGTTCCCGTTGCATGCCAAGCGAGGAGAATCGTTTTCAACAGCGGGCAGAGAGACATCATTGCAAGGACAGTGCGGACAAGGATTGTGATCACCTTTCATTGGCCACATCCGACAACTCACCAGTCCACCATGGACATTATTTATGAGTGTGTGGGTCCCACAAAACTGCTGTCTCGTAGCGCCTTCCGTAATGTCGGCCTCTAAGTTGGTACATTGGACACTAAGGACAGGCACCGCTTAGGTCCTAGGAGATAGCAATTAAAAGGTGTAATAATCTGCTTTGCTGCAGCGAGCGCACATGGTCAGTGCATAATATTTGTAACATAGACTGGATCGACCAAGATGACCATGAGCATATAATAGACGACAATAATTAATGCAGCAGTGTCTTTTGTCTTGTAGGATGTTCGATGAATTGGTCACAACTTGCTAACGTCGTGATTGGTCGTCCAGGATATGACAATTACTTGGTTGCTATGGCAATTCGTCACGGAGTAAACGTCATCGATGCCACGAACACGGTGCTGGCTGTCCATGTTTCCGAGCCACGAATAGATTCTCACGGACGGTTGAACAAGGATGCCAAGTACAACAAGAAAATCATTGGGAAATTTAATTACCGCGATGGATTGACGAGTGCAGCTGGATTAGCCACAACGCGATCCTTCTTTGGCAACGTGGTTCTCGTCAGGCATGAAAAGACCAACGACAGCTCCACTAAAACATGAGAAATAACTTATTGTTTAAGTTTAATAGATTAAGTTCTTAATTAGTTTTTAAATCACAAATTGTCAAGATTAGTTTCATTTCTGACTCTGAAAATGTTTATATCTTAATTGCCCGACAATCCACATTCACTCTACATGTTCTATCTACCCACGGTCTACATGTTCTATCTACCCACGGTCTACATGTTCTATCTACCCACGGTCCACATGTTCTATCTACCCACGGTCTACATGTTCTATCTACCCACGGTCTACATGTTCTATCTACCCACGGTCCACATGTTCTATCTACCCACGGACTACATGTTCTATCTACCCACGGTCTACATGTTCTATCTACCCACGGTCTACATGTTCTATCTACCCACGGTATACATGTTCTATCTACCCATGGACTACATGTTCTATCTACCCACAGACTACATGTTCTGTCTACCCACGGACTACATGTTCTGTTGTGGGGCGCGGTGGTCTAGTGGTGGCGTCGTTGCCTTGGAGCCGGAAGGTCCGAGGTTCGAGTCCACCTCTCCGCGTAAGGACCTTGGGCAAGTCCTTCACTCACAATTGCTCAGCGCTTCGGCGTGAAACTCCGATGCAGTGTCCGCTATGCATCGGGAGCGCCTCTGAGTAGAGAGAGCTTGAAGGGGCGCTATAACAAGTCCACATACAAACAAACAAACAAATGTTCTATCTACCCACGGACTACATGTTGTGTCTACCCACGGACTACATGTTCTGTCTACCCATGGACTACATGTTCTATCTACCCACGGACTACATGTTCTACCTACCCACGGACTACATGTTCTATCTACCCACGGACTACATGTTCTATCTACCCATGGACTACATGTTCTATCTACCCATGGACTACATGGTCATCGGTTGTTTGATGTTGTTCCAGCTGCTCATCTATTGTTCCCTTGCACATCTACTGTACGCTTCGTCCGTTTGATTGGCGTTTCGCCAATGTAATGCAACACAATCGTTTTTATGGTCTTCTAAGAAAATTGTCTCGTTATGTTTTCCGCTCTGTTGACGTTTTTCTTTTGAAGAACAAACTGGAAAGCTGACCTCGCTCCTTTTATCTCGGCCATATTAAAGCCATGGCAGGCCTATACATACATCTGGTAGCCACCCTCCTCGCAAGGTAACCCCTTAGGCTTAGAGAGTGTAATCTGTGCCACCGGACAGTATACCCTACCTAAAGTAGGCCTATAAATACATTTGCCAGGATAACTTTTATTATGCAGTTGTTATGCGACTTTTAAAATTACTTTTATAGTGTCTACCTTTTTAGCCTAAGCTGTTGTGCGTTTGCAGGCAGTCGAATGAAGGATATTCTCACCTACTTAATATCACCAAATTTCATGTTCCTAATTTTCTAATCATTTGTGCTAAATGCATTCATTCTAATAAAGTATTAGGCGATGATTGCTTTTCCGTTGCTGAACCCACTGCAGCGTTGAACAGTTCTCCCGATCACGTATAGCCTATAATTACTAGGATCAATAACTGCCAGTGTTTTAATTTTATTTCATTCATTCATTCATTCTGATAATTTATATAGCGCCTCTTCAAGATATCTACTCAGAGGCGCTTTCTGCGCTAACTAGCCGAAATGATATTAAGAGTCATAACGAGCAAAAAATAACAACAAGTTGCAAAAACAAAACACAGTAAGCTGAGTCACCGGTGGCGAGCCCTCGCAAACACGTAGAGTTGACCATCGGATTCCCGTAGACAGCTGGTAGATGGCGTGGTTGATCGGAGTCTCTGGTAGGTGGTAGATGACGCCCGTCCGGCTAATCGTTGAGACTCCAGCAAGGATGCGTTTAGGAGAAGTCATTCGTCGCTTGTCGGTCGGTAGTTGGAAGCGCCGCCGTTGACAACAGTCGAGGTCACTCCATGCACTGACCCACGTGAGCCGTCCTCCGACGAGATGTAAACATCGGCTGGCTAGCAGCGGCGTGCACGCAGGCGTATAAGGAACGACTCGACTGTGCATCATAGGGATGGTCGCTGATGCAGTCACGCGGCCAAGACGACTTGCAACAAAATCCTTCTAACCAGCGCAAAATCCTTGATAAAATCCCACGAAAAGTCCAGTACGCGAGTCTAGATGCAGTAAACTTCAACCAGTCTGAAATAACTGTGTAAATTCTGCATTTTGATGTAATAATCCGTCGAAATGACAGAGAGGTCGGTAAACGACCACATGGCAGCTGACCTGCGCAGTTATCTAGAGACATCAAATCATAGTCAAGTCTTATATTTCCAAAGTAACATAATTATGGCTGCCATTGAATTTTTGTTAGAGACGTCAAATCATGGCCAGGTCCGATAGTTTAAAAGTGACATCTGTTTGCAATTTATTTTTAAAATCTCAACCTACTATGAGGCTCAACCTCCTTTCAGGCAATTAGATCATGTCGTCCATAGCCTCCGCCTTCTCCTCCTCCTGCTCTTCATCCTTCTCCTCCTCCTCCTCCTCCTCCTTCTCCTCCTTCTCCTCTTTCTCCTCCTCCTCCTTCTCTTCCTCCCACAAATAATTATAACGCAAGGCAGCTGCGATCTATGGCTTCCAACGCCTCCTGACCTTCAGCTTTATACCAGGAACTTTATTCCTCGCCTTTCATACAATTATTTTGTGCTTATGACTCAAAGGCAATGTGCAGTACAATGGAAAAAACCCTGCACCTTAGACTACTATGTAAGTATTTTAAGCCTCAATCAAGCATGCGATTCAGCGACTGCGAATATAATAAGCAAACGCTATGTAGAGATGGCGGTCAACAGAGGAGGATATGAAATGATTTAATGGTGTGTCATACAGGATGAAAAAAGATTGAACCCCAGATGGAGCCTGGGAGCCATGAGGGACACCAGAAGAGGGTGACCCGACAAAAGGGCGCCCGACAAAAGGGCGCCGACAACAGGGCGCCGACAAAAGAGCGCCGACAAAAGGGCGCCCGACAGAAGAGCGGCGCTCTTAAAGAAATATTATCGCGAAAGATATCGCGGAAGAAATACCGTAAAGTATTTAAAAAGACAAGTGATCCACCACCACATAGATCTACATGACGTTAGTGTTTAACACGATGTAGATGCCCATAAATTCTTTCAGAAATACAAACAAAGAGTTAAAATGAGAAGTTCACAATCCACAAAAGTTGTTTAAACTAGAAATATGACTAAAAGTTAAAGCCGAAAATTTCAAAAGTACACTTTCGCAGAGTCGTTAAATGACGGGAAACCAGAAACGTAAATCATTAGGCTACGCTGCACTTGCCAGTGTATTTTAAAGAAATTTAGCCATTACATAGGCCTACTTCCATATCGTGATTACTTTGCTTAGGCTATAATTAAGATTACAATTATAAAACATATATCACGTGATTACGACCGTTCCAACCTCTCATAATTATTACCGCCTTCTACACTCGATTTGCTTATTTCAACACCTCTTTTAGGTCATCAGATCATGTTGTCTATCAAAACACACCATGTGTGAAATATTTACTCATTAATTGCTCGTTGTCGCGTCGTCGTTGCTAATAATATTATCACCTCTTGGTCGACTCTTCATCGATGCTATTTCTTTTAAGAGCGCCGCTCTTATGTCATTAGGCTCTGATCCACGCATGCTCAAGCTAATTTGGTTTCTCCCTGAATTGGAGTGAGAGCTGAGAGGAGTTGAGAGCAGTAGGCCATGGAAATTGTAGAATAATTAATAACTAAGGTTCAAACTATAATCCGTATGGGGGTTGGGTTGTGAAATGGTGAAAAGAAGACTTGACTATACTAGAGCCTAAAAAGACTAGCGAGTGATGAACCATCTCAAACTCATACCCCCGCAATTCTCACCCTAGTTGAGGGAGATGTCAGGTCACCGTTTAATTATAATACATGAATGTGACACATAGACGGGCATACAGCAATTTATTATTATCACACCTATCCTAGATAGCATATAGGCTATAGGCACGCCCCTTCCATTTACATTCTAAAGCGAATCAGCAGAAGGAAAATCTCATGCTAGTATGATTCGTTTAATCTTCTCAGCTGAAAACTGTATTAAACCTATATTCCATATTGTTGTTCACACACACTAACGTCATCTTGCAATTTTACAGTCATGACTCGAAACGAAAACGAAAGGTAAGATGGATTCAGTATAGTTTATTTTCACAACACGGCGGTTGACAGGCATAAGTAAACTAACGAAGTAGGCTACCGTAATGCAAGTGTGTTCACAACAGCTACCTCTGCCATGAAATAATATTATTCACTGATTAGGTTAGATTAATAATTTAACAATCTCTGTGGGCTCCTGGAGGTCGTGGACCCGTGTGCTTTACACACATTGCACACATGGTAGCTACGCCACTGCCTGGTGGGCATTATAGTAGAGTAAGTAGACTATTATTATTACGGTATATAGCCTATAATAGGCTAGTGTAGCCGCTTGCGGTCTGTCATCTGGATTATGGAAAAATTGCTTATCCTACATTCATACTACAGACATCACAATACATAGTCTAGTAATTAGTCTACTACAAACATACAGAAATACATACGGACAGATATCCGGACTAATAGATAGCGTATGCAAGGTCTGCATGGGCGTTGTTTGGTTTCCGTTCGGAGGAGGGGAAGGCTAAAGAACGTGCATGGACTTTGGTTGGAGCGGAGACTTAATCCAGATAGAGCTGCCCTGAAATTTGTTTCTCGGACAAAAAGTTGATGACCTTCTTTAAAGTCGTCATAGGGTTGGAATCTCATAAAACATACTATTTTGTGGAAAAAGTTGATGACCTTTTTTAGACATTCGTTCGTGAAAAGAGCCATCATCCCCGAAAAACTTTTCGAGTCTAAGCCCTCTTGCAGGGGGTTAAGCCAGGGAAAAGATACCATTTTTACGGCAAAAACTAAATCTGGGCTTTCTTGGGGGCTTAGCCCCCTAGCCCTGATAAACTCCGCCCATGACGGTCTGCTTCATATTGTTCACGCTCCATTTGATCAATAGGCCTAACGACAAATTAATTGCAGTCTATACAGTAACAATGTTCGATTACCTTTCACAAGTTGTGAGTTATAAATGCCGTTTGTATTCATTGCCATTTTTTCGTGCCATTCAGCCAATCAGACAGCTCCATTCTTTTCACGTAGCCTAATCGTGTACTATTCGAAAATGTAGATAGTAAAATCGATCTACGAGCGTGTCTCAATAATGCAGTCATGCAACAGATGTCTGATTTCGTCAGATCTCACCACAATATCACTCAGGATTAAAGAGATGACACGTCGAAAAAAACTGGATTGTTATCCCATTGTGCTTACATGTAGCCTATGATGATTATACCGTTCTAGCAATTTTCTATGACAAACTGTGGCTATATATGTTCTAGGCAAGGTATCATGAAGATAACCAAGCAGGTCGTGGCTTTATTGGTGGTTTGCATTGTTACTGCAATAGCAATAGCAATATATTCAAGCTTACTCGCTAATCGAAAAAATATTGATAAGAATAGCGAATGGAGAGGCAGTGTCAATTCTGTCGATCAAGCTTTTCATAAGACAAAAGAACGAACGATGCCTTTGCTGACAATCCTCACTACAATCAAAGAAACAGCAGATATACCACATCATCAGTTGGCGTTTAACATCGTCATGACAAACTGGCCTTCGTTCGCTCCTCATGTTCGACCTGTTGTGTTTCTGAATTTCACCAATTCATCTCTAGCAGACAAGATAAGACACGCTGGTTGGGATGTGTTGCAATTGGAAGCAACCAGCAAAGCAGGCACACCGTATCTAAAAGACATGTATAGAACCGTATTCGACAGATACGAATCGATGCTATACGGCTTTGCGAACGCGGATATCCTGTTCGACGATGGTCTTGTAAAGACTTGGTTGGAGGTACAAAACAAACTGAAAGAATTGAATAACAATGTGTTAGTAATGGGTAGGCGTACAAACGTCGATGTAGATCTGAACAATACTGTTCCATTTGAGGATTTTGAGAAGCATCGTCTACGCGACCTTGCGACAAGAAGAGGAAAACTATTCTCCGTGGACGCCATTGACTATTTCTTTTTCACAAACGAAGGTAGGTAGGATTTTCTATCTTGCTAAATTATGCTTGTACATGTACATCGTCTTTATGGCGACTTGACATCACTGTTATGTTTGTCACCACCACCACCACAATCATCACCACCACCGCAATCATCACCACCACCACCAAACTTGACCACCGTCGTTACCATCGCCACAATCACCGTTACACGTCACAACCATTACCGAAATGATTACAATCGTCACAATCACCGTCACAACCATTGCCGAAATGATTACAATAATCACGATCATCAGTCATACGACAATCAGCGGTGAACTGAAAATGTATATCTGATGCAGCGCTGCAATCAGAATGCGCGTCCATGAGACACGCTTTTTAAAATTTAAGTTACAGTTGTCGTTCAAATAGTTATGCGATTGTTTGTACATTGCTACTCTAAATTTCGCAGTCTAGGCCGTGCTATTGAACTGTTCAGAAAATGACAGTAATAGGTAGGCCTAGAGTCTAGACAATGTCTGCGAAACTCTTTATTTTCTTCTCATCATCCCTTTATTGCCACTTTAAATCATGAGTTATGAGTTCAATGTCTGATAGTCAGATCACGTCTAGAAATCGAGTCAATCAACAACAGCGGCGGCGGCACCAGAAATAATATTTTGTCGCCATGCGGCATGATGGGAGTTTGGCAGTGTTTGAAGTTAGGATTGCTTGTTTAAGTATTATTTATTTCAGATTTTGGAATTATGGCTTTCATATACTCCCCGTGATGTACCAAATTTAGCTCATAATTATAGGCCCTATATCGGGTAAAGTCGTAACCTTGCTGGGTTGTGCCATTGTCTGAGGTAGACCACAAACACCCCTTGCCCTATATACATAGGCTAATTATACCTTTCAAATTCTCAATTTCGCCTATCATTATGGTTGCCAAAAACTGCGTTAGCAGACAACGTTAAACGGCATCTATTGAGCCCTAAACTTACATGTAATGGTCAGCTAACAGTAATAATTTATAGCAGGGAGCAATGGTCAAAACTGTCAACTTTATGCCCACGCATCGGTGCTTTTAAATCTCAATTCAACAATCAACATCCATTTCTAAAGATAATTAATTGCAGGCTCTATCTTTTCAGTCTTTTCAGTGACGACATTGGTGTGTACTCAGTGGCGTAGCGAGGTTTTGGGGGCTCTTGTGCAGAGCTTTCGTGGTGGGCCCCTTCAATGCTTCAACCCCAATATTTCGATCAATAAGGCTATGCAATTCTGTCACCAGGCTTGATGAAGTCATCGGGGTCTTGTGCAGTCTGCACAATCCATTTCTGCGCCACTGTTGTATATTTGGATTGATCATTTGAATACAATCTGATCATTCTTAAAGTAAAAATTAACTGTGACTGTGCCCCTCTACAGCCGGGAGGCCGCTGTAGTCATCTCTCTGCAGGTATCATTATATGCGGATTTTTTTGCATTTTTGCGGTATTCTTTACACGTTCTTCTCGTGCTTGACGCTTAGCAGCGCCACTTAAATAAGACTTAGGCATAACTTGGGGGATAGAAAGAGAGTGCCGTACAAGAATAAAAAAATAGACAATGTCCAAGTGAATTGGCTATGCAGTTATCTTTTATAAATTCAAAATTTTACTATAAAGGTAATAAATTTTAAACACGTCTGCGTACTACGTAGACCATGACACAATTATATTTATACGTCAGTACAACTACTTCCGGCCAAAGACTGCAAAGAGTAAAGATATTTGTAATAAGCCAATCATAGCACATCGCAAACCGGTTGTTTGGACATTCCCGCTCAAAACCAAATTTTGTTGAGTGTATACGCTGTACATGTAGGTTTGAAAACATTCTGAATATCCTTAAAGTAAAAAATGACTCTGACCCTAGGGGGGCCCGTGACAGCCGGGGGCCCTTGTGCACTGCACAAGCTGCACTACCTATTGCAACGCCACTGTGTGTACTGCAGTACTTGATCTTAAACATCTAAACTAGATGAAGCTGCGACGTGATCTCGCTCGGACATGATGACGTCATTGGTAAAACAGAAAACGGTTCTGTCTTTTGTCTTGTAGGATGTTCGATGAATTGGTCTCAACTTGCTAACGTCGTGATTGGTCGTCCAGCCTATGACAATTACTTGGTTGCCATGGCAATTCGTCACGGAGTAAACGTCATCGATGCTACGAAGACGGTCCTAGCTGTTCATATTTCTGAGCCCGGGAACAAGTTTCATGGGAAACAAAACAAGGATGCTGAATACAACAAAGAAGTCATTGGAGAATTTAACTACTATGATGGATTAACGGATGCAGCAGGACTAAAAACTGCTGAAGACTTTCTTGGCAATGTAATCATAGTTAAGGGTAGAATCAACAGGAAATTTCCAAGAAAATATAAACATTTGTAATACTATGTTAAAGATTGTCATTTAGAAGACAATTAATTATGATAATTTATGAGGCTTTCAGACAGGCATTTTTGAGTTCATTTTATTTTATGCCATCGTCGTGTAACCTCTGCCACACCAAACTAGACCAAAGCAAACTAGATACAAAAAGAGAATTTTTTGCAGCCGGATGGATTACACTCAGGCTTACCTGGATGGATCCGATTTGACCAGGGTCTATGACAATAGAGGTCGTTACCCTGGACAGAAATTTGCTTGGCATATTACAGCACTTAATAAGCTTGTTAGGCTTACCTCGGGCGGAAAAAAATTAATAAATGATAATAATAATTTTAAAAATGGTAGCAACTTCATCAAGAATAGTATTAAACTAATGCTTGTCTAAATGGAATCTGAATTGATGTAAATAATTTTAACGCTAAAACGATAGATTTCCCATAGCCTACTCAAATCCAGTCACTCCTTGCAAAACTGTGGCTTCCTCTTCACGCAATCGTTTCCAACACCTTCAAGTGATATTGACATTTTATTTATCTTGCCCACCTGACGTCTCCCTCCATGGACGAGCCTAGCCTTTGTGTGGCAAACGAACAGTCCGTTGACGAATCGTCCGTTGACGAATCGTCCACTTGACGAACAGTCCATTGACAGCTACGATAATTATGTCCATGAATACACCTCAGATTATTATTTTGAGTCTACACATTGAAGAGAAGGATCAGGATCTTATTCAGAATTCACTGGGCAGTTCTGTCACAAGAACGCCGAAGCATCACCATACCAGTATCAGCTCAAATTGGCTAAAAATTAAAGAACAAATTCACTTCATGGTCCTATCGCTTACCGGGTATACTAAGCTTGCTGCTTTATAAAAGGAATTGAATGAATTAACACAATGATTATATCCTAAATATTCAGCCATAGGCGTACGAGGCGGGGGTCTGGGGGGGGGGGGCAAATGCCCCCAAAATTCTGGCATGTCTGTTTTTTCGGGCAAGCAGACCCGGGAAAACGAAAAAATAGTATTTTACAATTTTTTGCGGCATATTTTAACTTTTTTGTCTGGGAAAAATATTATTTCCCACCGCGAGATTGATTTTTCGGGTAGAAGTAAAATCTTTGGACCACACTGCTGAAATCTCCCGTACGCCAATGTATTCAACGAACACAGTCTGTCCGATCATTCGCCGGCCGTTCTCAATCTTTATTCATCCCTGACCACTAAGCTTATACTGTTAGATATGGACCAAATGATTGATGCTTAGATAGGTGTGGAGCGTGATGTAATGCATCAGCAAAGACTTCATAAATTAAAAAAATATGCTTTGTTTGCTCTTCTGTAGGCTATGTAGCCCATGTATGTATAGGCTTGTTTGCTTGCATGGTGTCTATATCACGCTACGCTGAAAGTCATTTATTTTTTACTTGTACTTTGTGATAGATACGATTTGTATTGGCTACACTGATCTTGCATCTTGGATCTTTTTCATATTTTGACACAATTTTAAACACTAGCAACAAATTATTTCAAGCATTCGCTGAATGAGGATCATCGCTGCAGCGCTTTAGTTCGCGTGATCAATGTTATGAACATGCATGCAGGGGCGGATCCAGAGGGGGGCAATCCGGCCATGGCCCCCCCCATTGAAAACTGCCTAGGGACGTGGCCCCCCATTTTGTCCGAAATTAACAATACGAAAATGGGTACAATGGATATTGACCCCCCCTATGTGGAAAATTGTATGGGACGTGGCCCCCGCTGGGTTTTAAAGTTGAGGACTAAAAAAAATAATTTAAAAAAAATTGGCAGATGACTAAAAAAAAGGTCATCAACTTTTTTGGCGGATGAAATGGTATGTTTTTCCCGAAAATTTTGGCAGATGACTAAAAAAAAAGTCATCAACTTTTTGGCGGATGAAATGGTATGTTTTTCCCGAAAATTAAACAGTTCTGGATCCGCCACTGCATGCATGCACAATAATATCGCACAACAAGACAAACCATATTCTTCAAGTGACTTCTGCCAAAATATAGCAATGTGTGCGACTCTCTATTCATTCGTCTACGTGTCAACTTCTATCGAAACCCTTCTTGAAAATGTTCAGGTGTTTCTCAACGGTGTCCTTTAATGTACTGACGGAGATATTTACGACAGGTATACAACCGCCTTGCGAATAAATACCATGCCAGTGATGGCCAAGAACATTAGACAAACGTTGGAAGCACATATTAACATACGGTGCGTTACAAACGCCTTCAATAACGAACGTTCCTGGCTGCGAGAAGACAATGTTTGCTAGTCCTGCTCCGTGCGAGGCAATAATCATGACTGCAGAGTGAAACATGATCATCGTTTTGTTGAGGGAGGGAGCTGGATCATCTGGAAATACAGCAAAACTCAAGTTGTACGCCACAGCAGTTTGCTTCACCATTCGTTCAATGGATGCGTGTTGTGCAAATTTCCTCTGCCCTGATCTACGTATTAAAATGATTTTGTTGCGTCGCTCAGTTTTAAACTTCTCTTTGATGTAATTTCTATAATGCAGTGAAAGAACTTGGATCTCTTGAATATTGGCGAAAATACACATTGACGACCTTGGAAGATAAAGAAGTCTAGCTCTGCAGACACCAGTGATAATACTATGATTGCTGAGACCCAAAATCGCCAACAGCTCAACCGTTAGGCCGTGTTTATCAGACGCAAGTATTTTGATTTGCGGATTACGTCTGAGAAAGTCGATATAAAGTGAAAGCCTTGGAATGACTTCAATCATTCTGTGGTATACTACGAACCCCCAGAATTGAGACACAGCTATTACTTCATCGTATAATGGTATTTTGTCTATATTTTGTGGAGGGCCTTTATTGGTCTCATAGCTGCAGGTGTGTTGCACCAGATGCATATTTCCACTCCATACTTCGCTCTCTGGAGTCACAATGCAGTCTTGAATCATATGTAGGTAAAAGACGAAAGCGGGCGGTTCATGATAGAAATGTGGAGGGTAACTTGTTCCGTTGTTCGGCCAATAAAATTTTAGCCAAAAAGGTTTAGAGTTCAACGCGAGTAGGTGTAACGATTGTGGTTTCTCCGTTTTCTGGATATCAGTGACACACGTTCCATTGTGAGTTATGTAATGTGAATATCGGCAAACACCTGAATTCTTTATCCATTGGCATAAATCTTTATCGGTTGTCCATTCAAAGTATTTGTTCACTAAAACATTTGAAGTATCTTCCAATGAATTCCAGATTCTTGCTTTGTTATGCATCCATGGCAAAAACACCGTTTCAATCTGCGAGAAATTTTCTAATTGTTGAAGAAAGTCGTCATCAGCGCCGCCTATTAACTTTATGTTCTTCAAAGCTGAGATATTTCTCCATTCTTTAGAATCTCTGCAGCTGCTCAAGTGTGCCAACCTAAGATGGTCTAATGCTGCATTAAATACGCGTACACGGTCAAGAAATGGACAAGAGACTTCGATGGCTATCCCGTTGAAAGGATGTTTCACTCGGCGTATGACTCTTTCATCGAAATGGCATTCACCACCAACTGTCGTTATTACTTCAAATTTCAAAAGAGACAATTGCAGTTCAAAAAACCACAAACAAAGACAAATTAAACAAACAATCGCAGCTAATAAAAAGATTATATTCAGTCGTTTCGTGTAAGTCGTTGTTGATATTTTCAACGAAACTTTACTCCAGCATTCACTAAATAGATTAAGCGTCATTTGTGATCTACAACAGAAAAAGGAATCATTTAGTGTTATTGCTGCAAATGCTGTTCAGTCGAGGGGCTTTTCATTGGATAAATTTTATTGACACAGAGGTGATCCTGAGACAAGAAAATTATTGGATTCTCGTTCATATGTAGATTCTTCATTTGCCCATCCAAAGCGATGACATTGAAGTGATGGCTGGACAATTCGTAGCCAGACAATTTAGAACAGAAAATGCGCACCGAACAATTAGAAGACAGACGTAGCCAGACCATTCGGAGACAGACCATTCGGAGACAGACAATTCGGAGACAGACAATTCGGAGACAGACAATTCGGAGTGGACATTTACTGGACAATTCAAATCGGACAATTTGTGCCCCAGACAATTTGAAGACAGACAATTCGGAGCGGACAATTCGGAGCGGACAATTTGGACCCGACAATTCGGACCCGGACAATTCGGAGCGCACAATACGCAGGTCGTGTACAACAATAATTAAGACTGTACAATTAGGAGATGGACCATTCGGAGACGGACAATTTGGAGACGGAAATTCGTAACCGGACATTTGGAGTGCACATGAAAGCTAGGTAACCTATTCCGGAAAGATCACGATGAAGACTTTGCACCAGAGCAATGCAGTTCATGCTAAGCTGAATCCACAAGAATACGGTGAAAACGTGCAAATGATAAAATCCACGAACAAGCTCAATCTGGTGCTCTGCCTACCGAATGAAGAACGTAGATAAATCTTGAGACCCCGCAAACGCAATTGTATTCTATAACTTAGCGAAGACTTAAGGCCGAGATTTGAAATGTGCAACACATTAACCAATGACGGCTAACGAAACAATAGCCAATCCACTGTTGCTTTGCAATCCACAGCCACATTCCACTCCCTCCTCGCTCTCTGATGCCCCCTTTCTAAAATGTCAGCATGTGCGATTGTGTGAGTCGGCAATAACTGAAGATTTTTGCAATATAAAAGTCTCTTTTTTGGTTATTAAAATTACCCACAAATGACCTCGCATATGGACGAACTTTTGTACAGATCTACATGTATCTCACTTTAAATAGTGCTGTAGAATTGGTGAATTCTACAGGTAGTAAATAAGTAAGTACTAGCCTCTTATAGAATGGCACCCGTCGCCTGGTGGCGCGATTGTGCGCACATTTATGTATACTCCTAGATATAGATATATACACGGTGATTCAAAAAAAGTAAGCCAAATTATTTTTGATATATCTCTAATGCCTGATAACATATCTCGCTAAAATTTTCAAAATATTTATAGAATTCGACCAAGAATATGAATCCAAAATTTTACGAGATAAAGTTGAACGGATAAAAAGATTTGAATCTTTAAACTTCATATGCCGAAATTGCCGTTTACAAGCAATTTTTGTCAGATTCAATAAAAAAGTAAGCTAAACTGTTTTTATTATATCTCCAATGCCTGATAATTAATCATACTAAAAGTTTTCAGATATTTAAAAAAATGTAAAAAATGCGAACGGATAGAAAGATATGAATATTTAAACTTCATCTCCATAAATTTCAGTTTTCAGCAAATCTGTTATGGTGTTCGCTGCGGTTTCGACGCCTGATAGTTCCCAATAAATTTTGGTCTTCAGTGATCCTGGAGTAAAATTTTACGGAGTATATTATCGCAACGTTCTGCTGTGACAACATCTTCCACCTGTTATCAGAAATCTGTAGCCCCAGAAGGCTGTTTTCTTTTTCAACAGAACAGCGCCAGCCCACAGAGCCAATGAAACCATCGAAATGCTGACAAGAGAGACGCCAGCCTTCATTTCTCTCACATTACGGCCTCCGAACAGCCCAGATTTGAATCCTGTCGACTATAAAGTGTTGAGCGTGCATGATGAAAGACCGAGTCTACCAGACAACAATCCATGATAAAAACGATCTGAAGCAACGCTTGCTGGTAGAGCTCGGCGCCGGCCGCGCCGCCGCCGCCGACAATTCGTGGGCGCCGCCGCCGAATTTGTTGAGTCGGCGCGCCGGCGTCGCCGCCGCCGAAAATTTGTCGGCGCGCCGCCGATGCCGTGCTGATTTGTCTATTTCTTTTTGTTGAATTTTTCAACTCTTGCATGATTTTGCTAAAAACATTGTTGCGTCAGTGCGAAGTAGATTTTTTCTTGTGTACTTCGATTTTTCGTGGCCAGTTTGCGTCAATGCTATGAAACCTATGATGTTACCTCCTCGTTTTGACATTTGGAATAATGCGCTTAATGTTTAAACTTTTGCTCAGCTTGTGATTTGATTCAAACTTACGGCAGCAACAGCAGTAAAAAGAACTGTAAGTATGTATGTATGTATGTATGTATGTATGTATGTATGTATGTATGTATGTATGTATGTATGTATGTATGTATGTATGTATGTATGTATGTATGTATGTATGTATGTATGTATGTATGTATGTATGTATGTATGTATGTATGTATGTATGTATGTATGTATGTATGTATGTATGTGTGTGTGTGTGTGTGTGTGTGTGTGTGTATGTATGTATGTATGTATGTATGTATGTATGTATGTATGTATGTATGTATGTATGTATGTATGTATGTATGTATGTATGCATGTATGTATGTATGTATGTATGTATGTATGTATGTATGTATGTATGTATGTATGTGTGTGTGTGTATGTATGTATGTATGTATGTATGTATGTATGTATGTATGTATGTATGTATGTATGTATGTATGTATGTATGTATGTATGTATGTATGTATGTATGTATGTATGTATGTATGTATGTATGTATGTATGCATGCATGTATGTATGTATGTATGTATGTATTTATGCATGTATGAATGCATGTATGTATGTATGTATGTATGCATAATGTAATTATGTACATATGCATGTATGCATGTACTCGTGTATGTACGTATGCATGTGTGCCTGTATGTAATTAAGTATGTATGTATGTATGTTTTGTATGTATGTTTATGTATGTATGTATGTATGTATGTATGTATGTATGCATGTATGTATGTATGTATGTATGTATGTATGTATGTATGTATGAATGTATATATGTATGCATGTATGAGTGTATGTATGTATACGTACTTGCATTCATCAATTAATCAATCTGCATGCGTATTATATACAGGGTGGGCCATAAAAAAGTAACCCCCTGCGGTTTTTAGCCCATATCTTGGCCAAACATAAGAATTTTTAAATGAAACTTTGCATTCTTAAAGGCAATTCATTTTTACGTACAATGGTCAATTTTCAAAAAAATATTTCAAACATAACAAAAGTTATATCACTTTTAGTGAGGCCACCCACCGTTTTTTGATGATTCAAAAACGAAACGCAAAAAAACTAGGTTTTTTGCCAATATCTTGGCCAGAAGTAAGAATTTCGAAATGAAAATTTTCAGGCTTAAGGTCAATTCATTTTACACACGATGGCCAAATTTCATCAAAATATTTAAAAGGGAACAATAGTTATGCCACTTTTAGTGAGGTCACCCACCGTTTTTGACGATTCAAAAACAAAACGCAACAAAAAGTAACAAAAGCGTGATTTTATTAAGTCTCATCTCAAATAACTGTTGTCAAATGTACTTGGTAGTGCTTCACTACTTGTGTTCAATGTGCCCACCACCAGTGCCAACAATTCTTTTGGGTCTCTTTGCAAAGTTCTTGATGGACCTGTTGATTAATCTGACAGATTCCTTATTTACCAGTTTGATTGTCATCTTGCTAAGTGACTTCTCAGTGACGTGCACCTACGCTGGTACCCTGTTTCTTTTTAGATAGTAATAATAATAATGATCATCTGACAATACCAAGGCTATTTGATAACAATTATTTGAGGTGAGACTTAATAAATTGTGTTTTTGCTACTTTTTGTTGCGTTACCCTTCTGAAACATCAAAAAAACGGTGGGGGCCTCATTGAATGTGGTATAACTTTTGTTCTGGTTGAAATATTTTGATGAAATCTGGCCATCATGTGTGGATATGAATTGTCTTTAAGGCTGTAAAATTTCATTTCGATATTCTTACTTCTGACCAAGATATTGGCCAGAATAATTAAATTGGTTTTTTGCAACTTTTGTTGCGTCGCGTTTTTGAATCGTCAAAAAACGGTGGGTGGCCTCACTGAAAGTGATATAACTTTTGTTCTGTTTGAAATATTCTGATGAAATCTGGCCATGATGTGTAAATATGAATTGTCTTTAGGTCTGTAAAATTTCATTTCGAAATATTTACTTCTGGCCAAGATATGGGCAAAAAACCGTAGAGGGTTACTTTTTTATGGCCCACCCTGTATATACAATTCCAGCAGATCGAGTCAAGAAAATGGGCCTCATTCTGCAGATCAGCGAAATTAAACGGTTATGTACATGCATACTGGGGCCTGATTTTGAGAACGTCCTCAAGTTGTTTTTAATCCAATCTTTGTATAATTTTCTATTTGAACATCTGTTTTGAGAATAATTGTTTCTCACTTATATTGATTAAAGACCAGATAACTGCCAAAATAATAGCCTCGTTAGCTACACCGGTAAGCGCGAACGGCATTCGTCTGTTGGTTGCAATGGACTGCGGTTCAAGCCCCGGGCTGGGAGTTGACATTCAGAGATTTAGATTATCTCGGGCTATCACGTGTGGGACGCAGGGGTGCAAGCTCCTGCGGAGCGACCTTGGGCAAGTTGCTTACCCATCATTGTCTGTGGGGAAGGCAACGGGAAACCACCTCACTCATCTCATCCCCAGGGGCGTAAAGCCAATGAACCTGCCTACGGGCAGAGCACCATCATCATCAACTGCCAAAATAATGGCTGAACAAGTAAAAATTTTAAAATGATAGGTTGCTTGTGTAACAGCTTGTAAAATAAGTATGCGACGCTTTAACACTAACCCCTCGACGCCGCGCCGCGCCGCCGACGCCGACATTTCGAGGGCGCCGCCGCCGCCGATTTTTATTGGTCGGCGCGCCACCCCCGCCGACCAAAAATGACCGGCGCGCCGCCGCCGACACTTTCAAGTCGGCGCATGGCTCTACTTGCTGGAAGTGTGGGATGGCCTGGACCAGAGGATAATCGACGATGCTGTTGCCTAATGGCGCCTGCGCCTCAAGGCTTGCGTTCAAGCTGGAGGATGACATTTTGAGCATCTTATTTAATTAAATAATCAAATCATACTGTTGGGGTCATATTGCTAGTTCAATTATCTACATATCTGGAAAATTTTAGAATGATTGATCATCAGGCATTAGAGATATGAGAAAAAGTTTGACTTACATTTTACTGAATCTGACAAAAATTGCTTGTAAACGGCAATTTCGGCATATGAAGTTTAAAGATTCATATCCTTTTATCCGTTCAACTTTATCCCATGAAATTTTGGAATCATATTCTTGGTCCAATTCTCTAAATATTTGGAAAATTTTAGCGTGATATGTTATCAGGCATTAGAGATATATGAAAAACAATTTGGCTTAATTTTTTGAATCACGGTCTATATATATTATGTATATATAGACCGTGAATCACGTGACGAAAGATGTCAACTGGAATGAACGAGGAATCGATTATAACTTCACTAGATGTCGTAACTGTAGAAACAGTTGGTAATTTAGCCCGTTGCTAACTGAAAAGTGTTCAGGAATCGCTAGAGTCGATTCCGGGGTTATCTTGGTATTGTAAGGCCAAGAAATTTGGTCATTTAGTTGCAGTACGATTCCTGGCGTGGGCCCGCTCTTTTTGGCTTGTAACAAAGGAAAGCGTCTAACTCGGTAGTTTATGTAGCGCATCGTTTTGCCTCCTGCAGTAGATTTAGGCCTTGCTTCGTGCAGTTTAATGAAGGGCATTTGCTTCTTGCAGTTTAACGAAAGGCATTTGCTTCGTGTAGTTTCATTAGTTTTGAGCTGCATACTATTTAGTTGGGCCTGTGCTTTGTGCAGATTGAAGAGCGTGTATATTCGTGCTCTGTTTGGTCAACTAGGATATTTTGACGTTGTATTTAATAATTAAGGTTTCATTAAATATCAGAGAAATCAAAGCATGAATTATAATTATGTGTTGGCTGATCGGACAGGCGCCGCAGACAGAGGCGGTGGCCATGAACAATTATACATGTATGGCGCCAGTGAAGGAGCAGTAGCTGCTGCCTTGTTGAGTTTAGACAATAGAAATATAACTTCTGACACGATGACTTGCAGCTTGGCTCTCGGAGAAAGAAATCTAAAGTCTGTTTTGGTGAATGTAAAGAACTCTGGTTCCTCGCTTGAAGGAGGGGCCGTTATTCATCCAATAACATCGGACAGTCCTTTAGCCTACTCGCCGCCTGGTACTTGAACTGAAGAGCTGGGCTGTGGGTCACGTGGTAGAGATACGGGTTCGTTTCTCGACGTAAGGTTGGAACCTATACAGAGGCGTGGCGAACGCCTGCTTGAGGAATCATCTGAGGTGGGAATGCATGGTAGGGAAGGAATATTCACCCCACAGCTAGCGGACTTGGACAAAGGCCCATGGGATCAGAATGCTACCCTTGGGTCTAGAGGTGAAGTCTAAAACGCTACAGTGCTCCAGTATTAAATTTTGAGCATGTCTATAATAGGGTACCTAATACCTATAGGTGTCGTTCACTTAGAGTAAGGGTTGGCGTCCTGAGGGTCGGTTTAGATTAGGTTTAGTGTTCGTCATTAGATACTCTCCAAAGATAGAGTAAGCGCGGGTCCCCGTTACTACAGTTTCTGACAATAATACAGGTTATCAATTACAAGATTGCGTACTTACTTACTTTTAATGGAACTTTCTTTTATGTGCAACGCGATATTCGATTAACAATTGTTCTGCCAAAATCCGGTCTTCGCTAGGTTAAAGATTGCATTTACACCTCCGCAATGGCAACCCCTCGAAGAACCGACTCACACCTCAACGCGGTGAGGGGGTCAACAATCAATTAGGAGATTGCCTGCTGAGGCTATGCCAACAGTGGTGAAGGTCTTGACCGAAGTACCACATAGGGCGATACGCGTGTTGGACAGGCTCAGCCGGAACTCTGAAAAAAGATTGGCCAACGTGAGCGGCAGGTCTCGGGCAGCAGCGAGACTTCAGTAGATCTAACGGAGGATCCAGTTGAAGGACAACGGCAGGTCTACAGCAAAGAGATCTGGCAATCCGGAGCATGGCTTCCTTACTGCGAGAGGGAAAGGAACTGAGGGACCTACCATCTCAACATCCCCAAGCAGCATTATGAAAAAATGGAATCCAAAGATAAACCATGCCGGCTCGGACGTCGCCCGGTTATACAAGGTCCGCGCCCCCTGTTGGGCAACCATGACAGGGTCGAAAAGTCGGCGACTGGAAGAATAGTGACAATAGAAGGGAGCGGAGACACGTTACAGAGACAGTAAAGGAATGGACTGGATTGACATTGGGAGAATTGATAAGACTGACGGAGGACAGGAAGCGTTGGAGGAACATTATACATGTACATGATGCGGCCGACCCTCGGATCGAGGATGGCTGAGAACAGAACAGAACAATGGCATATGAATACATTGTAGGCTATACTAAACACAACTCACAATAATGCGGCCGCTGGCTTCAGTCATCACAAACCAAATAATGACAAAGTTACATCTACACCCAAGCTAATTATTAATGTATAATAGCTTTTCGATTCAACCCTTTATAAGGCAGTGGTATTTGTCCATCAGAATCGAATCGAGAAAGCTGGAAATTAAATGTTATATTTCAGAAAAACTATAGTAGAACTGAGAAAAGAAACGACCGAGGCTATAGGTCCTAAACATCGTCGGTGACGACGTGGCGTGTGTAGCCCACAGACCTATAATAGGCCTAAGTCTTAATGCGACGAGCGCATGGAAACACACAGATCGCATGGCACGTCGTGCTGCAACGTGACAAATCGATTAATCAGTAAATAAATATCGATATATAATTAAGTTTATGTATAATATAAATTCAAAATGTCGAAGCAAGACGCTTTGGCGCCGCCGTTTTGGCGCCGGACGCTTTGGCGCCGCCGTTTTGGCGTCGGACGTTTTGGCGCCGCCATTTTGGCGTCGGACGTTTTGGCGCCGGAATGTTTTTCACCCTCGTTCTAGAGTATAAAAATTATGATATTGTAAATAATTAATTGTAGGGGATTCATTTGCGCAAATTTTAAGGTAAATTTTGTAATGATATTCCACGCCATTCAAAGTTTATGCCCGAAATAGCTAAGAATGTATGTATATGACATGCGTCGTGAGGGTCGGTTAGGATCAGGTTAGGCGTCGTGAGGGTCGGCTAGGGTTAGACATAGGGTTAGTGCAGTAAATCGATCCCGTATAGGGTACAAATTACGGTTAATTATTGCACCGCTGAATGAAACCTGAAAAATAAATATTAAACACAATTCGATCACTTCGTACTGATATATTTGTAAACTGAACCAAAATAAGCTGCGGAGTTCAATTTTTATATGGGCGACAAAGCGGCGGCGCCAAAACGGCGGCGCCAAAACGGTCGCGCCAAATCGGCGGCGCCAAAACGTCACGTACCGTACAGATGTACAGGGTGCGCCAAAAAAAGTAATCTCCTACGGTTTTTAGCCCATATCTTGGCCAAACATACAAATTTTTAAATGAAACTTTACAGTCTTAAAGGCAATTCATATTTACGTACAATGGTTCAAATTTCAACAAGATATTTCTAACAGCTACTAAGGCGGGGTCTTTTTTTTGCCCACCCTGTATATTCCTGCATCTCATCCAAGATACTGCATTATATTCACTCGGCATCATTCATCCTTTGTCTAACTCCTCATTTCATAGCCAGCCAGCCATCATTCCCTCCATCTTTACAGGCCCAACATGAATATGTTAATGATCATACTCCTCCTAGGATACAAACTGCTTAATTTATCCCGTTTCACCCCTCCAGTATCTCATTGATAGTCCTATACATACCGTTCTCACCCCAGCATCATAACCCCGCCCACTCACTTTCTGACCGCAACGCAACAGAATGGCTGCATGGCCCACATTTATTTTCACTTCGGTTTTTCTTAACAATTGAAAGCAAAAGACAACCTCAACAGCCAACACGAGACTAAAAAATAATAGCTTCTTCTTTTTCGTGCTAATTCTACTTTCTGGCGACATACATGTAAATCCGATATGCCCAATCAATATATCTTTCGCTTCTCCCCCTCCCCTACCCCTTCTGTCGCTACCACCACACCTGCTGCTGCTGCTGCTGCTGCTGCTGCTGATGCTCATCCTCCTCCATCTCTTCTTCTTCTTCGTCCTCCTCCTCCTCACCGACCTCCTCATCCTGATCGTCCTTGTACTACTGCTGCTTTTGCTGCGTCTACTGCTGTCTCTCTTTCTCCGTCTTCTTCTGATCCTGCTCCTGCTACTACTACTCCTCCTCCTCCTCCTCCTCCTCCTCCTCGTCGTCCTCATCCTCATCCTGATGGTTCTTGTAATGCTGCTGCTTTTGTTGTGTCTACTGCTGTCTCTCTTCCTCGTCCTCCACTCCTCCTTGTTCTCCTCCTTGTCCTCCTCCTCCTTGTCCTACTCCACCTTCTCCTCCTCCTTTTCCTCCTCTTACACAAGACAAAAAGAAAATCGAATTTGTATTATGTTCAAAAAATATGCGATCACAGGCTTCACAGCTTTATCCAGCACAGGCGTCGGCCAGGCAAAATTCATCAATAGCATTTCTGACCTACATGTACATCCAGTTAATGACCAAAACCGACTATTGAAATATGAAGATGACGACTACCTACTAATCGGCTCGACCAACATCGGACCTCTCCAAAGTGAACTCCAACACATACATGTCATACAAACTTGGATCACCAGCAAAAGCCTGCATATCGCAATCGTAATCGTAATCTCCAAATGTCTAAAGCGCTACTTGAAAGCCAAGCGTGGGCACCATCTTATTCACGAGCGCTGCGTTGGGTCAAAAGGGTTGTCCGTGAGAGTAGTCCGTGGTAGTCCGGGTCGAGTTACCATAGTATCAGATGGGTGGAACAGCTACTAAGGCGGGTGTCGTCTGGACCGGGAATTGGAGGGTACAGGATCAGATGAGACAGGGTAAGAGTTCTTGAAAAGAAGTGTCTTAAGTTTCGAATGAAAAGCCCGAGAAGTGATTGATAGAGGAGCTTGAGAAAGGTGATGGTGTGTGATTAGTAATGATGGTAGACAGGTGGAGGAACTGATAAAGATCTGAATTCAACAGGCAGATCATTCCAAAGGCGTGGTGCTGTGATTGAAATGGCTCGTTTGGAAAACTTGAGACGGCTTGTGACCGGCGGTCTCATATCAACCCAAAAGAGACCAGGGAGATGGCTGTAGGCTTCGCGGACGTTTCGTCAACGGACGTTCGTCAACGGAGATTCATCCACGAACCATTCGTCCAGCGGTGGTTGAGTGAAAACGGATTGATGAATAGAATTCTTGTAACATGAAAGTGGGATTAATGAAAATATGTTTTCCTTGAATGGAAGTGGGATTGATGAAAAGATTTCAGAGCTTAAGGAGATGTTTTGTGGTGAAAAAAATATAGTTTTGATGGAAAATGGTGAGTAGTTTTTTCTCAAATAGAAGCTCGAATGATGAAACAAAATCTTTCCAAAATGGAAGTTACATCATTCTATGACGAATAGTTCTTGCTCAAATATATGCTGGAACAATTAATTAAACGCGTGTCTAAATGGAAGCTGGATTTTTTCAATTTATTCCGCGTCCGTGGACGAATCGTCCGTTGACGAAACGTCCGCATACAGGATGTAGTGAGGCGATCGTTCGCTTCATTGGCCTCCATCATCTCCATGTCGTCCATCACAGAAGTTAAGAGACTAATTCTATAAAAGCACTGGGTTTTACAATCGGTGAGCATCTTACTGTCTCTGAGCATGTAGGCCTATCGACAAAACTCCAAGCTCTTTTGCCTCCTTAATCTGCGCTCGGCGCGTGCTGCGTGCTCATGTTATGCCTGGGCCGGTCTTGCACGTCATTACTTGGGCGACCACAGTTGCACGTCTGCTGTACGCCTCTCCAGCCAGGCGTAGAAGACAATCAAAAGAACATAATGATAGGATTCAAGTAAACACAGTTGGACTTCAGTGTTTCTACAAGCGGTTCTACACAGACTTTCCAAATATCGGACCGACCAATCACACCTCATCCAATCTACTGTCGCGTTGCAGAGCATTGAAAGGTGCATTTAAGAGTAAGCAAGTAAGGAAGTACGCAAGATTTGAACTGACAGCGCGCAGTTACTATCGCTAAAGTAGAGTAGGCTATAGGAGAGCGGAAAATTCTGTATGATTCAAAGTAATGCAATGACGACCTAACACTAACCCTAACCGACCCTGACGACGCCAAATAGTAATAATGTAATGACGAAACTAACCCTAAGACTAACCCTAACCGACCCTCATGACGCCAAATAGCAAGAATCTAATGACTAAGCTAACCCTAAGACTAACCCTAACCGACCCTCACGACGCCAAATAATAAGAATGTAATGACGAAACTAACCCTAACACTAACCCTAACCGACCCTCAGGACGCAAAATCTTACCCTACGCGAACGACACCTAGGTCTGCGATGGTATAAATTTACGTTAAAGTGAGATATTACCTGTGCAAGATGTTCGTCCCTGTATGAAGTGATTTGTGAGAAAGTGAAATTGCCAAACGACGAACTTTTTATATCGCAATTCGTCCAAAATCGTTATACCTTCCGACACGCACGTGTTGATATCTTAGAAAGGGGATGGTGACTTTGGTGAGACACTGCCTGTGATTGGCCAGTGTTTAAAATGGCCTATGATTGGTGGGTAAAAAGAAATCGTCCACGATTGGTCATGTCCGATATTTGGAAAGTCTGTGTAGAAGTGCTTTTGTGTTTCTTCAATTAATTTTAACACGGGTTAATTTGGATAGATTCTGCATATTTCAAGGTCGTCTTTATTTATTCGTAAGTTGACAATGACAATAGATCGTACTGCAACAGAATTAGTTATCCAGCTTAATAACTATAGTCTTCCACATGTGCTGCCTTATCTCAGAATGCTTTCCAGCAATGTTTAAAGTTGGACCGATGTCATCAGAAGGTGAACTTCTTGAATGTGGTGGCAAAAAAGGAAACGGCGATTAGGAAGTAAGAGACAATATATATTATTGAGGCGTCATCTTGCGAGTAGATTACATTTATGAATATTATGATTATGAGCACTGGTTTGTTATCGAGATGGTGTCGAATATGTTTAGAACTCGACTAGTGATTCGAAGAGAAAAATATTGCTTTTTATGCAATCATAGTGATGATGAATTTATGTTCTTCGTATCAATATAATATATTGATAGGCGTATTTATATGTGAGGCTTGGTGGCCGATTGGTTAGAGTGCTCGGCCTGCAACGCGAAGAGTACGGGTTCAATCCCCATCAGAGGCAGTTACTGTGTAAGGACCTTTAGCAAGTCATTCAATCACAATAACTGCTCTGCAATACAATTATTGCAGTTGCGTGGTCACTTTTGAGCCTTATAGAAAGGGCAATATAAAAAACCACGACACAGATGACATAGCGACCCAGATGCTCCTAAATGTCATGATGTGGAGCACAGGCCGGTCAGGACAGATCGGTGGAGAGAGTCGGGGGAGAGCATGGGACACATGTGGGCATTGTCCCAGGTTGTTCTTCATGCCTCTCTCCAATATTCTCTTCAATCAGACAAGGTGGTCTAGCTGCTTCAAGATGTTAATGGTATGGAGCAGACCTGCTGACCGGACCAGTTGAAGCTGGGCAACATGGCGCGAGACAGACTGAGACAGAGAGTGGCGTCGGACTCCTACGGGCATTGACCCCAAGGCCGTAGACAGGGGGTGTTTTGGGTGTTTGAACACCCCCCGAAATGAAAAATGGCGAAAAAAATCTATTGCATTTTCTAGTTCGTGATGCAAAAAGCCATGAAAAAGCCATGAAAACACCCCCCCCGAAATGAAGTAACAGAAATTTGACGGCCAAAATATTAAAAAAATTTGGACCGGATGACTAAAAAAAAGGTCATCAGAAATTTTGGCGGCGAAAATGGAAAATATTTTAAAAGATTTGGCCGCCACTGAAAACACCCCCCCCCCAAATAAAATCCTGCATGGCTACGGCCTTGATTGACCCTAAGGATATTGATGATGATGGTATCAAATTGCAGTTGTGTTGTATAGTATTGTATATAATAGCGTCTTTTCGAGATAACTTTTCAGAGGTGCCCCTGACCCAGGTACTGCCAAAGAGAAAAGTCTTGAGTAGTTTATAAACAAAGTAAGACGGGTCACACGAAAAAGAAACGCACGTCACAATGAAGGCCATACCAAATGTAGGACCCACACTCGAGAAAGCCCTAATCTGTCTGATGACTATGAGTGCAATGCGTGTATGTGGAACCACAAAGACGACTCTGGAAGCCTAACGCTATGAATAATAGAAACAAGCAACAGTTAAAATTTTAAATAATGTTAACAGGTTTATACCAACAATAACTCGAGTAAATGACGGGAGTGTTGAAGTTTCAAAGCTTCCTAACTCCTCCCATTAGCTTTAATCTCTAGGCGTTCCAGTATTTTTTTACCATTGCCCAATTAAAATTCTTCGAGCCTCAATTGATCTCTGCCTTCTTTCTACAGCTCAAATCTTCAACATTTTCATATTCTTAGGTTCATCTTTTAGCCCAACACTATGACGAAAACCCGCATTAGTTTCTCGATATATTCTCGTCGCAAAAGAACTGAAGCTGTGGAACCATCCGAAATTGTTGAACATTGACCTGATATGATTACGACTTGTTTGCAGTGTACCATCGCTTAAAGCCTTGTGCACAAGGCACTGGTGCAATGGAAATTATTAGTTAAACATTCGGACCATAGGTCTACTATACACTTTCTCCTGGTCCACAGCTATTTACTAATTCAACATACAGTTCAGATTATGCTCTAGCATCTGCAATCTGCATTCATTTGAGACAACAGAACCTTAATGTGCACCACTCATTACCAGCCACAGGCGCAGTGGGTCAAAGAAAGGTGGACTTCTAGATATCAATATCAACATAGATTCGTCCAGTGTGTTGATATTGCAGTTTAAAGCGTCCTTGGAGTGTGAAAAATCCAATAAATGCATTCAAATAAGAAACAGTTGGTTCTTTGGCAAATCAACCTTCTTGAGCAGAACATCATAGGTCCATCTTGTCCAATCGGCGTCCAGTTTCTTTTCTGTTCTTGGATCATACACATCGTAACCTCTTTGATAGAAGAATTCAAGAAAACGATCAACTCTTCGTCGTCCATCTTCTGTCTTTCCGTAGCGTTGAGGATAGAGAACCCATTCCATCTGGATCATCACAACATCGATCTCGTCGAAGAATTTTCCAGCACTTTTCCTCTGGAAAATCTTGATTTCTGCTTCTTGTGCATCGATTTTGATGAATGCTTTCTTGTGTTTAATGAATGGTATAAGTTTGTTGAGTACAGTCACTTCAACCGACATACATCCAGGGCAGGATCCGTTGTCGACCATGTACGTATCGCCACGATTCAACGCACTAAACTTAAGGAGAGTGGTCGATTCTTCATTCGAAAGAGCATAGTGAAAGATATCGATATTATTTTCAATTCGCCCGAGATGAACGGACTTTGCCAATCGTCGCACAGTGTCCTTGTTAGGTTCAACAGCGACAACATGAATACCGGAATGTGCAATTGGCAGCGAATATGTTCCAATGTTTGCACCAAGATCCACAAATGACATGTCGTGATGGATGCGAAAGAACTTTAGCATCTTCTGGACTAGATCCGATTCAAAGTATTTACCGACAACGACCATTTTTGAGACAATGGTATCGACTTTCTCATCGTAGACACACATCGGAAAACTCAAGTTTCCGAGCTTCGCAGTGACACACTTCACATCCGACTGATTGTCAAACTTCCCTGGTTCGAGTACTTGCAAGTCGGACATCTTTATGTTTCTATCGAGTGTTTCACGAGAAAGTCCGAAACTGAGAAACTTGCTCAACGGTTGCATGTCAACGAATGATGTAATACGTCGTAGAACTACTGCCAAGCAAATCAGAAGAAGTAAACCAACGATGAACATCCGCAACACCTTTTTCGAATACATCACTAAACTCCAATATCTAGGTTAACGTCAAACCGTCGCTTGAAATCAGGATCTAAAATAGGAAAAAATCAAATAAAAACTCATTATTTATGTAAGCTAATTTAATCAGTGCACGACGATTGTCGTACAGCGACGCAGGTAGGCCAACTGCAAATTGGCGCGCGGCGTCTGGACAGGTGATTGTCTGGACAGCGCGTGATGTCTAGACGAGCGTACGTTGAGTGTACAAGGAGGGAGTGGAAGTGAAGAAGGAGTGTTGTGTGTTGAGAGCCGTTGAGATAGGCTGTAATAGTTGTTGTTGAGTTGCGATAGAGTAGACTGATGAAGGTAGTAGTCGTGTAGTTGTTATGATAACGCAAGTGTAGTCATTGTTGTGTTGTTGCTGATCGTTTTACTTTACATCGGATTTTGGAGTATAATAAGAAGACTTAAACACGTCGTCGTTGTTGGTTACAAAACAGTGAAAGTCTATAGATTCTTTACCTAGCCATTTAGCTAATGAAACAGTTATCTAGGGATAGGCCTATGCTACCACGAACTTATACGAAGAAGCTTCCGAAGAGACTGATAGGAGGAGGTGATTACAAGGAGGTTATCACATTTGGTGTCGTTGCGGTGAGATAACGATCCAAGTTGCAGGAGAACGATCCTAGTTACGAACGGCGGGTCTACGTGCCAAGTTACGAACGGAGGGATTCTATCCAATCAACAGACGTTGCGGAGGAACGGACGCTGTGCATTTATCGAGGAGCCGAGCACACGTGAGAAACGACAACACAACGACTACGAGGTAGAAAAACTTGCTTGTCTATTGAAGTTTGCTTAAAGAATTGAAGTCAGTCAATTGCAAACATTTGAAGAGTAGCCTACTATTTATCGACTAGCATCAGTAAAGTAAAGAAGTAAGATGGAGAAACTTACGGAGAAAAAGCAAGCAAATATTAAAAAGATGTCTACTGATAGACTGATAAAACTGCTAATTGAAGCAGATCTAGACGCAGAAGAAGTCGAACAGATGTCGAGGGAAGAGTTGATGAGAAATTTAGCCGAGGTTTGGGCTAAGAAAGAAGAAGAAGAAGAAGAAGGTGCTGTCGGAGGCGCTGCAGAGAAGCCAGTGGAGAAGCCTGAGGCACCGATGTCTATGGAGGCGTTGCTGCAATTCATGATAATGAAAGAGGAGCAGCGTAAACAAGAGGAGAAAGAACGTAAACAAGAGGAGAAAGAACGTAAACAAGAGGAGAAAGAACGAGCAGAAAGAGCAGAAAAAGCAGAAAAGATAAGACTGGATCAAGAGGAGCAACGCAGACAAGAGAAGAAGGAACGTAAACAACAAGAGATAGACATGCAGAGACAACAATTCCAGCTTCAGTTAGAACAAATGAAAATAGATCGTGACGAATCAGAACGACGAAGGATGGAATTAATGATAGAATATGAAAGAGCAAGAAAAAGCGATGAAGAAATACGAAAACAGCAGATCGAAGACAAAAAGGCTCGTGAGGAAGAAAAGGAAAAGTTGCGTTTACAAGAATTACAAAGAGCCGAAGAGATTCGACAGGAAGAATTCCAAAGTGAGAAAGACAATTTGGAAAAAGCAGAAAGAGAAAGAGAAGAACAGATGCAATTAGAACAAAAGAAACTTGCTATCAAGGAGGCTCAACTTAAAGAAATGGCTATTGAAAAGGAAGAACGCAGAAAGCAGTTAGAACTGTTGCAGCAGAAGATTGAACAAGAAGAACTGCGTAGGATAGAAGATCAAAATAGACTGAGGAAGAAAGACGAAGACGATAGAAGAATCCGTGAGGAATCAGAACAAAATAGGCTTAGAGAAAGTGAGACAATGGTGTCAAAGATTAAGAAGATAGGTGATGCAATGAAACATGTGTTACCGAAGATGCCGTATGATATGATGGAAGTGCCATTATATTTTGAAACAGTTGAAAATGCATTCAATAGCTTCGCTGTGGAAAAGCAGTACTGGGTGAAATTGTTGTTGCCATTGATGACCCCGAGAGCGCGAACGGTATTGAATCGATTGTCATTTGAGAATTTAGATAAATACGATGCAGTGAAAGAGCATTTGTTGAAGGAATTCAAGTTAACAGCTCGTGAGTACAGGTCAAGGTTTGCAGATGCCAAGAAGACAGCCGAAGAAACGTATACGATGTTCACGGCTAGGCTGAAGAACCTGTTGAATTATTATGTCCGAAGTAGACGAGTGGACAAAGACTACGAGAAGCTGTTTGATTTGTTAGTGGCGGATAAGCTGAAAGAATGTTTACCACCAGGTCCACTGCAGTTCGTCTTAGCAAAAGAGGGCACAGAATGCTTGGAAGCTAGTAATGTTGCAGACCTCGCAGACATACATGTAAACAATCGGATTGGTGTGATGTTCCAAAACAAACCGAAATTTGAAGCATGGGGAAATAGCTCAAAGCCATTCAAGTGGAACAAGGATAGCAAAGACACCGGAAGCCAAGCCAAGAGTAATGATGCAAAGAAAGATAATTATTCTGGAAAGCAGTATTGGCAAGATAAGAAAGAGTCAACGTGGGACAGACAAGCCTACAATCGAACTCCACCGCTGGGACGCCCAACAGAAAGTAATGCATCATACACGCCGTACAACAAGTGGGAGAACAATGAGCAAAGAAGTTTTATAAAGAAACGTTGCCACAACTGTCATTCTGACAAACACCTAATAAAACATTGCCAAGCACCAGGAGCGGCAAATCTGAGGAAGAACTTTAGCAGAAGTGCAGAAAATGTTCGAGTAAACCAGATACAAGTGATGAATGCACCAGACCAGTTTGAAGAATCGGACGATCGTGAAACAGAAGTGAAGTCGGTAATGAAGTGTACGCCGCAGTTCACCATACAGAAAGAAGCGATAAAGACTACTTCCATTGCAGAAATTTGTCGAGAAACAAAAAGTAAAGAGGAGTGTCAACGCATAAAGAAGATATCGTTGCAGCATGTAAATGTGGAGATACGTGGGACTGATGGGCAGCCTGTGCAAGTCGAGGCGTTGATTGACTCGGGGACCGAGATACCAGTAATCAACGAGGAACTACTGAAAGGAACGACAGTAGAAGTAATCGGCAGAGTTCATTTGCAATGTGTAGCTGGAGAGCCGATTCCAGCTAAGTTGGTGAAAATCGAAGTGCGGATGAGCGGTCGTAACGAAGGAGCAGCTACAGAGGACAGGACAATAAATATCGCGCCATATTTAACTTTAGTGTGTGCCAGCATTCCAGCGGATCTGTGCAAAGAAAACAGAGAAAAGTTCTTGCTACATCCGGAGATAATTGCAGAATTGAAAGAGATTCCACCAGTGAGTGTATTGCAAGGGGAACTACAAGCGAATGTGACTACAAGAGCACAAAGTCGGAGAGCAGAAGTCGAAGGCGGAGAAGATGAAACGATAAACGAAAGTTCGCAAGAAGATGACACGGACAGCGAAGATGAACTCAGCATTCAAGATGACGAAAGAACAACATCTGAGAACAATGAAACTGAAGAAGAGATGGCTTCATGTGAACGAAATGATAGTGAAGATTCCGAAAGCGACGCTGAACTGGAGACAAGTATGAGGGACTTGTTCACAGAGAATTCGAACGATGAAAGACAGCTGGAAGATGCGAAGAAATTCGAGGAGCAGCAGAGAAATGACGAGTCACTGAAATCGTGGTGGAGGATCGCTGAAGACAAAGGATCAGAGTTTAGCGTGGTGAATGGATTGATGTATAAGAAACATCAAATGCTGGATCAGCTAGTGTACCAGTTGGTGTTACCGAAAGAGAGAAGAATTCAAGTAATGGAATTAGCTCACGAGTCAGTATTTGGCGGACACTTGGGAGAAGAGAAGACACGAGAGAGAATCAAGTTGTCCTTTGTCTGGCCAAAGATGCGTCGAGACGTGGTGAAATTTTGTAAGTCCTGTGAGAAGTGTCAGCTGAAGGCACGAAGTTTGGTGATGGATCGAGTGCCGATTACACCAATTCCAAGGGAAGATGTTCCATTCCGACGGATGACTATGGACGTGGTAGGCCCAATAGAACCGAAGTCAGCAGCTGGGCATAAGTATTGCTTGTGCATAGTGGATTCATGTACAAGATGGCCGACAATCTTTTTGCTGAAGTCATTGACTGCTAAGGCTGTGTGCGAAGCTTTGATGAAGCTATTCATTGACGTGGGGGTGCCGTCTGTGATCACCAGCGACAGAGGCACGAATTTTACAGCCAGTCTTACAAGAGAATTTTTGAAATTGATGGGATGCTGTCCACGATTCGATTCACCGGGGCATCCAGAGGCAGCCGGATTAGTCGAGAGATGGAACCAGACGTTCAAGAAGATGGTACATCATGTCATTGTGGAAAATCCAAGACAGTGGCATAAAATCATTCCGTTTACCGTATGGGCATTGAGAGAAGTTCCAAACGCAACGACAGGAGTGGCACCATATCTGCTGGTGTATGGAAAAATGCCAAGAGGACCATTAACTATCTTAAAGGAAAGCTGGACCAAAGAAATAAATCTACCGCCAAACATTGGAGTACAACCAGCAAAGTACCTGAAGAACTTAAGAGCAGACATGGAGAAAGCTTTGATATTTGCTGAGAATTGTGCAGAGGAAAAGCAAAAACAATACGCCAGTCAATACAACAAGAGGGCCAAGGATAAAGAATTCGAACCAGGAGAAAACGTCATCGTCCTGTATCCAACGTCAACCAATAAATTGATCTCACGATGGCATGGTCCATGTACAGTGCTACAAAGAAGATCCAAGTATTCGTATCTGGTGGACATGAATGAAAACGGCCGACGAATCGTCCATGCCAACAAAATGAGGAAGTTCATCGCAAGAACATTATCGTGTGGTCTCATCGTGGAAGAGGACGACGAATTCGGATCAGTGGTAGAGCTACCATTGAAAGAAGACCATGCAGAGACGACACAGAAATCGCTGCAATTGGACTATGAACAGATCGGACATCTTACGTGCAAGCAACAGAAACAGCTACTGGACGTACTGAACCGTTATGCAGACAGATTTTCGGACAAACCTGGATTATGTACATTGGTAGAACACGAAGTGGTGCTGAGACCGGACTTTAGAGAGAAAGAGTTCATGGCTTATCGAATACCGCTGATATACCGCGCAGAAGTGGACAAACAAATACAAGAGATGCTGAAAGCAAACATCATTCAACCGTCGTCGAGCAGAATGGCAAGTCCGCTGGTCATCGTCAAGAAGAAGGACGGATCCTTGAGACTCGCGTGCGACTACAGGTACGTGAATTCATATACTGAAAATTGTCGATATCCCATGCCGATCGTCAACGATGTGCTGAGCAAAGTCGGGAAATCCAAGTTCATTTCCGTTTTGGACTGTCGCAGTGCTTACTGGACTTGTCCTGTGAAGAAATCCGACCAATGGAAAACCGCATTCGTTACCCATAATGGACTGTACGAGTTTACACGTGTCCCTTTTGGCATGATTAACTCTGGACGGACTTTTGTAAAAGCAATAAACATGATTTTGCAACCGATTAATGCATTTACTGAACCCTATGTTGATGACATTGCAGTACATTCTGATGATTGGAACATTCATTTGAAACATTTAGAATTGTTTTTGAAACAAATAAGACTGCATAATGTAACCTTGAACTTGAAGAAATGTGTGTTTGGTAAGAGTGAGGTGAAATTCATCGGTCACCTCATAGGATCAGGGAAGAAGATGATGAATCCAGATAGGATTGACAGTTTGATTAATTTAAAAAACCCTGAAACGAAGAAGCAAGTGAAGCAAGTGTTAGGATTTTTTGGTTTTTACAGACAATTTATTTGTAATTTTGCTGAAATTGCTAAACCATTAACAGATTTAACTAGCAAGCAGACACCTGAGAACATTGTGTGGACTGAGGACCACCAGAAGTCTTTTGATTCTCTTAAAGAAATTGTTTTATCAAATGTGATTTTATACATGTTCGAGGTTGGCAAACCATTTAATTTGTACTGTGATAGCAGTGATTTTGCTGTGGGGCTGTGCTGTCACAAGTGGACGATGAGGGGATAGAACGTCCCGTTTCATTTATCAGTCAGAAGCTGACAGATACCCAGAGGAGATGGGCGACGATTGAGAAGGAAGCCTATGCAATCATATGGGCTTTAAACAAATTGAAAGAAATTATTATTGGTTCCAAGATTAATGTGTTCACTGACCATAATCCTTTAGTTTATTTGACTGAGTCAATGTCGAAGTCTGCTAAGTTAGTCCGATGGTCTTTATCATTGCAAAATTTTGACATTCTGTTGAACTATAAGAAGGGAAAGCTGAATGTAGTAGCGGACTGCTTATCGAGATTGTAGTATAAGATATTTTGTGATTGCATTTAGTATAGGAATTGTTTGTATTTAGTTTAAGCATTATACGTTCGCTAATTTTTAAGATTAATTAGCTCTCTTCAAAAGAAAGGAAGGAGGTAATGTAAGCTAATTTAATTAGTGCACGACGATTGTCGTACAGCGACGCAGGTAGGCCAACTGCAAATTGGCGCGCGGCGTCTGGACAGGTGATTGCCTGGACAGCGCGTGATGTCTAGACGAGCGTACGTTGAGTGTACAAGGAGGGAGTGGAAGTGAAGAAGGAGTGTTGTGTGTTGAGAGCCGTTGAGATAGGCTGTAATAGTTGTTGTTGAGTTGCGATAGAGTAGACTGATGAAGGTAGTAGTCGTGTAGTTGTTATGATAACGCAAGTGTAGTCATTGTTGTGTTGTTGCTGATCGTTTTACTTTACATCGGATTTTGGAGTATAATAAGAAGACTTAAACACGTCGTCGTTGTTGGTTACAAAACAGTGAAAGTCTGTAGATTCTTTACCTAGCCATTTAGCTAATGAAACAGTTATCTAGGGATAGGCCTATGCTACCACGAACTTATACGAAGAAGCTTCCGAAGAGACTGAAGGTCACACGAGAGTTAGTTGAGTAGTGACAATTTAAATAAAATATTTTTGCCTGTAAGATGTTCTATAACACATCCATCAAGGACCATCAACACAATGGTACACCTGAACTCATTTATCGTAGATATGTTTTTGAAGCAATTCATGTTTAATTTAGGCCTACTTCAACCATGCATAGGCCTATTGATCCTAAGAAATAAAGCAGGGATGTAATTCACAGGTTTTGAACACACCGCAGAAGCATTAGCTTTGTGATTATATAGGCTGCTGTAATTATCATAAGGAGAAAATTTGCTCTATCAATTGTATGTAAAATTTGCGGTAACTTTGTCATCTAACAAAAACAGGCATTGTAAGCAGGTTACTTAAAAGCTGTTGCCTCGTAAGTCAATATTTTTCAAGTGGCGAAGAACGAATCGTCACTATTTGCCAGTTGACGTCGCTCTGAACTACTTGTTTGGGGTCACTGAACATTAGTAGGCGCGACCGAACTATCGGACGGTCTACTGCATTATAGATGTTTATTTTGGTTGCTGTCATTGACATGCGATGTGGCCCTTGACATTTATTTTGGCGGTCGAAAGGACAGAACCTTAATGCACGAGAACATTCACAGAAAATTTAATCGCAGACTCAATGCATTCATTTATTCTGGAAATTCATATAACACCCATTAAAATGCCTATTCGGAGTTGTTCCAACTTCCAAGCCTAGACACGGCTAAAGATAAAGGACTTAGGCAGTTGATAGAGGGCAGGCAGATTGTTCGGGGAATTACGTGTAGAATAACTTCTGAATAAGCCTTAATTTATCGGGGCTGTCACGCTGAGAGCGAATCTGAAAATCTAGGACCTCGAGAGGCGCTCAATATAGGCTACTCTCATACACGATATAATATAAATAATGTTACAAGTTCTTGATTGACAGCATGAATCCCCGTTCCGAAATGAAGCAATGCTTTCACTATCATGTTCTTATTCTCTTTCGACTTTATTTGTATTTCATGGTGCTGCGAAGTTGCTATATTATTCATCACTAAAGGTTGTTTTGCTATTTTCAAGATTCGATGTGGAACAACAATTAGCCTACCATTGGCTTCCTTACTTTGTCACCCATCTCCGCTTCCATTACTCGTCTTTCTACAACATATTATATTAATTTTCGTTTCTATTTTTGGCGCTGTCACTGTCTTTAGTGCGCATCCCGTCTTTAGTGCGCAGGACTAACGCGCGTTTGAATGTAGTGTAATGTAATGACGACAATTTCTATGGCACCATAACACAGTGCAGACATAAAACGCTAATATAACAATATTTCAACTAATGATGCAATAGAGCTAAGAACAGGAAACATATTAGATAAAGAGCTCTTCATGTCGTCAATGTTTGCTTAGTGCTAATTTCTGTCAGTGGCGTTTGAAGTATTTAAAATTTAGAGGATGACATTTATTAGGGCTCTACCAACGTCAACTGCAGTTTAACTTATCATAAGAAATGTTTATTCAGTATAATGATTATTATAATTATGACTATAATACCCTAATCGTGTGAATCACGAACGTTGCATTGTTATTACACGGAATTAATCAAGCAATGCGGGAAATTGTTTGAAGTTAATTAATCAAATGTATAATAGTAATGCAGTCTAAAGTTTATGCTGAGCGGCGTGAGCGCTCTCTACCGCGGGCATAATTATGACAATAACGACACTGTTACGACAGGCATATTTTGCAGTAATGCAATTGACGGCGCGTTTGAAAATGACTTAACATGATAACAAAGTGAGGAATAATTTGACATGTGGGAATTATGACTGCATGTCAGTTCAGTTTTTAACTTACAATGATTTTCTTCTGAGATTGCAGCGCACAAGATGACTATGAAAACTTATAAGTGAATTAAAGCACTAACTGACGCATGGGTCTCAATGGGTCTCAATGGTCTCAATGGGTCTCAATTCAATGGGTCTCAATGGGTCTCAATTGGTCTCAACAATGGGTCTCAGTGGGTAATAGGTGTAACGCAAACAGAGATATCAACTTAAATGGCACTTCAACTTGAAAAGCAGTAAGTGCATCAGTGCGACGCAGAGCGTGTCCGACTCTCGACATGGCTCATGCTCCGTGTGCCAACAGTGCATTTAGACATGTCGTGCACTTTAAGTAAAGGCGAAATGACGGCCATTTCACAGTGCTGTGGTAACACACGTAGACTGCGTGTGTTACCGAGAGGTATAACCTATACCTCTCGGTTTTTAAATTTTGTAAAACCATTGAAAACTGTGACCACTGTGACCAGTGCCTCCTCAGAAGAGTTCGGAAGTGATAGCAAAATATACAGATGGTGTCAAGTGAAAGCATCGAAAACTTACGTGCAAGTCTTATGTAAGAATGAGCAAAACCGTTTTTTTTTAAACAGAGAACCAGTCTCAGTGTTCGACGGAAGCTTACAAACGTATAAATGAAAGCATGCAGCAGCAGCGCCAGTCTTCTACTGAATTGCACGATAATTATTATAGGCCTAATAGTTGCATTTTTTTATCGCGATAGCGAGTTATATCAACAAAGACAAGGTCCAATATCAGGCTCAAAAATGCTTCAACACAAAGGCAAACAGTTTTCTAGCATGAAGATAAACCATTTGAAGTGTGAGCGCAAATTATGTCGTGGACGTAGCGGTGACAGGTAGACTACATGTGACTTTGGGCGTCGCCCGGACGTCTTGCTTCGGGTGTAGATATAGGCCTACCTGTGCAACCTGTGTACCTACAACCGCAATGTTGCAGATTGGCAATAGGTCTACTCTACGGTGAAAAGATGGCGCAAAATAAAATTCTAGAAGCACATAGCTGCATCCATGGGTGTCCGCAGCGGGGCGCAAGGGGGCGCACGTGAGCCCACTGAATTTTTCGCATAGTTGCACATAAATTTGGATTATTTGGTTGTGATTGTTACAACGCGATTTTCAATGTGATTATCGATTCGTTCTAGAAGTTGAACCTAAAAAATTATATCTTTCTTTTGGCGCATAACGTATAGGTAGGCTACAGGATTCTCTCGTGGTAATATGAAAATTCAAACTGTCACCCATTAAATTTAGACCATGTGACAATTAGTTAAAAGTTTGCGCCCCATAGAAAAATTCCTGCGGACGCCCATGGCTGCATCATCTAATTCTAAGTTTTAATTTTTAAAAACATAATTTTCATCGATTCATCGAACGTCCAATTTTAAATGAGTCGAGACAAACTCTCGATAAGCCTACAATCAGAGGTGTGTTCAGAATTTTTGAGGTGAGTAGGTCTAGGCCTAATACGGTGCCGCGGAAAAAATCGACTTTTTGGATTAAAAATTTTCTGCCGACCTTTTTTGTCATCGGATGGTTTTTGATGATTTTTCGATTGAAAAACCTTCGTAAAACGGTCTATTTTAATGAGTTTTCATCATAAATCGCGATTTTTTCCTGTGTTATGCTCGTCGTTTTATTTCTGTGAACTTTTTACTTTGGTCTTTGTGAGGCGAGTGAGTTTAGGCTGTAGAGGTAACAGGCCAATTAGGCCTGGTAACCCCCGGACAATTAGCCCTAGGACAATTACCCCCTGGACAGTTATCCCCGGACAACTACCCTCGTATCAATAACCCCAGGACAATTACCCCATGCCAAGGACTGGGTGGGGAGAAAAGCAAAAACTTTGCAGGCAAGCCGAGTACCTCATCTAGTATGCAAATACACTGGTCTCAAATAGCTCGCTACTCCACTGTTATAGGCTTTCAAGAGAGTTCTTGCCACCCTAGTACTTGCTCCTTATAGACATCACTTCTATACATGTATGTACATGTAGAATACGATATCCTGTATAATTTGTCAGTCGAGGCATGCATACATTGCATAGCCACTAAGACCTGTCAATCAAATGAACCGCGGCATGTGCATTCGCCTGCATAGGCGATTGTATAGTGTTTGATTCTAGGCCTGTGTGGGTTGCTTGTGGAAAAAATCTTCAATAATTATTATTGCTTGAAAGGTTAACGTTTTATATGATAAGATTTCTGTGGAGAATTCGGTTCTCGGATGTTCTTCGAGTGATTGCATATTATACACGAGAAACTGCTACTGTACATTTATACAAGAGCGGCATCTGAGGTGGGTGATAATCTTACTCTTCACATTGATGTCACTTGACACGTCGTCTACTGTCTTTGACTTAATTTGTTTCGTTGAGACCTTTCTCATTTGAATGCCTAACGTTCCTCTTAGGCATCTTAGCACAAAACTGAACTCAATAAATTAGTTTGTCGATAGGCTTTACTTCGCAACTCCATGATTCATTGTGCTTTCCTTGTGCATGATATTTGCGGCGCTACATAATTTAAAAAAATATTTAGTAAAAACCTATGGTCCTTTTGTACTTTTCTGTGCCGACTTATAGGGTTTGTAATCATTCTCATGATACTTTTAAATCCTAATTAAAATCAAATCATGTTAACAGAAATAATTAAAAAGTAGCCACAATTGTGTAGCAATCAAAGCGCATTCTTCTGACCACCTAATTGATTTTGTGTGTACGTATTACAATTACGTATTGCTTGCGATGAAGGCATGTTGCGGTTTGTCATCCTCATTAATTATTCTATAAACGAAGAACACACTTTGTTTGTTTTCAATATTTCATCCATGAAATAGGTTTACTTAAATACTGTTCAAATGTTTCTGCGTATTTAGAGTCATGAAGCGTCATACAGTGATTTGCTGTGCCTTAGTCTCATTGCTAATACTTTTCATAATCATCACATGGACAAACAATCAACGCAACGACACAGCGCTACTACAGGAGCTTATGCCAAGTAGATATTGCAATAATATCCAGGCAAGTACTTCGACATTACTGCAGCTTCAGGATCCAAACCAACTTGCAAATGAAACCGATTTCAAGTGTGTCAAAGCTAAATTAGATCGGATGGAATTTCCTCTCTGTACCTACAACGCTGCGGATGACATCTACATATCTAAAGTTGTTCTAAGAGGGGATTACTACGAACGTGGATACGTTTTAAGGACGGTAAATTTCATGAAAAAACATCAAGATATTACATTTCTAGATATCGGAGCTAACTTGGGTTCATACGCTCTTCCTGTGGCTCACATAGGAAGACACGTTGTGGCTGTGGAGCCAAACTGGAATACGTTGAGACGTCTGTCTAGATCAGAGGTTCTCAAACTGTGGTACGCGTACCCCAAGGGGTACGCCAGGCGCCGGTAAGGGGTACGCGAAATTTTCCAGATATATAAATTTTTCTTTGAGTTTATGAACTTTGTGTCCATTTTTCCTTGATTAGCAATGATTTTTCATTTTTAACGTTGCTTCATGTAACAGCATCGTCATTTCTTTCATTCACAACATGACATTGTGATTAAACTCACATACTAAGCTTAAGCTTATAATTATTATAGTGCATGCAACATGTTTATGCTTAGGCCTGTCACTATAAATTTGAAACAAAATAATGTATAGGCCTAATTGATTGAAAGAACCAAAGTCAGATATTCTCAGCGCATGCAATGAGCGCAGGCTAATATAGAGCTCAATAAGGATAGCTGAATAATTGGTCTAAGGATTAATTTCTGGTCGAGCTTTAAAATTTGTGATTTCTTTCGGCACGTCATATAATTATATATCTGTTTGAAACTAGTTTTTGAACTGTATATTCTTGCTATCAAAAATAAATATGGGCTAAATTTGAGTTTGAAATTGACAAATATTAAACCAGGTAATTTTTTTAAAATCTGTGCTATATAGTCAAAACATTGCAAGCACGCAGCAATATAACGCTATAGGTTAGCTCTTTCCTACAGGGATTGTAGACCAATTTCCCATTTTTGTTGATATGATTGCATCATTTGCATGATTAAAACTTCGCACATTTTCAATTTTGCTTCCTGTAAGGGCCTGTATGTAGGCTATACGACTCTAATAGGCCACACCATACAATGATTAAAAGTACTTTTTAGTTGTCACTGCAATGGTGACTAGGCAATGGCATTTTGTTTCTGATCTGACTAACTGACTTTGCTGGGGGTACGCCACCATTCGATTTTTTTTCTTAGGGGTACAATAAAAATAAAGTTTGAGAACCCCTGGTCTAGATCAGTTTATCTTGGCAACGTAGTCAACAACATTGACCTGTTACCACACGCCATTTCTGATAAACGGTCTACAACGTTTATGAAATACAATCCGGTCAACCGAGGTAGAGCAGAGATGTCGGACGAAGCTTCTTGTGAGAAAGACTGCGTCAATGTTTCAGTGTCTGTTATAACACTCAACGATCTTTTGCCACTGATGAGAAATAAGAAGGTGATCATAAAAGTCGATGTAGAAGGATCAGAGCGAAATGTCTTTACGTCATCAAGTGCAGACGAGTTCTTTCGAAAAGTTGACGTTCTTATAATACAGATGGAATGGAGTTTTTACCCGATGTTTTTTAGTCAAACTATCGAAAAGCGTCTTTTGGTTAACCAGTTTCTCAACTTCTTTTACGAAAAAGATTACGTCATATACAATGCAAAGACAGAGCAGAGACTTCATTCAAACTGGACAAAATGGCCAAACGATATATGCATTACAAAAACTAAAAAAGCAGGCCATCTTTATGACATGTAGCCTAATGTCGCGTGGAGCTATATTTTCCTCATGTTTTTCAAGTAGCCTACATTCAAGATATTCGAAAAATGACTTCTCAGTAGTTCGCAGAAATGGAAGTCCTATTATAGGCTTACATTTCGTTTTCGCTAGGCCTACATTTAAGACGCTGCATAGGCCTATGGCTGGCGAAATTGAAAATGAATTCTAAGTTATTAGAAACGCAGACCTAATAATAATCATGTGTAGGCTACTTATACTATTAGATTTTCCTTTCTAAACCCGACGTGAAGCACGTCGGGTTTTTCGTAGGCCTACATGCAGGTTTTCAACCGGACATTTTGCGAGTGATTATCCAGAATGTCGTTTTAAGACCATCGATAAATGCTTTCTGCCTTATGATAGAGTCGCTTTAGATATCGATATAGATTGTGATGGAGTACAATCATGGTATAATCGACTTCAAAATGACACCATGCTTGCAATACAATGCAACCTAATCGAAATAACGCGACTTATCACCGCAAATTAATTGAAATTCGTAGACTATTAAAACTTTTGAGGCGAAGACCATTGCATTGCCAACTCCATGAAAAGATATTCGCTGATCGGGTCAGTCTTTAAAGCTTAAGAGTTTCTCAGTACAATTGTGGGCAAATTAATTTAGATTTTATTAGATTTACAAAACATCCGCTTCTGTAGAGCCATGGGCGGAGACCTGGGCGCGGAGACTTGGGGGGAACGAACGAGTGGCCGAAAGAAATACGCGAGATTTTTGGACGGGCGAATGGCTCAGTGTCGAAAAAAAGTTTCCATCTTTTGCCGGACAAAATTATTTCTGACGACCTTTTTTTTAATCATCTGGCCGAAAAGTCAATAAAATGTTCTATTTTCACCGCCAAAAAGTTGATGACCTTTTTTTAGTCTTGACGCTCAACGATTGGAAGGGACAAATGCATGGACCGTCCCCCTGTTCCCAAAGGTCTCCGCCCATGTGCAGAGCCGAGGCGCGTTTACACTCAACACAGAAAACAAGGTCGATGAACCTGATGTCGACATTAAGTCTTCTTTTGCAAGACATTGTCATCGAGGGTGTACCATTCTCAGTTCAACTCTACCACATCTATGGTCGTCGATGGCTGTGGGGTGTGGAGCGTGTGCCGGGGTCAAAGGTTGACTGTCTGCGTTGCTGATAATAATTATAAAAGCAAGAGAAAGGACTGTCTGGAGTCGGTCGGAGATTCGAAGTCGGCCAGTCTGCAATGCATAGCCTACACGTTGCAGAGCTACCGAACAGAGAAGCGTTAAGTCCTCGTTAAGTTAGAGGCCAGGACCAAACATTGCCATTACTAAGCTAATATTACATGTGAAATTAGACATTTCTTGTGAGCGAAAATTTTCCATTATAATGAAGACAAAATAGATCTAGTTTACCTAAACGAAAAAATAATATGATGTATTATTTCAAAATGTAACTTGGATCACTTGAAGCAGTGAAGCTATTCCTCAGCAGGGCAACAGAAGAACGTTTAAAAGTTTGAGCTCATAGAGATCGTAAGCGTTGCTCTGTTTAAACAATTTTCTTTGCATAAATAAATTCATTGTCTTCCATGTTTATATGGAGATCAAGACAATTGTGTGTTAGAGGTCAAGACCTTTCTTGATTTCGCTTTTGAAATCCCCATCCTGCTGTCCGTTCCATGTTTGCCATTCTAAATTTATCGTCTTCTTCTCGTCCTATTCTTCAAAGTTTTCCAATGCAGCAAACCTGTTTTTTAAAGTTCTACTTCACATCTCTGCCGAGTTGGTTCTTCTTTTAAACTATCCGTGTTTGTAATTATTCTCTTGTTTTTCTTCGTTAATTTCTTTAATTTATCCTTATTTTTGAGACCAAAAGACGATGGTCCGATGCTGCATCTGCTTTCCAACATCCTTCATAGTGGAACCGCCTGGAACCAAAATGTGAAGGAATTGTGCCCTTTGTGATACAAGCATGAAATTTGGTACATACCACGAAAATGTCATAAGAAAAAGATTTGGCTATAGGGCCATCGCAGATTTGGCCCCTGGTCCCAATGGCAGCCATTTTTCAGAATGGCCGACCGGTTTACAGATTTTAAAATTATCTCAGCTTCCAGTGCGCTTAGAATCGTCATCTTGGTGTCTAAATATACATAGTTAGGGGCGAGGATTCCAACAGAGTCATTACAAATGTTCCCCAGGGTCCCAAAGGCGGCCATTTTTTAAAATGGCCGACCAAAATACGGATTTTTCAATATCTCAGCTTCCAGTGCACTTAGAATCGTCATCTTGGTGTCTAAACATACATAGTTAAGAGCAGGCATTTCACCAGAGCCATTGCAAATGTTCCCCAAGTCTTCAATGGCGGCCATTTTCCAAAATGGCCGACCTAAGAAAAGGATATTTCAATATCTCAGCTCCCAGTACACTTTGAATCGTCATCTTGGGGTCTAAATATACATAGTTAAGGGCGAGAATTCCAACAGAGCCATGGAAAAAGTTCACCTGTTGGAATTCTCGAATGAATGAATACATATATACATATATGAATGAATGAATGAATGAATGAATGAATATTATATTCACGCATTTCACAATTGAAATGCTCTCGAAAGTCAATTCCTTCCGTTCTGCAAAGCACACAAATGCTTCAAAGCTCAACTCAACGATAACGAGCGCAAGAAAAGTAGACCCCCAAAAAGTGTCATAACTTGGTCAAAGAGTTCAGCATCTGCATGGCATCCGACTTCAAATTCCCGCAGGTGTAGCCATCAAGCAGTGGTGTCCACGTCTACGTTTGTGCGTCCGTCAACAAGGATTAAATTTTTATCACCAGCTAAAGATTCACTTCACTTCATTATGACTATTAGCTTACATATTGGACAGTTCCTCTATTCGGTAGCCTACTACATCTCAAACGTTCATAAACTTGACCTAGCCTACTCACCAAAATTTCCAAACGGCGTTAGGATTTTGACGTAATAATGGCTACTGTTGATGTAATAAAAAATTCCAGGTCAATGCTGGACGTTTTGACCGCGTTATGACACTTTCCCTCGAGGTATACCTTTCATCGGTGAACAGCGTATAATAAATTTCTTGGGTTTCCATAATTTTTTCAAACAAACAGATTGGCTATAAACTGGTTCTTCTTAAGTTGATTGAACCTAAAGTAGTTTTCTGAACAGCTCATTTCAATTATTATACATGCAGGATCGTGCTGTAATGAAGACAATTCATAGTCATATACAGAGATAGATATAGATAAGGATACATGACTTGAGCACAGGACATAGGACATAATTATATGAATACATTCCGTCAATCATGGCGAGGCACGCACACACAGGCACTCATTTCATTGGCTCCACTTCTAGGAAGGCCGTGCCCGAGACCCGATCGTGCAGAGATGCAAGATATTATTGGATGGCAACTGCATACTATACAGATCGGTGAAATATATAAGACGATGCCAACGAGAAATCTGCGCGGGTGGCTTCCAGCCTGGATACAGGAGGGCTAAATTAAGTTAAGTTAAGTTAAGTTAGAGTTGGGTTAAGTTGGAGTTGGGTTAAGTTGGGGTTAGGTTAAGTTAAGTTAAGTTAGGTTGGGTTAAGTTAGGTTAAGAGCTTAGGAGTAAAACAGTTGCAGTTAGAATTCAGGATCCATAGCGATTCATCCCTTAGTCTCAGCCCTCTGTAGCGGTCTAGCAAGCAATTAAGTAGGATAGTCTGTTCTGGGGTTTTAAGATAAGAACGGTGTCACTTAGGCCAAACTAGGATTATAGGCCTAGCTGGTTAAAGTGTTACGTCGTAGACTTATACATGCAAATGATAGATATATCATGTTCGGATCTGACTGTGCTGAGATAATAATAATATTTTATATGAAAACACAATCTAGAGTTGTCATTCTTAGTTAGGCCTTCTCCGTGAGTTGGTAGGTAAGTGAGCTAGTTTATCCCCCCGTACTTCTCAGCATATAGGGAACTCTGACCCTTGGCATCAAAGAGATGCCTAAATCATTCTGACAAGTGGTGGGAACCGGTTGGCCGAATAGTCCGATAGGGTTGAGGCGGTGTGCTGCGGACTACAGAAGAATCTTTGGTTCCGCAGTCATTTGCTTCACTCATCGCTCTATAGCCAGACCTAAACATGATGGAAGAATCCGGGGATTTGGTTTCGAGTCAATGGGAAGGTCATTCAACACCGCGACGGTCACCTACTGTCTCGTCGGAGAGTTCCGAAACTGGTCGTAACGTGGTTGGTTCGCCGAGGTCATCTGAGTCGCCGAACGACGACTACGTGTGTCAAGATGATACGCTTCAGATGCGCCAGTCTAATGGCAAACCATCATTCAACCACGAGCTGGAAGGCTCGTCCAGTGGTCGGAGCCCACATGACATCCATGTGAGGGACGGATGGCGTGCTCGCTGTAATTCCTTCGGATCGTCTCGAGCAGGAAGAGGACGCGCGGAGCTCTTACTTCCGTACATGGCTACGTTGGAGCTACCAGTAGATGTCTTTGGTGGATGGCGAAGACTCTGCCGACGTTCGGTTCAGGTCGCCGAGGAGCCTGTATTCATTCAAGAGGAAGAAGAATTGATGGAACTTTCTTTCCGATTAATATTCGTTCAGGCCATCAAGACGTCGGAGAACAAGAAGTAATGTGGTCGTGAAGGACTCGTTTTCAGATAAGTACATTGAGTTTAAAGCTGGAGAAGAAATATATTTTCTCCTTGATAAGATTATTGTTAATTAGCCTGCGACTAGCATAATGGTTGGCGATATTGCACTCATTTGTAGCAACGGAATGTTTAGTTTTGTCCTATGAAACAATGGCATTCTTAACATTTTGGAAGCGTCACGCTTATGAAGGTTGAATACATTATTTTCTTATTGTGAAAGTTATAGTCGAGTTATAGTCAAGTTATTTCTCACTTGCTCCTCTATGATCACTTAGGGAGAATTATTATAATAAAAGACCTCAATTTTTTTTTCTTTCTATCTGTAGAAGGATCGCGACCTTAAAAAAATTTGGTGTACTAATTACAGTTCATTAGATTACTTCTTAGAGTCAGGCCCTAAATATAGACTCTTCTAATTCCATCGAAGTTTCTTTTGAACCAAATTTAAATGACCAAATTATTCTACAGACCCTACCCTTTAATACAAGTTTATTATTTGTGCAGTTTGTATTTATTCTGATATTATAGAGTTTGGTGATTAGCTATGCTAAGTGATTTGACGATTATTCTTGCCGTTCACTTAAGGCGCTAGTGCAAAATCGCGTCACCTTGTGTTGAATGATAGTGTGTAGATTAGGCGATTTTCCTTTTAATTCTGTATTGGGAAATGTTGCGTTTAGAGTAGGCCTACCCATAGGTTATGATTGTATACGTTTGGTTTGTGTTTTCTGGCATGAAGCGTAGTCTTGTGCTATATAATTCGTGAGTATGTCAGGCTGCGATAGGCCTACATTGTTTGGTATACCGTTAAATTCAGTTTGCCGTGCACAGTTTTATACAAAGGTGTTTGTTTTCGTTTGCATGTCAGAGTGAATTTCATTCATGTATGAGTGTTGCAACGGGAGTATTAGGACTAGTCATATATGCTACCATCTGTTGTACATGCGGTTAATTTTTGGGTATGAATGGACAAGACTTAGTGTGTGTTTTTTTTGTGAGAGGGTGTGCACATCTGTAATTGTCATCTTATTGTTTGGTGTGTAATTTCGAGGACTTGAGGTGGGTCGTGTGTTGTATTTTGTAGTATCTTCGACATGTATTTTCTAGTCAGAGACTTAACCGTAGTAGTCTACTCTATTGTTGGTCGCAAAATATGTGACTTATTCAAGGTATGACTGGTTTTGCACAGGCCTAAAGTGGTAGTTACGCAGGAAGTCGCGCTGCGTTTGGCAAGTAAGACATAATTATTGGTTTGGACTCATAGGCTGAGTATAGCTTAGGACACGGACCTGAAATAAATATTTTAGAGTGGTCTTTTACAGCTTTGAAGAACGCTGTATGGCAGTCGAATTTGTCTTGACTCAACTCGATTTAGATTGTGACGTGACACAGGACAGGACACTGTTTAGTAGGTCTACAGAGAGACATATCGACCTAAATAATTACGAGGACGCAGACGCCCTCACAAAGGGACGATAGAGGCAGGACTGTAATTAAAGGGAGTGTCGTCTTCCCTCCATCCTCAGACCTCGACGCAAATAAATTGCATCAGATAATGGAATGAGGAACGAGGAATGATTAGAGTGTGGGGTTGATAATAATAATGACAAAAGGACCATTAATCTGGACTCACGCGATAAAACCGACCGAGACGGCAGACGCAGGACACCGTTAGTTTCTGGACCGCGATTCATCACTGTCGACGTTTTCGGACCATGGAACGGCAATAAAGACACGACGACAGACACAGACGGGGTCAACAGAGACCTAATTCCATTTATGACCGCGATTTATCAGAGCCGACTTTCCAGACCACGGAATAATTCATTCCCAGAGAGACAATTTATCTCATCCATTCCATCTCGTACTCGCAAAATTAACAGACCAGAGTTCAGAACAGACGCAAGGCTGACTGGCACTAATCTTGTCATTAATCAGAATTCCAGGGCCAACAACAGAAGATTACCCGGAGGGATTAATGTCTCCGAAAAGCAATTTAGAAGAGTCACGACGGGTCAAACCTGAAAGGTTCAGCCCACCATTAATTGCATCCGTAGTGATTATGCAAACGTGGACTTTGATAAATTGTCATTCAGTGCTTTTATATTTGTTACCGTATAGGCTTATCGTGTTATTAAATTGTGAAGTAGTGTCATGTAAATTCGATGAGCAACCATTTATATAGATGGCATTGTGTAGAATCACAACGATTCGAATTTTGTTTCAAGGTTTCTGTACAGATAGTTACCTTATTTGACGACAGTGTGCACTTAGTCTATCAAATATTTCGCCTACAGCTAGTGCTGTTTTGCAAAGAACGTTTTATGAGCAAAATTCTCTACACTGTAACGTGATTCTAAACATCTGAAAAAGGGACATTTTTCTTTTCAACGTTCATTACTTATCTATGCACGGAATAATGTCTGCTCTTACGTACACGTCTCAGCAGCGAAAGGAATATTATTTAAATGTAGTCTTATTATTTCAAATGCCGTTGTACCGTATTAACTACGCATAATATATTCTCGATTAAGCTAATGTGTTGCTTTGTGACAGATTTGTTTTGATGCCATGGCTATTTACCTATGCATTTATGTGGTTTTAAATTTTCTAGTAGGCTACATGACATACATGTTATAAGCCTATTGTTTCCGCATGATTTAACTTCACCTTTGTAGTAGCTTTGAGCTAAGGTTACCGCATAAGACAGAGACCTATTATAATTTCATGTCGAATGGAAATATTTCAGTTTTCGATTTTCGCTTGGGAAGATTAGTTTTCCTTCTTCATTGACAACTATACTATGATGTATGTTGACTTATTTCATTGCTGACAAATCTCTGCGCTCACCAATCGTTGTTATGTAGCCTATGTTGTCGTAACCTATTATATCCACTTTATTATGCCTGCAAAGTTAACCATGCTATATTGAAGTAGACTATGCATCTATACGGTCTAGAGATTTTGAGGTTGAGGCTTGGAAATTTTGAGATTTTGAGAGATGCTCTATAACCGAACATCGAAGTACGTTCATCAAATGAGAGATCAGATTGCACAATCCAAGTTACTTCTTTCTGTATGTGTGGGTTGAGGTGCTACGAGTTTATGCTGCGCGGTTGCGTTCAGTCAAATGTCTGATAAAGCGTTTTGATTTCAAGCATTCAAGTGTGACATAAGATTCTAAGGATTTATTTTAGGCTACCACGGGACGGACATACCCGTTGGCCTACGAAGAGTTAAGCGGTCGCGAGACGTTCTTCGTCGGACACGCAGTGAAGCTAACATGGGACGATACTACCCCAGTTATGCATTACGAGTTTATTATTCGCATTTTTTATAATTATTATTGTAAGAGTCACACGAGTCTTTTTGCGACGATATGTTTTGTCGGGTAAGTTGATGATGTGAAGGCGCGGGAATGAGCACAAGGCACTTAACAAGTTACATGTACTTAGGCTATGCCGAACATAATTCCGTAGACCTATTGGAAGTAATAACTTCGATATAAAGCATATCATTGCAGTCTGTAAAACCAGTCATCGTCTTAAAGACAGATTTGATTACGTTTTTGATGATTATGAGTGCAAGTCTCATAGTTCACAGAATACCATCTCAAGTCTCAAGCTCATTTCTATCCTCTTATCCACGTCATAAAGTGCAGCAGCAGATTATTAACATCGTTATGGCAACTAAGGCAAGAACAACAACAATGATTGACATAGACAGCGAATACAGAGTCTATTGCAAGAAAAGGCATATTAAGCATTTGTCAGCATTTCATTTTAAACATAAGTGATTACAAGTTATCACATCAATCCACAAGTACTGGGAATGTTTGCATGTACGAATTCATATTTGCACTGTGTGTACTATAGCAAGTTAGAAGGATTATACGTCTATTTTTTCTCAGCCTAACACGTCACGAGTTGTACGAAATAACTTTTATTTCAGTTGAACAAGTTGTGCATTTTTTTTCATTTCTCAGATACGGTTTAGTAAGGAACATTTATATTTGTGTATCTAAATGCGACGGATTCGAGTAAACTTGTCTTGAACATTTATATTAACAAATCTCAATTGTATGGATTCTAATGAACTATTGTTGCACATTTATATGATTGAACCTCTGTTTCGTAGTATCGATTTGACTGAACTCAAGCATAGGCTATTCTTATAAGAGAGTTCAACGTTTGCAAAGACATTTAAGACTATATTATTGAATATCATTTTGACGATCGAACTCAAATCAGAACGATTGTATTTGCAAAAACATTTTTATCTCTCATGGACATGTTAACTGTATTCGATAATGTGCTAAAGTGAATGGACTTTTAACTAGCCTAGGCTAGAGTTATACAAATGCATAAGTCATATTGTAGGGACTTCACTATTGATGTTGTGTTTTTGTGGTTGTGCTTATTATTCGTATGTATTCATGTAACCACACCGTTCCTATCTAAGACAAAAATTTGGACGGGACCTTAAATTCACACACTTAATTCATACACTAGAACAATGAGGACATTGTTGGATCTTCTGCATGGTGAGAAGGTGTAATGAAGACAATTCATAGTCATATACAGAGATAGATATAGATAAGGATACATGACTTGAGCACAGGACATAGGACATAATTATATGAATACATTCCGTCAATCATGGCGAGGCACGCACACACAGGCACTCATTTCATTGGCTCCACTTCTAGGAAGGCCGTGCCCGAGACCCGATCGTGCAGAGATGCAAGATATTATTGGATGGCAACTGCATACTATACAGATCGGTGAAATATATAAGACGATGCCAACGAGAAATCTGCGCGGGTGGCTTCCAGCCTGGATACAGGAGGGCTAAATTAAGTTAAGTTAAGTTAAGTTAGAGTTGGGTTAAGTTGGAGTTGGGTTAAGTTGGGGTTAGGTTAAGTTAAGTTAAGTTAGGTTGGGTTAAGTTAGGTTAAGAGCTTAGGAGTAAAACAGTTGCAGTTAGAATTCAGGATCCATAGCGATTCATCCCTTAGTCTCAGCCCTCTGTAGCGGTCTAGCAAGCAATTAAGTAGGATAGTCTGTTCTGGGGTTTTAAGATAAGAACGGTGTCACTTAGGCCAAACTAGGATTATAGGCCTAGCTGGTTAAAGTGTTACGTCGTAGACTTATACATGCAAATGATAGATATATCATGTTCGGATCTGACTGTGCTGAGATAATAATAATATTTTATATGAAAACACAATCTAGAGTTGTCATTCTTAGTTAGGCCTTCTCCGTGAGTTGGTAGGTAAGTGAGCTAGTTTATCCCCCCGTACTTCTCAGCATATAGGGAACTCTGACCCTTGGCATCAAAGAGATGCCTAAATCATTCTGACAGTGCTATTCGTGCTTCTGGATGGAGTGCTGAGTAACCACACCACGTCGCCAGTTTCTTTATATTCTGGGTTTGTATTCAGTCATGCGTAATAATTCGTGTCAACAAGTTGTGAGTAGTCGTAAGTGAATTTTGTCTCAGCTGATTTTATATAAACTTGGACTTTACTTACTTGTGTAATCTTCTCATTGCAAACAGTAGCCTACTGGCGACTTTTATTATTGTTTGTCGACCAATTCTCAGTGAATACTAAGTCAAATATCTTTCAAGAAAAATTGATCTGCAATATAATTTACTCCATCAATGACCGTCTTGTCTGCAGGGCCGGCCTTAGTCCAAATGGCGCCCTAGGCAATCCAAACATTTGGCGCCCTTTGACGCCACTCCACACTGAGTCCACATTCCACCCTACAACACAACCCAGTGAGTAGCGGTTCAGAAACCAGCCAGAACATTGTCATAACTGAGCCATTTTTTAATTATTAGGCTTATGCTTTTTCTTTAGTAGGATATACTTAACCCTGGCACTTCGAATTTTTGGAAATATAGGCTAAAAAGGTAAAAAGTTATTATTTAAATCAATCGATTTACCGGAAAAGACATTATCTTATTATTTTCTGGACTGATATTAGAAAATTTTCTGCTTGTAGTTGATCTCCGTGAGGTTTCAGTTTATTGATAAGCGTCTATTATTTTTCTTTAACAATACTGTTCCTGCAGTAGGCCTATTACGTGTAAATGTGCTTATAATATCTGCGTAATCTATAACGTTTGAAGAACATCTTTCTCGATAGGCAGCGTAGCTAAGGCAGTAAGTCTTTGATGTGTAATAAGAAGCCCACAGGTATTTTTTTTATTTTAGTTCAACTTTGGACAGCTTCATTCATCAGTTGCCACACTTACTGAAATAGTTAACAAAATACGTATTGCAATGGCTGTGTATTTTTTTGAATCTCAATAATTAAAGGGCAAGCTGGAATGTTGTAATCTCATCTTCATATTCAACAAGGCCCACTCCCATTTCATTTCTTGCAACATCTTTACTATCGAAATTGAGCGTCGTACCGTAGGCCTAAAGTATGCCTAGTCTCAGTTTTGCTTAAATAATATTGGAAACCGACGTGTATTGTCTTTTTTATTCTAACTGATCTCTCGTGTATTTCTCTTACGACTTTGTGCAATCGATAACTTCTGACGCTTCATGGAATCATGGGGTTTGATATAGGCCCTAGGCCTAATTTAATTCTTAGGTTCAAAATATTCAAATCTAAGCAGTAAGCAGTCAACAATAAGACACAGTGACTATAATAGGCTAAATAACACAATTCTTTGGTTGGCGTATTCAGTCGAAAGATGTCACTAGGCCTACCTCAGTATTAGCCCATAGGGTCTGTTACAGACATAGGCTACAAAGCACAGAGTAGGCTACGGTATGCTGTTAAAATAAAATTTATTAGTCGCTATAAAATGTATGCCTACGCAGGTCGTAAAATTGAATAAGGGCCGCCTGAACAGGCGCAATGAAATAAATAATTATTTTAAATTCTTTTCATTAGCGAAATTCTTGAGTTTAACAGAATCTAGTGTAAAAAAAATAATCGCCGGTGCCGTGGCGCCTCCCCCAAGCTTGCGACGCTCTAGGCAACTGCCTACTTTGCATATAGGCTAGCTAAGGCCGGCCCTGCTTGTCTGCTATTCAAAAAATAGGAGCTTGTAAATATTGACCACTGAGGCGGAATATCGTCAGCCTATCACAAGTGAACTGCGTTGGCAGGATAAGAAAAACGTGTGATGTGAGTTTTCAAACTACTCGACGTTTTTAACTGGCTGTCAGGTAGGCCTATTTGGAGGTAAGCTCAAAATAATGGTTTTCACATTGTTATAGCTTAGACCAAGAAAATGAAAAACAGATTAACGCATGTGAGATCTAGATTTGAAGGAAGATGCAGAGAATATCTTGGAAGGAAAAAGGACAAATGAGTGGTTACGCATAGAAATTGGTATCGAAAACGATGAGTCGTTGCAAGAAACAGTGCTAAGAAGAAAAAGGTGGGCTTCTTTGGCCATGTTATGCGCTCAAATGAACTGGAAAAAGATATGATGTTGGCATGCGGAGAGGGAAGAAGAAAACAAGGGCGGTCGAAAAAAGGTGGTTGGACGAGATTCAATAAACAACAAGAATGAATCGGAAAAAACTAAAGGAAGCGACATATTAAAAGAAAGCAATGGAGAAAACTGGCCATGACGGTCTCTGGAGTTCAGGGAACTGAAAGCACAAGGTAAAGATGATAAGTTAGAAAACTATATTCGAGCGCTATAGGCCTATGATAAGTGAAGGTTGAAAAGCAGTTTTTCTGCGCAACACAAAGCATAATCCCAAGCAAGCAGTGGCGGCGCCAGGGGGGGCTAGGGGGGCTAAGCCCCCCCTAAACGTAGCTCAGCCCCCCCAAACCAAAAAGCTGAAAATGTCTAAAACGGCTTACTTCGTAATAAGGAAACTAGACAATGACCAACGGCAACGGAATCAACTAGGCCTATATTATCATAGTTTAGATGCTTATGCCATTGGCGGCACCAGGGGAGGAGTTAGGGGGCTAAGCCCCTAAATGTGACTCAGCCTCATCCCAAAGCAAAAAGCAGAGATGTCCATGTATTGGCTTAAAGGTTATTATTATTATCTTATTTTCGGACCTCAACTGGGGCGGACGGTCATACACCGACTCACATGTGAGACATCAATTGCGACTGGGCTCAACTCCCGGACATCGACTCTCTACGACTCACCACTGGCATGTATACAGTCTTCTTATTTATACCCTAATGGAGCTTCAGGGGACAGAGGGCTGAGGTACCGACCGGTCTGAGGTCAGAACTGGTCTGACGGGGGGAAGGGGCAGAGATCCGCGATGGCGGAGCAAAGGGTTGAGGTACCGACCGGTCTGAGGTCCGGACGGGTCCGGAAGAAGGAAGAGGACTTGAGGGGTTCGAACTGGCGGAGGAAGGGGCTGAGATCCAGAGTTCCGGACCAGTCTGAGCCAGGGCTAGCGGGGGAAAGGGGCTGGAGGTCCGAGGCGGCGGGGGAAAAGAGGGCTGAGGTCTGGGCGGGGGGCAAGGGGGACTGAGGTCCGGGCCATTGTGAGTCCGGGCTGGCGGAGGAAGGGGGCTGAGATCCGGAGTTCAGGACCAATCTGAGCCCGGGCTAGCGGGGAGAAGGAGGCTGGAGGTTTGAGGCCGCGGGGAAAAGGGGGCTGAGGTCTGCGCGGGGGACAAGGGGACTGAGGTCCGAGCCGGTGTGAGTCCGGGCTGGCGGAGGAACGGGCTGAGGTTGGCCCAATGTGAGTCCGGGCTGGCGGAGGAAGGGGGCTGTGGTTTGGCCCGGTGTGAGTCCGCTCTGGCGGGAAAAGGGTGTTGAGTCCGGGTTGGCGGAGGAAGGGGCTGAGATTCACAAGGACAGAAATTTTGAATTTCGCTACAATTATAGCGCGTCGATGCTTATGCTAATAGAATGCGCCGCAGACCGTGATGAGGCTATGTGCACCATGTTCGGCCCGCCGCCTTCTTGAAGGGCTACACAACTATACATTGAGAAATGAGGTGTTCATTTAGCAACAGCTAGCAGTCATGGGCGGAGACTTGGGGGCCAGGGGACAGTCCACGAGACCCCGAAGTTTGTGGTTGTGAACGGAGATGCTGTTCCCCCAATATTTCAAAAATAGGCCTATCTCAAAAATGTCATTGTAAATTTCTAGAGTGTTATCTACTGTTTATCTGTTCTGAACAATTTTGCTCGGACGACAGCAAAACTGGTATATCCTTGAAGTGTCGAATTCGATAATTTATACAACGTGGAGGAACATTATTGAACTCATAAATCATTTCTTTCAGCAATGAAATATTTATGAGAGATTTGTTGACATGACAGCTTAAAATGTTACCATTAAAGTGCTGATATCCAAACATTTTAACAATGGCCTACAAGGGGACTCTTTTGAAGTCATAATCCACGACTTTCAGCATTGAAATGATGAGCTATTGAGTAAAAATGACCGCCAAAATGCTATTAATGCAATGTGGAAATTCAAAAAAATTCATGACTTTATCGATCATAAACAGTTAGCAAACAAGAGCCTGAAACGTGCTCCTGTCGATGTCAACAGCGAAAAACGCGCTGGTTTCTGGGGCTCTGCCCCAGACCCCGCTGGGGGAGCTTACGACGCTCCCCAGACCCCCTAGTCGGTATGAGCTTCGTGCAATCGGCACTCGCAGCTTTGCGTCTCCAGCGCATGCAAAATTAACGCCCTTGAGGAAAATGTTCTTCTTGCGTCCCTGGGAGGAAGAGCTTGGGGTTTCAGCTCCCCAAACCTGAAATCTTGGCGCCGCCACTGGTTGTACCCGTAAAACCCCTACATTTGACATGCCCCTGGCCCAAGGGTTTTTCTATATAGTAGACCTACCCATATGACAGTATACTTATAAACTTGTTAGGATCTATATAAATTATATGCCTAAACTTTTAACTTTTGTGATTTTAGTAAAGACTAATCCCATTTATTTTACAATAAAATTTTGACATTCTTATACTGGTAGCTAGTCTGCGACTCTGCAAAACGACTTCTTATTTAAGTTTTCATGATTTTATCGCTCATAAATAGCTGGCAAAAAGAGCCTGAAAAGGGCTCCAGTTGAGGTCTACAGAGCTAAGAATGCGTCGGTGGCTGGGGCTCCGCCCCAGACCCCGCTGGGGGAGCTTACGACGCTCCCCCAGACCCCCTAGTCGGTGTGGGCTTCGTGCCTTCGGCACTCGCAGCTTCGCGCCTTCGGCGCTTCATTTAAATGTTCTTTTTGGGTTTGGGGCTTCAGCCCCCCCAAACCTGAAATCCTGGCGCCGCCACTGCAAGCAAGGACAAATTCCATTAAGCCTAACAGAAGTAAATGATAAATATAGAATCATGATTTGTGTACTTTTGATTAATTACATGCAAGAAAGCTAAAAAAAGTAGAGGCCGCCTGATGAATAGAAGACTGAGCAGTTTGTATATTTATCCGTATGACAGGCAAGAACACTAAAAATGGAGACCACTAGTCTTGTGAGTGAAAATGTTTCTAAGAATGTCTCGTCTTCCACTGCTTCTGCTACTCAAAGTGTCACCTGACTCACCTTTGGTTGAAAATTGTTGTGTCACCAAATAAAATTTTTTTGATGCTCTTTCATCATATTAAGGCAGCGGTTCTCAACGTTTTTAGTGCGGCGACCCCTTTTTAACATTTCGAAAGTTGTGACGACCCCCATCGACAAAATTGACAAAGTTACCCTCCCCATGTCTCTATTTTACCGTTGTATATTGTTTTGCATTTTCACTTCATAATTCGAAAACTGCTTTTGACACTTGTGTTTTCTGATCACACTAGTTACTGACAGAAGTAGACGTTTCGTAAGTCCATTTGGCTTGTGAAACTTCGGCAGATGTCTCCTAGGCTACATCTTGCTGCTGGAACACCCAAAGTGTGCATTCTTGGCGTCATCAGCTTTGTTGTTAAAAAATTCTACTGCATCATCATGGTCATGCTTTCCTGCCTAGTTAGAATGTTTAGCATCGAATGGCGCTTCTGTTTATTTGTTAGGTGTCAGAGAATCGACTGATAAAATGTCAATACAAATAAGGCGTTGTAGTTTCTCTATCCATGCTGTAGCTATCAATAATTAATTAATAGATTAGGCCGACTCTGAAAATTGGTGAATTATAGTTCTTCATTTATTAATACTCATTTCACCGAGCTGATAGGTTTTGGGAGGCTTTCACTTTCATAAACTTTAACTTCACTTGTGTTCTTAACGAATGTTCCTAGCAGGGGTAGTGGTATGGGGAGGGGATGCGCCCCCCCCCAATTGTCTAAAATTTTACGTATCTCCACACTGCAATGGTCGCATTTTAAGCCGTAATCTCAAATAATTTCCCATAATTCAATGCTGAAAGACATTGTTTAAAACTTCAATAAATGTCTCCTACCCATTGTTTAAATTTGCACACTAGACTAGGTAGCACTTTAGGCTGTCATAATATTATTAGCAAAATAACTCATGGTTTGAGTGATCAGAGACGATTTAAGACTTCAATTAATGTTTCCTCCCCATTGTTCAATTTTTTACTTACACACGGTATAATTGATAGCAATCAACTGGCATCTAAGAAAATTGCTCATCATGGATTAACAGCAAATAACACTGTATAAACTTCTAATAACTTATCTGAAATATTTCTGAAACATTGGGGAGATATAAGCAGCTCGGCCCACCATCAATTTATGGACCGTTCCACTATCCCCAAAATCTCGGCCAATTTAATTATAGCCTAAGCTTCACTAGCTGACAGCCCAGGCCCTTGGCCAACAGCATAGATTGTTTGAGCAAACCAGATATTGCTTTATTTTTCAGAAGAATGGTAAAAGTCAAATTTACATATTTGGAAACTAAAAATTAATAGTAAAAAAATGAAATTAGATGTCGAAATCTGTAATGGATGAATCATAACAAAAGTAGGCTATAAGAAGCAATTTATTTTAAATTGCTTATAGTGTAGCATTGAAATTGCTACTAGGCCAACATGTAGACCTATACATGTGTAGTCTACATCTTTTGAAAATTTCTGAAGATGCGACCCCTGGCAAATCGTCAGGCGACCCCCGTGGGGGTCGCGACCCACAGGTTGAGAACCGCTGTACTAGGCCAACATGTAGACCTACATGTGTTGTGTAGTCTACATCTTTTGAAAATTTCTGAAGACCCCAGGCGACCCCTGGCAAATTGTCAAGCGACCCCCGTGGGGGTCGCGACCCACAGGTTGAGAACCGCTGTATTAAGGGATAAAGATTTTGCATGCGAGTTTGTATTTCCAAAGATTCAAACCTTAAAATTGAAAAATAGGATAAAATCAACAATGAATGTAGGCACGTTCGCCTCCAACTCTCCTACTCAGCGGATGCTTATAATTTTATATTCACCTCTCAACCGCTCCCTCTTCAGAGATCCTAAGTGGCACTGTGGCCGAGTGGGTTTGTAGTCCGCTCGGTCCGGGTTCGATTCCCGGTCGGTCGGTTTATCAGAGAATAATTTCTCGGATCTTTACTGCGGGTGGCTCGGTCGCAATATAAACGTGGAGTGGCTATTGCAAAAAATAAAGTGAATACGTTTACGACCCTAATAAATTCTTGACGGGAAATAATTATAGTGACATTCAGGACATTTGCTCTGAATTGTCCTGCTGCAGTGACACCACTGTTTACATGCACCATTACAGACTAACATTATGTTTTCGACGTTACGCGGTATAAACAGAGCATCTAGACTATAATACTGTAGGCCTACTGTGTAACAGTGAACACAATAATTAGGCTATAGGCCCAATGACGCCATCCATTTCATAATGAGTTCCGATCGGATGTGGTATTATGAGTGCCAGCTCTACAATTTCGGGAGGTCGAGTCAGGGTCATATGATCTTTTTGGCAGGTCGAACTAATTGATGATTGAATTTGATGCAGCAACATAAGCAGCTTAACCTATGTGTGCATATACAAAAGGAAAAAACCCTATAGTTGAATGCTTAGAGCCTTAGGCATATCATGGCCCAATTATTGTAGTAGGCCATACATTAGCTGCTTTAGGTCTACTATATTTAGAGATTGTGATCTTTTTAACAAATTTGTCTACAACGACATTAAGTCTCATCTTCTTCGTTCTGTCTTTGTGAATGGAAATGACAGCAGCTAGATCCAACAGGCGTTGTTCAGCCACAGTCATGCGAAGGTGGGTTTCAAAAAGTTTCAAGCAGCTGAAGCTTCTTTCTGCTTCCGATGACGAGAATGCATCCTATGTGCAACAACGTGTATGCTACATTTCATAGAATGCATCTTTATACGACATTTCAGACAATATGGAATTCAGAGAAAGGCACTGCAGATGCAGGGTCTCTGAGAGGCTTGGGTAGTTCATACCCTTTTCATAATTCTAACCATTTTATTGACTCATTTCAACTTCTAGGTCAATCAAAGTTATTGTTTCATAAGGCCGTGCGAAAAGTGTCACGATATCCAATTTCATGAATGATGCATGTGATTGATTGCTTATTTCTGCAAATCTCTGACATAACAGCTGAAATCCTGCAAAACCTAATTTTAGACTAAACAACATGGACCTCTACTGATCTAGTAGATAAGATCAGACGTAAAAGTAAGTTCGATCTAGTAATTCCACTACAACACTAGTGATCTTGTGAGAGAGGGAAAAAATTATTTTAAATTTAAAACCCTTTTATAAAGGTAAAGAAGCTATTAAAAATTCCAAAGTTTGTTGGCAGTTCATTAGGCAGGTCGTGGTCAAAATAGGCAGGTCAAATTACCTGCCTCGACCTGCCTTATAGCACCGCCACTGGTGCCTAGATAAGCAATTAAAACTGATAGCTCTGAATGGCATCTTTGACTGATTTTAATACCAATCTCCACCATAAGGGGCCCCAGCCCCCCTAACATGTGTGAATGTTGTATATGCTAAAATCAGTTTTTTTCTAATAGATGGCAATTTGTTCTGAGATTTTTACTGGTTTTTACTATTATAATTAACAATGATGAAAAATATTTCTTTGCATAATTATGTGGGGTCCCTAAAGTTTGGAGCCCCTGTTCGGCCGAACATTTTCACATGCCCTGATCCGGCCCTGCCAGAGGAGAACAATCCCAAGAAATAACATTCCACAGAAAAACTGACAAAATTATTATAGTTTTACCACTTTCAGTTGCTCTTTTACTTTAATGCATTACATCATCTATTTTAAAATAGTACCGTGAGGTTATTTGCTGCTATAATTATGATTATGATGAAATTATTTACTATTATAGTATATGATAATTACCTACTACCATTTTACAATGGTATGGTATGGTGTGGTAGGCCTATATGAGCATTTATAGAGCGCCTCTTACAAACTAGGTATTCAGCTCTAGGCGATCCCAGCGTGACAGCCTCGAGGAAATAAAAAGACTTCAAATAGCGACGGGCTGAAGATGACACCCCCAATAAGATCTTACTACGGATAGTGGGAGGGAGGTCATATTCCACAAAGAAGGGCCTACAATGGCAAAGGCACGGTGTTGGGCCATGGCAGTCCTTGTCCTTGGAACCAATAGACCAAGTCGATCAGCAGACCGGAGAGGCCGCGAAGAGACTGCAGAGAGGGGATTATGCATCAAGTCACAAAGGTATTTGGGAGCTTGTCCAGTTTGAGCTTTCGAAACTAAGATCAGAAGGAAAGCACGTCAGCTGCGTGACTTGCTGCGTCATAGTCTACCTTATAAGCCTAATAAAGTCTACTGTCTGTACAGAAAACCATCGAGAAGGAGGATGTGATTGTTATGCTTTACTGGACATTCCCTTTACAAGCTCACATTAAGCCTATAGGCTAATTAGAGTTTTACTATATCATGTACAATGTACATGCTCTAAAAGAAGAAAGATAGCGCAAGATTCAGGGTGGTAAATGAACCGGTTTCGAAAGGTATCTTACAAAATTTATTGGACTCCATCGTGTTTTCTTAAAATGCGTCTAATTAACCTTTGCAACTAATGACACATTGTGTTGACCTCGTACATTTGAGATTTTCTCAAAAGTAATAGTCTGCAGACAGTGCAGAGACTGTTTGGTTTCCAATGAATTCGGTTGATTGATTCGTCTATTATTAGTGTTAGGCTACCTGTAAAGGTTTACTGCTGTAAAGCCGACCTGCGTGTCGTGCTATATGGGGCCGTATTGATTGTGTGTTATTAACACACAATCATGTCACCATCAAACTATAAGAAATAGATCTATTGAAGAAATTAACCAATGCAATCCAACTGTGACTTTGTCACTTTAGCACAGCATTTATGACGTCAGTTAACCAACTGAACATGGTCGGATGAACTTCTTGGTTGCGTCTGAATGGCAAGAGAAAGAAAATTTAGTTAAGGTGTACAGAATATTTAAAATCGTGAATCTCCAATCAGGTAATGGATTTAAATTGCTATTCTCCTTTTATCACCACATTTTCATTTTCCCCTGAATGTTCGCAATAAAAATAAAACTTACCATGTACAAAGGTCTGTGACTCGTTATGCGTGGCTGGATTCGAACGGAAAGACTGTGACACGAAAAGGATTATCCCCTTGAAAGCTATCCGGGGGGATGAATTAATCTATCCCCCCGGATGGAATTAACCGGTCTAGACTATCCGGGGGGGGGGATAAATTATTCTATCCCATTTTTTGAAAAATCTGTATAATTAAAATTTTAATACTCTGATCAAAATTTAAAGTGACTCTAATTGTTTTAAGTGACCTAAGCAATGCTCAGAGAAAGGCAACGCAAATTTATTTAGTGTCTCCGAGTGTTTTTAAGTGTTTTAAATGTTTTAAGTGCTATAAAACCAAAGCAAAACAAATTATCTAGTAGGAATAAACATACCTGTTAGTGTCATTGTTCAAAACAAAGCAGATAAAAATTAATTTGCAAGAATAAATGCACGCGAAAGTTTTTTTTTCGAATTTTCCTTATTAAATTTTGGGGGATACTATTAAAACGGGGGATACTCTATTTCGTGACAACTGCACTATTTCTTCTTTTTTCCGTTCGCTGAACACAGTTAGTCGATGCAAAGTCATGGTTCGCTGAACAGTTGAACATTTAAGTTGTGTGGCACAAAAGAGTACAGGACCTATATTATAATAATTGACATTGATGGTAAAGCCTTAATGTCTGGCCTCTATCATTAATCAGCTGCTGCTGTCAGTGAGCGGGCTTCAACCAACGTTTTATGACAGACTCGACCTAGAAGGGACTATAATATTATTTGATAATGAAGGCTTCTTGTAAACGAAGTTTTTTTAGTCATTGCTTGGTGAAGCGTGTGTTTCTGATAAAAGGATGTGCTAGATAATATGAAGAATGATTCAGAGCGTTGTTACATATTAGGGCCTATAGGATACCAGTCTCTTAGGCCGCCCTGGCTCAGCTTCACATTTTACTGCACCCGAACTCAATTATTGCAGTTTTCAGCATTGCTTCTGTACGCACTATGCACGCCTGACTACATTACTGTGTTGTTTAACACAAGCGTGCGAGTAGATCTATGCGTCTGCGAATTTAGATCCATGGACTCGGGTTTTTTTAGCGTGCAACTCTACACAACATGTCCACTTCTAAATGGATTTGTGCAGTTGTAGAAGCACTTACGAGCAGTTGAAACTAGTAAAAACAGGCCATTGTCCTCCGATTTAAAATAATTTACCATGGAGGATGGAACAGAAAATAAGGGGTTCTGCACAGAGCCATGGCTGCCATGCGCCGACTTGAGAGTATAAATAATAATTGGCGGCGGCGCGCCGGTCATTTTTGATCGGCGGCGGCGGCGCGCCGACCATCAAAAATCGGCGGCGGCGCCCTAAAAATATCGGCGTCTGCGGCGCGGCGTCGTGAGATTAGTGTTCAAGCGTTGTATAGCCTACTTATTTTCAAAGTTGTTACACAGGCAACATAAATTATAATAATTTTTGCGTGTTAAGTCATTATTTTGGCAGTTATCTGGTTTTTAATCAATATCCGTGAGAAACAATTGTGATATGAGCTTCAAAAACAGTCATTTATCGTTTTTGACTTTTTTCATTCAGTTATATTCTACAGTTATTCTGCTTCACAATCCTTTTTCCAGAATGAAAATACCTTTTTTCTAATTGAAAATAACTGAAATTATATTCGTTCGATTCTGTAACTTGTAGAATCACAACAAGGGAGAAAATCGAGCTCAAAGTTTCAGCACATTTGTGTCATAAAAGAAGTCCTTAGTAACCATTAATTGAATATTCTGCAATTTTGCTGGTCAATAAATGGATATATTATGTATCGAATACAGCAAATGGCATCAAATTCGAGCAATTACTTTCCACATTGTGACTGATTTACAGGCAACTGCTGAATTGTAAAAAACGAATGAATGAGTCAATGAATTCAAATAGACCAGGAACGATTAAACGCTTCCAAGAGTAAACGTCCAGGAGCGGCATATCGGACCCTACGAGTGCAATATTTCAAACACACAATCAGCCAGGCACTACAGGATGTGGACCTTTGTCTATTTATAACCTAATTAAGAAATGTAAACATTTGCATCCGATGCAGCGTCTTACGAGTAGGCCTATTTCCCTATCGGCTCCCTCAAAGAACAATTTACCTAACAGCTTAGTCTACAGAGAAACATGAATAAAACGATCGAGACAACTGCGTCCGATAACAATTTGAACGTAGTCTCACAACTCATGCAAGTCTTTTCAATTCTTATAAGGAATTTAATTAGGCCTAGCTACACACATAGACAATAATAGTGTTCCTATTTAGGCTACCATCTCGTACACACATCGCTCGAACGCGCAAACACTGTACATGTAGGTAGGATAGATCAGAGTTGATTCAATTTGCATCAAGTTACCAAGAGTCAGTATTAATCAAACTTCCTAAAGATTTATATTTATTATGGGTGGCCACTGATGGGTGGGCTGTGGGTGGGTGGATTGCCAGTTTAGTCATGTTTACCAAAGTAATTGACCGCACCGTTGATCTCGATCTCGGCACCTCTCATTCTCCAAGCCAGCGTGAACTAGCCTACCCCATAACGAACAAACAACCAGGTTGCCCTTATCACAATTTGAGCAGTTTACAAGACTTTCGCTATTTCCTATTTAACGATGTAAAACAATATTTTTACGAATTCTTTCCAAAGATAGGCCTAACGCTAGCTGTAGGCCTGATTAAGAAAAGGAGCAACAGAGCATATACGGGTAGAAGCGCATGCGCAGTATCGAAAGTCATTCTCGTAAACCAATAAGATTCTCAGAAAACTGGGTCGGAGGCGTGGTTTGAGTAGTTGTCAGGTGGCCATTAGTTGATGCTTAGCTTTATAGTCAAACTTTTTCACATTTAAGTAGGTGTGAAAATTTACCAGAACCGTTTAATATCATATTTAGGGTATAATCTATCACGTGGTACACATAGCTACAAGAAATAGTCAGGCCAGCTTATGAAAACTCGGTCGTTCATGGCGAATTTTAACTTTGAAAATAGAATTTTTGGGACCAAGATTCAAAGCAAATTATTACACCACGTGCGCCAAAAGTCATTTTCCTCCAACTAATCATTTTAATTCAACAATTTTAATTGTAGATATTGAAAGTAGACATATTTTTAAATAATAATACGCCATAAAAAAATTTCCATATTTTTGAGACCTCTCGCCTGTTTTGCCTTTTATCTCTCTATCTCGAACCCGACATACGACGGGAAATGAACGCGCTCGTCACAATTATTCTGATAACAGACGTTCATGTAGAAAATTATACAAAGACTGGATTAAAAACAACTTGGCAACGTTTTAAAATTCAGGCCTACAGCTTACATAACCTACTAATAGAAGCTAAAGAACTGTTTGCGCAGTGGCGGTGCTACCAGGCCTATTCTACTCTTGAACTGCCTTGTGATCCTCCAAAAATAATTTTGATTTTTTTATATATTTTCTTTACATTTAATGTCTTTGATCTGCCGAATGAGGTCCATTTTCTTGACGCGATCTGTTGCAATTGTATTTAGCTGTAGGCTACGCATGCAGATTGTATTGTATTGTATTGTATTGTATTGTATTGTATTGCATTGTATATGAGCATTTATAAAGCGCCTCTTACAGCCTAGCTATTCAGCGTGACAGCCCCGAGGAAATAAAAAAGACCTCAAGTAGCGAAGGGCTGAAGATGACACCCCCAATAAAATCTTACTTCGGATAGTGGGAAGGGAAGTCATTCCACATAGAAGGACCTACAATGGCAAAGGCACGGTGTTGGGCCATGGCAGTCCTTGTCCTTGTAACCAATAGATCAAGTCGATCAGCATACCGGAGAGGCCGCGAAGAGACTGCAGAGAGGGGTTTATGCATCAAGTCACAAAGGTATTTGGGAACTTGTCTAGTTCGAGTTTTCGAAACTAAGAGCAGTACCTTGAATTGGATACGAGAGGTAACGGGAAGCCAGTGAAGAACATCAGTCATGTAGGTAGAAATGTGGGAGTAGCGAGGTAGACGAGCAATGAGTCTGGCTACCCGGGTTCATAACTGACTGAAGGGAAGATAAGCGGACTTTGGGAAGCCCAGCAAATAGTGAGTTGCTTTAGTCGATTCGACAGCAAATAAAAGCATGAACAATGGTTTAAAATGCAGAAAAGGAAACAGGTCTTCCAATGGCTCTCAGACGCCTCAGGTGATAATAACAAGAGCGTGTCAACAGTGAGAGGTGATCAGAGAACGAAAGGGTGCTATCAAGAGTGACGCCCAAATCACGGACACTAGATGAAAAATTAATGTAACGTCAGGGTACATTGAGGACAAGAGAGGGAAGTTAAGTTTAATTAAGGAGCTGTTGTTTAGTAACAAACCAGATCTATTGCATCTTAGTGGGATTAAGGCAAAGTCGGTTAGCCGACATCCAAGAGTGCAGATCATGTGACAAGGAGTCAATCAGTCCCACAAGAGCAGCCTGATCACCAGGAGGACCATGCACAAAGGTCTGGACATCGTCAGAATATAGGTGGCCAGTGGCCAAGTGTTTAGCAAATAAAGAAGGAATGTCAGCAGTATAAAGTAGATACAAGATTGGGCCCAGGACTGAGCCCTGCGGGACTCCAAAGCTAACTTTAGCCCAGGTCGTTCTGGAATCACCAAGGACGACCATCTGAGAACGATCTGAAAGGTAAGATTTGAACCAGTTAAGAGGCGGTCCAGAGAGGCCACAAAAAAGTTGAAGACGCTGTAACAGGATCTCATGGTCAACCATATCAAAGGCGGAGGAAACATCAAAGAGCTCCAGGAGTGTTAAATGAGACTTATCAATGGCCGAGTAGACATCAGAGAGGAGAGATAAAAGAGCAGTTTCTGTGGAGTGATGCCCTCTAAACCCAGATTGGCTGGGTGGCAGGAGTCCAGAATGCTCAAGGTAAGGGAGGAGCTGGATGGAGACAAATCTCTCAAGAGTTTTATAGATAAACGAAAGGTTATAGATAGGACGGTAATTTTGACAGACAAGGTTAGCTTTCTTAAGAGTAGGGAAAACTATAGCCCGTTTTGACATGCTGGAAGGTGACCTTCAGTAAGGGACCTATTAAACATGTACACTAAAAATGGAGCAATGTCATCTAAAATGTTAACAAGAACAATGAGTATAATACACTGGTAATATTTGTACAAATACTTTTTACAACCAAATGACTTACCTCCTGTGCTATCTTTCAAATTTCAAACTGCCAAATTTCAAAATCTTGTGTTCCTTGAAGACTCAGTAGGCCTAAACATCATCATTGCATCGTGGCTTTCCTATTTTGGTAGTTTGCACATTATTTGCATATTTGTTCCTAATCCAAATGAATCGTTTCTTTTTTTGTTAAATTTTCTCTGAAAATTAAGTGTATTGGACTTAGCAGCAGCAATTAAACCAAATGATCCCATCTTTTTTAGACATCCGTGTTGCCGAAAGGGGCTCGTTGAAAACTACTTGAAAGTTACGCTGAAAATAACAACAGAGATGATCTCAGAACGACAAAAAGTCATCGTGAATTTACTCTTTATAGTCTCAGTAATCTGTCTTCTGTTGTCGTTCTACAAAATGCCAAATATTTTAGAGCAACTCCAAAGATTGTCTGCGGCGAAATATGAGAAATGCGATTTCGATGAAAGTGTTCTACATCGAGTGACGTTTCCTTTCAGAGGGATATCCGTTGAAGTCTCTTGTCGATTTCTTGACCGCGTGCGTGTTTTTAATGCAGCATTAGATCATCTTAGGTTGGCATACTTGAAGAGAAACTCCAAAGAGTGGAAGAATATTTCAGCTGCGGAAAACATAACATTGATAAACGCTGCTGACGACAACTTTCTTCAACAGTTAGAAAATGTTTCGCAGATTGACACTGTGTTCTTACCATGGATACATAACAATGTGAGAGCTTGGACTTCGTTGGAAGATACTTCAAATATAATAGTAGAGAAATACTTTGAATGGACGGCTGATAAAGAATTATGTCAATGGATGAGCAATCCAAATAGAAACATATTTAGGTATGATGTAGTCTATAATCGAACGTGTGTAAGCGATATCCAGAAAACAGAGGAGCCGCAGTCGTTACGACTTCTTGCGTTGAATTCTAAGCCATTAACTAGAGAATTTTATTGGCCGAATAACGGAAAAAACTACCCTCCGCATTTCTATCACGAATTGCCCAAATTTGCATTTTATTTGCATATAGTTCAAGACTGCATCGTGACTAATTACAACGAAGTATGGAGTGGAAGCATGTACCTAGCACAACACACTTGTGTATACCGTAAGAACAAAATTCCGCCACAAAATATAGACAAAATCCCATTACACGATGAAGTAATAGCTTTGTCTCAGCAGTTTGGCACCGGAGTATTTCACAGAATGATTGAAGTAATTCCAAGGATTTCACTTTATATCGATTTTCTCAGGCGCAATCCGCAAATCAAAATACATGCATCCGAAAAGCAGGGCCGAACGGCTGAGTTATTATCGATTTTGGGCCTCAGCAATAATAGAATTATCACTGGAGTATGCAGAGTAAAGCTACTTTATCTTCCAAGATCTACGATGTGTATTTCTGCCAATATTCAAGAGATTCAAGTAACTTCACTGCTATATAGAAAATATATCAACGAACATCTTCAAACTCAGACACGCGACAAAATTATTTTAATACGCAGGACAGTGAGAAGAAAATTTACCGAGCACGAAGCCATTGAACGCATGGTAAAGGAAATGGCAGTAGCTCACAATTTGACCTTTGCATTGTTTTCAGATAATCCAATTCCCACCCTTAACAAATCGATGATCATGTTTCACTCGGCAGTCATGGTTATTGCCCCACATGGGGCGGGACTTTCAAACGTTGTTTTCTCGCAGCCTGGAACTTTCATTATTGAAGGTATTCTCACGCCTCCGTATTTTCCTTTATGTTTCCTACGTTTATCCAATGTTCTTGGACATCATTGGCATGGTATTCATTCTCATGGGGGACCCTCGAGTGATGTAAATGTGCCCGTAGGCACATTGAAGGTTGCTATGGAGAGACATCTTAAATTTTTAAAGATGTGAAGACTCAGTGTTTAATTTATTTACATTTCCTTTGAAATCATCAGTTGAATGCACTGCTGTCAAGAATTTACCGAACGTTCTCGGTGAATTCGGCGCTGACTTGGAACAGACGAAGAAAAATGGAGAAGCAAAATAAATAAGTTCAACAATACTATCAATAGGCTAATTATGTACAATGTACAATTGTACATTGTACATGTAGTTTGTCAATATTCCAGTAGATCAAAATATACAGTAACGTTGTAAAGAGTAGCCTACCGTAGCATGTGGCTGTCGCTGCCATTTTAAACTTTTTTGTTCGGGTTACTTTACTATGATTAAGCGATTTGTGAAGAAGACAGAAAGGCTATAGGCCTATTTGTTGGCCAGCATAAATACACCAAAGTTGAATGCGTATACCTCAGCCAAGTTATGTAATGTATTTACACTTAATGCGTTAAATTAAAGATATTTCACTCGAGATTAGCCTGTGGAAAGGTTTGTTGGTTATTGATTGAAGTTGTAATAAAATATTTGAAATTTTACGAATTGATAATGAATACAATTATTCATTTCAAATGATTAAAGAGTTTCCAATCACAGGATGGAATAAAAAAATAGCATGTTGAGGACATCGATATAAATTATGTCGTAGTAGCCTATGGATCTGCAATTCTGCATGCAATTCGGCGAGCAACTCTGCCAAGTAGATAGCCTAATTATGGTTCTCCATATAGCCTAGATAGCTTTCGAAACATCCAGGACAACCAGGTGAATGTACGGGTTGGGGCAAACATTTGTATGCATCTAGGCCTATGTATGCATGTATACGTATGCATGTATGTATGTATGTATGTATGTATGTATGTATGTATGTATGTATGTATGTATGTATGTATGTATGTATGTATGTATGTATGTATGTATGTATGTATGTATGTATGTATGTATGTATGTATGTATGTATGTATGTATGTATGTATGTATGTATGTATGTATGTATGTATGTATGTATGTATGTATGTATGTATGTATGTATGTATGTATGTATGTATGTATGTATGTATGTCCGTCCTGGGCATGACGTCAAACTGCATCCATCCTCCGCCACATGGAACCAACAACGTCCCTGTGCCGGTCCTAAGCCCGGACAAAGGAGGAAGGTTTGCCAGATGGGTGGCGATACGCTGGCATTAAAAGACCAAGATGATTGAAATCCGCAAAAACCACGACTCAAGTGACATAGCGGCCCAGATGCTTCAAGGTGTCATGATGTGGAGCAGACATGCACAGGCCGGTCAGGACAGACCGGTGGAGAGAGTCGGGGGGAGAGCGTGGGACACCTACGGGCATTGACCCAGGTTGTCCTTCGTACCTCTCTCCCAATATTCTCTTCAATCGGACAAGATGGTCTAGGTGCTCCAAGATGTCAATGGTATGGAGTAGGCCTAGACCTGCTGACCGGACCGGTTGAAGCTGGGCAGCATGACGCGAGACAGACTCAGACAGAGAGTGGCGTCGGACTCCTACGGGCATTGAGCCTAAGGATGTTGATGATGATGATGATGAATATGTATGTATGTATGTTTGTATGTTTGTATGTATGTATGTATGTATGTATGTATGTATGTATGTATGTATGTATGTATGTATGTATGTATGTATGTATGTATGTATGTATGTATGTATGTATGTATGTATGTATGTATGTATGTATGTATGTATGTATGTATGCATGCATGCATGCATGTATGTATGTATGTATGTATGTATGTATGTATGTATGTATGCATGCATGTATGTATGTATGTATGTATGTATGTATGTATGTATGTATGTATGTATGTATGTAACTATGTATGTATGTAACTATGTATGTGTGCATGTATGTAACTATGTATGTGTGTATGTGCGTATGTATGTATGTATGTATGTATGTATGTAGGTAGGTAGGTAGGTAGGCTATGTATGTTGTATGTATGAGCACTTGTCATGGCGCCCCTTCAAGATTACTACTCAGACGCCCTCCCGACTACAGCACCAGTGAACAGTGAAGATGTATAGAGCGTCTCAGTAGAATGATTCAAGCTTCGATCGTAGTTTGATCTCTTTAATATGTCAAGAATATCTATGCACTCATTTTACAAGACAGAATGATGCTCTCCAAAATCAAATCTGTCCGTTTTGCTAAGCACACAGCCGCTTCAAAGCGCAGTTCAGAGACAATGAGAGCAAACCTCTCAAGCATGTCACTTTTCAATCTTAAGTAAAGCAAATGTAGGAGCTTCTCATATTATAGGTATGCATACTTATTCTTGGGCTTCAATAAACCTTTCAAACAATCCTAGATAATTATGCAACCAAAACCGATCTAAAGTGGTTCTTCCTAAGTTGACTGAACCAAAAATAAATAGTCGATTGATCAGCTCATTACAATACAGAATCTGGTATTCGTGCTTCTGAATGGAGTGCTGCCTATATCCACTCCACTTCGCCAGTCATTTATATTCTGGGCTCGTATTCAGTCATGCGTTATTCGTGCCAACATGATGCGAGACTTTGTGAGTAGTGGTCATAAGTGGCTTTTGTCTCAGCTGAACAAAAACTTTGACTTTGACTTGTGTGTAATCTTCTTATGGCAAACTGGCGAGTTTTATCAAATTTGCCGATCAAATTTCAGTGGATAGTAAGTTAAATATATTTCACAATAAATTAATCTGCAATATAGTTTACTCCATCAAATGAATGACCGTCTTGTCAGCCATTTGAATAAAATGAAGAGCGTGTAAATATTGACCACTGAGGCAGAATATCGTCAGCCTATCACAAGTGAACTGTGTTGCGTAGGATAAGAAAAACGTGTAATATGAGTTTTCAAACTGTCCGACTTTCTTAACTGGTTGTCAGATATTCGGAGGTAAGCTCAAAATAAACGAATTTACATTGTTATCAAACTGTTAGGCCTACTTAGAAAAATATATTCAACTGCTGTAAAGCACAATGATTGTATCTTTTGTGCCTAATCTCTTCAGGCCATGTATGTATGTAAATGTGTATGTATGCGTGTATGAGATCAATGCTAAGTGGCCCTTTAAGATTACTGCTCAACGGCGCTCCCGATAACAGCCTGGATACTGAAGAAGCGGTGGCCGGACAAAATGGTAGCGGACAAAATGGTACGGACAAAATGGTACGGACAAAATGGTATGGATGAAATGAAAGCTGGATTAGTGTATTTTTATATATGAATAGAAGCTGGATTAATGAAAGATCATAAAGATGCATTACAAATGGAGGTTGGTTTAAGAAATCTTACGGCTGAAATTGAAGCTGGATACATCATGAAACACATGAATGAAAGACATCAATCCAGCTTCCATTTCTCAAGCATTTTCTATTGAAAATCCGGTTTCCTTTTCTCAAGTTTTTTTCTTCACTAGAGCTGTATTTCAGCCACAAAAAAGGCATCCACTCTATATTTCAGCAATGAAATACCCTCATCCAGCTTCAATTTAACCATACCGTTTTGTCCATACCATTTTGTCCGTACCATTTTGTCCGTACCATTTTGTCCGCTACCATTTTGTCCTAGAACCGTCGAAGCCCATGAGCAATCGCGAGTGAAGGACTTGCTCATGATGGAGGATCGAGCTGGATTGGAGTCCACGTCATTCTGTTCAGCTCATAGGAACATTTTTGGTTAGTTATGGGCGATGTCTCAAACGAAAGTTTAGAATTATAACTTCGCTTCTGTGTGTTTTTCTTGAAGAAGAGTCGCATATAAATTCCCTGAATCAGTTTCTGCATCTGTTTTGTAATTCATTATCCAGATTCGATCAAAAACATGATCAGATCGCATAAACTTCTCCTTATTGCAGTATGTGTAGTACTTGCAACGCTCGCAATTCAGACATGTCTGTACAGAAATGTTGAACTGGATAATAAACAGTCAGTGCCTTTCGAGCGATTAATGACAAATATAACTTTTAAAAACATTCTGCAATGCGATCCGACGTTTGCTCCCGACGTCGATGCGATGTCTAAATCTGGTTATTCTATTCCACTGGAAAATCACTCAAGCAATTTCACTGTTCTAATGCGGACCTATGACCGTCTGAATTCGATCGGAGAGGCAGTTCTTCATTACGTCTGCATGTCATCAGTTGATCGCCTTATCCTTCTCTGGTCCAACCAGAACGTGACGCCACCTTCTGTACAGTTCTTTAACACAACATGTCCTGAGAAACTCATCGTGAAAGCTCTGCCCTCTGCGGATCTCACACTTCGCTTTACTCCGTTCGAAGAAATTCGGACAGATGGTAAGTAGAAGTAGGCCTACACGTTTCCATCTGTCGTCATTTAGGCTATAGATAGGTAGGCCCCTATAGGTTGTTCATGAGCATTATTAGCTTCGTTTAGCACGATTTATTCCTTCCTTTTGTTACCGAATCCATTTGCCATAAACCTGTCTGAGAGCCGTCAACATTCCGGAGAAATTTAGAGGAACCAATATCGGCTAAAGCATAAAGTCTGTCCCCTACCAAAAGTTACTGAGACCACGCCCTCACAATTTTTTTTTATTGCCAACCATAGATGACAAGCACTAGACTACACCTCACGCGCTTTGTATAGAAAAACCACCCAGTGCCCATTACTGATGACAAATATTATCTAATCTCATTAGCTTAGTATATAAACACAAGAAATGTCATCTTAAATCATTTTTAATGAAGTTTATGTAATAATATTATAGCCATCCTAAGACACATGTAGGGTACATTCAAATCAATAGACATGGAGAAAGACAATCTTAGCCGTAGACCTACAATCCTACATGTATAATATTCCATACGATCAATTGTTTTCTGTAGGCCTACCTGATAGCGGTGTGTCTGTCAGTTTTGTTACCGTACTAATAAACAATTATTATAGCCTATTATAGGCTACAATCGATTCTTACAGGTGTATTCAGCGTTGATGACGATATCTTGATGTCTGAAAAGAATTTGGAGCATGCCTTCGCAGTGTGGAAAGTGAGTGTGAACTCCTACGGTACTTCTTCATTCAACACTAATTATCAATTGCGCCAGCTCAGAGTTGTCCAGTGGCGTAGCAATAGGTAGTGCAGGTTGTGCAGTGCACAAGGGCCCCCGGCTGTTGAGGGCCTCCCGGCCGTCAGAGTCATTTTTTAAAGAATAATTAATTATTATTCAGAATGTGTTCATATCTACATGTACGGCGGTGGCATTGCAATTGAAAGTGCAGATTGCACTAGGGGCCCCTGGTGGTCAGAGTCAAGTTTTTACATTCAGATTTTCAGAGTGTAATCAAACCTACATGTACTGTTACAGTAGGCCTAGTGATTAGTGCTGAGGTGGTTGTGGATATTGACACCGAGCAGTGAAGCGCTTCGGAAACTATGGTGGTTATACCAACTGCATTAATTATCAAAGGATTCAGGCACGAAGGCATCTCAATTAATGTTTGCGCAAAGGAATTCGTCCAAGTGAAAAAATTTACATTTCGGAATTTTTGGCTTCTTCTTTTAGACTTAGGCCTATCGTAGCAACAGAGACACTTCACATTATACCAATTTATTATAGGCCTAGGCCTATTGTTTCTTTTTAATCAACTAATTTAAGCGTGGATGATGATAATTCATACTTCAACAGATGAAACAATGTTTTTTGATAAATTTGGTCAAGTAGACCTACTCTAATATTGAATTTTCTCTTGTAGCCTGAAGACATAGAAAATGATTATAAAGACTAACGGGAGAAAATAATTAAAATTGTAATGAGTTAATTTTTACTTAACCTCGGGTTCAAAATAATGCAAATAGGGTCTATTGAAAAAGAGCCAGGCGTTTTTGCACAGCCTTTTTGTTTGAAGTCGAGGAGGTTCAAGGGCCCCCAAAAGCCTTGCTACGCCACTGGAGTTGTCTATGGCCATCCTATTTGTAATGCTGCCAGTATTCATCCATTTCTTACTGTCTCCCGCTTTGACTACTGCAGCGCTCTCTATGATGGATTGATGATGGCCTCTGATGGACGTTAGGCTGCTTGGAGAGGGTCCTGCATAGTGTGTACGATAGAGTGCCTGATTGCGTGCATCCTAAAATTTGACATTTCTCTCATTATAATATATATTATGATGGATGTCCTGCAATGGCTCCCTGTCTCGCAGCGGATTGTAAACCGCGTTTCTGCTTTGATTTGATCCTTACACAATGCACATACACAACAGTGACAAAGTTCTTGGAAACAAGCAGGAACGGCACATCCATGAATATGTTGCGTATACTTAAATGCCAATGAATAAATAAAATTATGTCGAGAGGACCTCGAGAATAGTTTGGTTAACAACAAACTTATCGGAGATGGATCTTCTATTCAACGTAGAGACTGTGGAGCAGATGGATGGCAGGTCACATACGAGGGTAAAGCGATGATGGATGCGTCGATGAAGAGTTGTGTATCAAAGATGTCAGTGGAGAGGACGACAGATTGATCGTCGCAATTATAGACGTCGGTGGAAAGACCGGAGTATTGATGATAGAGGGAGGAACCGAAACTAGAACGACTTGCCAAGAGACCAAATGCGCCGCAATTCTGGCGACTACAAAGTTTATAACTTTTTATTGCTGGCGAGTTATATAATACGACACAAAAGATCTCTAAATGACGTAAAGGCTGTAGTAACGGCAGGCCTATACAAACGAAAACGCCGCCGGTACGAGTGAGTACATCAAAGTGAAACGACTTTGAAGAAGCAGATGCCAAACAAAAGCTAAGTCCAATTGAGTGGAGAAAGAAAGTAGGCTGCCGAAAATTGTGAACAAGCAGACTAAAGTCGTCAGAAAGATCAAAACCAATATAGAGAGGAAGAGCTCAGGGTCAACCCACACTGTCGTGTTTACATGACGAGTGCACAGATTCGTAACATGAAAACAACATATGTTATGTGAAAATAATGTCAAGCGCAATGAAATATGCTTACGTCAATGATAACAAATTCTGCGGGCGCTGTGGTATACCGTAGTGGGTATGTTCGTTGCCTTGCAGCCGTAGGGTTCGAGGTTCGAATCTACCTCAAGCCACCGCGTAGGAACCTTGGGAAAATCCTTCACTCACAATTGCTCAGAACTTTGGCGTGAAACTCCGATTCAGTGTCCGGGCTGAGTAGCAATCTCGAAGAGGCGCTATAACAAGCGCACAGGCATGCATAACATGTGTTGGGCTTATCAATATTTCGGTTTTTGTGTTGCACAGAGATATTCCTGGGGTCTCGTCGGGACTTATGAAAGAGGACACAGCGGTTATTCACTAAATATGACTTATGGATCCATGGAGAATGGCTACAGCTTGATACTTACTGGAGCGGCTTTCCTACATCGCGAATACCTTCGCATGTTTCAAGACAAGTGCGTATCAGTGATCCGAGAAGAAATTGATCGAACTAACAACTGTGAGGACATTTTCATGAACTTCCTCGTCAAAGACCATTGCCGATGCTCTGGTATCTTTTTTACGAAGCATGATCACATCGCAGCGCCACAAAATCTCATTGTCAACAATGCATTGAGTAGCAGACCAAACCATTACGTGCACCGTTCAAAGTGTCTTCAAAATTACTCCGCACTTTTCGCAAACACCGTTACGTTGACGAAAAGCAAGTGCTCATACTAGCGTAAGCATATTCAATCTGATCAACTCAATGAGACGTTTATAATTTATTTAATCTCATCGCGTTTGGACGCATACTTTTTATGTCACTACCCACTCGATGCGCCCATCGGTAAGGTGTTCTTTGACACTCATTATGTGCTGCATAATGTATTAAAATTAAATTTTAAGACTAGTGTAATTGCTTACAGGACACTGCAGTCACATAGTAATCAGCAACTAAAAAGGTCTTTATGGCGCAAGATTGCTTTAATGTAACAAAAAGTAATAAAAACCCCAATCAGTTATTTCTATTCTATTGTTTTCGTAACTGAACACAAAAGTTTTTTTAGTCAGGTCATGCTTCTTTGATAAACTAGTTCAACTGTCAGATATGCTGCTTCAAGACGAGAGTTGGTAGGATAGCACAGACTATGATAATATAGGATACCGGTACTAGGCCTATGGTATAAGTTCGGATAAGATAGAATTCTATTAGCCTGGATAAGATGAGTAGGCCTAAAGTCAAAAATAGGATCTGATAAGAACGGAAAATGTAGGAAAGGATCAAGTTGAATAGGATAGCATAGAAGAATTGAATATAGGTCAGGTTAGGATGTGATAAAATTAAATTGTTTATAAGACTTACTCGTAATTTGAATGCTGCTAATGCGTCCGAATATGAGTGAATCTTCAAACTCAGTGGGCCTAATCTTTTATGACCGACCAGGGCCGTTTTAAGGAATTTTGGGGCCCTAGGCACAAACACTAATTCTAAACGTAATTAGCTTTGAGTCTCATCTAGTTCCCCTCCTCAGGTTTCTGGAAGACGGAGAGCGAGTATATGCCGGTCGATCGCTGAGACGCATAGCGCCGAGTGGGGAGGGACAAGAGGAGGGAATGTGCCCCTCCCCCACTTTTTTGAATTTTTACGTTGCAGTGGCAGCATTTTAAGCTGCCATTTTAACAAATTTTTCAACTATCACAATGCTGCCCTGAATAGCTAGTTTAAGACTTCAATATTTGTGTCCCGACATATGAAAAGGTACCATAAGTCGGCGTACGGTTTCACGAGAAATCGCGCATAATGACGTGGGGGAAAAAATTTTATTATCAAATTTGAGTTCTTGGTATTTTTAGCAGCAGGTGAAAAGGACTTTTAAGTTAATAACACTGATAATTACATAATAGACAACACTGAGAATTTGTTATGAACCTCTTGTAGGATAAATCGCTCAGAAGCGCTCCCAGTGTGCAAGACCCCACGATACTCATCGATGGAAATAAAGTGGCAATTTTTCATGATCATCATTATAAGTTGGTCATTTATCATCCAATTTTTATCTGGTTTTCAGCAAAATGTTCAGCTCACTTAGCTGGTTTGTGAAGGCATAATTTCTCCAAACCCGACTTATGGTACCTTTTCATATGTCGGGTCACATTTGTAGGCTAGCCTACTAAACGTGTAAAATAAATATTAGTTTAACATAGCCTACATCAAAGTTCGTATAATTATCATGTTGCTCATTTGTTATGTGATGTAGTCCAGGGGTTATTTTAAAGTGCAGCTGGACACAAAGTACTTAGGCCTTGTTGGAAAAGAAATTTGTGCAGTTGAAAATAAGATTTTGTGCAGTAACTCATAGTGTTACAGTGAATGAAGGACTAAACAAATGTGAGCGAGTTTTACGAAATGAGGCCTATGTTGAAAGAATACAAATCTGAGATATAGTCGATTTTGTCTCAAAGGGGGTCACCTGGTCATTTTTCACTTTTTGGCATTTTCGCTTTGTACGGTATCTTATCTTCATATTTTCTGAATTTTGTAAGTAATTTCCAACTGCAAATATTATTATTAATTAATTTTGATCTGAATTCGTTCCAGCAAATTTAACATGAAAAGTTTACATGCTAGCCAGTTTTCGACATTATTTTAAGGTTGGTTAGCACCTTGACACCCCTATTGAAAATGGTACATTCTGAAAGCTTGGCCTTTCTAGTTTCTTAATAAGGGTACATAAATTATGCAAATGAATTATTATAGGCGTACAGGTGATGGGTTGATAGTTATAAGCGATAACTTTAATCCAGTCAGACTAAAATCTTTGGCTGCGATTATCTCAAAATGTAGGCCTACTCAACTTGATATTGAACCTACAAACAGTCATAACTCTGTCAAATGATTGCCAATTTTATTAGATGATGGCTCGTTTTAACAAGCATGATGTATACTATCAGGATGGATCAAAATCTCATTTTTGATTTTCCACCCCATAAGCCTCATTTTGTGACGCTCCCTCACAAATGTTCATCAGTTTTTGGGGAGCCGGGAAAATTTCAAAATGGTAATATTTTCACGGGATTTCGACGATCAAACATTTAGTCCGAACGACTAAAAAGATCGTTTTGTGCAGTTCTAAAAATTTCTTAGAATAACCTCTGATGTAGTCTATTATTTTGGGTCGCCTCGGGGCCCCCCTGTTGCGCGGGGTCCTAGGCCCGTGCCTCGCGTGCCTAGGCGTTAAAACGGCTCTGTGACCGACGCCCAGGCATGCTCAGATGGCTCAAATGCTCAGGGCTAGGCGACTTTCAGAGGCACAGATCGGCCGGCGGTTGAGTTGTAATAAATAATTTACGACCGATGTCTTTCCATCAAAAATAAAAGAAACAATCTGAATAAAATCATAGTTGTGTGTAAAATAGAATGCAATATCGTATGGTAGGACGATTCGTACCGTTAGGGGTAAGTGGTGCAAAAGTGGCAGGGTAGGGTAAGAGTGGCATCCCCCACTTTCGAAATAAGTACTTATTTTCTGAAACCTTTACCTAGTGCGAACATAGACTATCACTAAGTGTTATGTTTTCATAAGACAAAAGTTTCCAGAAGTTGAATGGTAAAAATTTTATATAATTTTTTCGATTTTTCGCGTTATTTGCAACTCTCAAGAGAATCACAAATATGTTGCTCACTTTCAGTATTAGGATCGCACTTGTTAAAGTTTTATTTTGTACGGTGCAAAAATGTGTGTTCTTTTCAATGCTATAAGTTTTAAGAAATTAGGCAGCGCAATAATGCTGATAGATCCTCGCAATTATGAACACCCAACTCGGGGCAAAAGTAGCACTGTATGCCTCTCTTGCCCCCGTTGTACGTGCCACTATTGCCCCATTACTGACACTTTTGCCCCAGCGGTATGCCAGTTCTGCCCCAGCGGTATGCCAGTTCTGCCCCAGCGATATGCCAGTTTTGCCCCAGCGGTATGCCATGCAGTTTTTCCCACAGGTAGCCTACTGGTATATTCTATTAATTGGCGTTGTGCATAATGTACTAAGGGGTTATTTAAAAGCGTAAAACTCGGCGAAGACTCACACTGACGAAGTATTGTGTCATGCCATGAAAATGGTGGCTAGTGGAGATTTTTCGAAATTCCAGGCAATGATAAAGCATGGAATTTCAAGCTATTGACCTACGCCATTAGCATCCTGACTTTGTGCATGGCTAGGCCTATAGGCCTATTGGCGTTTCAATAAAGCGTCGGGACATGTGTGTGACTTGGAGATCTGCTAGACCAGTGCTGCAGGATGAAGTGAAGAAGATAGCCAACGTTAGGTTGGAATCGTCCAATGACACAGAACGATCAGACAAACAAGAAGTTAAGAAACTTCAACAAGATATTCATTCATTAAATGCATTATTTTGTATAATACCTCTTCAAGAAGACTACTCAGAGGCGCTCCAAACTTCAGCGCGGCCAAATAAAACTGCCTTAAGACGTGAGAGGAAAGCCTGAGAATGACTTTTAGAAAGGAAGCAGAGTGTCAGAGGAAGGCCATTCCATGTTGACGGCCCTACAGCTGGTTTTCTGTAAGGCGCCCTTGTAACGGCATGGCTGTGTTACTGCGCCATATAAATCGTCGTAATTATTATTATTATTATTATTAACACCGTGAAAGCATGATTCTGCATATATAGTGGAAGTAAGCCACGAGCAAAGACTGAGAACAGACTTTTCAATCGAACGATGGAGCGGAACTGGCGAGCACTGAGTCACTGAGTGCAGGGTTACACCTACAGAGTCCACAGAGGTAGGAAGGAGCAAGGCCTAGCAGGTAGCGCCAGATTAGAGTAGAGATCCTATTCTCAATTTGCTGCTAGACAGGAAGGTAGGCTATAGGCCTAGTTGAGAATGTCATGCATACAACTGGAAATAATGACTGAATTTGGGATTGCGGCCAATATGGCGGGCTGCAGAGAACAGGACGCGATCAAGGCAACTCATGCAGGCAATCCTCCGTGCTTTTTAGCCTCAGGCAAGCATAGACAGAGCAGCAGTAGTCAAGTCTGGTGGTAACGAAAGAATGGACACGGGTAGCAGCAACAATAGGAGTAAGCGAGCGAGCAACAGTGCGCAGTTGACGCAGTTGATAATAACAGACACGCAGTGATTGTGTGAAGCACAATTGAGCTCTTGGTCCAGAGCAATTCACGGACTTTGGTTGAGAAGACAACATGAGGAAAGGCAGCACCAATAGCCCATATACAGTCAGGACACGAAGGTGAAAAGGTTGTAAAGGCTTATGATGAAAAGCAAACTTGGAACATCACCAGAATTCAGAGAATCAATGCAGGAAAACCAAAGCTTCGAGCTCAACCAGTGTGCTGTCTTGAGGAACCTGCGAGCACTAACAACTGAAAAGTCAAAACCCAAGATAGTGATATGAATATTAAGGTAGCACCTGCCTTTTAAAAAAGTAATATAAGAGTATAAACTGCACATAATTTTCTGTGTCGAAATTGAGATAAGTGACGAGAGAGAAAGAGAGAAATTGTTCCTTTCTGGTCCTTCCAAAAAAAGTAAACATGATAGGATACCAATGGGTCTTAGCCCATCTTCCCCTATGAGGACATTCAGAACAGTGATGTCACTGACTCCCAGCCTATCATGCCTATGTGCTCAATGATTGTTCATCTGCGAAGAAATTCAGAACGTGATGCCACTTACACTCAGCTTATCATCACCTGTGAAGAAATTCAGGCAAGTAGAGCAGTGTTTAGCAATAAAGTTGCTTCATGTTCCCTAAAGGCTTGACGTCTAGTTCTCTTCGTCAGAAAAGCCATCGCCGGGTTCTTCTGCCTACTGCTGCTGGCAAGCGTAAAAGAAAGAGAGAATATTTAACAACGCTTCCTGAAGGCAAGTGCGTGCAAAGCAAGTCTATAGAGGAAACGTGCATAAGATGGAGCAAAGAGGGGGCTACCTTCTGCGATGGCAGGTACCGAAAATGGAATGACAATGGAAGCCGAGAAAATACAAAAATGCATTTAGAACGCATCAAATTAAAAATCACAATAGACTTATTTCTTGTGTGCTTTTGTCTTTGTTGTTTACTGACTAAGACTTTTGTTTAGATATTAGAAAATATTTAGCATTGTTGTAATTTTGGTGATTCAAGCTTAGATTGCTTAGCAAAAGCGATACTTGAGAGATTTCATGGAAGGTATCTTCTCATCACATTATGCATTGCTGTGTGCAATTGTTTTATTTAATATGCAAGACATAAATTTCTGCTTATTGTTGTACAGCAAAATTGTTGAATACGTAGCCTATGTTACTGTCTCTCGGGGTACGAAGGGCATGCCAGTATTGCCCCCAACTAGGGGTAAAAGTGGCATGATATTCATGTCCCACATGGTGGGGCAAGAGTGGCCTTTTGGGTGCCTCCGCCCCAAGCTAAATTGTGATTAAGAAATCGTATCTAGCTGCAATTTAAGCAAATTTATGGATGCACCGATGATCTACCTACACTACAAAACAAATTTTATCTAGATATGTTGAATATTAATGTTTTATTCAACTTTTTATGACTTTATGCCACACTTGCCCCCACCTTCCCTACTTTAAAGCCGTTTTGAAATTACATATTTTCATCTTTTTTACACCTGTTGATCTTACAGAAATTTTAAATGAGACTGAAATTAATTTTGCATCCGACTTGCTTTTAACAGGCATACACACAACGCTCGGCTCAGGGCCCTCAGTGCGCCGAAACCGTTTGCACCCATGATAAAAAACGGCCATGAAGCTGAACAGTTTACGAAGATGAAATTTATGATGATCGATAATAGACAAAGAGAAGTTACGTGGTCTAACTCAACGGTTAAATCCGTTACAAAGAAAGGGAAGGAGTAAAGACCGGAGGACGTGACTTGTCTTTGCCATTGTCTTTAGAAGTCTGCCATCAGACACTTAAGTTGAGTTACAACTTACACGTGATATAGACTCAAGCAATAAACCAAAGCGGATCGTGTGTTTGTTGAAGTGGCCAATCCCACCTCGACATTTTTTGGTTCAAAAGCCTAACCAAACTGCAGGTGTGGCATAGAATGATGATGTGCGCGACCGTTGTGGTCAATGGCCATGGAAACATCATGGAGATCAGTTGATGAAACACCATTCGATCGATGGACATAGGCGATGAAGAACCTGAGGTATGCATCTTGTCAATACGAGCATCCATCCCAAGATCTGATTGCGGGGTGGCACCTAATAGTTTCATCACATGAACTCTTCGGACTAATATTGTATGATTACCTCGGGGACAAAGTATTGATTTTTTAACTCCCGTTGTGAGGACGACAGTTACTCTAGTTTTAGTGGCTTTCGTCGAAGGTTTTCAGTACCCGACCACTCTGTAATGTGTTGGATTTCTTCGCAGGCCGTCTTTAAATGTAAGAGCATGCTAATAAGTAAGGAAAACTAAGGATTATTAGCAACTTTCACACGTCGGAAAGGCGCCAGAGGACGACGATGAGTTGAAGACCGAACGATAATTATATGAAGCGAGCTGATCGATACAGGACTTGAGCAGCATTGAGGTCCTTCATGGAGTATTTGTCGACGGCATCGTTGACCATTCGGCACACGATGTCGCACGCTACGGGTGCGAATGAGAGGAACCGGTATACCTCGTTGCGATGTCACGGAACATCGGTGGCGGCGGCGCTCCGTCAGTAGCCGGCTTGACATGAGAGATCTTCTGATCAAAGTAGTCGGCGAATGCCTCGGCGGAGGAGAGTCCTGGAGGCAGCCGGAGCTGGACTCTGGACGCCATCTTTTCCTCTATACCCAGTCCATCGTTAATCGTGCGCCAAAGAGACGCTGGATCGACGCTGGTGTGTCGATTTTGGATATCCAGATCCCCCTTATGACCGGACAAAAATGTCACAAAAATGATGCATCGATCCGAATGACTCCACCCAGCACTTTCGGTACCGGTACTTTTTCAGACACGTGTCTTTTTATAGCGCCGCTCGAGACGTCTCTGTAGCATGACGTTTCGTGGAAAGACACTCAGGGTCGTACCATTTGTTCGATGAAGATCACAGATGATTTTCCTGTGCTAGTGCACATGATTCTACTTTATATAGGTCCGACTGAGCAAAGTATTCTAGTGTTGTACTGAATGAACATTCTCTGTAGCCAACCAGGCTTGGTTGTAGTACGAGATTGGTAATGAAAATGGTCAAAGCATCGCTAGCTGCTAAGAGGTATCAACTAAATTGACAACCAATAATTAACACTTAAAAATGCCTTTCCTTCGAACATAACCATTATTGCACAAACATAATTTCGTTTCACCTGCTGGTTCAGAGGCTAGACAGTCAATGATTCTGTCCGTACACTGTAAGTAAACATTGTGATGACTAATGAAAAACCTGGCAGCAGAATATTGTATTCAATGCGATGTAGGTCTATTGTCCAATTAATTAAATGTCGTGATGAGCTGCGAGGAGAGAATTTCAACAGATAGAACGGAACATTGGTTTTTACGAATATTTGACGTAGAAGTCAAATTCCACAAAATTTTATGAAAAAGTAAATAAGATTGCAGCAAACACCTTTCACGCCGACTGTTCTGTCTTCTGGCACTATTGTGGCACTTCATCAGTTAAATCGAATTACCAAAGGTGTCAGGTGTGCTACATCCGCCTCCCTCTTGATGTGGATAGTTAGCAGAATCTTCAAGAATGCACATTATTACACCCGTTGCAACTTTTTAGCATCTAGATTTTCTTATTAAAATGTCATAGAAGCAGAGTGTTTTAATTGGCCATAAAACCATATCCCATAATATTCGTCTGTTTTCTGTTGTGCCATTTAAGTTAAGAATTTCAAAATGTTAAGAGAGAGTCACAGAAATAGCCTATTGGTTTGCATTGACAAGATCGTGGAATTTGTTTGTACGGTTTAGCTTTAGTTTGGACAGAAGTTTTCCAAAGTCATTTTCACAGAGGATGTTGACACTTAACCGATTCTATTTAGTATGGAGCTTTGACTCAGATTCTACCCAAACTCACTAATTGAATTCATCCTCCTCCAAGCCATCCACATCATCATCAGCATCATCTTCATCACAGCATGACATCAAACGGCGCTGGAGGTGGTTTATTCCAGGTCTCGGGGGTCAGTCCATGGAACAACATGTACATGGGGGTCAGCGCTGAAATGAACGACTTCATCAACGGTCACCAGGGGCAGTCGGCATCGTCCCTCTACAGAAGCCTGGCCAATGGGTACCTGCCGGGAACACACAAACAGAACAAGGGTTTGCTATCCACGATGCACCAATCAGGGCACCCCTACGACCCGCATACCCGATACGAGCTGCCCTTACCATGCGCTGTTCCATCGTCGTCGTCGCGTGTCCTCCAGCCGTCGTCCACTCCCAACCCGTACACTACGAACCTATTCTCGTTGCACTGATCTGCCCCCCTTGCGGTGCCAACCTTCGTCTGGAACCAGGAATGCTAAGAGACCGATCATCTTCCACGGGGGTCTCGATGGACTGTCACGCAAGGGCGGTCACCACCACCACCACTCCACTACCAGCACCACCACCACCACCACCACCATCTGAAGATGGAAGAGATCAACACGAAGAACCTATCGCAGAAGATCAGCAGTGAGCTGAAAAGGTACAGCATCCCTTCCACTATCAATTCAGATTAGACCTCCTTAAACATCGCTGTGCAAGCAGTGGTTTCTAGGGTAACGTGATCCGCGTTTGGAGTGCAGAAAATATTCGAACAACCATCTCCAGGTGCACTCATGGTGGTGATGCTGATGATGGTCGTGCTGGTGATGGTGATGCGTCATGGATAGCAAACCCAGTTCTGTTTGTGTGTTCCCGGCAGGTACCCGTTGGCCAGGCTTCTGTAGAGGGACGATGCCGACTGCCCCTGGTGACCGTTGATGAAGTCGTTCATTTCAGCGCCGACCCCCATGTACAATTGTACATGTTGTTCCATGGACTGACCACGAGACCTGGAATGAACCACCTCCAGCGCCGTTTGATGTCATGCTGTGATGAAGCTGATGCTGATGATGATGTGGATGGCTTGGAGGAGGATGAATTCAATTAGCCTTCTACCCCGTTCCGCCTCCTCCTCCGCCTCCTCCAGCGTAGATCCATCCATTTCCGACACACTTCCACTTGTCATGACCCCAACAGTCCCTTTGACGAACTTATCCGAAACGTTTCCGATCGCTGCCATTTTAGTTTTCTTGCAGTTTCACAATTGCCAAGATGATTCTATTGCTTTCCGTGAGCTCAAAAATGCTAAGTTGGAGTCCGAATTCATATTTCCATTGCATACATCACTTCATTTAAAGCAATTTCAGCATTCGGGCCGCCATTTTTTTCACCATTTTGGTTTTTGGTGCTACATGTGTCTTTGATTGCATTACATGCCTAGAACTCTAACATCTTAATATAAATTACAAAATCGTGTTTATATCACACACAAAACCCGACTTGCAGTTTTTTGTAGCAATAGACCGCCATTTTGGCCGCCATCTTGTTTTCTCATGCAACCGCTTGAATTCAAGCTTGCTAACCACGATTTTCGTTCTCAGGAGGGTCAAATTAGTATAGAAAAGCATGTTAGCAAATTGTTACACGATTTACTTCTAACAGTATCATTTCCAGATTACAAGCCTGGTAAAATTGTCGGTCATCTTTTTTCCCGCCAAAATTAGGCCACTTGCCATGGTCCGATTTTATGCAACATTTAGTATGTTCATCACCAGACCTAAGACACCAGAAAATCGCCATAAAACGTTTTCTTACATTTTTGGGATCATTTTGTAGATTGACCCAACTATGCAACCTTTTGAAGCAATTATAGGCCGCCATTTTGGCCGCCATCTTGTTTTCTCATGCAACCGCTAAAAGTTAAGCTTGCTAATTACGATTTTCGTTATCAGGAGGGTCAAATTAGTCTAGAAAAGCATGTTAGCAAATTATTTCATGATTTGTTCCTAACAGTATAATTTCCAGATCCCATGCCTAGTCCAATTGGCGGCCATCTTTTCTCCCGCCCAAATTAGACCACTTGCCGTGCTCCGATTTTATGCAACTTTTAGTATGTTCATCACCAGACCTAAGACACCAGAAAATCGTCATAAAACGTTTTCTTGCAATTTTTGGGGGGTCATGTCGTAGATTGACCAGACTAAAGGGAGTGTCAAGTCGACTTTCATCGTCTGCAGTGTGTCTAAGATTCCTTTGGTCAACGTCATCAATCCATTGATCGATGAAGTAGCAAAGGTAGATTACGAACGACGTCGATCAGACGCGAGTCACGTGATGGACTTTTTAACGTCACAAATGACGGAACAGCGGCGTCTGCTTCTGCGTCGAAGGACGCAACGTTTGGGTTTATGATCTTGAACGGAAATTATTTTATTTAGGGCCTACTCGTGCGACCTGGTGGCGGACCGGTAACGCGTCCGCTCACAGAGCGGGAGGTTGCGGGTTCGACTCCGGGTAACGACCTTGGGCAAGTTGTTTACGCACACGTGCCTCTGTCACCAAGCAGTATAATTTGGTACCGGCGTAAGCTGGGAAGTAAACAGCAAGTCCTGCGATACACTGGCCTCGTGTCCAGGACCTTGGGATTCGTCCATTGCTGGCTCAGGGCCATGGAAAAGGAGATGAGCGCCTCCCCGTGTTCCTCATGGAACGGGATGGGACTTTACTTTACTTACTTACTACTACTCGATTACTTCTCTGCTTCCTATTCTCCATAATAGTCTTCGTACACTTATACGCCATGATCATCACCTGTTGACAAGTGGTCGACGGAAGATGTTGACTGTTGTCGTAGGTAGGCCTATCAGTAGGCCTAATGTAGGCTACATGCAAAATGCAAGTTTGAGAGCACCCTTAATCGGTGAAAATATAACTCACCTAATCACTAAAAATAGTGCCCGCACAGCTGTTTATACGCAATCTCTATAAGGAAATTCGGTACGAAATTCCGAAGTCCGGGTAAGGCTCGGCCGAGATGCCCCATACAACATAATGACAAAAATCAAACGATTAAGGAAGCAACCAACTCGACAGTCATCACTGTTTTATCGTAACACAAAGCACAGCTCATGATTATGATGCAGCGACAAATTTGTCCAAGCAGTCTGAACGGGTTCTCTCGTGGACTTGATTATGTCAACTTGTTTTTCTCTTTTTGTGATATTGTTCCTTAAAGTTTGTGCTGGATGTCGTAACGACGTAATAAATTGTGCAAAACTTTTCAAGATCATCAAATCAAGAGAATCATATCGTGATCTGCGTCAGTGATCATGATGCTCCTTTGATGTGTGGGTTCGAATAGTGTTGAGCTTTCTGTTGGCCAACACATGGATCGTTTTATTGCTATGATCTTCGGTGGAAGACGTGACTTGCGTCATCAACCACGCTGGCCATTCACTGTGAAACCATCAAGCCCAACCCTCAGTCATCAGCTGTCGGCCCACCTCGTAAACAGGTGGGGTACGGTATATTGGAGAGCTAAAACACTAAAGATCGAAAACATTTGATTTCTTCGTTGTTTCCATGTCTACTCGTACATACGCTTACTTAAACACAACAAGTCGACGGAAATTAGAATCTGTTTCGACTTACGTAAATCAGGTCATGTGGTAAGCTTATTGTTTATGGTTGCTTCAGTTGACTGAGAAAACGATATCTCTAAGTAGGTGAAACCGTGATACGTCTTCAAAGCAGCTATCCAGTTTTTGTGCACCCGTATCGTACCGAACCAGAAAATTTCGTGATTGGGAGTGGCATACACGATGAAAGTAGCCTAGGCCTGCTTGAGTATTATAGGCCTAGCTGGCCGATAGAAGGCTAAACCAATCCCAAAATCCCGATGAATTCAAAAGAAATCACGAAAAGGAAGAACATACTACATTCCGATATAAAATACTTATAAGCCCCTATATAGGCCTATTTATAAGTGAAAACGAAACATATAGACATACATGGAGAGCAAGGAACAGAACTAGAACGAGTTGAAACGCATAATTTTTTTAAGGAAATCGTCGACTTCCAATGATTGTGGTGTGTCTAAGATTCCTCTGGCCAACGTCATCGATCCTTCGATCGATGAAGTAACAAGTAGATGCCGAACGATGTCAATCAGCTATTTGTCACTTTCGCGTCACGAGTTGCATAGGTCTGTGTCGAAGAATGTGATGACTCGATTGATGAACTGGAAATGACGCTTATCTGTTCGACTAGATATTCTTCCTCTTCCTTCTTTTCCTGCAAGTCTTACTGCAGTTCCTTGTCTACCACCTTATAGATCACCTGTCACACAACAAGACGTGTTTACGAACAATAATAAAGGTTGAAAACAAAAGTTCAAATGTATCAGAAAGTAATCAAGATTGTCCGCAACGCCATTAACAACAGCATGTCTTCTGTTTAGACTTCTGGCAGTAGCCACAGACAAGTCATCAGAACTTTGTAGCTTGGTAACAACAAATATTTTACACTTAGTGTTAGCAGTGAGCAGATATAGATAACTCCACGATTAGCCTACTCGTAATTCTATGCTTAGCAACTTTTAAGCTTGTGAATTTCTGACATGTCACGTACACGATGTATTTCCAATGTCCAAAATGTCATTGGCTATCATAATAGTGATTGCCTGTTTTCTGTTGTGCGATTTGGATTTGGATTTTAAAAAAATAGAGAAACGGAAGTTTTAAATTGTAGGCCTACTGCTATTCATCTGTAAGGCTGGTCCTTGTGTAAGACTTGCTTGAGACACCTCTAATATCAGAGCTTTGCGATAGCAAATTATCATTTGGTGGTGCATGAGATGGTTTAGAAGATGATCGTGGTGGCAGAGAGCAGCAATCTCAGTGCTCTGTTGCAGTTCAACGGATGAGTATCGTATTTTCAGAGTCGTGAAAGTTAGCCTAATTGATGAAGCATGCATGCTAAGACACTCCGACGCTTATATTTGAATTCTCTGATAATTTAATAGTTCTATGATATATACACGACAATAAATAAATAAAGCTTCAGATATTGTGATCGATTGACTTGCAAGACAATATCTGGTGTCATCGGTTTACTTCATGTGCTGCGCAGTTGTACGGACTAAGACATGCGTTGAGGCTATTAGGCTACATATAGTAGTCGCGTGTATGGCTACTAATACGGTCTGACATCGATTAGAAAGTCGCAAATCACACTCTAGGGGGACAACTGTCCGACGCCCTCTCGCCATAAAAAGTTCCACTGTCAGCGAAAAATCCTCCAGCTCCAAATCCTCCCCATTAACTCTGCGATGCCTGTTAACTGAGAAAATTATGTCTATAAGTATAGGTGCTCTAATCGCACAGCAGCTCCACGCTGTTCTTGGACAACCGTCTAGCCAGGAATGAGTGTAATTAAGAGGAGGTGTACCACTGTATGTCTTGCGCCTTAGTGAGCGTCAAATTATCATCCACAAATCAAAATGAACGAAGGATGAAACAAGTAGTTAAAGGGACAGACCCTTGAAGATATGACTCAATTCAATCAAAAGTATTGAATTGGGTGTCGACTTCCTTCGTCTGTAATGTGTCTAAGATTCCTCTGGCCATCGTCATCGATTCTTTTGGTCGCTTAAGGATCAAGCGGATGACGAACGACGTCGATCATCTGCAGGTCACGTGACAGAGCCTTTCGCATCATGAGTTGCAACACAGAAGCCGCTCTTGTTTGTCTAAGGCCGTTGAGACTCGGCTGATGAAATGTCAAACCCGTTTATTTGTGTTCGACTCCCGCCTCCTCCTCCTCCTTCTGCTCCTATTCGACAGGAATAATAATTGTTTCATCGTAACTTCAACTACAGCTGCTGATGATGATTACGATGAAGCGACGTCTTTTCCCCATTAATTCTGCGCTGGCTTTAACGCGGAATTGCTATGTCTACACGTTTTTTGTCTCCTCTTCAACAATGTTTCTAAAGACGTAACTCGAATCTCTTCCTTAATTTTGCGATGCTTGTCAACCTCATCAAGAACCAGCTCGCACTTCTCGTCGGTGCTTTCAAGTTTCGTCACAATGTGACTTTAAGCAGCATTGATGCATTCCTGTCTTAGCTGAACATCTTAGGCGACTCATGACGCCTGGACCATGTGGACCAACAACCATGCAAGCCCATAGTCCTACTGTAAAACCCTTTATAAATTATGAGCACTCAGTTTGGGTAGATGTCAAATCGGCTACAATCACCAAATAAATAGAGCTGACAGAAGATACTGGCTGGCTTGGCCATATCGGTAAGGTCGATGGCCGCGCGTCTGCACGCTACTCTTTGAAAGAGAGCGTGCGGGCCGAGGTTCGATTCCCTAAGGTGGCTATATCAGAGATTCAAATCTCGGGCTAGCACGGTCCGTCCACGGGGTCCTAAATGGCGTGGCGACACCAATCATCTTCGATATGGCAGTGTCGTTAAACATGTAACAATAAATTATATATAAAGTCTAGTGAAACAGGGTCGGCTGTGGTCGGAAAATCTATGCGAGAGAACCGCACTTCTGCCAATGTATGAGCCTGTCAACCCTGGCGGTCACAGTTTCAGCGATCTGGTGGGTATCGAAGTTGTGATCACTCCGTCATTCTGTTACACAAAATCGATTTGGTGTTATGAGTACCGCGGTCAACAACACTGCGTGGGTCTCGGGATACTCTTTCTCCCAGTTGTAGCCTACAAACAACCGCTACGTCATAGCGTGTTTCTGCACATAATGCGGTCTAATAATAATAATTATTTGCTTCTTACTGTTGTCGAAGGTAGGCCTATAGCCTACTCGAACCACGTGGCGTATTTCACACAGGCTATACACATTATACAGTCTCTTCAATGCCGTTGTAAACCTCGCTCGTTATAAGTAGATTCGGAGATGAGATAGGCTAATATTGATGGGTCTGCAAATTGCCCTGGAACTCTGTACGCAGCATCGGATGCGACAACAATCTCACGCGTAAAGTGAAATAATTGAAGATGAGGTTTGTAAATTATGAGCAGTTTTGAGCACTCAGGTTGGGTAGATGTATGTGATTTAGGGCGACATTCGCGTGAGAGCAAGAACAGATTATATCTACTCGTCCATCTACGTACAATCGAGAACAAGACCCCAATGAGTCGTTGTAAGCATGGTTTTTACTTGCCTCATTCCCCTGAACTAAATGCAAAATCTGACGAATAAGTTGTTGACATCTGGAGGTGATGGATTTGTGACTATAAGTCGCATGTAATAACTGAAAATGAGTCCGTATTATAGGCATCTGCATATAGAGCGCTTGATTCTCTTATTAAGACCGCTCTCAAGCTTAGAGCTATCAAGTAATAGCTCTTAAGCGAGTAGTAGGGCCGGATTAGCAAATGCTGTAGCCCTGTTCAGCAAAACAGTGGGGTCCAAGAACGCATGAAGCATGATTTATTCAGCGACGGAATTTTTAAGCGATTACCAGCCTTTGCAATTAATTTTAGAAATTTAGACCCTACAATTCGCCCTAAAATGACCCATGGTGTCATGAAAGAAATGCCTTTCATAAAGAGAAAAGTATCTTTGCAACGAACTCTACAGTCTGTTAAAATAATCATTGGGCCTACCCCAAGCTGCGCGAGAACAATAGGCCCTACCTAATATATTAGGCTTAATGCTTCAGGTTTTTTACTACTACTATATAGCCTAGTTAGCGTCATGCAATTAAAGTAGCATAAAATTAGGTCTACAGAGATTAGAGTGCGACTGGATGTTCATGGGTGTCGTTCATGCACTTAGGCCATTTTCATATCTGAACGCCGTCCTGGAAAATGTTTAAGAAACTTTAACCGTATGAATACTTATTTGAATAAATATATCCAGCGATCTATACGTAGTAGGTCTATTAGAAAAGGTTTGGAATAGGCCTGTAACAGAAGAACTGTTGTTGACAAGAACTTTGGAACTGTAGGTTCGTCCATAATTGTGTCAGACATCAGATGCGCTTCTTACTTGGATGTCTTCGAACCGCCTTCGGAGAATCCTTGGAGATTCGAGTTCATCCGGATTGGTTCTTACCAAACTTCGAGTTGATCCACCATCAGGAATGTTTCCCTGGTGTCTCTTTCAGAAGCTTTTCTTCTCCATTTGCGTGTGTGCGCAATCTGTATCCTATCTGAAGAACGTGTGTCAATCATGCATCAATCACGCGCGTCAGATTCGCTTACAACTCAAATGGCTACAACTTTTATGCATTTTTTCATCTGCTTCTGGATTAATTGCGGTGATGTCATTTGCACAAGACTAACTTCTTCTTGAATCAATCAGCTACAATTCATTCTAAATATATCTCTTAACCTGATCGAATTCGCATTTAGACCTATGTGCGACTTTGCCCGCTATATAAGGTTTGTAATTATAATAGTATTAATAATGGTAATTTTGATGATGATGATGATGATGATGATAATGATGATGATGACGACGATAATAATAATAACAATAATAATAACAATAGTCATAGCCTGAACCCCAGAATGCTTCGGTCTACCGGGTGCCTATGTCAATCAAAGGGATGCTGGAGGCCCTATTAATTTTATTCGAATTCGTATTTATGTGTGATTCTGCCCGCTATAAAGGTTTGCAATTATAATAGTAATAATAATGGCAATTGTAATGATGATGACGACGATGGTGATGATGATGATGATGACGACGACGATAATAAAAAATGACAATAATAACAATAGCCATAGCCTAAACCCCAGAATGATTCGTTCTACCGGGTGCCTATGTCAATCAGAGGGATGCTGGAGGCCCTGCTTGTCCATAAATTTTGCTTCAAACAATCTGTCTACAATTATAATCAATAATTATATAAGAAACAGTTGAGTCTTTGGTAAATATGCTTTCTTGAAGAGAACGTCGTAACTCCATCTTGTCCAATTATTACCTAGTTTCTTTTCTGTTCTTGGATCATAGACTTCGTAGCCTCTCTGATAGAAAAATTGAAGAAAACGATCAATTTTTCGCCTTTTATCTTCCGTCTTTCCGTAGCGCTTACGATAAAGATCCCATTCCATCTGAATCATCACGACATCAATTTCGCTGAAGAACTTTGCAGCACTTTGCTCCTGGAAAATCTTGATTTCTGCTTCCTGTGTATCGATTTTGATGAACGCTTTCTGGTGTTTTATGAATGGTATAAGTTTGTTAAGGACAGTCACATTAACCGACATACATCCAGGACATGATCCATTCTCGGCCATAAAAGTGTCACCACGGTTCCACGAATTAAACTTCAGAAAGGTGGTCGATTCCTCATTGGAAAGAGCATAGTGAAAGATGTCGATATTCTTTTCTATTCGTCCAAGATGAACGGACTTTGCCAATCGTCGCACAGTGTCCTTGTTAGGTTCAACAGCGATAACATTAACACCGGAATGTGCAATTGGCAGCGAATATGCTCCAAGGTTTGCACCAAGATCCACAAATGACACATCTGAATGTTTGCGAAAGAAATTGACCAACTTCTGAACAAGTCTCGCCTCAAAGTATTGACCAGCCATGGTTTCTTTTGATATGTAAACATCGCTCTTTGGATCGTATAAACACATCGGAAAGCTCAAGTGTCCAAGTGTCGCATTGATACACGCGAAATCGGATTGATTCTTAAACTGCGCAGGTTCGAGTATTTGCAAACCGGAATGTACCTGACTGTAAATGCGCGTTGTTTCATCCGATAACCGAAGATGGTGAACATTGTTTAATCGAGACAAGTCAACGTGTGATGTAAGCTTACTACGATGTAGAAATGCTATCGTGCAAATAAGAAGAACTATTCCACAGGCAACCAATCGCATTCGTCTTGACGGCATCGCTATTTCTATCAACAAACAATTTAAAAAACTCATGTTAATTCAAAATAAATTCAAAAATTCAAAAATTCAAAAGCTAAGCTTCATATGAAAACATCTCGAAAAATTAGGGAAATCACTGAAATCAGCATCGTCGTTATTAATTATAAACTTGAACTTCTACAGCGGCTGTGTTTAATGTACAATGGGATTATGAGAAGTTCCAACCTCTCCCTTTCTTAAGTCTCTGTGTGTATGACTGACCACAATGCACCAACTTTATGACGATAATTATCTACTAGTCTAGAGTAGCCTAGGCAGCAAAAAATACAATATGCTTATGATCGCGTCAGCAATAGGGCTTGCATGCATAATTCATATAGCCTATTACATAATACTATAATATTAGCCCAAGCCTATTATATCATTTATATGTACGCGTATATACATTTATATTTTCATTTATATATTATTTGTATATAATTATATAATTATATATATATATATATATATATATATATATATATATATATATATATATATATATATATATATATATAGGCCTATATGATTTTTATAGGGTCTACGAGCGCATGTATCTAAATATTTTGAAGTATAATAATTATTATAGTCTATCGATATAAAATCAAATGTAAAGTGGAGTGCTATGAGTCACTTGTGTCCTGAGCTGTAGTCTTGTCTGTAGTCTTGTCTGTAGTCTTGTCTGTAGTCTTGTGCTGCGGAGTCTGAAGTCAGCTCGATTTGTTTGGAAAGAAGAAGGAGTTGAAGCTATCTTCGGGATCGTGTTCTTCAATGCGGTGGATACAGGTGGCAGGTCTTTGGTGAAGGTCATTTCAATGACGAAAGAAACAATGCTATTAGTCTTCCATGCAGCTTCCATGTGACCAGGGTTATTTTGTTCGTAGGAGTAAAACTGTCTCTATATTCGTGTGTCTTATTGTAATAATGGATAGGACATGTACTGAGAGGCAACTCCTTGCAAAGAGACACAGTGGAGGGTAAAATGGAGGGGAAGAGGGGAAGAGGAAGACCTAGGGAAAAGTTCTTGGATTGGATAATGGAGGATGGATATGGAAAACTGAAAGAAAAAGCACAACATCGAGAAGAGTGGCGTCGTTGGGCATCTGGACCTGCCGAGAGGCAGCTTACCTAAAGAAGAAGAAGATTGTAATTTAACTTATCTGTTTTATTTATCGCATTTGCTACAGCGTCCCTTCAAGCTAACTACTCAAGAGCGCTCCCGACAACAGCGGAAACACTGCATATATGAGTTTCACTTCATAGCGCACGAGCAACTGCGAATGAAGGACTTGCTCAAGGTTTCTATGCGGTGGCCTGAGGTGGATTCGAACCTGGAACCCTCTAGACCAAGGCAGCGAACCCACCACTACACCGCCGCGTCTCGTTTTAATGAGACTTTAGCATGGAAAAAATAGCCAAAGATAAATAAGTATCAGTGTAGGCCTAATCAGAATATTTTTTGCCTATCGGTTTTTCTTAGACAAATGGAAATTAAAAACGATGAACTCTGGACCAGAAACTGTTGTTAAGATCAGAAACATAAACGAGCTAGTGAGAAAAATAGTGGTTCATATCTTAGATCTATGCATCTATCAATTATAGCTCCGCTTGCTTTGGCACTAACATCATAATCATAAAATGTTTCGGTTAATATTGATTATTTTTGCAATGAATTGATTTACTCAAAGCTAGTTAATCTCGCCGCACTTAGAAGTTTTGTTTAGTGGCCACAGTATTTTAGATCTAATAGGCCTAAATGATGTGAGACTAATTAAGAGGCCGAAAACTAATTAGGTAAGCCTAAGCTTATGCTTTATAGACTGCTATTTGCGCCATGTATTTCAGGTTGTCTGTTCAGTTAGTTAGGCCTACTTAAGATGTGTGTATTCTGTGATCTGCGTTCTTTTGATATTTTGTTAAAACTGCATAATTGTACACTGTATCCGGTTGCGTTCTGTCAACAGGATTGTTGAATAAAGAAAATTATTATTATTATTATTAGTTCCTTCATTGAGACTGATTAGTCTTCCATTTATAGTTTTAAACGTATTTTCATTATTAAAGCATCGCGCTATTTCCATAATGACCTGTGTATTAACTTTCGCTTGCCTAAGCTTATCCTGCCAACGGGGGCTCGAACTCACTAGGCCTACCTCTCGTACTCTAGTCTAGGCCAGCGTGTTATTCATTACTCTACCATTAGGCCTACTCTGCTTTACTTTGTCCGTTGCAATTAACAATTCGAAGACATCTGCGAGCGAATTTAAAGCTGGCTTAAATTCTATAACCGAATTAGATCTGTCGGCCCTATAAGTATTCGCGATTGAATTGAAAAGGTGACGAAGAGTTTAGATGCAGAGTAAGAGATGGGCTAATGATAATTCGATGCTGGGCCGTAGCAACAAAGAACGTGGCCCCCTCCGAATATATGTCCGGGACGGCGGTGCGGTGGGGCCCTTACAATGCAGAAACTGGAGTGCGGTATTTATTTTAAAAATATATAGGATTCATAATTATGTAGGTGCAATGGTACATCGGCCTACAGGATACATGTAGGCCCTATTCCCTATTTACTTCGCTGTTTTGTCAGTAAAACCGACATGGATTGTGCATTAGCGTCAACGAATGTCATTTACCTATAGTTATACCTTACATTCTTTTCCAATTTTAGGGCTCTGTTTCCTTGCGGGCCCCTCTCCGGTCGAGAGGGTGCTGAGTGGCAGTCGCTACGCCTCTGATAAACATACTCTACACGGTTAATGAACTCAGTTGGTCGATTCGTCGTACAATGGAATTACAAACGCAGAATCGGTGACCTATTATAACATTACTTTGGAATTTTTGCATTATTTTTAAACCAACGAGATGGGACATAGTCATCACTTTCGAAACGCTAAGACTTCTGGATCTCCAATTCTTCATCTCCTCAGTTCACGACCTCCTCTACACAAGGTTTCATTTCAATGCACCCGACCTACTTCGTTGGTGCGTGGTTGTGCTGCATGATGTTAGGCATAATACATGTATATCTTCAGAATCGCGGCACTTAGGCCTAATACCGCGACGGTTAATCCCGATTGGCGATGACAATCCCGACAACTTTAATGTCTTTAGTTAATTCATGTGCACTGTACACAGCGAAAGCGATTGGAGGCGGCACATCATAGGTGGCTGAGGCGAATATTACACTTCTCATGGAGAGACAAAATAACAAATAAAAGCATCAGAGAAAGGACTGGTCAGGAAAAAATGGAGATTATCATCAGAAAGAAGCGACTAAAGTGGATGGGACACGTAGCAAAAATGGAGCAAGAGATGAGAGCAAAACAAGCAACAATCTGGATTCCAGAGGGAAGACGTGGTAGAGGGAGGCCGAGAAAGAACTGGATGGAGACTGGGGGATTTTCGGGTCAGCAGGAACGAGGTAGACCGCAGGCCATATTGGACCGCTTGATTCGACTGCACTGTCTGCCCGAGGACAACTCCACTTTCGAGGAGCTATGTAGAACGGCGGACGGGAGGCTCTTCGCAGATGTTAGACCTAATGAAAGAATTAAGTTGATTAGAATTATTATTAAAAAGACTAACCTTCTCACTTGCAAAATGATTTTATTGTGCTCCCTGTGTTGAATATCGATTCAACGCAGTTCGACGCGACCGTTTTGTTTGAGGTGGAAAGAGACGCACACTTGGATGCAGATAATAGGTCAATAACTATTATAAATAAGGTAGCTATTAAGCTCAAAAATTGCGCAGTTCGCTTGTCTGTACACAGAGAGCACACATTAAGTCAATCAAAGTTGGCGAGTCACCTGTTTTGAATTTATGGCCCTTAAACTTTAGATGTGTGCAGTCGAAGATAAGAGGAGCCTTCATCATAAAAAACCCACTTGAGTCACATTTTGACAGTATCGATTTAACAACGACCTCTTATGATAATACGTGCTGCAGCATGCAGAACATAACTGCATTAGCAGGTGTGCCCGTTCTGAACCAAAACTTTACAGAGCAAACATTTTATAAACTATGCTAATCAGTTGGATCTTGATAACAACGTTTGAACGTATGCACTTATGGTTTTTGTGTGATTAATCTCAAATAATATAGGCTTATGCAAAATTTCAATATCGGTTTTACGAACATTGGACCATGGGCGCCCCCGGAAATTTTTGCAGGGGGGGGCAAAATTTTTTCGATGATCGCGGTTAAATGTTTTAGTAGCCTAGCAATTAAGAGCTTGAAAAAAAGCAAAGCTGGAAATTAAGAACACCAGTATTTTTCAATGAGGATACTTAATGCAAAATTTTCAGTTTCATTTTGTGTATCAGCTTTTATATGAATAGTTTATTTAGTGCGAAGAAATTTTAAAAAATCTAAGGTTCTCTATAGTTTGACATCCCTATAGCCTACTCATATAGAGTCTGTACTGGCAGCATGCAAAATGGACAAACTGTGGCCTGGCTTCTTGCAGACTTGATTTATATAATACTGGTGAATAAGCAGATCTCCCTGACATATGGCCTAATTGAATTCGGTGCACTGTTGAGAAATTTTAAATTTTGTCATTAATATTTATACTTAATTTTGTGCAGTTGTGAAAGGTTTCATGACAGTGAGATTCCAATCAAGTAGGCCATAATCGATTAGTATGGGCGCCTGTCGGAGAGTTGAAAGCCAATGGTCATTGTTCCAGCTTTTAGCAAGATGTTGATAATGCAAGGCAGAAAATTAAGAACAAGTTTATATCTACAGATGTTTCTAAACATAGATTTATGACTTTCACTGTGAGTATCGTTCATATCATTAGTGCTTTAATGCGAAGAAATTTGTTAAAAACCTAAAAAATAATTGTTAGAAAAATAAATGTCAAATTTCCAGGGGGGCAAGTGCCCCCTTGCCCCTATGTGCGGGCGCCCATGCATTGGACCAATAGATTACTGGCAGCATGTGAAGTGTTAAAAATGTACTAAATGTCACTGTAACACAATCATGGGCGTCGAAAGTTTAGCAGGGGGGGGGGCAAAATTCGATGGTCAGTGTTAAACGTTTTAGTAGCAAGAGCTTGAAAAATGCAAAGCGAGCACTTTTCGAAGATATTTCTAATGTAAACTTCCAAGTTTCATTGTGTGTATCATTTTTAATATGATTAGTTTCTTTAGTGCGAATAAATTCGTTAGATGTCTAATAATCAAAAGCGGATGTCAAAAAGTGGGTTACTGAAGGGGAGCTACATAAGTCCATAGAATGAATAAATGATTAAAAATAAAGAAAAATAGGTATCTGTTTTCAAGAGAAAGTGCTCATCTAGCTACTTCTATATTGTAATCATGATTTCTAAACTTCCAAGGCGCCACTCGAAAGCCAATCGCAGGGCTCCAGCTTTTTCACAAGCACTGCATATTTAGATTGCTATTCAAAGATTAGTCAGAAGAGGTCCGAGTCCGGTATCTAAAGGGCCAGCGTAGCTGTTAATGAAGGTGTCGTTTAAGTGGGTGGAATAGCTGAGGATCACTGGATCAGATGAGTTGGGTATCAATTCTTTTGAACAGTTGTTGGGTGGAAATCTCGAGGGGTAACATAGCCAGAGCCCGTTATCGAAATTTCTCTATAGCTTGACCTCCCAAAAGATTCCGTACTGGCAGCATGCAAAATGGACAAAATGCAGCCTGGCAGACAATTAATTATACCGGGTGGCGCATAAAAAACGTCCCCAAACTTTGTTAATCTGGCAAAGATCTAATTTCAGAGATATAAAATATTAATTTACACCAAAATGATGGTGAATAAGCAGATCTCCCTGACGTGCACTGTTGAGAAAATTAATTTCAAATTTTGCAATGGTGTAATTTATTGATAATTAATGTTTTTGCAGCTGTGAGAGGTTGCCTGACAGCGAGATTCCAATCAAGTATAGGCCACAATCGATCGGCTACTATTTGCATGGGCGCCCGCAGAAGGGTCAAATATCAACGAACGTTGTTACAGTTTTTAGCAAGAGCTTGAAAATGCAAAGCAGAATATTAAGATCGAGTTTTTTCCATAGAGAATTCTAAGTTAAATTTTTGACTTTTAGCCTACTGTCTAATAGTCTATTTCATTCGTGTCATTAGTGTTTTAATGGGAAGAAATTTGTTAAACACCCAAAAGCCGTAGTCATAAAAACAAATTTCAAATTTCCAGGGTGGGACTAGTGCTCCCTCTTGCCTCTATGTGCGTGCGCCCATTAACACAATAGCGTAATATACTGGGTGGGCAAAAAAGACCCCTAGATGTGATTGCCAATATCTTGGCCAGAAGTAAGAATGTCGAAACGAAATTTTACAGTCTTAGAGACAATTTATATCTATACTACACATGATGGGCAGATTTTATCGAAATATTTCAAGCACAACAAAAGTACACCACTTTTAGTGAGGCCACCCACCGTTTTTTTGACGATTCAAAAACGTAACGTAACAAAAAGTTGCAAAACCATTAATACATACATACATACATACATACATACATACATACATACATACATACATACATACATACATACATACATACATACATACATACATACATACATACATACATACATACATACATACATACATACATACATACATACATGCATGCATATATACATACATACATACATACATACATACATACATACATACATACATACATACATACATACATACATACATACATATGTAGCGGAGGTAGTTGACAGTTAAGATAGTAGGCCTACAAAGGGAATGAAGGATAGATAGAAAGACAGACAGAAGGACAGATCACGTGATCAGAGGCGTTAGACATACATACATACATACATACATACATACATACATACATACATACATACATACATACATACATACATACATACATACATACATACATACATACATACATACATACATACATACATACATACATACATACATACATACATACATACATACATACATACATACATACATACATACATACATACATACATACATACATACATACATACATACATACGTTCAGCGTGAAATGGCTACAACACTCACGCACATAAAATTTTTAGACAGGCAGGCTAAACCGTTCGCTTACTTAGCTAGGACATACGTTCCCAACTTTTTATATAAGAAAACTTTCCTCCAATACAAAGTTTCAGCCAGAGGAGACTCTTATTCGAGGGAAATTTGATATCGTGAGAGACTTTATATCGTGACGCCGACCACTGTGGGCCTAAGCAGTTTTAAAAAAATAGGCATTTGGCGCATTAAAGTTGAATGTTAGGCCCTATTATCGCGTATTTAAACCTTTACCCGTTCATTTTTACATTTTAAGCCCGTTTTCAGCGGATATTCTCGGGGCAAACTGGTAAAAGATTAAATTTTTAGATAGGTCTTTCGCAATGATCATCTTCATTATCTACTGTCATCTAAGGGCGGTGACCTGAACTCCCACCATTCCTCTATCTCCACTTCCCAATTTCCTGCCCTCCAACCACGCCGTAACTAGAACATACGGTACCAACACTCGATCTTTTAACATATCCTCCACAATGTCGAACAGACTTTCAATCGGCAGATGGCGATGATAAGATGGCATTGATGCCTAGCAGTCAAATTCGACTTCTTTAATTAGGCTACTTGTGACCATCCTTGTCACAATATGAACTGTTATCATACTGTGGTGTGTCTGTTTGAAATTAAAGGAAGATTATTTTTCCAGGGTTAATTGCAAAAGATATTTTTTTTACCAACGCTGCCTTTCTGTCTGGTAAACGCGCATTTCAGTGTCGTAAAATTATTTGCAATTGCATGGGTTTCAGCGTTAGCCGAATACAATTCGTTTTGGCGAAAGGAATTCTTGCTAAATAGAAGTCGGAGTGATAAAAATAATTTGTAGACCAACTCAAATAGAAGTGGGATATATGAAAACAATGACGATGAAATCAAACGCTGGGTTGATGAACAATAACTTTTAATTAAATTGAAGTTGCAGGTCTCGATGAAACATTATTCCAACATTATTGATGTCTAAATAGAGTAGTGATTGATGTAGGATAGTGAATTCTTCTCAAAAATTAAACTGGATCGATGTAAAGACTTCTATCCGAGCTAGAAGTTGGATTGATTAAAAATGATAATGCTGCAACGATCGAATAATAGGCCTATAGTCTGTCTATCTGGGCGACCCTTTGGGACTTCAACTGATGGAGTCTAACAATTATCAAAATTGAATGGTCGAATAGAGAATTGTGTGTGTTTCATGGAAACACATTTGGCTTTAACACCGGAGAAATTTATTAATCCCAACGATTTTATATTGGACTGAATGCTTGTGAATTTCATAAGCTGGTTTAAGGCACTCTGCGCAAATCTGGAAATTACAATTCTTATGTATCGTACTGCATGAGGGTCTCTAACCCAAGAATGTAGGACAATCAGGCTGCAAGACTTAAGATTTAAAAAAATCTGTCCAATTTTCTTAAAATTAATGGGTCTTTGCGGTTGTTCTAACTTTAGATGTAGGCTAAGATATATTTTCTAGCCTGACTCCAAATCAGAGCTGGGTAAAAGGTCAACCAACATAGACTGACTTTTAATATCTAAGCCAGAAAATTAATTATAAACTCTCTAGCGTTGTCATTTAGTTATAGGCCTAGCATTGTTGACTGACCCACCACACACACCCGCATACCCGCCACACACACCCACCCACAAACACCCACACACACATACACACACGATCACCCCACACACAAAAACAAACAAACAAACACGCACAAAGAAAACACAACACATACGCGTATTCCGTGAAATCCATAAACTGCTAGATAAAAGTCAGACGCTTACTTTTACGCAAGGAAATTGGAGATGTTGATAAAGAAGCGGAGAAACGAATTTAACTGCTAGGCATCAATGTTAATTGGAAGGTGAGAATGGCTCGGTTCAGCAAGAGATATGGACATCAAATTGAATTGTAGAATAAACCTACAGCGATAACATCAATGACAAAACATCTTTGACAAAATGTTTTCGGCCAAAAAGTACCAAAAAATTTAAAACCAAGAACCTTGTTTCTCAAGAAACAAAGTCCATCCCGCTCTTAGTTTGGAGTAAGCCTACTTCCTCGTTCTGCCCACTTCAAACCTCGGCAAAGCTCGGCAACTTTCAGCAAACTCAGGTTTACACACTATAAGCAATAGGCTATCACGTAAATTTATCGGCCTTGCCTATTAATTGCAGCGGTCGACTGTCGACAATGTTTATCAGGTTAGACCCACACGATTTACTGCTACTTGTATATAACCTCTGCGGCCGGTTTCTGTCGTCCAAGGCTCAATGATGCAGACGTCTGTTTGTATTAGTGCTTGACCTTTGTATCTCTACTCGTAACACACAATACCCAATTGATCACGAGGCACACAAGAAGGAAGTAAAAATCAATGTTCAATTTAATTATCTGTTCGATTGACTTTGGCGTTTCTAATTAGAATCGGGTCTTTATCAAACATAATCATATATTGACAGTCAAGAATTCTTGCACTTGACTAATCGTTAGCTGAGAATTCCCAAGCGAGAGCTATTTTAAGGCCACAAGCGCAGAGAGTAGGCTACCATAATTATAATTAAGGTGCGCTGATTAAAGAGCTTAAGGTTAATATCGGCACAGTCATGCTGGATTTATTCATTTTACAAGCTTAATGTGAATGAAGTGTTACCAATCAGATACATAGTTCAACAAGGTAGAGTTTAATTTCGAGGATCATAGACCTACCCTTAAGTTATGCCTGCCTTATATACACCTTGTAGACGTCTTAATACTGCACTTCGCAGTAACGTTTTATGTAGTATTTCTTAGGTGCAATCAGGAATGGGTGCAAATAGAATTAGATTTACTGCAGTTCTTTTCGTCCATGTCGTACATCAGTTCTACTGTGCTGCAGGTAAATAGCTATTATTTTCTCAACGGTTAAGCATATAATCTTGGGTCATATTGTAGCCCACTTTAAACGATAAAATACGATGAAATACAACGCAATCAAAAATTTAAAAGGTCTTTAGTTTATTTAGAAAAATTGTGGTCTTAATGTGTAAATCGCACTAAATTTTACTGAAACAATTAGGACTGCCTACTACAGTATATGGCACGAAACATCACGTAGCCTATGCAATGTCAATGGGTAGAGCAATAAAGAAAACAAGGTTTGTACACACACGCTTACATCACAAAAATTACAAATTAACCCTCGATCTTCAACTGGAAATTGAGAAACTTCAAGTCTCAGATTCTGTAACTTGATTTTCTGCACATTGCTCAGAGTTAAACGTAGGGCCTTATATTTTTTTGAATTGATTTTTGGCCTATTTTCAACGTTGAATTTATGTGGCAGGCCTACCCGGTACAGACTTTCGTTGTTTTGTTCGTTCAAAGGGTTAGCCATGAACATCTGACATGTGATAGATACCTCGGTTAGAAAATAATAGCAACAATATCAATGACCAAACAGGCCCAATAATATGTATCCTACCCTGGTATTAGGCATCTCGCCGAAATGTATGCGCGCGTCCGTCAACATATATTAAGTCGATCTTTAACTTTCGATTTAGTTTGACAGTGGGATGGATTATGAATAAAGTATGCAGCATTTATTATGCCGAAATGATTGCACGATGTACTCTGCACTAGGAAATAAAATTTCAAGCAAAAACACTTGCTCAAACTGGTCAATGTCGTCATGTTGTGTCAATGCATATCGTCTAAGAACTGAGCTTCTTGAGTCGTGCTGAAAACCCGGCGCTAATGATTCTGATAATTAGGCCTAATAACAACAATAATGATAATAGTAATAATGATAATAATAATAGCAACAAATATAATAATTTTTTAATTAAAATGGAAAAAATAATGGTAATAATAATAATTATTATTGATCATGTGGTTACATGTCATTGGATTTAAATTGTAGGCGTTCTAGACGAGCAATACATCGGATGCTATCAAGATGAAGTGACAGTTCCAGATCTCGAAGGCGGAGAAGACTTTGAATCGATGACAATTTCTTTGTGCATAGAACTCTGCAGGAGCAAGAGCAAAACATATGCAGGAGCTCAGGTAATGTTGCAAAATATGAGTTACTGTCCAAATTTGTCTCTCAGAAATGTTGTTCTTGTATCTCAGATTTTTAAAAATAGGCCAATGTACCGTGGACACCGTTTATACTAGGGGTGGGAATCCGTTCTCGTAGATTACATACTTCATTTCATTGCAAACAAACATGCAAACTGAATAGAGGAGATAATTATAATTCAGGGCTACACGAATTTCTTGTTTTAGAACGGGCATAAGTGTTTCTGTGGAGACAGTTACGGAACTTATGGCTTAAGTCACGAATGCAAAGTTAACTGTCAAGGAGATGCTTCGTATTATTGTGGTGGGAATCTACAAAATTCCATTTATTCAGGTAAAACAAATTGTCATCATTGTTATCGAATCAGAAAATTACTGAGTACCAACCCCGAATTGCATTATGAACATGAAAGCACGATTATTCACTTTGAGGTCGATTTTTTCGAACAAGACTAATTAACAGAGAAATTCTAAGAAGTTTTATTGCATAGCACATTCTGTATTCTTCTATAAGGACTCATATCACCATTTTAATGAGTTTTTTTTGCATAAGTAGGCTTATAAGATAATCTGCAAAAGGCATAGTACGCTATGCGTCTAACTTCTGATGGCTGTTGTTGCGCAAGATGATTTGCAGCCTTTTAGGCTATCCTAATTCAAAACAATTATTTTGTACTGTCTTAGTGTGTCCATATGGTCGGTACGGAACTTCGTGCGACAAAGAATGTCATTGCTTAAATGATAGACCATGTATTTTATCCAACGGATCTTGTCTAAATGGAATCTGTGCGACTGGATGGAACGGAACTCTGTGCAATGGAACTGCAGGTAGGCCTAATTATTACATTCACTTAAATCCAGATTTCCGGGCAATTGATGTACTTATATTTTGTTTAAATAACGCTTGACATCCTGTTATTGTAAGCCAGAACCTCTGAATAAATATCTTTGATATGCGCTATTCAAATTTTCGGCAAGAATGAATGAATGAATTGCAGCTTATTGATAACCGTTGTGTAATGCTACTGTATTGCTACAGCTTGTCTAAACTTAAGCAAACCTTGAACAGTGAACACGGGAGACTTAGCCTACACCCTAGTTTCAGGCATTTCATAGTCCTACCAAAGACAAGTAGGAAATCGCATCACAGAAGTTTTTAAAATAAAACAAAATTCTAATTTTTAAAGTCAGAATGCGACATGATCGACTGCATTATTTGGAATTTAACCGAATGTAACTCGATTTCAATCACGCCTGATACATTTCTCTGGAATGATTAAACCAAAAAAATTCATTCTATAGGTCTATAATGATTAATTTCTATGAACGGACAAAATAGACCTACATCGAGGCATAGACATTTATGAATCACATCAATTGTAGCCTAATAAATAAAAATTTTATTGAATATGCGCGGCGCAATTAATATAATTCAGTATTTTATTCATTCAACCATTTAAATAGCTCTTCGACACAGGGCCGGATTAAGGCATGTTCAACATGTTCGGCCGAACAGGGGCCCCCACACTTCAGGGGGCCTCCCACACTTGCAATAGGAATATTTTTTCATCATTTATTAATAATATTGAAATAGCAGAAATGAGTTTAAATCTATGAAATAGCCTATTGCAAAATTATTTGAAACTACTGATTTTACCGTAAACAACTTTTGCACATGTGTGTGGGTCCTTATCGGAGTTTCCATTAACAGGCAGATTGATCTTCTTGAAATCAGTCAGAAATGCTAGTAAGAGCTATGAGTTTTATTGCTTATTTAAACACTTATATGTAGTACATCATCATATCGGAACTCAAGTGTCATGCATCGCATTATGAAATGGCGTCATTATAATTACTGTGAAGTCTACGCTGGGGCTCAGTGTACACTCTGTTTTCACGAATTATAGCAGTCAATCGCATAAATTTGTATAGCGCCCAAATAAAGAATACTACTCAGAGGCGCTCCCAACCCAGGCCAGGTCAAAAAGAAAAGCCTTAAGAAGACGAAAGAGCTTGCAGAGTCATGGGGGAAGCGAGAAGAGACCCACAAATAGGCTTTTCCAGATATTTGGACCAACTGCCAGGAATACTCCTCGCTGCATGGTGATAGTATGCGAAAAAGTGGCAAGGAAGTTTCCAGGGGTAGCCGATCGTAGTGAAAGGCGGCCCATGCCGGGAGGCAGAAGCCGAGGTGAGAAGCTCACATTGCTCACATTAGTAGGATGGAACTTGAGCAACGGTATACCACTGAGGAAAGCGGAAATTTATGCTAGTTTGTATTAAGCTGCGGCGCTACACCGGGGCAACTCAGGACAAATGCCCTGGTAAAAAGCCTTTGCCTTGCCATGGTCGATGTCGTGCCGCAAGATTGCCAGAAAGTTTCTCTGCCAAGAATTTATTTGGGGCATGAAATCGTTTCTGCACTGTTTGCTTGTACCAGTGCACTGGCTATGCCCTGCTTAGAAAATTGTCTGACCATTAATCACTTTAATAATTATTCTTAAACCGTAGCATAAAAGATGTAGGCCTATCATCCTATATGCTTTAACACAGAGGTTCTCAACCTTTTTCGTCCCGCGACACACTTAAACTAGCTATAAAATTCGGCGACACACCATTCAATCGTCATATGTAAATGTCGTAAAAATATAAAAAGTGTCAAAGGGAAACATGTCTATTTATTTCAAATTTGCTCTTAAACTTATTAATCCTTCTAAATTAAAATGCTAAACTGCTGACATTTTTAATCAATGGAAATAATTATATCGAATTTTTTTCCATTTCTTATGATTCTAAAATTCTAAATTAGTCTTCTGATTCCAATCTATAGTCATTTCTACACCTCGAAGTGAATTTAGTCACCTAATTACTAAGACCTTGTAGCAAGGCCGTAGCCAGGATTTGATTTCGGGGGATGTTTCTTCGGCGGAGAATTTCTGACGACCTTTTTTTTAGTCGTCAGAATTTCTGAAAACACCTTTTTTAGTCGCAAAAATGTCTGAAGACACCTTTGTTTAGTCGTCAAAATTTCTGAAGACATCTTTTTTAGTTGTCGAAATTTCTGAAGACCATTTTTAAGTCATCGGAAACTGCTTTCTTAGTATCTTTCGCCTAATTTCATGTTTTTTCATTATGTGCTAGTGAAAAATATTCTATTATTTTTTTACAATTTCTTTTTCGGATGGTGTTTTCATGGTTTTATTTGATGGTTTTTACATCATGTGCTAGTAAATGCATTATATTATTTTTTACATTTTCCATTTGGGGGTGGGTGTTCAAACACCCAAAACACCCCCTAGCTACGGCCTTGCCTTGTAGTCCTACCAGTTAGTGGGATCTTTGCTCTTGGATTTTTCTTTGGATCATATTAAAACGCGGTTCCACAGTTTTTGTAAGTGCAATTCGTAAGCAACCTCTGATTAGTTTGTAACAAAAACGTGATTTTATGAAGTGGATAGTCTTACGTCTGGCCAAGATATTCACCATAATAATTAAATTGGTTTTTGTTATTTTTGTTTCGTCGGGTTTCTGAAACGTCAAATACCGTTGGGTGGCCCCACTAAAAGTGGTATAACGTTTGTTCTGTTAGCAATATTTCCATAAAATCTGGCCATCTGGTGTAAATATGAATTGACTTTAAGACTGTAAAATTTCATTTATAAATCCTCACTTTTGGCCAAGATATTGGCAAAAATCTTAGGGTTTTTGCGCACCCTGTATATTGTATGGGACTAACGAATTATTTCTTATAGCAAAGTTTATCGACTTTGACAGTTCTTGAGGCGTCGTCTATGCAACTGGCATATCATATACATGTAGCGTTGATCGTTGCAATGTGCGTTTTTCAGACCTATACCAGAGGGTATCATCAGAATGACCAATTTTAACCTGAGTACCAACGTTTAAGTTTCAGCATCAGAATTGGCACATTATGGCTGTTTCAATGACGCGAGGGGAAATGGTTTTCCAGAACTATTTCGCGATTCAAGCAAAATGACTATTCAGCTATGCGTGGATCGTTGCAGAACTCATCCTGGATCATACGCTGGTTTACAGGTTGGTATAACCCATAGAGATCTATTATAATAATATAACACTAGAGGGAATATCACGCCGCCATATTGGTGTCGCTGTGTAATCACAGGCGATTTCGTGTGCCGACCAATCACAGGTGATTTCTCACACCAACCGTCGATTAAATCGGAGTGACGTATATTAGAGAATTCAAATCTGATTGCCTATACGTCATACTCTCTTTAGCGTATATATATATATAAATATATAATCGCCTGTGATTGGTCGGCATAAGAAATCGCCTGTGATTGGTCGTTTGCACAGAGTGACGTCACTGGCGTGATTTCCGTTAACATAATTATAAGGTCGTTGGTGACTTCACATTTCCATGCAGAGGAGATAGGCCATACTCTCTCTAGCCTATATATTTTATATATATAGCGTACATCTCTATGGTATAACCTATGCGCTAGATTTTTAAATCTTGCATTGTTACTTACTTACTTAGACTTAGTCCTTCCTGTGCATGTCTGCACACCGGGCGACGCATCTCCTCCACTCGTCTCTATCCATCGCCAGTTCTTCCGCTTCCTCTCATGTCAGCTCCAGGCATCTTAGGTCGCTTCTAATTGTTTCTGGCCAGTTCTTCCTTGGCCTTCCTCGCTTTCTTTTTCCTCCAGTGTACCAGTTCAGGCTACTCTTCGGAGGGCTCAGGCCCTCCGAAGAGTAGCCTAAGGCGGAGTGCATTGTTACACCTTATATAAAATGCTGGTTACGTTAAATGTACCACATCGTGAATACGCAGACCATGTAACTCCTATAGGTAATAAAGTAAGTAAATAAATGTGATGATCTGCCAAAAACAGGCTAACTTTGCATGATAGCATTTTAAGATAATGGTCGATTTTAGTGAACTGGGGTCAGAGGTCGATTGTTACTTTTTGCAGTTTTGTATATTACACTGTATTGTATAATTATTCGCCAAGTATCAAAGCTAAAATCTGTCTGGAAATATTTTTAATTCATTTTTTCTGCATGTTGTATCTTTCCAAAGTGTCACAGTCGGACTTTTTAGTGCATGTTCAAATTATTGCCGTCGGTCATATAGCTTAGCCATTCACTCCTATTGAACTTGGTATCCTCTTAAAGCTGAGACTTTGGGCTAACTTATGGTGGTCACATAAATTATGCTAATTATTTTTGGGCCATGATAATAAGCAGAATTTAGAGGCAGCTTGAGTAAGCAAACGAAACTAGGGTGATCGCCTTGGGAAACGGACACTTCTAGGACACTAACTAATTGACACAGCGCGACAAGCTTGACAATTAGCCTATAAGTTTCATCAATAATACCAACATAAATAGGCTATATTCATTATTCACAGTGACTAAATGGAATGTCAAATACCAAGATATTTGATCAGAATAGGGCTTGATTTTACAGTTTAGTATGGTAATTTTTCTAATGATTTTTTAACTATCAAAATAACAAAATGTCATTTTTGATATTTTGACATCAGCCTGATTTTTCAGATCGCATCACAAATGAGCATTGGAGTAGGATAACTTTCTATTGTGGTGTACAGTCACCACCACTTTAAAAAGTGGTGGTGATAGTCGTCGCCACTGTTTGGTCCTGCAAAGAGATATATTCTTTCACGTGAAAGCAAGTTTACGCACTAATGTGGCGGTGTCGCGAATCGACCGGCAGTGTGTCGCGTAAAAATGGTGTGTCGTTAGTGTGTCGCGAAGAATCGACGTGTCGCGAATTCTCACAGAATTCTCCGACGTACATGTACTTGCATTATACTCAATTTCTTATTTTATAGTTGAGTGGGAGTTGGCTGTGAAATTTCGTGGCACTCTCATTTGTCTATTCTATTTCAACGCAATCCAGAACGGCCACAATGTTTGCCTCATATAATAATTATAGGCCCACATTCAGGCCCGCCGAGAGGGGGGGGGCAGGGGGGGCAAATGCCCAGGGGCCCGGGAGCTTTAAGGGGGCCCGGGCAAGAATGATAATAATTTTTTATATTATTATTTTATTATTGTTGTATAATTATTATTTTATTTTTATTATTACTATTATTTATTTATTTTATTAATATTATATTAAATTGTCATTTATAACTTGCCTAAAAACAATATTGCACAAAAGCGCGTCACTGGAAAGTCTATTCATTATAACTCTTAGACAAATAAGTGGGGGTTTTTTGGCGTATAAAGTTCGGAAGTTTATTCCACTCAGACGGGCCAATTAGCGCAATATTTTTCATAAAATTATTACGGACCCAACCTATAATCACCTATAGGCCTACAAGGCTACAAAGCTTACGATTTTTGCCGTTTTAAACGTAGCCTAACATTAGGCCTACTGTCTCATAACTATGTTTGCATTGTCCGATTTCAATCATAAACTGCATAAAGTAAGCAAATTTAAACTACAAATTTCTTTCGTAACGATGAAATATAAACACAATTTCACAAATATGGAGCACAAAACGAAAAGAAAAAGCTGTTAGGCCTATGAGGGTTTGCCAAGAATTAAGACGGTAGGCCTATAGTCGCACAGTAGGCCTAGGCCTATTTAAATTCGAGTTCTCAAAACAAGGCAAGTCCGTATATAGCCTATCACTATAGTCTTCTACCTCGGTTGATTCTAGTGAATTAAACGTGCCTGATGAACATAAATGAATGTATAAAGATAATTTTTTTGTGGTGTTAGAATCCAATCTCAAAAGATGACAAATGACAATGTGCTATTATAGGCTAAATAAAACTTATGAAAATACTGAAATTATAGAAACTGATAAGACTTGGTTGTGATATTGGCACTGAGCTGCCATCAGGGCATGTGACTCTTGCGGAAGCTGAAGGATCTTTCAGCAAGCTCCAGTAAATTAAAAGTAGGCCTATCTGTTATGAAGTAGGCTAGGACAGACTGAATGGCCTTGCAACTCCTGCAATCGAATATGATCCTGCAAAATCATTGAACTAGCCTACTAGGAAATTAGCCTATTAACGACTTGCTCCATGGCGGTTAAATCCAAAAAATTTGCATTTTTCATGATTAGGTCCTACCATAAAGTTGAAATTTTAATTCTTAATAATAATAATTTATTATTAAGAACTGATTAAAATCATAATAGCCTATATAGGCTTGTACATTGGGCTATCGGTAGCCTATCGTACATGCGTATGCCAACATTCTTCTTATTTCTATTTTCTATTAGCCCAAAGATAGTTTAGGGCCCGTGACTGCCCCTGCCCAGGGGCCCGGAATTTCTGTCGGCGGGCCTGCCCACATTCAATTCCTACATAAAACCGCTGAATTAACTGGCTCGCTTGGCTACATCGGTAAGAACGCAGCTGGCCGCGCGTCTATACGCGACTCTGTGAAAGAGAGCGTTCGGGCCGCGGTTCGCTTCCCAAAGGTGACCATTTCAGAGATTCCAAAAATCTCGAGCTAACACGGTCTGTCCACGGGGACCTAAATGGCGACACTAATCATCTTTGAAGCGTGAAATGGCGGGGTCGTCAGACATAATAATAAAACAACACACTCCCTACATACATGACGCCTTAGCGAACGCGTCGATTAAACGTTTTACCCAGTCCTGCAACATTCGAAAATGATCATAAAGAAACGAAAATTTGACGAATCTACAATAATATTGATGATGAGGAATGGTCGGATAGATAGATAGATAGATGGCCTGTTTGCGTAATTACAGCATGTAAGTTACAACCATAATTTTATAACGAAGGTGGAAAGCTCAGAATCCAAATGGCCCGAGCCTTTTGACAAAAAATTTCCTATTGCCCTACTTTTTTCACTTTTCCGTAGCAATAATTATTAGCTGTCTTTTAGGTACCCCAGTTATAGTGAATCTCATCAATATTTCAAATTTCATAGATAAAAGATTTGACTAAGCATTTTACTATAGCCTAGTTGCTCCAGCGATAAATCTCTTCTTTCTTTTCTTCCGTCATTGTATATGACGATGAGGCCTTTACGAAATTTCTCCAAACTTCTCTGCTCCTGATTGTTTCGCCGATGTTATCCATCCATGACTTTGGTTCTTCCTCCCTTCACATGCCCATGCAGTGCATCGTTAGGTAGCCTTTGTTCTGCCACTACTTTGTTCTACTACTACTACTCTCACACGACCGAACCATCTGAGTCTTCTCTTCCTGAGTTTTTTCTATTACGTAGGGCCTATTGTTTCATCGGCTCCAGCGATAAATATCGAATGTCAGACTGCAGTCTTTCTAAAATCAATATATTGTTGTAATTTCAGCACGGATACGTTTGTCTTTGTGGAAATAGTTCATACTCAGCAACAGGAAGTTCTACTAATTGTGGCAAGTCATGTGCAACGCCTACATGCAGTTGCGCTGGCTATCCACCGGATCAGTGTGGAGGTTCAGGGGCCAACGACGTTTACTCAAGTACGTGAAAATATCGTTTATCAAATCAACAAAACATTTAATGAGCACGAGGAAACAGTTTGCTATTTCAATCAACAGCATAATTAACGTTCGATTCCGTCATTTTTCAATTGGTCAGTTTCTTGGTGTTGGAACCATTCATTCATTCATTCATTCATTCATTCATTCATTCATTCATTCATTCATTCATTCATTCATTCATTCTGAGAACTTATATAGCGCCTCTTCAAGATACAAGTAACTAATCAGAGACGCTCTTTGCGCCGGCCAGATGTTAAATGTAATTTCGACAAAATAAAAATAGTACATCAATTTGCAAACATAATTCACATTAAGCTAAAAGAGTCGCCGTTGGCTGGCACACACACACACACACACACACACACACACACACACACACACACACACACACACACACATGTGGAATCAATCAACAGATTCCAGTCTGCAGCCGAGGGATGGTGTAGATGGATGTTTAGAGTCTCTGGACGAGATTGCGTCGATAGAGTAGAGCGACGACAGTTGACATCGCTCGCAAACACGGGGATGCTGCCAAGAGTAGTCCGTCAATGATGGAAGATGTCGGTGCACGAGTAGTAGGCGGAGGTCATTCGATGTCATGTCCATATAGAATAGTTGCCTTTGGATTCGAAAAGCTTGGTATGCTGTGTTTGTTCGTCTCTATTTGTCTCATTTATTTTCTTTCGTATAGGGCGGCTAATACTAATATCGTTCAACACTTTAACCTTACATAGGCTATTGCTTCCGCGTCTGTTCTATCGGATTACACAGTGCGTCTTATGGCAGCGGCGCCAAGATTTTTTCTGTACGCACAACTTGCAAAAAATAATATGAAGCGAACAGCGATCGATACGAGCTTATATCTATATAAATAAAAATGAAACTTTCCAATAGTTCGTGTTGACACCACGCCGAAACTGACGCACTGATTGTTATGAAAATTTACCAAAACCTTCCATTCAAATAGCACCGTGTTTTAAGATTTTTTCACCCGAAAAAACGCAATCGTTTCCACAAGAAGTGAACTTTGCAATCCGTTCGTCCGCCATTTGCAAAGTCAACACGTCCCACACGGTTCCCAGATTTCAGAAAGGCTGTCTCCAAACACAGCAAACGAAACATCAATGAGGTGGCTTGATGTGACGTCATAAGCGAGTCGCGATTAATTTACCAAAGAGACCGCTTTTAGGCCTTTTCCCAAAGCGGCCTTTGGGTGCGACGGAGGAAAGGAGCGGAGGGAGACGGTGGGAAGAGAGCGGAGGGGGAGGCGGAGGTCAAGGGGGAGGAGGAAGGAGAGGGGGGCGGAGGGGGAGGAGGGAAAGGGAGGGAAGGGGAGAGGGAGAGGGAGAGGGAGGGGAGGTGGAGGTCAAGGGGGAGGGGCAAGGGGAGGGGGACGGAGGGGAAGGAGGGAGGGGGAGGGGGAGGGGGGGGGGGAGGGGGAGGGGGGGGGGGAGGGGGGGGGGGAGGGGGAGGGGGGAGGGGGAGGGGGAGGGGGAGGGGGAGGGGGAGGGGGAGGGGGAGGGGGAGGGGGAGAAGGAGGGGGAGGGGGAGGGGGAGGGGG
>OX243824.1:27764339-27866715 GCA_945859605.1 Lumbricus rubellus | reverse complement strand
GAAATATTGGCCCATCGACAAAATAATGGTTAACGACAAAATGTTCACTGGGAATTTTTAGTCGATGTTGTTTGCAGCTGAAATAGAAGCTGAATTATAAAATTTCAATAGATTCAATAGAATTTCGTCGCTTATAATATTTCACGCTTTTATTTACAATTTGTAATTTTTTAGCCTTTCAGCGCTGTACGCACTTGCGTAAGTGCGTACGCCTGCGCCTGTCACGAAATAAAGTCTCCCCCCCGATACAAAGTCTCCCCCGAAACAGAGTCTCCCCCTGGCTGAAAATCTGTTTTGGAAGACATTTTTTCTTGTGTAAAAGTATATATATGTTCGTGTTAAATAACGTGTTATCGTGTTAGCAACGTAAACTAACGGTTTGATATGCTCATCTATTAATTTTATGCGATTCTAGCCGATTTCACGATCAACGGGGAGACTTTGTTTCGTTGGCGGAGGAAATATTCTCTCCCCCCGGAGACTTTATTTCAGAATATAGTCTCCGGGGGCGAATTTATTCTAGAACAGATCCTCCGGGGGAAAATCTATTTCGAAATAAAGTCTCCGGGGGGAGACTTTTAGGGGGCGGAGACTCTGTCACGCGACACCGGCGCCCCTGTCTTAAGGCATAGGTACGCCGCACGCGAGGCGCATGCCTAGGGTCCCGCGCAACAAGGGCCCCGCAGCGGCCCAAAAACAAAAGCTCCCTCGCGAACCTGCAATAGCAATTCGATTATTAGGCCTACTTAACAATTATGATTAATATGTTTCCCGAGATAGTTTTAATTCCTCAGGAAGCAAAATACTGTCCGGGGAACTGTTAATTGGTGGGTTCTAGAACGCGTCGAAGATTCAACATTAAAATTGGGGGGCTACATGGTTCAATCTCGGGTGAGATCTCAGCAAGGCGATCCGAATCCATTTCTTTTCTGCCTGCCTCTTCTGTCCTACTTTAGATGGTGTCATCCCTATCATTCGGATACCATGATGTTCTCACCCTAGACGGAAGGCCGGAAACCGTGGCAGCCGATGTTGATTTCATCGAGACAACCATGAGCCAGACACTTAATCGTTCTTTTTCTGCGATGGAGGTAGAAAGACTTCTCGAAGAGATCAGCTGCAAACAGGGCCGGATTTGAGCAGAGTGAGGCCCTAAGCAATTTCAATTATGAGGCCCACTTAAGGATAAAAACAGACAAAACGCATATTGCTAGATCTAAGTATATTCCTAATGCATATTGCGCCAATAATCCATGTTTGATCAACTACTGCCTTTTTGACTTCAGGGTCACTTTTTCTAAGTTGGAGGACATGAGGGTCACTTTTTCTAAGTTGAAGGACATTATAGGGGGCCACATGGCTAATATCCAATTAACTAAAAGTATATAGGCCTAAAATTTTTATAATTGAATTAAAAAAATTGAATGTCTCATGTTATTTATATTTTCTATCCTGTACAAATTGTCAATATTTATAAGTTACAATTTATAAGCCACTGAATTTTTTCTTTATCTCACTTTTGGAGGCCCCCATATTTCGGAGGCCCTAAGCAGTTGCTTAGTTGGATTACATGTAAATCCGGCCCTGGCTGCAAAGGACGGTCAGAAACGGATTCAGTACAACTACACATTCTTTAAGAAGGAACTTGGCAAGTTCGCATCATTTCGAGACAGTAACAAGAACAATGAACAATTGTAGGGCCCTATAAATGGACCAATGAAGATAACTGCAAGAGAAGTCTATTTCGGGAGTAAGATTTTTGTACGATACAAATGCATCAAGTCCTAAGCAGATCAAACTGTTTTAATAATCGTCTAGTAGTGGAGTCGTAATAGGTACTGGCAACGACTTGGATAGCTCTTGCTGGCAGAATGATTGTATCAACAGCATTGCACATCGTTTCTTGCAGAATGACTGTACACATCGTACCAGGGGGAAAAAGAAAAAAGTGACTGATGAGGAAAACGAGTAGGCCTAATTAGTTTAGCCCATATTGTGGAAGAAAGGTAATTTCAAACGGAGGGACCAACAACAGCAAAAGCCCGATGCTGGGCAAGAGCAATCCTAGTCCTGGAAACAGAAAGATCAAGACGATCAGCAGAACGCATTGAGCAAGATGAAGAATTGAAGATGCAGATGAGGGCTTTTGCATATAATTTGAGAGGTATTTAGTGGTATTTTCTAGCTGGCTTTCGAGACCAAGCTGAGGATCTTATAGTGAATGCGTGCAGTGATAGGTAGCTGAACGGGGGAGACATTATTTCGTGGACGGCGGAAATATTCCATCCCCACTAAGACTTTATTTCAGAATATACTCTCGGGGGCGAATTTATTCTAGAACAGATCCGCCGGGGGAGAAACTGTTTCGAAATAAAGTATACGGGAGGAGACTTTTAGGGGGAAGACTCTGTCACGCGACACCGGCTGCGAAGTCTTCTCGAAACAACGCTCTGTATAGCCTATAGTTGTAGCCTACCTGGGTTGGTATGAGCGCAAGTCTGGACAGACACTGGCTACATAAATATGAACAATGCAGGACAAGAAACCGTTGAATTTGTGCTAAGTACAATTTAATTTTAGGCCATATATAGGTGTATGTTGAGGTCTCTCTTACGAGTTCCAAACGTTCCAAAATTGTTAAATAAACAATCAAGTAGGCTAATGTCGCACGGTAGCATTTTGAGATAATGGCCAATTTCTGTGAACTGGGTGTCAGAGGTCGATTTTTACTTTTTTGCATTTGCATATAGTACACTGTATTATGTAATTATTCGCCAAGTATCAAAGCAAAAATCCGTCGGCAAATATTTTAAACTAATTTTATTTGTGAATGTTGTACCTTTTCAAAGTGTCAAAATCGGACTTTGTAGTGCGTATTCAAATCATTGCCGTCGATCATTATAATTTTCACCCCTATTGAACTTGGTATCTTCTGAAAGCTGAGACTCTGGGCTAACAAATTGTGGTCAAATAAATTATGCTAATTATTTTCCGGCCACGATAATAAGCAGAACATAGAGGCAGCCTTAGTAAACAAACAAAACTAGGGTGATCACCTTTACCTCGCGTTTCCCGAAAACTGCATTATCGCAGTTTCGGACATTAAAATATTCACAACTCGGTCAAATATCAAGATATTTGATCCAAATAGGGCTTGTTTTAAACTTTTTAAAGGGAAACTTCTACTGTTTAATATGGTATAAAATGTCATTTTCGACTTTTTATAGCATAAACCCCGCTTTCGCGGATCGCATCACAATTATTTCAGGAAACTGTCAGAAACTGAATGGGAGACAACTAAGGAACTCGTCGATGCATAGAGTTACATGTAGCATAAAAAAGTGACGATCAATCAATCCACAACGACTTTGTCGGTACTCATATGTAGACTACTTTATTTAGCTCTATATAGCACCACAAATGGTGGATTCTTCCGAGTAAGGATATTGCTGTGACAATTAAGAAAAACCGATTGGTGACGCTTTTTACATATACATGTACTCTGTTCTGAACGATTCTGCACGTTAAGAAGGGTAGAAAGCGCATCATAGAGTCTACAGCATGGGGACCACCTAAAAGTTCTGCTTCATTTAGTTAATGGTAATCTATCAATTAAAAATGGGACACACATACATATCTGCATCGTTTCTTTCTACAATAGCTTGTCAAGACGGATACTACGGCGAATTATGCAGTCATCAGTGTCACTGTTTTCAAGGATCCAACTGCACAATGACAGAGGGCACGTGCTCAAATGGCTGCGCTGATGGCTGGACGGGAACATCTTGCAACATCAGAGGTAAACAACTGAAACTGAACAACAGCATGGTAATTTTACTAAAGATTGCTTCTGAGCTTCTGAATCGACGACATGTATTCAAACTTAGACTAATCTCAGAGCCAACGAGTTTTTGTTCGATGTTGCTTTTGTTACATACACATGTACAATACAGCTTTTAGAAGAATGCGAGTGTAGGCCTACTATGGTGTGTGTCATCTAACACCACCGTGTTGATACTCGCGAAGGAATGAAATCCACCATTCATCGTCATCATCATCGTTATCCGCGGGTTAACAACCCATAGGTGTCCGACGCCACTCTCTGTCTGAGTCTGTCTCACGTCATGCTTCCCAGCTTCAACCGGTCCGGTCAGCAGGTCTGCTCCATACCATTAACATCTTCGAGCAGCTAGACCACCTTGTCTGATTGAAGAGAATATCGGGAAAGAGGCACGAAGGACAACCTGGGTCAATGCCCGTATGTGTCCCAAGTACGCTCTATCCCCGACTCTCTCCACCGGTCTGTCCTTACCGGCCTGTGCATGTCTGCTCCACATCATGACACCTTGAATCATCTGGGTCGCTCTGTCACTTGTGTCGTGGTTTTTGCGGATTTCTGCCGTCTTCGTCTTTTAATGCCAGCGTATCGCCACCCATCTGGCAAACCTTCCTCCTTTTGTCCGGGCTTAGGACCGGCACAGGGACGTTGTTGGTTCCCTGTGGCGGAAGATGGATGCAGTTTAACGTCGTGCCCAGGACAATCAACCATTAGCCATTACCAAGTTGTATACCATAATACCCTAGACGAAAGTAGTACCGATGCGTATTAGCCTATAGTCATGCACCAGATGTCTAGAAGAAATGTCAGCAAAATGTCAAGTCTGATGTTATAGGCCTACAACTTATAAATTTGATAAAAAAATAGCCTAGTATAATTTATGGTGTCCATGATGAAATGTGCTGTGCTACAACTTTGTGTAATAGACTGTACGGTCAACAACGGGGACTGCACGGAAAACGAGACGTGCTTATATGAAAACACGGGACAAGGAGCAGACCGGGTTGTTCCGCGATGCAGATGCAAAGAAGGATACACTCGAAATCACGAATATGAAGACTGTCGAGGTGAGTTAATGAATTGCGTTTTACTACTGCACTAAATTGAAAGTCTTATATTTCCGCAGGTTCACCAGCACTGGCGCCCATTAAAAGTTAGTCATCCCTGGGTCGCAGGCCCGTTGGCGAGGCGCTCAATCTTCTTTCCTAAGCCCTTGAACCGGCATTGGACGAAGTCCAAGGTCCTAGGCACGGGGCCAGTGTTGTCACAGGACTTGCTGTTTACTTCCCAGCTTACCCTGGTACCAAATTATGCTGCTTGGTGACAAAGGCAAGTGTGCGTGAACAAATTGCCCAAGGTCGTTACCGCGAGTTGAACCTCAATTTTTTTTATGCTAGAGCTTCCTTGTGCTAACCTAGCTCCTTGAGCAAGCGCGCTACCGATCAGCCACCGGGTACACCCATTATATAGCTACCATTAGGTTTGGTTATCTATTTTTTTATGTTAGAGCTTCCCTGTGCTAACCTCTTTTACTGTCATGCTTCGATGCATACCGTACGCTGGTGCGGCTGGTAATAGTAGTAGGCCTATCTTCGTTTATTAACAATTCCAGATGCTACATTGCATCAATGTTACAGTAAGGCAAAATGAAAAAATAAGATCGTTTTTTACCTTCATTGTTTTCATAAGAGAGGTTTGTCTGCTATTGTTTACTTTCAACTCTTGCTATTAGGCTATAGATTCTATCATCTTTAGTTTTAAACATAAAATTATGCGGTTTAGAGCGGGAATTGTAACGATTGCACACTTCCCCCACAAATAAACTCCGGAGCACATGATTCTTGTTCCTGATCACCCTCTGCAAAACTTTCTTCTCTGCCTCGCCAATTAACACCTCGATTCCCTTGAAGTCTATAGAGTTTAATTCCTTTCGTTACGTTCATAGGCTCTGCCAGGGATAGGCCTAATTTGACGACCATTAGAGATTTAGGGTAAGTGGCAGAATATCAATCTTTCCAAAGATTGATTCAGACTTTTAATCGCCATGTGGCATTAGTAATATGAACAGTAGAACAGGCGGACGCCTTACATGTCTGCCCTATAGTTAAAGTCGACTCCTGCAATAACTTGGGATATTCCTTCTTTCTGCGACTTGAAATCATAATATTATTGTGTTCATGTTGTTTGAATTAATACCCCAAAATTATTGTTAACACAATTATTACTAGAAGTTGCTACAAGAGGAAATAACTCTGCATGGGCACTGCAAGACAAGAGGAGTTGTAGGGCGCTGCCCTAGTCGCGCTGTCTTTCCTACCTTAGCGAAGTCTGTATAGCCCATTCTGTGTGCTCCTCACTTGTGCTCCCTTCGTCCGGACGAGCAAGGTCTGCTCTCTGTTACTTTTGCTCGCACCCACACTAAGTAGAATAGTACAATCTCTGTGGATAGACCTTTGACCAGGAATGGCCTCCACTTCACGCTCTGCTCTCTTCCAACAGCTCCTTCTCAGACATTCCTCTCTATCTTAAGTCAGGCTTACTTGGCCGCTCTATGGTTGTGGAACGCCTTTGATCCGTCTTGAAGAAAGGCTATACAAATCCTCCAATGGCTTTCGGTCTTAGGTTACCACATCTCCTCGTGACGTGCGAAAAGATGTAACGAAACCCTTGAGGGCAGGTCCATCGGACCCCAGAGGTGCGATATCTTGAATATCTTTTTTGATATGAATAGTAAAAATCTGAAATAATTCAAATTCCTCAACAATTCATCCCCCTACATGCACGAAAAAGTTGGGAGACTGCAGCACCCTTGGTTGATTTGAAATAAATTGAGAAAGACACTTAGGGCATATTTAGCACACCTGGGGTCCAACGGACCCCAGGCTTCAGCATTGATAGATCCATGCTGCATGAACTATAGCATAATGGGAACAGGACATACCCCCGGCCAATAACCAATGCCATTACTCCCCCCATTGCCCCTCGACATTACCCACAGTGGGTCATTACCCCCGCCCCGCCATAACCCCCCGTCCATGGGTTTATACTTAGATACAGTGTAGTATGTATGTATGTATATTGTATATGTATGTGTGTATGTGTATGTATGAATGTATATATTAATTAATGTATGTATTGTATATATGTGTGCATACATTCTTGCATGCATGCATGTATGCATGTATGTTGTGTACATATAAATATATATGAATATATGTAAGCATGTATGTTTGTGTGAGTATGTATGTATGTATGTACATATGTATGTATGTATGTATGCATGTACGTATGTATGTGTGCATGTATGTATGAATACAAACATACATGCATACATAGATACATGCATACTTACATACATACCCACATACATACACATACACTGCGCATTTGTAAATACAAGCATACATAGGCTTACCTACATAATCATATGCATACTATATTGCCTGAATATATTACGTGCGTACACACATATATACACGCATAAATAAATACAAACAAAAACACGTACATACATACTTACAAACATACACACATGTATGCATACATATATATGCATACATATATACATGTACATACATTCTTGCATGCGTACGTATGCACGTACATACATACATACATGCATACATAAATGCATGCATACACAGATACATATGCATGCGTAATGCATACTAACATACCTACATACTCACATACAAACATGCACACACATACATACATACATACATACATAAATACGTACATGCATACATTCATACATACATGTACATACATACATACATGTACAAATGGCAACTCCTAATGTTTTTTGTCTGCGCCACTGGTCAAAATTATTGAGCAAGATAGAAATTCTCGGTAGGAAAATATTTATGAATATCACCATTTTTCACCTATTTTAATTTATTTTGAGCACTTCCGGGTTATGAAAAGACAAATTATTTAGCATGACAATGTAGCCATACATTCCCTCTATGAAGGGGCAGAATGATTTTTTCTTCATAATAAATGATGGATAAAATATTGCAGTCGTTAACCTAAGTTGGTGGTTTCCACCCCCTCTTGGTACCTAGGGTATATCGGGTATAACTTTTGAACGGTATGGGGTATCATCACAAATCTTACCTCAAAAAGTGTGTAAATGAACCCCCTGCAAGTACTTAAAATGTCAAAATTTTATTCCATACGAGAAATGTTTGATGGTGAGAAGACGTAACGGGGGGGGGGGTGGTACCACCGACCCCTCTTGGCAGCCCTAGAGGGTTAATTTTCGGCCTACATATTGACCCAAACATGTTCCATGAGTGCATGTGCTATGTACAACATAAATTTAAGTCATTCATTCCCAAGTTCTATCTAATTGATATAATTTCAACCCATGTTATCGGTGGGGTCCATTGGACCCCAGGTGTGCTAAATGCGTTGGCGCGGAAGGTGTGCGTCATAGGGTTAAGTCAGGCTTACTTGGCCGCTCTATGGTTGTGGAACGCCTTTGATCCGTCTTGAAGAAAGGCTATACAAATCCTCCAATGGCTTTCGGTCTTAGGTTACCACATCTCCTCGTGACGTGCGAAAAGATGTAACGAAACCCTTGAGGGCAGGTGTCTACCGGTAGTCGGCTAATGAATGCGAATGCGGTTGCCCGAGTCAGAAGGACCAATGGGTTCTTTGGGTCCAGGGTCATAGCGGTTGATTCGAGCCTATGCATGGATTTACTCTAAGATCGTGTTGGTAGACCATGCCGTCCTTGATGTGAATTTAGCGGACGCAGTTGCAAACACTACAGATTTCTTGTGCCTTCTTCTGGTTTAAAAGTTAAGTTATTCTGTATAACTGTTCCCCAATTCTACCGCAACAGTATTTTTGCTGTTGCAGAATTGCAATAAGCGACTCAACTCTCAGTTAAGTGAATACAATATTGCCAGATAGTGATTGTAGCGTTGTTGTGGCTTGCGTATCATAGACATCGACGAGTGCACGCTTCTTACTTCTTCTGGTAACCTGTGTGATCCTAAATTTGGAGAATGCATCAATGTCGGTGGCAGTTACAACTGCTCGTGTAAAACGGGCTTTCAGAATAAAGGAAACCAAATGTGCGAAGGTTTGTAATTCTTTGTCTAAACAATATTTCAAAAATGTTGCTCTTGAAATCTAGCTTCGTAAGCCAGCAAGATATTGCGAGCAAAAATAAATTTCGCTTATTGGCAGTGGTTGAATTCAGATGGTTTTCCAACGATAATCAGCACAGCAATTTGTTTTATTTAAGCACAAGTAGGCCTGAGCTTACTCAGAGGCCTACACACGCTTTGCACCTCACGCCTACTGAAAAAATGGAAGACTATTCTCGTTCACCATGCACTCGCCCACATAGCGGTTCCCGCCGTTGTCCGGCATATTTTGATTTTTCGCCCCACCTACTGTATATATAGCATCCGAGCATTAAAGGTACAAAGGCTACATGACAACGAAGACACAGCAGCGCGAGCTTTAAATAAATCTGGTCTCTACGTCAACCACGAACACATCTATTTATAATAGCCAGTCTTCCTTCCCATTAGACGGGGTGCATCTTTACTATGAAAAGAATGAAATGATGGGATATTGGATCAATCATAATAGATCCCAGCCACGAAAAGAGGAAACATTACAGGTCTACGGTGGTTTTCCAATATTAAATGTCATGAAATGCTACATCATGAACGTTAGTCTTTTAGACTATCCAATGCCCACAACAAAATAAAATTCAGTAGCACTTGTATAAAACTGACATTTTTTTTATAAGAGAATCATATAGCCTAATAATGTACAAGGTTCATGGGTCACGTTGAGAGAGGAGTTGAAAACTTGAAATGTCTGGAAAACAGATTAGCTTAACGTCTAAATCGTACTGTTGAAATTGAAGGCTCCATCGCAGGACTTTCTGTTTTTGAGGCAGCCATACAGTTGATAAATGGCTGTGGTTCTCTCAAACACAACCAGTGATGCGAATGTTCCACATCGTCAATCGCATGGTACTGACAACCTTCAACACAAAAGCTATGAAGCATCAGCAGCTAAATAAAATGGTTTATCAAAGTCAACTGGCCTAAGGATGGCCCTACAAGCCATTCTGGATTTCAAATCAACGACTACATTTTCTGCCTCAGAAGGCCAAGTAGGCCTAAACCTTTAACCCTTGCTAAGTAATGAAGAAGGAGTAGGCTAATCTCTTAATAATGAGGAAGAAACTTGCAGCAGTAGGGTACGAAACGGCAAACCCGAAAAAATTGGGAAAAAACGTCGTTTTATTAACAAAAATAAAATGAAGGTAAAACGAGAAATAAACGGCAAGCAAACATAATTTAATTTGTTGCGTATTGTAGGCTACTATAAACTTGCAGCTTAAAATTAAAAACCATGTTTAGACAATTTAATTTTAATCAACAAGTTGCCTAAATAACAAATTTATTTGCAAACAATTAGTAAAACGGTTAGCCCGATTCAGCAGGCCTATCCTTGAAAGATGGAGACAGCCTTAGGAACATCAGACGAAAATAAAATTACGGAAAATAATTATAATTCGCTGAAATCGAAAAAACGAGTTTGAGCGTAATCCATTTATCTATGCTGTCTCCAATAAAAGTTAAGAAATTAAGGTAATCTGGTTCAAATGTCGATTATTTGCTTTTTATTCTGCAAACCACAATATTTGTTTGCCAATTTGGTTATCCAAATCCAGTGTCCAAAATGGCGGCCTCTGCTCGTTAAGTTATTATGGAGGGTGGGTGAGTCGGGATAAAATCGGCCATGAGGAAAGGCGAATCGTTATATCGAAAACAATGTTTAAAGATAATAATAAAAAGTTATGTGTTACCGGTACTTCATATTAGGGCTTCAGTGATATCGCTTAATACATTCAGTGGCGCAACTAGGGGGGTGCTGGGGGTGCTTGAGCACCCCCCCGGGGCTAAAAAGGTGATCCACACATTTTTTCCAAATTCGATGAGTTTTTGTTTGGGGTGGGGGTGGGAGGGTTGGGGTAGGGGTATTTCACTCTCTATGTCTTTCAGATTACACAATCAAGCAAGTTCCTTCTTTCTTTTGTATTTATAATCTTAGTCAAATTCATGGTTTATAAAGCACTTGATTTCAGTGTTTAGCTGGTCTACCTGAGTTTGTCTTGGGTCTCGAGAATTTGCCTAGTGATGAATTAAAAGCGTTATACCTATGCCTTTACATTACAGGGTGTCACCAATTTATCGATAATATGTTACGACTTAATTGATAGTATCGTGTGTGCTATTTTAATAAGGCCTATAGCTAAGAATTGTTTTCCTTTAAATTAGTATTATAATAATATAGCCTATAGTTATTCAGCTTTGTTTGATCTAGACATTTCCAGCGAGAAAGCGCCCAGAAATGAAAATTTCTCACAGAAAATTTGACAAAATGATAGTTTTTAGTTGCTGTTTGTTATAATTATTGTATTCATCATCATCATTGCTCTCCTCCGTCCGGCCGCGCCGACGATGAGGCCTTTACATGGCGTCTCCACCCTGTTCTGTCCTTGATGATATCCATGGCATTCCTCATATCCATGTTCCTTTCTTCCAGATCTTCTCTTATGTTGTCCATCCAAGTTTTCCTCTGGCGCCCTCTGCTTATTGTATTACATACATGTAAACTGTCATTTTAAAATCATGAGCTATTTTGTAAAAATGACTGCTTAAAAGTCACGGTGCACTGTGCCTATCCAAAATTTTAAGCAAGCCTAGGCCTAGGCTAATTGTGAGGCAACACTCTGAAATTTTAAGCTAAAATCTATGGCTATCAGCATTGAATATGTGCAATTTTTTTATTAAGATGACAGCTTAAATGCCTACCATTACAGTATGGAAATTTAAAAAATCAAACAATGGGGGGGGGCACTGAAGTCTTACACCATGTCTTTAAGCAATGAAATCATGATTAATTTCGCTAAAATGACAGCCTAAAATGATACAACTGCAGTGTGGAAAGAAAAATACTATGCTGGGGGAGGAAGCATATCCCCCTGCCCAAACCCCTACCCTGCTAGGCTAAGTTGAAATCTGAAACCACTCCTTTTTTTATCAGCACTGAAGTAAAAGAGTTACTTTGCTAAGTTGGCATCTTAAAATGTTGCCATAATAAAGTGGAAGCTCAACAAAATATTTTTTAAATTGTGAGTAGGCCTATATTCATTGAAGTTTAGACCACTCTTATCAGCACTGAAATAGTGTATCAATTTTGCTTTAGATGGCAACTTAAAACGCTGCCATTGCAGTGTGGAAATTAGAAAATTTCTGATGTGGAGGGGCACATCCCACCCAAAGCCCCTTGCCCTCTCGACGCCACGCGTGCTTCTGAGATTTTCCGTCAGATGCTCGCTTTTCCGAGAAACCTTGATTCCCTCAGAAGTTAGAAGGGACTAGATAAAACACTGGTTATTGGGGGAGGGACTAGATTAGACACAAACGGCATTTTTGAAGTGTTTAACCATGTTTTCAGAAGTTTTCATGACTTTATCGCTTATAAATACAGCTGGCAAGCAAGAGCCTGAAACGTGCTCTAGATGATGTCAAATGTAAAAATTGCGATGGTTTCTGGGGCTCCGCCCCAGACCCCGCTGGGGGGGTTCTAAAGCAATTACCCCCTGGACAATTACCCCCCGGACAATTACCCCCCGACAATTACCCCCTGGACAATTACCCCCAGGACAATTACCCCCCGGACAACTACCCCCCGTGCCAATTACCCCCCGGACAACTACCCCCTGTACCAATTACCCCCGGACAATTACCCCCCGTGTCACAGTGTGAGCTTGTTCTCTCACGCGTTAATCTCTTTACTAATCTCTTTGTATTTGTCGGACGTTCAGCGCTGTCTAAGCCTATCCTAAATTAACTTTAGGGCCTACTGTGGTAGGCCTATAGCCATCTTTCTTCACTATCTCACTCTACAATACTTATTCAATGCAATACGGAGTTAGCTTACACACAGTCTACTTAATTTAGATATCTAGTCTGACTAGTCATGATGGAATTTTATAAATCTGAGAAAGGGAAAGATAAACGTTGTTTCGAAGGTTTTCATTATGTGAAACAGAAGAAACACAAGAATTTAGCAAAATGGTGTCCTTTCGCTGAGTAGGCTACGAAAATAGGCAGAACTCTATCGATAATTACATTTAAATATTAAGCAGGCGTTTAAAACGTTGAAGTTTTCTTGAACTTTTAGCCTTATTCACACATTATATAGCTTAGAACCGTTTTCAGATTTGATTTAGTATTTTTCTTGAACGTTTCACAATAACTTGCTTATCTTCGTGGAGTTGCTCTTAACCTTGCTTAGTTATTATGCTAACTAAAGTCAAAACTAATCAATAACATTTAAATATTTAATTAGGTAGGCGTTAACATGACATAGATTTAATTTTTGGCACGGGGGGTAATTGTCCGGGGGGTAATTGGTACGGGGGGTAGTTGCCCGGGGGTAATTGGCACAGGGGGTAGTTGTCCGGGGGGTAATTGTCCGGGAGTAATTGTCCCCGGGGGTAATTGTCCGGGGGTAATTGTCCGGGGGGTAATTGTCCAGGGGTAATTGTCCTGTTACCCGCTGGGGGAGCTTACGACGCTCCTCCAGACCCCCTAGTCGGAATTGGCTTCGCACCTTCGGTACTTGCAATAATTTTGAGCACCCCCAGGAAAATTTTCTGGTTGCGCCCCTGAATACATTTGTGCATTATTATCTCGTCTGGTTAGTTGTGAAAATCAATTTAGCTCTGCTGGCCGAATTCACCCCTTATGTCGGAGTGAAACCGGTCAAAAAGTCACTTTAAAAATAGCATGTTTTCCACAAATGTTCTTCTCAATCCCAAAAAGGAATCTTGCAGTATATTTTCTCTATCTTACTTTTTTTAGTTGTAGTTTTGTTTAAATTTAGCAGTCAACCAGTTTCAATGTATTACAAAAATAGAAAAATGGCCGAAATTACCCCGCTTCCCTATATATTATGAGGATTAAATATCTTCGTCGACGGTGTCCGGATTCTCAGTCATTTGAAAACTTACTCAACATAGGATTTTCCAGCATAACAGAATTTGTCGACCATGTAATTCAAGACAGAGAAGCAAATAAAATTACTGCTAAAGGTGTCGATGTGTCATCTAGAAAACCAGATAGGCCTATGCAATGCATGCATGCATGCCACATATTATTTAAAAGTTTTATTATATGACAGTAAGCCTACTTTTGATTTGATGTCAGCAGATGTCATGGACACCGGATTGTGGGTCTACATGTATGTTAAGTCACACATCGCGGCCACTCCAGGCTGTTCACTGACTATACTGTTGCTTGATGTTTATCAGGCGGGGTAATAAAAATTATGATTTTAATCTTAGTGTTTATGTGCTTATTATAGACATTGAAGAGTGCTTGTCAACAGCAAGCAACCAATGTAATCCTACCTTTGGAGAATGCATCAATCTTGACGGCACTTACGAGTGCACATGTAGAACAGGCTTTCAGAACAACGGAAGCAAAGTTTGCGAAGGTTTGCACAATCATGTCTAATTAAAAAATAAATAGCTATGAAACGTGTCTGTCGAACTAGCTAAGTAATCCAACATAAATTCTTGTAGTCTCACTATGGACTGAAGTTTGGCAAAATGTTATGAGCTGCAAAAACCATGCATAGGCCTACCAGGCCCGCCGACAGAAATTCCGGGCCCCTGGGCAGGGGCAGTCACGGGCCCTAAACTATCTTTGGGCTAATAGAAAATAGAAATAAGAAGAATGTTGGCATACGCATGTACGATAGGCTACCGATAGCCCAATGTACAAGCCTATATAGGCTATTATGATTTTAATCAGTTCTTAATAATAAATTATTATTATTAAGAATTAAAATTTCAACTTTATGGTAGGACCTAATCATGAAAAATGCAAATTTTTTGGATTTAACCGCCATGGAGCAAGTCGTTAATAGGCTAATTTCCTAGTAGGCTAGTTCAATGATTTTGCAGGATCATATTCGATTGCAGGAGTTGCAAGGCCATTCAGTCTGTCCTAGCCTACTTCATAACAGATAGGCCTACTTTTAATTTACTGGAGCTTGCTGAAAGATCCTTCAGCTTCCGCAAGAGTCACACGCCCTGATGGCAGCTCAGTGCCAATATCACAACCAAGTCTTACCAGTTTCTATAATTTCAGTATTTTCATAAGTTTTATTTAGCCTATAATAGCACATTGTCATTTGTCATCTTTTGAGATTGGATTCTAACACCACAAAAAAATTATCTTTATACATTCATTTATGTTCATCAGGCACGTTTAATTCACTAGAATCAACCGAGGTAGAAGACTAGTGATAGGCTATATACGGACTTGCCTTGTTTTGAGAACTCGAATTTAAATAGGCCTAGGCCTACTGTGCGACTATAGGCCTACCGTCTTAATTCTTGGCAAACCCTCATAGGCCTAACAGCTTTTTCTTTTCGTTTTGTGCTCCATATTTGTGAAATTGTGTTTATATTTCATCGTTACGAAAGAAATTTGTAGTTTAAATTTGCTTACTTTATGCAGTTTATGATTGAAATCGGACAATGCAAACATAGTTATGAGACAGTAGGCCTAATGTTAGGCTACGTTTAAAACGGCAAAAATCGTAAGCTTTGTAGCCTTGTAGGCCTATAGGTGATTATAGGTTGGGTCCGTAATAATTTTATGAAAAATATTGCGCTAATTGGCCCGTCTGAGTGGAATAAACTTCCGAACTTTATACGCCAAAAAACCCCCACTTATTTGTCTAAGAGTTATAATGAATAGACTTTCCAGTGACGCGCTTTTGTGCAATATTGTTTTTAGGCAAGTTATAAATGACAATTTAATATAATATTAATAAAATAAATAAATAATAGTAATAATAAAAATAAAATAATAATTATACAACAATAATAAAATAATAATATAAAAAATTATTATCATTCTTGCCCGGGCCCCCTTAAAGCTCCCGGGCCCCTGGGCATTTGCCCCCCCTGCCCCCCCCTCTCGGCGGGCCTGAGGCCTACTATTTCAGAATGAATTAAAGGGCTAGCATTATCCATTCTGAAAAATGCAAATGTATCCAAACCGCACCTGCTTCGGAAAATGGAAAACGTTAGAATTGAAACTGGCTTGCTAATTTCTACTATCTCTTGATGCAGGCCCGGCCTTTGGGCAAGGCGAGCGAGGCAGCCGCCTTGGGCCCCGCGCTTCCAGGGCCCCGCGCTGCTGGCTATATTTTTTACTTTGTTAAAATTGATAATGGTTACGTCGTCTAACAACTATGCTCGTAGTCAATATGCCACGTGAATGTGACAGAGTGATTTTTAAAGAAGGAGGCCCCTGATTATCTTATTTCGCTTCAATTTTGCACATGAACGTTTGCAGACAAAACATTTTTGCAGGAAAGGGCAAAACACAATAGCAGTGATGACATTTTCAGCTAGAGTTAGACAAATGCAAAGCAGCAAATTTAGAACATGAATTTTTTCACAGCGGTGCCTAAATGTAAGTGTCTCCGTTTCCCTTTTTGAAATAATTAGCATCATTGATGCTTTGGTGCAAAGAAATTTCTTAAAAATCAAAACGTAGGTCTCATTTCCTATAATTTATGCCCATGATTTTGCATTAGGGCCTACTTAGATAACCCCCACATACGGTAGTAGGGGAAAGTTACCTAAGATGGCACGGTTCGTAGGATGGAGCACACCTATTGTTACTGCTATACAGCAGAGGAAGCCATGGACTGTCTAGAACTATTAATACTTGCGGTGCTGCTGGCTTGATTTTATTGATTATATTATATTGAAAATGCTCGCTCATGTTATTAAGTTCACATCATTAAATTTTCTCAATCTGACATCATGGATATTATTGTCCTATCTTGGGCTGCTTACGATGGAACATAATTATTAGTAATTTTTTAATGATAACATTATAGCATTCTTTGAAAATTATTAAACGCTTGCATGCATCATTTGAGAGTCAAATATGTGTACAACTGTAGCCTATATCATATCAACGTGATTTATTTTAACACAGTGCTATCAGCTCTAAAGAAATTTGAGAAAAACGTTAAGTGTTTCAATTTAAGGTGACGCACCCCACCAGCGCAATATTGAGAGGAAATCAACTGCGGAAATTTATGCTTGAGAACTCGCTGCTGCCTTGGGCCCCACAGACCCTATGGCCGGGCCTGTCTTGATGACAATGTCATTTAACTTTTTAGTGAGCCGCCAATATCACTTGTTCATAAAGCACCTTGCATCTTTTATCAAGCAAGAAGTTTGTCCGCATTGATATGGAGAAATTTATTAAAATGAGTATTTCGCTTACTATGGCACAAAAAGAAAAAAGTTCAGTAGCAAAGATGGCGATCGAAAACCGGTCAATTTAATAACATTCTTGCGAATTTTTGACTACTACAAACAGCCTGCGACCAACTCAAGTCTTCTGTCGCATTGTGGCAAAATGATCTTAAAATAGGAGCTTAACATGAATGTCTTTTATTATAATTTTAGCGCTTTTCTGTAGATATAGACGAATGCTCACCAACGTATCCATACATGGAATGTGATAGCAATACCGGAAACTGTACTAACACTCTCGGGAGCTATACTTGCAGTTGCTTTGAAGGTTTCTCCAATATAGACAGCAGTGACAAATACTGTACAGGTAATATGCATCATTTATAATTAGTAATGTTTGAAATCATTTGCTTGGTTTAACACGGGTATACCCCAGGGTCTTCTTCTTTTACCCCAGGGTCTTCTTCTTTAGGTACGCTGCCTCTCATCCAGTCCAAGAACTTTTCCCTAGGTCTTCCTCTTCCCCTCTTCCCCTCCATTTTGCCTTCCACAATGTCTTTTTGCAAGGAGTTGCCTCTCATTACATGTCCTATCCAGTTCTTCTGCCTTGTTCTAATTGTATTCATCAAGGATCTTTCCTCTTCCACCTTCTTCAGTACATGTACTTCTTCATTTGATTTATGTTCTGTCCAGCTGACCCTTTCCATCCTTCTTCATATCCACATCTCGAACGCTTCTATTCGTTTGACATCCTCCTTTCTCATCGTCCAGGTCTCTGCTCCGTACAGTGTGACGCTCCAGATCAGTGCCTTGACCATTCTTTTACAAGCCAGGGTACTTGGTTGATAATTGCGGTAGGCCTATTCATGACTCATGAGACATGCTATTCATCCCACATGGGGAATACCAATTCTCGGGTTGGTATAAGATATATCTGCTGCATTAGGCCACGTTTCAGACATCATAATATAAATTGTTTCATATGTACTGTAATTAACTCGACGAGTTACCACGAACTTTATTTGTTTTAATTTACGCCGTCACCAAAATATCAAAATTCAGCTAGCCTAAATGCCCGAGGAAATTGCATTCGAAGTACCGCGTCGTAATACAATAGCCTACCGTGGGTCGCCTACCTATCGCAACTACCATTAATTTGTTACAATTAGTTTGTTCTCATGCACCCTGTAAGTTTGTATACGCAGTCCGTAACAAATTAAGCCCTTGCCATGTGAATTGTGAAACTAACAGTTTCTGTGCCATAAACCAACAAGATGAAACTCCTTTAAAGGTATCCTTAATTATATGACCACACAATCCGTCTCTGTCATTCTCATACCACCGCAACCTTTAAAAATGTTCACTTTCACTGATTAATTTTCTACTGTAGGCCTACGTCTGCTGTTGATGTTCACCCATAACTGTCGTCTATTTCCGATCAAATAGTCGAACCACACGAAGAATTCACACAAACGGGGCTAGATGGATCACGTCTTGCCCCATGCTGGTCCAATTCGCCCCATGCATAGGGTATAAATTTTTCAATAGTAAATATTAGGCTAAATCCACTGGGCAAGTGGCATCCTGCAAATATTGTGCTTGTTAAAACAGTAGAAGAAGTGTTTTACAAAATGCGCAATTGAATACTTAACAAATTACTGCCTCTTGAAAAATAGGATCAGACTGGTCGAAAATCAACTTTTCATCCTAAAAAACGGGATGTCGTTTCGGCGGTTTAGTTTGGACAAATCACTAAGTCGCCAACAGTATTACAGTATTACTACTTAAAGTTCAATAATGAAGTTCATTATGTGAAAGGCCTTGGACACGACCAGAGACAGAGGAATGTCGAGAATGCCTCACCGTCAACGCACGTTTGACGGAAGAGAGACAAGAAGAAGAAGAAGAAGGCTCATTCGGAATGTGGCGTTATTATAGATATTTTAAATTGACGGGATTCGTCATACCCCATGAGTCCGTTTTGCCCCTACTTCGCCTACGTAGCCTAAAGTTTGAGAGAAGTCGCGTATTATTTACAGTTTCTGATGTAAGCTTATATAAAGGACGTAAAATTCAGCTATTTATGGTGCTCAAAATGTCATTTTTGTTCACGAACACACGACCTTAGAGTAATAGCTGTCCCGGAAGACTCTCAACTTTATATCCCGCGGCTGTGGCTGTCCAGACCTCGATCCGGAGTACATGTACTGGAGAGCGCGTTTTTCGTTCCCGTATTCATGACATCGATAACCGCAGGGCACGGGTGCGTCTGATTGAAGAGTGGCAACTGTTTGACCATGTGATCATCGACCGGACCATCAAACAGTAGGCTACTTAGCGTCCACGTCTACGGTCGTGTGTCCGTGAACAAGAAGCACATTTTGAACACCATAGGCTATATAGCTGAATTTTACTTCCTTTCAGCTTTTGCATGTTGGAAAGTTCAATTTTTCGGTGCTGCGCTTTAAACACTTAGCCTATAAATTTGAAGAACTCCTGAATACTTCTAATCGGCTTTATGACCTCGTGTACATAATACATATTGTCAGTTTTGATGTTTTTAAAATTTCAGACAAATCCTAAAAGTTTTGACCGAGTTATGACACTTTTGTTTGTGTTCTACTTTTCATGCGGACACAGTGTATTAATGGGTTATACCGTTATAGCTTTTTAGAGGCACTCTCAGTACGGAAACCTCGAGGAAATAAACGATTAGACAATCATGATGCATGAGGGTCCGACGAGGAAAACCAGAAGGAAGATCACTCGAAATTGGGTATCCACTAGGGTACCTGTATTAAACGACTGATTGATCATGTTTAAACTATGTAGGCCTACTATAATTATGTTTACAGCCATATCAGCTTCTGGTTCATCTGGCGCTATCGTTGGTGCCGTCGTTGGATCTCTTTGTGCACTACTCATCATATTGGCACTGTTGGCGTTTCTTTATTGGCGCAGGTAAAATTTGATATACTTTTCGCATTTAAGCTTATATCAAAAGTGTTTTGATCAAATTTTCAAAAGTTTAAACTACTGTCAAATGGAAAATTCATTTTCATTCATCGTTTCGAATACAGTTGGGGCTTGACATCGTCCATGTCAGGACTTTTTCTAACGTGCAGTTGTACACAAAATGTGCAGTTGCAAAGGAATTCATGCAGAACTTTGTAAAAGATATCTTGTGCAGTGAAATAATTGGAAAGGTAACTTCAGCCGATTTGAAGACCTGAATGGAAGAAAAAATACGCCAATAGCGTATGCCTACAAATGTGGATTTTTTAGGCTACTTCTCGTGTTTTGAAGTGCTTTGTACCTTCAGGGTGACTAAAAATAGGTCATCAGGTTTTATCGCTGGCGACGCGCAATATTTTTGTGAAAATTTATGCCGAACGACAAGAAAACAAGTCGTCAAAAGACACACAAGATTCAAGTTGCTGGTTGTGCAGTTAAAAATTCCTGTAAAAATCCCTGGTTCATGTTTTTGGGCTAATACAAACATGAGCTAAGGTTAAACAAGGCATTTTGCCGGTGTCAATTATGAGTCATATTCATGACAGGTAATAAGCCGTGGTTTAGTCTAGTGGACCACCCTCAAAAAGACCAACGCACTGCGGACTCAAGGGTTCTCCTCTCCTTTGGTTTCGGTCCTACCTGTCTGATCGCACCCAAATGATCATCTCTGGTGACTCTAGGACTCAGTGGGTCCCTGTTGTCTTGGGTGTTCCTCAGGGTTCTGTCCTAGGCCCACTCCTTTTCATCCTTTACACGGCTGGCATTACCTCTCTTTTCCCTGGCCACTCTGCAACTGGCCACCTTTTCGCTGATGATGTCCAAGCCTATGTCCATGGACCCTCTTCTGCTCAACTCCTTCTTGCAAGTCGAATTGATGCTCTATCACAAGATCTTCATCTGTGGATGTCATCTAATCGTCTTTCTTTGAACTCTTCCAAAACCCAGTTGATTTGGTTTGGCACTCCTCAACAGCTTCAAAAACTTGACTACACACTGCTCTCTCAAACTTTTCCTCACTTCAACTTCTCCTCCAGTGTTCGTGACCTAGGTGTCACCCTAGATAGTTCTCTTACCTTCACTGAGCACATTGCCAATCTTACTCGCTCTTCCTACTTCCAGCTAAGGCGTCTCAGGGCTATTCGCAAATCTGTCACATCTTCGATCTTTACCTCAATTGTTCATGCTTTCGTCTGTTCTCGGATTGACTTTTGTAATTCTGTCCTTATTGGTCTACCCAAGGTTCGCCTAGCTCCTCTGCAATCTGTTCTCAATGCTGCCGCTAGGCTCATTGCCCGCCTTCCTCGATTCTCCCACATTTCTTCATTCATGACTGAACAACTTCACTGGCTTCCACTCTCGACCCATATATAACAATTTAAGGTCCTAATTTTGGTCATCAAGTCTCAAATGGGTCTTGCTCCGAAGTATCTATGAAACTTCGCTCCCTTTCTGCCACTTCGCTGCGTCCTCTTAGGTCCTCTGATCGGCTTGACCTCTTTGTCCCGCGAGTCAGGACCGCCATGGCGCAATCCAGATCATTTGCCTGCATTGGTCCCTCCCTATGGAATGGGCTTCCCCCATCAGTTCGCTCTGCCATCCTCTCTGGTAGTGTATCCGCATCTTTCTCTCGTCTAAAAACTTGCCTTTTTCTCGGAGATGAACGCACTGGGAGCGCTTCTGAAAGGCTCTTGCTGCAAGAAGCGCTTTATAAATTGTCCGATAAGATAAGATAAGATAGTATGCATACATTCAACAAGAGCTAATCCGTCGAAGCATCTACCCTAACGACAGAAGTTACACACGAATTCTTTTACGTGTCTCTATCTGTATGCCTAGATTTAAGAGTTTTACGTTATAAATGGATCATTATGGGCACACACGACATCACCTTAAGAATGTTTCCAGAATTCAGTTAAATAGCTAACCCATAATTTTCTCACATTTGCATAATTATTTGCGTAACCTGTTGCTGGTTCTTCTCATGCGCACTTACACTTGGCAAGCCCTAACTGCAGGGGACTAGTCCTTTTAGCATTTTTTAAACTTCTAATTGTGTGTTAATAGATTTTTGTTAATTACTGTCACATTAAACAATAAAAAACTTTGGTTGTGGCTAGGGTTATATTGTAACCTACAAGTGTCTGCGAGAGATTGGAAAGCATCGAATTCACTCAAATGCCATTATGTCAGTTATTCAGCCATGGACAGTAGTGAAAGCATATAGCCTATACAAGCAAACCTTAAATACCTTTTTAAAAGACACAGGCATCGAATACGACCTTCCACCAAACGAAGAAACAAAGGCGCTCAACTGACCTAACGAATGGCTCTCTCCGTCGAAGACGCAGAAATTCCCCCACAACACGAGAAACAGAGCAAACGTCCCAGAAGAAGACGAAAGGGCTTTGAACAGCGCATGGGCGCCCGCAGAAATTTTTGCAGGAGGGGGCAAAACACGATGGTTTCTTAATGTGAATTTCTCAGTTTCACTTTAGATTTTTTTTAATATGAATTGTTTCTTTTTGCAAGGAAATGTTCTTAAAAAACCGAGAAATATTAGTTAAAAGTAGGTTTTTAAATTCTCTAATGCTAAGAAATTTGTTATAAACCCCAAAAGTAGTAGTTAGAAAAATAGGTTTCAATTTTCCAGGGTGGGGGGCAAGTGCCCCCCCTTGCCCCTATGTGCGGGCGCCCATGGAACAGCGACCGCACCTACAGGGTGTCTTGTCCTCCAGATAAATCTTTATATTGGCGCCAGCAAACCCTCTCTCACTTTCACGTGCAAAACTGCACTACATATATTTCCAGCACCCGAGACCACCACCTGAGACTCGCAGGCGCGAATCTAACTATTTATGGACGCACATTATAAGCGTACGAGTAACAATGCATACAACCTGGTTACAGTTCTATAATGTGTGTGGCAGAAACTGCAAAGAACACTTTTCACTGGTCGTCCAATTTCTTGATGCCTAATATTCTTAAAAATTGTGAGAAATATACGCCATATATGCTTGTAATGTATGATGACTACTCATGATAAAGTTGTGACATTAATTTTGATCGCAGAAGAAAAAATGCGAAGTCATCAGAAATCAGAAAAAACAGCGAATTCTCTGATGCATACCTAGGTAGGAAAATCATATAAATTTTCTTCAATACTCCATGCTGTGTGAAAGCTAAAAACTTCATGTTACAATGAACGATGATACTTGTCAATTCTTTGATGCTAATAGCTATGCGTGTATACATGTATGATTGCGGGTAAGCATAGCACAACACATTCTAACATGATCTAGCATCGTAAAACTTATGCAATCACTCACATTTAACTAGATGAATGCGAATATGAGGACAATCGATACAAATTGATATAGCCTATGTACACATAATTGTATGTACATGTATATAAAATAATGATCACAGTTCAATAGAGACCCACATATGTAATTGTACATGCAAATACACAAGTACATACACGCATGCAAATATGCATGCATGCATATATAGGCTACCTAGATAGGGCGTGCACCTGGTAAGTTTGAAGGATACGCATAATTATGTAGCTGATATGGCAGGTCACGAGTGGACCTTCCCATCACGAGTCTGTCAAGAACAATAGAGGGCAAGGCTTGTTGTCAATTGCTACTAATACGACTTTATGTATTTAATTCACGAATATCTTTTCTTCAGAAATCAACGACTGTTCAGTAAAGGTAGATCAACTCTGGAAAATACAGACGACAAAGATGCGAGAGGAATTTAAAGTAAGAAGCAGCAACCTTTCAGAAATGCCAACATTAAATTTTATATGGAGTTGTCTTTAACCCTTTAATGCCGAGATGATAGTAAATGGCATGGGAAATCCTATACCCTCCGGCACTAAAGGGTTAAAGCTTTTTAGGCTATCGATTTAATGTAACGCTGGACAGCTTTGGTTTGACTTTGAGATAGGCCTATTCTCGAGTCGTCACGATAACCCTTTGATTGAGCGAAGCATGCTGGACTGAGGCGTATGAAAGATGCGAATAATTATACATGTAGGTCTAATGAATATTGAGAGGACTTCTTTGTTAGCCGCAAGAGAAATTTATCCATCAGTACCTAAAGTTCTGCCATTTTTTATCTGGTTTGAAACGTCATTTATCACCTCATGTTGCGCTATGTCCATGGTTTTTTTCAATTTAGATTTTCTTAGAGTTGTCCGTTTAGGGAATAAATATTAAGGACTTAATATATAGGCCCTATAGGATTATTATATTATAATAATCTTATTATGTACTTAATGACATAATAATAATATGTGATACAATATTTATTTATCGCGTTGGTTTACACAGAGCTTTTGTGAGGTAATAGGCGTAGGCCTATATCCGTTTGCTAGCAGCCTATTAATTAATTTAAAGACTTTATAGGCCCTATAGCGCCTCTTCAAGAAATTCCACTCAGAGGCGCTTCTAGTCCAACCACGGTGAAACAAAAAAGTGTTGAGTAGCCTGTAAACACTGACGAGTCAAACCTATTTAACATGCGCATCTGCAACGAGAGACTATCAGACAGATGGACCTACAACTGAGAAAGCACGACGCTGACAAGTTGAGGTTTCAACACGTGGGACCAATATAGATAGAGGCAGAGCGAAGGGCTGTGCACGCCAGGACAACAGATATTGGACAGCAGAGTTCACATAGGCTATATACACGGTGAGGCATAAAAAACCAAGCCCCTAGAAAAATTGTTATAATCGTAACAATATTCAAGCAATGTCAATGAAATTCTGGACAATTATAGCTAAATAGCAGACATTGTCAAAAGATTATCAATATGTACTGAAACTGTCTGCCTTTAGCTTCTACGCATGCGCGAAGTCGCTTGCGCCATTCATGCACCGTCGAGTCAATAAATTCGCTGGTTAAGATCGTTCCAAGTTTGCACGATTCGCTTACGAAGAACTTCAACATCACGGACCTTTCTTTGCACACCATTTCCTGCATGCATCCCCATATTTGATAATCGACAGGATTCAGATCTGGACTGTTAAGACACCATGGTTTATACGAGTTATGAAGTCAGAAGCTTCATTCGCCAGAAGTGCAACCGTTTCTCGTACTCTGTGCGCTAGAGTACCACCTTACTGGAAAATGTAAAATTCAGAGTTCTCGAATTTCAGGTAGAAGGTCTTCCATGAGTAAAACATCTTTGTAGTGTTGGCCGTTGATTTTCACCCCGGTTCGACAAAATGAATTGACGTGCGCCCCGGAGAAGAAACACTGACTGACACCATCAGGGATTTGCTAAACGTCGGACGTGTGCGTAAAAGGCGGTCGGTTGCAATATCTCTATTTCGAGTTCCAACTGCTATACGTACGGACGATCATTTTGAGTATTGCTACATGTATGAGAAGAAGGAAATGGTGTACAAAACAACAGTCCGTGATGTTGAAGATCTTCCTAAGAGAATTATGCAAGCTTGGAACGATCTTGACCAGTGAATTATTGACTCGGCGGTGCGTGAATGGCGCAAACGACTTCGCGCATGCGTAGAAGCTAAAGGCGGACAGTTTGAGTACAAACTGAAAATTTGTTTACATTGCCTGCTATTTGGGTATAAATTTTCTGAATTTCATTAACATTGTTTGAATATTGTTAAAATGACAACAATTTTTCTAGGGGCTTTGTTTTTTATGCCTCACGGTGTAGATAGGGCCTATGTCGGGGCACAGCCAAGGAGACAACGCCAAACCAGTGAAGCAATTATGTATTCAATGCGCTGTGAGATAGGGAGCCAGCGTAGAGTATCATGCAAGAAAGATGAAACAGAGACATATTGAGGTATTCGCCCAATTAGCCGGGCTGCAAACCGAAGAACAAAGTCTAGTCGGGACTGTCGGGATATCGATAATTAATAGAGGCAAACCAACCAAAATAGAGCAACAGTAGACCAAGCGGCTGGTGACAAAAGTATGAACAAGGGTAGCAGCAGAATCCTGCTATAGGAAGCAAGAATGACCCGTATCAGACGTATTTGGTAGTAACAACCACGAGTCAGCTGATTGACTGGAGGAACTAAGTAAGTAAGTAAGTAAGTATACTAAGTGCTCCCTATAGCAGGATTCTGCTGCTACCCTTGTCCATACTTTTGTCAGTCTAACACCCAAGTATCGAAGAGGTGACATGGGAAAATGCTTTAGTTACAAATGTAGTATACAAGGGTATAGGCCTACATCGAAGTGCATTCTTGTTTTAGAGAGTTCAGATGGAGGCTGATTTTCCAGCAGATTACGCGTCAACTCCAGAACTGAAGGACAAAAATAAATATTGGAACGTAATTCCGTGTAAGATTCTTTTTGTCATGCGCATGAAACCTGTAGGCCGGTCATATTTAATAAGATATAACCATTCTTGCAAAGGAAATTAAAAACCGAATTTATTTTACTTACTTGATAATGCAAGCGGCAGGCAAGGCTTCCAATCGTCACGAACTCGCCTGTAATTATGCATATACAATCATATATATATATTTATATATATGGATTAATTTGTAATGGTTGACCATACATTATTATTTGGTCTAAGACATACCAAAGTTAGTTAGGTTTAAAATTTCATCACCAAAAAGTTCAAGTCAAGCGTATTAGTTCAATATTGCACAATCTTGCGCAATTTTGCAATGCCGTCACCACTTAAAAATCCAAAATTTGAATCGCATGAGGTCCATGCATTCATACAGTAGACTATTATATAATATGTCAGTGTGTCGATATTTTAGATAATCACAACCGCGTGAAACTCGAAGTGATCGGCAACGACCCTTACTCGGATTATATCAATGCCAGCCATATATCAGTAAGTAAAAATCATATTTTACCACAGAATAAGCACTCACATTCACTTCTATGCACATCAGCTTTACGTTTGAGGAAGATCGTGCCTGTTTCATGTATTTGAAACTAACAGACGAAAATAATTAGCAGTAGGCTATTAGAACAGTTATCGCACGCCTTGAATGACTTGTGACCTGCGCTAGTATGTATGACTTGTATGCATAATGCATATGTGTACTGTGTATGTATCGATGCATGTACATGTGTACGTATGTATGCATTTAGTATGTATGTATGTATGTATGTATGTATGTATGTATGTATGTATGTAAGGATGTATGTACATTGTATAATTATTATGCACATGCATTTATGCATGTATGTGCGAACGTAGGCCTCTGCAGTCTGCATACGGACAAGAATTGGACCGACGGACGCATGTATATAGAAGTACCTTATAATTTACTTTCACTTCGAGTGGTTCCTTAAAATAAAATCTAAATTAGCTTGGTTCATTGTGGACAATATTTTATCGTGAAATGCTTATACGAGTTTACAAAACTTATTGACAGTTTTATGTTTAAGTTAATTTGCTCTTTCATTAGACTCCTTTTCTCAAGATTGTCAGCTTTGCGTGTGACTGAATAAAAATACAGAAAGCGAAAATTATGTATTTAAAAAGCGGTAGCGTAAACCTATAAAAGAGCTTCTATATTTTTAGACTTACAGAAACATGAAAGTTATTGCCACTGACGGTAAGACTAAATACATTACCTAGAACTATAATAGTGAAGTATTCGTTGCGTATTTTGTTTGAGCAATAACGCATTGACGTTTCAGTCTAACATCAGTGAAGCAAGAAGCGACTTAACAAACTATTCACTTGTAAAGTCTACCACGTCTAACATCAACTGTTAGTCCCACTAATAAAAGAAATGTTCCTTTTTAAAATCACTAAACCTTGGAACCTTAATACGTATGTGCATTTATGCAGAGGTAACACCAGTGTTATAAGTAAACGTTGCGTTGAGTTAATTATTGGAAGTGTTCACTGTTCGTTGCTGATCACACAGATACTTCGGAGCCAGACCCATTTGAGACTTGATGGCCAAAATTAAGACCTTAAATTGTATACGGGCCGAGAGTGGAAGCCAGTGAAGTTGTTCAGTCATGAATGAAGAAATGTGGGAGAAACTAGGAAGGCGGGCAATGAGCCTAGCAGCAGCATTGAGTACATATTGCAGATGAGCTAGGCCAGCGGTTCCCAACCCGTGGCCCGCGGGCCAAAAGTGGCCCGCCAGGCCTCAAAAAGTGGCCCTCATCTCTCAAAGAACTTTTAAAAAATAATGAAAAATTTGGCAATTTGGACAGGATAAAATACCTAATTATTTTCTATTACAAATTATTTTATTTTGACTTTTATAAATAACATCTAACATTCTATTTTGAATCAACTATAACAATTTTATACGCTTTCAGACTTTCAGTTAATTAAATTTGAGCCTTGTGGCCCCTTAATGTCCTTCAACTAAGAAACAGTGGCCCTCGTGTCTTCCAACTTAGAAAAAGTGGCCCTTCAGTCAGAAAAGGTTGGGAACCACTGAGCTAGGCGAACCTTGGCTAATAACTAAAATAATTATATTTGTTATACTATTTAGTTTTTAACTACAAATATATGTATTTCAGTTTGACTTTCGTTTTAAACCTTTTTTTATTTAAACTTCTGACTTTACTAAAAAAGATCAGTTTAACTAAGGGTTTTTAAACTAATTTTAGTTAAGTTTTTCCCATCATTGATAACTCCAAAATGCATCCACTGACATCTTACATCACATCGTAGGCTACTTAAAAAATTCCAAGCATTACTTGTTTTTTATCTACCGCCGGAATTTTGTTTTCCAGCCATTTCAAACTATTGAACTGAATTAAAAGCCACAATAGCGATCAAATTAGCAAAATTAAATACGGGTTATTGGAAAAACGTAAGAATAGGCATAGAAAAGATCAAGAGCGCACCACTATTGGAGCCAAAAGTAGGCTAAGTATACTGAGTGTAGGCCGACTCAATCTCTAATCGAAATGAAACTTTTGCTGTTTCTTTTTAAAGACACAAACGCAATGGACTTCCTTATTATGAAGCTAAGAATGAACAATTCTTAAGAAAATGATCGTCAATGAGTCATACAAATCGGCCTAATTCGTAGTTGGCTCAATTAATACGTTGTACTTTATGTCGCTATGTAGAAATTATATAATGGAAAACATCAAACGAAAATAAAGTTTACCTTTTAGCTCCTCAAAGCGCTACAGTGAACGATTTTTGGCGAATGGTATGGGAACAAGATGTTGCCGTCATAGTCATGATTACCAAATGCATCGAAAATGGTCGTGTAAGTCTTGCAGCTTTTAGGGATTGTTTTACGTCTAACAATTATAGCAACGAATATTAATATGCTATGCACGCATGGGCGCCCGCACATAGGGGCAAGGGGGCACTTGCCCCCCCTGGAAAACCGAAACTTATTTTTCTAACTACTACTTTTTGGGTTTTTAACAAATTTCTTTGCATTAAAGCACTAATGATACGAACTATATACACAGTGAAAGTCAGAAATATATGTTTAGAAATCTCTGTAGAAATAAACATGCTCTTAATTTTTTGCCTTGCATTATTATCAACATCTTGTTAAAAGCCGGAACAATCACCATTGGCTGTTAACTCTCCGGCAGGCACCCTTGCAAATAGTATTTTTCTATCGATTATGGCCAGGGCTGTAATCAAGGGTAGGCTATAGGCTACGGCGTACACTTACCTCCGGGAAAAAACGGCATCGTATACTCACCTCCCGAAAAGTAGGGTAAAAAGGAGGGTACACCTTACACGCTAGTAGCCTAAATCAGGGTGCACGCGGCTGTTTTTAAGCGAAAAGGTCAACTTCAGCTGTTTTGGAAATGAAGAAATTTTCACAAAATGCGAAATGAACAATATTTTCCGAAATTTTGGCCGGATGACTAAAAAAAGGTCATCGAAAATATTTGCCCCCCTGCAAACATTTCTGCGGGCGCCCATGTATGTACAGAATTCTCTTGAACCAGTTCGTGTCTACCTGTCGTATGAAAACGTTTCTTGAATTACGATCTTTTCTCATTTTTATAAGGGTTCCGCAGAGTTTGTCAGACTTTTGTGGATTAGGACCAATTAAAATATTCTATGTTAAATCTGTATTAATTTAGGCAATCTATGTAACGTTATGCGCGCGTGTTTGAGCGATTCGAATCAAGACTATTTGTTTACATACTGTACTGCAAAGAAATTCCGTTCTTAGATAGAAGTCACACAGTTGATGAGTTATGCATTGATGACTTAATAGTCTTAAACAGAGACTAATTGTGGAACAATTGAGCCAGACCGCAAGTAGAAATGTGCTATAAAAGTGTCCCGTTAGGCTAACATTAATTGCACACTTAGGCCTATCTATCACTGGATTCAATTAGTAGGCCTATACTTTAACGAATCGGTGCGCGAGGAGCTTGGACTAGAGAGGGAGGAGACACTGCAGCAAACAGCAACTTGGAGAAAATTGAGCTACTTTGGCCATGTGATGAGATCTAACGGTCTGGAAAAGGAGCTGATGACGGCATGCGGTGAGGGAAGGAGAAGATGCGGAGGACCTAGGAAGAAATGGTTGGATGAGGTACAGAAAAAGTCTGGCATGAGACTGGAGGAACTAAGAGAGGCGACTAGAGAGAGGAGACGTTGGAGAGAATACACCAAGGCTTTCGCCAGAGCTCCAGAAGCTGACGGCACCAGGTGACCAGGTGACCAGCTGATACTTTATCGGCTGTTTCCGAGTTTTAGTATTTTTCACTTCGCTTTTGATGATATTTACAATGGAGTTTGGCTTTCACTGCAATTTTGCTCAGTAGCGACGTCGACTAATGCCTGGTATTATTAGGCTATTATCATTGCAGCATATGGTATTCTTAGTTTAGCGCTTATCATACATGTATATTAGTATCCTCATGTTCTTTATTAGAAAATGATTCGAAGTATGTATAAGCTTAATATACAGCTTAATCTGCTACAATAAGCAAAGACCTATTGACTAATGCCAACTCTGACCTTGCTTCAAATTGCTTAACCACCATAGACTTAGAGAATTTATCTGCATTTTACCGGAAAATAAAGACTGAAGTTTAACTGCATATTCACGTGTTGCTGATGCTTGTGCTATTGGGCCAGATGCAGCGAATAACCCACATGCCTTTGCCCGCGTCCACGATAGGCTATGTCTTAGTAGAACGCAGTTGAAATTGCATGTTCTGGAAGATGGGGTCAAAACACAAACTTTCGTCGGAAAGGATGTTGCTCTTCCGTAGGTCAAAGAGACTAATTTGAACACTTATTGGCAGGCATTGCAGAATTTGGAGCGCACTTGCACCGCGATAGAATTTCCGTGCGCCAGATATGAATTCGGCGGCTGCAATCTACACACATAGCCTAAGCCAGGCCCGCCGACAGAAATTCCGGGCCCCTGGGCAGGGGCAGTCACGGGCCCTAAACTATCTTTGGGCTAATAGAAAATAGAAATAAGAAGAATGTTGGCATACGCATGTACGATAGGCTACCGATAGCCCAATGTACAAGCCTATATAGGCTATTATGATTTTAATCAGTTCTTAATAATAAATTATTATTATTAAGAATTAAAATTTCAACTTTATGGTAGGACCTAATCATGAAAAATGCAAATTTTTTGGATTTAACCGCCATGGAGCAAGTCGTTAATAGGCTAATTTCCTAGTAGGCTAGTTCAATGATTTTGCAGGATCATATTCGATTGCAGGAGTTGCAAGGCCATTCAGTCTGTCCTAGCCTACTTCATAACAGATAGGCCTACTTTTAATTTACTGGAGCTTGCTGAAAGATCCTTCAGCTTCCGCAAGAGTCACACGCCCTGATGGCAGCTCAGTGCCAATATCACAACCAAGTCTTATCAGTTTCTATAATTTCAGTATTTTCATAAGTTTTATTTAGCCTATAATAGCACATTGTCATTTGTCATCTTTTGAGATTGGATTCTAACACCACAAAAAAATTATCTTTATACATTCATTTATGTTCATCAGGCACGTTTAATTCACTAGAATCAACCGAGGTAGAAGACTAGTGATAGGCTATATACGGACTTGCCTTGTTTTGAGAACTCGAATTTAAATAGGCCTAGGCCTACTGTGCGACTATAGGCCTACCGTCTTAATTCTTGGCAAACCCTCATAGGCCTAACAGCTTTTTCTTTTCGTTTTGTGCTCCATATTTGTGAAATTGTGTCTATATTTCATCGTTACGAAAGAAATTTGTAGTTTAAATTTGCTTACTTTATGCAGTTTATGATTGAAATCGGACAATGCAAACATAGTTATGAGACAGTAGGCCTAATGTTAGGCTACGTTTAAAACGGCAAAAATCGTAAGCTTTGTAGCCTTGTAGGCCTATAGGTGATTATAGGTTGGGTCCGTAATAATTTTATGAAAAATATTGCGCTAATTGGCCCGTCTGAGTGGAATAAACTTCCGAACTTTATACGCCAAAAAACCCCCACTTATTTGTCTAAGAGTTATAATGAATAGACTTTCCAGTGACGCGCTTTTGTGCAATATTGTTTTTAGGCAAGTTATAAATGACAATTTAATATAATATTAATAAAATAAATAAATAATAGTAATAATAAAAATAAAATAATAATTATACAACAATAATAAAATAATAATATAAAAAATTATTATCATTCTTGCCCGGGCCCCCTTAAAGCTCCCGGGCCCCTGGGCATTTGCCCCCCTGCCCCCCCTCTCGGCGGGCCTGGCCTAAGCCTATGCAAAATTTCGTCGACGGCCCCTCCTGCATAAAACACTAATTTACGGAATATTCATAACCGATAAAAGAGTTATCATCTCTTTTTTGTCAGCAAAAATGTGCACAGTACTGGCCAGAAACGAAGGAAACGAAAGCATTCGGTTTACTTGAGATTTCAAACGTCAAGGAAGAGAGTTTTGCTGACTATACTGTTCGAAAAATTAGAATTTCTGGAGTAAGTGGCCATATTAAATTCTATAACAATTATTAGTTCTATAATTAATTTTGGGCACTCCGCATTACCCGAAAATTAGGTTACATTCAATGATCACATGCCGTTTAGTTTCATTTATGTCAGAACATTTTTTATTATATTACAAGAACTGTAGCTTAGGCCTTATTATCTTAGATGTTAGAAATAGAATAGATACTTATTTTGAGTGCCTTGTATTCTTAAATAAATTCATACTGTACTTCTCTTTGGTTTTATTGGTAGCTGTTTGCATTTTGGCATTTTGACGTGTAAATATTCAGGAGGTTAATAAAATTATTTGCTGTGGAAAGTAGAATTAGAACTGTCTGCTTTGGGACTCGTGTCGAGTTTATGATAATAGGTACTCATGTCTTTGACATGATGCAGCTGTGGTTGCACCATATATAGAGCATTTGGACATTGGCTGTGAAATAGTGGACAATGCTTTCACCATCTGATGAGCATTTGAACAACAAATGTTATAGCTTCTTTGCAGGTATATACACATAGGCCTATACATGCATAGACTACATATGTACGTACTTCATACATAGGCCTACATACTCGCATTTATATATAATGTCCGTGCGTTCGTACGTGCATACATATACAAACTTACATACATAATGCACATTAATTTTTCTATAGGGATACAGAATTAGTAAAATACTACTTTTTCAGGTCACTGAGTCAAGAGGGATCTTCATGTGTCACTTCTTGGCTTGGCCAGATAATGATGTTCCAACTCATGCATATACTTTACTGAAATTTCGACGAACTGTTCTAAAACATATGTCAGAAGACAAAGGTGTTGTAATACATTGCAGGTAAGATTATTATAACGTGAGTAGCAATTTGCGGTGATACCGGGTACAGCAGAATGTTCAGAACAGATTACCATTTTCAAACTGGAATACAATTCTTACTCTTGTATTCTCAAATAATTATATTCGAAACAAAACTGGATGGCTCTGAATGACTCAATTGTTGATCTCGCAAATGCTGCTCATACTAATGACCAAGAGATTGCTATCGATTCTACCATGCCTCTCACTGACCATGGAAGTATCTGTATGCTAACATACATACGCATGTTCATTTGTGACATAGGCAGAATTTTGTTCTTTTTGCCCATAATTATCTGCAAGGGCATCTCGAGCAAATACAATATGTTTTCCAGTAAACTAGATTACTGCAACTTGCTTCTAACTGTTGCCAATAATTCAAATAGCCTATGCTGATGCTCCAGATAGTTAAAAACGCTAATAGACCTATGTTTGTATACGAAAAAGCCTATGTGAATCTAGGTAGGCTATGTGCTGTTTCTCTTCATGCTAAGCAAGGAATTGGCTCTCGTTGAATAAAACATTTTAAAGTTTAAACATTGTAAACGAAACACTACATTGCATTCGTAGAATCCAAATTTATAAAACGCCAAGCGTAGGACACAAACTTATGAAAGCGCTAAATGGCGAATAAAAACTCGTTTCAGCAAATCATGTTAAAATTGCAGCACTGGTGTTGGGAGGACTGGCACATTCATTGCAATTGACAACCTCTTGTGTGAAGTAGAAGACACCTCTAGGGTAGATGTCTTAAAGGGTCTTGTGAACTTGCGACAACAGAGGATGCATATGATTCAAACGGAAGTAAGTGGCAACTCTGAGGGTTTACGGTGGTAAGCTACGTTCTATTCTCTTTGTTTCAAAGTCAAGTCATTATGCGCGCGATAGTCATAATATTATTATGACCATCGCGCGCATAATATCGTTATTATGACTATGACTAATAAAATGACTGGCATCTTACGTACGACGTATACTAGCTTATAATAGTATATATTACGTATATTATACTACATCTTTACTGAAGTGGTTTAAGCTGTAAAACAGGGGTTCTCAACCTTTTTTGGCGTGCGACACACCTAAACTTGCAACCAAATTTCGCGACACACCATGAAATTGTCATGTGAATATTGTTACAAAAATTAAATTAGGGCCTAGGCCTCCTAAGTCAGCTTACCTATAGGCCTATATTTTAAATTACTACAAATATTGATAAATGAATGTTGATAGACCTACTGAATGCTCTCTGTTTTCCAATTATTCTAACATTCAAAATTTTACTAATCTAAATTTTACGATTCTACGACGTTTTATGACTTCATTAGGCCTAATTGTAGGTGCCTTTGTCCTAACAGTTAGGCCTAATGAGATTTGCGTTCTCGGCTGTTCCTGGATTTTTCCTTGGATCATAGTTAGATGAGGATCCACAGGCTTTGTGAGTGGGTCTACAACACGTATAAGGCCTATACGCTCTACTTACAACTGAGACTAACGACTGAAAATAGCCATATATGAGTTTTAGATTTAAAAAAGCATAAATTGTCCATAGTCCAAACCATCTGATAGCTCAAGACAAAACAGGAAAACATGGGATAAAGGTAGCTGAACACTACCGAAACTATAAACGCCCTTTAAAACATCGAATAGTTGTGACGGACACTGGAATGCGTAGGCCTACGGTAATTTTTTAGTTAAAAAACGGGCGATTGGTACTTCTGGGTCCCTGCACCTTGTGAACCTTCCTTATATTGTAAATTTTCACTCTCTGAATACGCAAACAACCTTTCCGTGTCATCAATTTTGAAATCGGAAATTGTTTTTCTTCATGATAATTTCCCCCTTTATTTTCGAAGGTTACAGCATTGGATATAACTTTAATCGGTGCGCTCGCTGACGTCTTATAGACTTACTGTAGTCTACAGATGTATGTCATGCAGGCCCACATAGGCAGTGCATGTGGGCTTATAAGGCAAACATTGTGGCTGCTCCAGATTGAGATCAAATGGAATAGAATGAAGTCCTTCGAATTGCCTATAGGCTAGATATTCTCACAACCTACGCCTGCCAAACTGCTAAAATGAACAAGTCAGTGTAATGCAAGAACGACGGTTATGTGCTGTGAGGATTGGTGTGTCACGACACACCAATTCTTCGCGACACACCAGCGACACACCACTTTTACGCGACACACCTCCGGTCGCTTCGCGACACACTAGTGTGTCGCGACACACCGGTTGAGAACCCCTGTTTTATAATGCTAAGATATGCTATCAAGATGCTATCACCCTCCGAAAGTGACTTTAGTGACTGGGGGGGGGGTGAATAAGACGTATTGGTTAGGTAGCAGGCCTGGTGCATGACTGTGTCAATAGAACCACCACAATCATTCTGATTGATGCTCCGTAGCAGCGATGAACTACAGCGGACTAAGAGCGTCACAGATCATCAAAGTGGATCTTGAGAATGTTCACTTTGTCTTTCCTAACATTCTTAGACACATACGAACAATAAAATGTACAGAGTGCATCACCTTTTCATAGACTAACGAGTAAGGCCTATAGCTTAAACGTACATGTATGTTGACCTAATAATTATAGAAAACGTCTCAATAATTCCTATTCGAATGTCACCTAATCGTTCTATCTCACTCGCTATCTGTTATCCATGGCTATTTAAGATGATTTCTTTCTCTCAATAAACGATTTTCACACAGAACGTCATAGAGTAAACAACGATAAGAAAGGTTCTAGCCTTTAAAATGCCAAAATTACTCAGTCTTTCCTATATTGACATTTTGTAATTATGGTTGCATTACAGGAACAGTATATTTTCGTGTATTTGGCGATTGTCGAGGCATATATGGCAGGAGAAACGAGTTCGTCATGCTCCGAATTTGCCAGAAAATTCGCATCCAAGGAAAAGCTTCAAGCGAAAATTGAAAAAGAATATGAGGTAAGTAGATTTAGTTTCCTGTACCTCGCTGCCTAAGTTTGTGGCTTCTAATGCTTCGTCTAATAACTAATTTAGCTGCTTGAAAAATATATCCGGTTTCCATAAAGCTGTGATTGATGTCAAATTATAGACAAGTCATAGCATTTCTGAAGTGTTCAAAATTATATGTTGGATTATTGTCATACGACGATCAATCAACGTCGTCGGCCATGGTGCGTGCACTGTTTTTTTTATTATACACTAGGCTATATCATACCAAAAATGGTCGTGCTCAAGCCATATAGCCTATATGGCTTGAGCACGACCATTTTTGGTTATAGCCTAAATCAATTTAGGCTTTAGGCTAGCGTTATTCGTTTATTCTAGGAAAGAAAGTCTAATGAAATGTGCCTCCTGTCAACTGAATTTAATTTATTTTCTAGGCATTAGAGAAGATGAAGTCGTACTTAACGGATGACGACAAATGCGATGCACTGCAGCTGCCCAACAACTTAAGCAAAAATCGAGACAAAGAGGCAGTTCCAGGTGTTTTATTCATCCTTGTTCGTTCTCTGCTTTTAATACTATTCCTTTCTTACCTATAACATAATAAACTATTATTTCTAATTGAGTCTAAAAAGTTAGTGGCAGTTATATACACTTCTAAGCATGACATTGTCTCTCTCTCTCTCTCCTTGCGACGCTTGGGTCAGCTTCATGCTGCTGATGTAGAAGCTGACACCATCGGTTATCATCTAATGCCAGTTCAGTGGGCATAATCAGTTGCTCCTTAGCTGTCCTAGTAGCATGGATGTTGTCTAACAGTCGTATCGGACTGCACCTAAATTCAGTTAAGACTAACATTTATCTTGTTGGGTAACGGTGACCAACTTGTTACATTTGACTATGGTTCCTGAGACAGAGAAGAAACAGTCGCCAACCGCGTAGCAAATCTCGGAACTTGTAGTGGACCCCTCGACGTGGACCTTAGCCGGTGACACGAAAAGGAATATCCCCCCTGAAAGTTATCCGGGGAGATGAATTAATCTATCCCCTCGGATGGAATTAGCCGGTCTACACTATCCGGGGGATATTCAGCTTATTGCCGAACCTCTGGCTCAAATTATAAATAGTTCATTTTTTACTGGCATCATCCCCACCAGAAATAAAAATGGCCAAAGTCATACCTCTGTATAAATCAGGTGAAAGAAACAAAATAAATAACTATCGACCCATCTCTATACTTCCATTTTTTTCCAAATTCTTTGAAAGGATCATGTATAACAGATTGATGGATTATTTCCTTAAAATGAATGTACTATCACCTAATCAATACGGCTTCCAAAAACAACATTCCACATATATGGCACTCTTGGAAATACAATGTAAAATCTTAGAATCTATGGATAACCGAGAACTTTCTCTAGGAATATTTTTTGATCTATCCAAGGCCTTTGATACTGTAAACCACAAAATTTTATTAAAAAAACTTGAACACTATGGTATCAGGGGTGTAAGTAAGGCATGGATTTCTGATTTTCTTAACAACAGATCACAACATGTTTATTTTAAAGGTCATTTATCTGTTGGTAAACCCATCAGTTGTGGCGTACCTCAGGGTTCAATTCTGGGGCCATTATTATTTCTAATATATGTAAATGACCTGACGACTACTTCCAAAGTGTTTCACTATATATTGTTTGCTGATGACACGAATGCCTTTATATCTGATAAGTCAATAGAATCATTGTTTGAAAGAGCTAATCATGAGCTCATCACCATTTCTTCCTGGTTTAGAGCTAACAAATTATCGCTTAATATTGATAAAACAAACTTTATTCTTTTTGGATCCCGCCGTAAACTAACGCCAGTGTGTGATTACAGATTGACAATGGATGGTCAAATGATTATGCCGACTGAATCATGTAAATTTTTAGGTGTGTATCTGGACCAGCACCTCACCTGGAAAGAACACATTAAGCAGATATCTAAAAAAATAGCAAAAAATATTAGCGTGCTATCAAGAATCCGTCACTGTCTCTCTCAAGCTACATTACAAGGCTTATACTATTCCTTAATTTTTCCATACTTGTCATATTGTAACATTTGCTGGGCCTCAACTTATAGTTTTTATTTAAAGAAATTGGAGAGTTTGCAAAAACGTGCCATTCGAACTATTTTCTTATTATGCTGGTCTGTGAGTACCAAACCAATTTTTCGAACCTATAACATACTACGATTATCAGATATATATATAAGTTTCAAATCAGTTTGTTCATGTTTCGCTATCATCACAGATTGTTGCCTAGGACATTTGATGGTTATTTTTGTCAGGGAATTGCTGTACATAACCATTTCACTAGAACTCTGTTACACTACCGCACCGATGTTGCACATACTAGGATGAAATTATTTTCGATTAAATGTTCTGGCCCTATGATATGGAATAACCTCCCAAAATATATTACACTTATACCCACCATTAACATGTTTAAGAAAAAATTAAAAGACTGTTTAATCTCTGTTTACTAGATTTAAACAGTTGGTCATAATTTGTTTTTTTCTTGTTTTCGTTTTGTTTTGAAATCTGTGTGTCATTTTATTTCAGTTTGCTTTCGTTTCATGTGTAAGATGTTGTGCTTTGCACTGTTTTTTTTACAATAGCCAAATGTTATTGAGAAAGGAAGGGTCAATCCAGCCTCAGCGGGTCCATACGACCTTTTTGGATTGACCCTTTGACTTATGCACCGATCACTCGAAAGTCATTGAATTTGTACTGATTACTGCTCTTTTGTATGTGTTTGATGCTTTGTCAATAAACGGCTTACTTACTTACTTACTTAAACTATTCTATCCCCTTTTTTGAAAAATGCGCATGAATAAAAATGTTATGCTCTAATCAAAATTTGAAGTGACTAATTGTTTTAAGTGTCCTAAGCAATGTACAGAGAAAGGCAACTCGAATTTATTTAGTGACCCTGGGTGTTTTTAAGTGTTTTAACAGTTTTAAGTGCTCTATAAGCAAAGCAAAAAAGTATCTAGTAGGAATAAAGTGGTATTGTTAAAACCAAAGCAGATGAAAATTAATTTGCCAACAAAATACTCGCGGAAGTGGCTTTTTCGATTTTTTCGTCATTTGGGGGTATACGATTAATACGGAGATACTCTATTTCGTGATACCGGCTAACTGCGGTCCGAATGCATGAATCAGACATTTAGTCCGGTGTCACGAAAAAGATCAGCCCCCGTATTAATCGATCCCCCCAGATGAAGAGAAGTTGAGAAAAGCCACTTCCGCGTGTATTTATTTTTGCAAATTAACTTCCATGAAGTTCCATCTGCTTTGTTCTGAACAATGACACTAATGGGTAGGCCCTTATTTATTTCTACTAGATAATTTTGTTTGCTCAGGTAAATACTTATTCAAAGGTATCTTAAAATAATAATTTTTCAAATTACTTTTGGAACATTGAAAAATTACTTTTTGAAGCTTCTCACTCTTATTGTGTACATTTATAGTTTGTCTAATGATATTTATTACTCAACTAAAAGCCAATTCAAATGGACATTGTGTTGATTTTCTTTAGAAATTAAACGTTTTAGGCGGAAAGCAATTGTTCAGATTGCGCACAATAAAATTCTGTTATAAAGATCTTGACTTTGCAGTTTGGCTTTTTTTTTATCATTTCCCTGCACGTCACTTAGCATGTTAGCTGCTTTGTAAGGCGTCTCTGTTACGGCGCCACATAAATTGCCGTATTTAATAATAGTAATAATAATAATATTATTATTATTATTGTTATTAGGCCTATTTTCATCATTATGGATATGATCAATGCTCATGATAGCAATCCTGCATTGAAATAATTTTGATATTATGTACATTTAGCAAGCCGTGATCGAATGTTTGCTCTGACCAAAGAAAAGGACAGAAGCGATTACATCAATGCTGTGTTCTGCCAAGTAAGTTGCAACTAATATGGGTTATCTGTGGCTCTATAATACATGGAAGTTTCAAAATGGAGCGACAAGATTTCTGTTCAATAGAAACTATGAAAACTTATGTAAGATTGTTGATCCCATCAAATTGCACTTATGGCTAGCCGTCATGACTTAATCCGCATCTCGATAATTGTTCTTGATATACCAATAATGAATTAAAATCCTTTCTTCATGCTACGAATATAGGCCTAATACTCAAGAGTTGGGTCAGAAGGAACCCAATGTAGCGCCATTCCTCAAGTAGAGATGTGATCTAATGGTTCCTTGTATTCGCCCTTTTGAGATCGAGTGTTCGTAATCGTAATCTCCAAATTTCTAAAGCACCACTCGAAAGCCAGTGCAGGGCACCAGCTTACTCACGAGCGCTGTGTCTTGTCAAAAGGGTTGACCAGAAGAGTTACCGAAGGAGGTCGAAGTCCGGAAAGTATTCGATGTAAGCTAGTCTACTTCATCCACCAATATTGCCTGAGCGCCGTAGAACTAGACAGTTTAAAAAGTAGCCTACAACTCTGTTTCATCCGGATCTGTGACCAATGACCATGATATAGTACTCTAACTCAGTGGTTCCCAAAGTGGTGGTCCGCGGACCGGCACCGGTCCGCGGAGGTATGATCGCCGGTCCGCGGAGAAGAGTCAAAAATAAAAAAAAACTGTAATTAATAGTTTATTTGTTTGAAATTGTGAAATTATTCGGATTGTTGTCCAAAATTTATTCAAATTTCTGTCTTAATATTTTGAAATAATTCAACGCGTCTTATTATAACTTGCCAGATGGCGAATTCAAACAATTTAAATTTAATATAAATTTACTACATTGATGACTGCTGTCAGTTTCGACTCTCGAGCCTATTTATGTTGATCATCGCCATTAAGGCCTAAGTTAGCGGTCCGCGAGCTTCACAAAAAAGTATTGCCGGTCCGCGGCCTGCTGAAGTTTGGGAACCACTGCTCTAACTTGTTTGACAAGCGACGCTTGCAAGCTCTTAAACTAATTCTATTTTATTGCTTTTTGTGTATCTAAAAGCGTTTACCACTTATAAAACAAAAATATACTAAAATGTTAACAAATCTACACGTGTTTTTAATAAACATAAGAACAGACAAAAGCGAATAAACTATTTTTGAATCTAACTGCCACAGAATACAACTTTTTAAATTAATTGATGTCATTTTAAATTTATTGATGTTATTTAGAGTTTCAATTTCAAAGAAGCATATATCCAGACACAGCTGCCATCACCAGACACAGTCGTGGACTTCTGGAACATGTGTTCGGATAACAACTGCCAGTTTGTGGTTGTACTGGATGAGAACGAAGTATGAATTAAGATATTCACGCGTATACAAAATGATAACTTAAGTAATATAGAAATAAACAACCTAGCACCTATTTACGTTTGCACGTTATGCTCATTTTCAATGATTTGTGTGAGACTAAATCTTCTTGTAGAAAAATCAAAAGGTTGAGGCTAGAAATTTAAGACTAGAATGGCTGATTATAGCCTACTGTAAAAACAATTCAAATCTAGAATTTTTATTTTTGACTATGCTTTCATGACTTTTAACTCTACTACGCAAACTTATGCTAAGATAAAAATATACAGATAAAAAATAATTACTAAATGGTAAATATTTTTAGTATCCGGATTTCATCCCTACCATGAAAGCGCCATATGCCTTCCAACATCTGACGGTTTCTTTCAAAGCTCAAAGACCCATAAAAGGAGGAACAGCATTTGATCTGCTTCTTATGTCAAAACGAAATTCTCAAAATACGTCTGCTCTAGAAGCTGAGGAATCGATTTACGTGAATAAGCCTACCGTAAGTATAAATTTTAGATTAAATTCATGAAATATGAATGGTGAACGAGAGTTTTCTCTTCTTCGGCTTCGTCTGAAAAGTCCGACTATGGACAAAATAGCGTAAAATGGTAAATAATTCATTGTTGCCTCTTTCTATCTTTGTTGTCGTGTATCCACACATAATTATAACTCCATTGTTTTACATTGTAGGTCTTCATATACCTCTTTTCTTTCTTTGCCTTTTTATAGGCGGGTTCATACGTTCGTTTGCGCCATTTGTCCGGCTATCTCTGTCCAATTTGCTGTAGCAATCCATCTTTCTGTTGAGCAACATAATCATCGGTATTATTTTGTCTTGGTATTTATGATTTATCATAAGGTTGGAAAGAAATAATTTTAAGGATAACGTTTGATCGCTGCTCTTGAGCTACCTCTAAATAAATAGTTAACTTGTTTCTTGATGAATATTTGAATTGTAGGCCCTTTACTTGAACGCTTTGTTCAACATAGCTTACACAATATACATGTAGACTTTGTAGAGTCCATTGGAAATCAGCATGAGACGAAACTAATTAGGTTGCCTGGAATGCAATATTTGCAGATAGTTAGTTATCCGGTTTTGAAGTTTGTTCTAGGGCTGTTGTTCGATTAAAAATTTTAATCGAAATTAATCGTGCGATTAATTTTTTTAATCGCAATTAACGGCAAATTAATCGCAATACATTTTCGTCAAATATATTAATCTTACTATTTTCTAAGGACCCCTGAAGCATAAAACGTTAATGACTAAATGCATTCTTTCTATTGCAAACCTATTCAATAACCTTTGGCTTAGGCCTATTGAATTTTTGCATTATTTTAGTTTATTGAGCAGTTTTGTATGACAGACAGAATTGAAACACTGTTCAAATCAGTCAACTGCTCAAATTCCGTTAATTTTTTCCATTTCAGCCACCTTTAATTAAAATGATTATAGGCCTATATACGCCTAAATGTGAAAATTAGACAACTGTTTTCTGACTATCAAAATTAATTATTTATTGAGCCAATTGTATAGGCAGACCAGTTTATTTACATTGGTTGGTTCAAAAAATACTCTTATTAATTAACAATAGTAGGTCTACTATATTGAACCTCATTATTTAATCACAATTTTTCACAAGAGGTTGCGGTTCTTGCCAAACCTCGTCTCAGTTGTCCTTCTGTAAACATTTATCATTTAAAACCTGGATCCATTGGTCTTGCCATCTCATGGAGTTCAATCAATGTAGTCTCATGGGGGTGAGAAAACAACCTTAGTGGACGATACGATGCGGCCGATGTCGACGCTCATCGTTAGCGCTTAACGCATGTTTTGGTTCGCATGCATGTGATAATTGAGCAACGAATTCCTACGATAATACTCAAATTCTTTTTTTGGAAGATTTGCCAAAGAATGCATCACTAGCTTTACGTTTAAAATGAGTTTTTCTGCCTCTGCTTCCATTTTAATCAGATCTAATTAACGCAAACGATTAATGCGTTAAAAATTTTAATCGCAAATTTTGTTAACGCGTTAATCGCACGCGTTAACGCGATTAAATCAACAGCCCTAGTTTGTTCTATTTTCTATGGCCACTGCAATAAATAATTATTATGGGACATGCCATATCGTGTCGATTCCTACAATTATTGTTGCAGTGTGTTGATTTGACGGTTATAGCTAGCCTCAAGACAGTTTCAATAGCACGGACTTTTCAAGTCTATTAAAACAGCTCTAGATAATTATAATTATATCAATTAGAAGCAATTTGAAATGGTGAAGACTTGTTATTGAGCCGGAGTGTTTGCCTCTTGATTTTGCAAAAAGGTAGCGCTCAGGTAGTGAACGCTGGATTGCCTTTGTTGCTAATAACACAGTCGCAAGGAGAGATGTCTGATCGCCTCAGGAGCATAAAAGTTTTCGGTCGGAAGGGAGTAGGCCTAGTCTATTATAATCGTACATAACATCGGGAGTAGCCCACGGTGGCTGCGTTTGGTGGCGCACAGAGAACTCGTCAGACGACTAAGTTGAATGATGTCGCTTGAGATTGAAACAGACAAAGAAATTGGGTGAAGAAGATAAATCAAAGTATAGGATCTGCTGTTGGTTTTGAGTGAAACATGAGGAGATATAGCAAGAGGTAGTATTTTAGTGAATTGTTCAGACGGATTTGATATAGGCCCTATAACTTTTATCAAGCTGCATATATTAAATTTTGCTGTTTTAAATATTACGATTAGGTGATCATTTTTCTTCTTTTTTAGAACACCGGAAACACTGTCACAGTGGCAATCATAAACTCTATTAGAAATGGGTTATTTGATAATACAGATATGCTGTCTCTATACAACATCATGCGAGCAAAATATTCATCAGAGCAACAGTCGAAGATTCCAATAGTTGTTATGTGCAGGTAGGCTATGTGTCTCTGTTGCCCAGATATTCCGGATAATAGGAGTGTTATAGATAATAGGGCTGTTATAGTATAGGTTATCTGTGTATTTTCTGTGGCAATTTTAAATAACCATTGAAAGTAACTGAAAAATGATAGCATCTGATCGATTCACCAATTAATCATGTGTTATTAACAATAATTGTATGATGAATTGCACTATCGTCGTCATAAGTCCGAACTGTGGCGGCACAAAGGACGATCTGTCTTCAAGAAGATCTCTGCTGCGCTGCTCGAATCGCCTGCTCCATCGTCATCCCAGTCCACTGTTTCACATGGTCGATCCACATCCTACGCGGTCTTCCTCGTCTCATCTTGCCCTCCGTTTCTGCAGTGATTATATCCTTCTACAGGCAGTTTTCCTTCCTCATGATGTGACAAAGGTAACTTAACTTCCTCCCTACCACCTCTCCTCACAGCCGTTCGCCACCCACCTCCTGTAGCACCTCCTCATTCCTTTTCTTAGCTGTCCAAGGTATTCTTTAACATTCTTCTGTATGATGTCGTTTCAAAAGCCTTTATTGTTCTCACTTAACTCCTTCTGTATGTCCACGTCTCCGCTCCAAATTGCGTTGCTATTGGCCATGTTAATAGTGTCCTCAACAGTCTCAGAATTGTACTATGCGCAAGTATAAAGTTACACATTAAATATTCCTTATGAAGTCATTGTGTTGAAAGAAATCTGAATGAAAGAAATCTGTGTCTTGTTTCGCAGGAATGGATGTACTCACAGCAGCGTTTTTATATGCATGGCCAATCTACTTGACATGATTGAGAGTCAAAAAGAAGTTGATGTTTTTGAGACGGTACACGACATTCGCGTGACACAACCCCAGGCTATCGAGTCGCTGGTAAGAACAGGCAACACTCATTATGAAGAAGATATTTTTTACGTTAAGTTTAAAAAATGTTTCAGTTCTTGATATCAAATACTTTTGTTAATCTCACTGGACAATTATTTATTTTAAAATGAAGACAGACTTGTATAAATTGCAACGTGAATTGGAAATGCTTTCTGCTACTTGCGTCAAAAATAACGCCGAAATGGTCAAGAAATGGTCTAGGTGTAGGATTATCAATTTACTATTTACAGTATTTCATATTGCCTCAGAATATACATCTGTAGGCCTAAAGATTGTTCATGCTTTTCACTTGGTGTCCATTATTTTATGGCCACGTATAAAGGACACTAATAGAAAACTGTTAGGCCATACCCTTTCAGTAGACTACGTGTATTTTAATAACAGTCGAAACATCGACTGGCCGGGGTAAGATGGACATTGAGAAGTTGACGTTTCTTCGGGTTTTTGTGTAGGCAGTCCATCTAATCCCGCTGTCCGTCTTACCACATCGTAGCCTATTACACGTGCATTTTTTAATATACTTTGTCGTCTTCGCTGTAAGACTCGACGAATTCATATGTATTATGTAGGCCTACGTCTTGCAATTTTTCATTCTGAAATTTTTTATATTCAATTTAATTTGACGTTTTGCAATAAAACCTAACATATTCTTAATAGGTAGGCCTATAGCCTACCTTTTGAAAAACCTTTGCCTCGATCATTCTGCAGTGACTTTGGCAAATAATTCTTATAAACGAGTTTAGTTAATTTTTTAAATTTTGAATCTGTTATGGTTTCTCGGGTGCGCGCGTGCAATAGAATGGAAAGAGGGGGGGGGGGGCGAAAAAGAATGAAGTAAGGGAGACAAAGTGGTAACACGCATATAGGCCTATTCCGTGAGCTGACAGCCACACTATTGTAGGCCTAGTTTAAAACAGCTGAAAATCTAAATATTCAGATTATTATTAATGATATTGCGAACATTTTTGCAGATGTTGTACGAACAGTTGTACGCAATGACTCTTCAAAAGCTGCAAGTCTCGAATGAAAAAGCTGTCGATATTGGCAGAGACGAAGACCGAGCTGTATATTATGTCATCAGTTAGAAGGGATATTCCGCAGGAAAAAAGACTATTAGCTTCTGCATTTATTTATGCCATAAACTCTAGTAGCCACCTTTTGTTTTTATTCCATTTCCGTAAATATTATTATGACGAAGCGCTCTGTTAATGAAGAACACGATATTTTATGATTCAATTTTTAATTGCATGTAAGCTTTCTAAACCGGTGATTGCGGAATTTTAACTTCTTGACCTTATGCAGTTGACACTTTATGAAAATGCCTTTATTTAGTAGCTAATATCTGGTTCTGTACGCCCCTTAACGAACAGTAGCGCTGCTGAAGAGAATTTCCTCCAGTCTATCCAGGTAGTACCCCAGGGCTGAAAGTGGTTTGGAAAAGTTGCCGGGTCTGACTCTGGCGGACGAGCACGCCTTTGACCCATAAATTTTTCTGACGATGTTTTTTTCATTCATTTGACCAAAACTATCCCAAATCCTACAATTTTTACTTAGTTTTGGCATCAGATACTGGCGACCGTTATTGCGACCCTGCTGCGACCCGGCAAGAGCAGGTGTCGAAAATCGATGCCGGGTCGCAGACCCGGACCGACTTGGCTCACTTTCAGCCTTGTAGTACCCGTACTCGTAGACATTTCAATCACGGGATTTGTGGGAATCGTCGAATACCTCAACTGTCGCACCTTATTTCCAGAGTGCTCACAGACCAATACGGGCACTACGATGAGGTATCATTTTCGTCATCCTATTAAGCGAGGGCTTAATTATTGCCATCATCTGTGAATTATCTGACAGGGTTTCTGGTACCAAGTCTATGTTACTGTCCGCGGCCTCCAATGATGACACACACACACGAGCGCGCGCACACACACATATTATTATACACACATACACGCACTCACACACACACACACACACACACACACACACCGACACCCACACACACACCGACACTCACACACAAAAACCCACCTAGATTCAAATCCTCCTCAGAGAGCATTTCTGTTTCCTCTTTCTTTTTGCACACCTTCACAAACGCCCAGGTATGTTTTGAAAATTTAACAAAACCTTCCATTCCAGGGGAGGGGAGGGGAGGGGAGGGGGAGGGGAGTGGGAGTGGGAGGGGGAGGGGAGGGGAGGGAAGGGCAGAGCAGGGGAGGGCAGGGGAGGGCAGGGAAGGGCAGGGATCGCAGGGAAGAGCAGGGGAGGGCAGGGAAGGGCAGGGGAGGGCAGGGGAGGGCAGGGGAGGGGAATTTAGGTAGGGAGGGATGGTTGGACGCTCTTTTCAGCCACAGAAACGCGTGACCGGGTACAGCTAGTTTGAAATAGAAGTTTTTTGGCTGTAGTTCTAAGCAGACATATCAACTGTACTGTTGCACATCTTACAGGTCTCAACAGAAAATTTGCCACAAGGGGACGACCATCGATGTCTTCTGCACCATTGTCTTTCATTATCCAAAAATGGAATGGTACCATACTACAGGAACTCATGGTTACACCCTGCATTTAGTGGTGGAAGTGTAGCGCCCCGCTGCCTCGCTAGGTGGCCACGTGGTAGAGTGTCCCACTTCTTTTCCTTATCTACCGCTTCCCAGGGGGTATGGGTCTGCCCTATGGTTCCAAACGAGGTGGCGTACTGTTGAAGGGGGTATCGATCAATAGGCAAATCCGCAGGTATACCTCGAAGTCATCAAGGTCCATGGGCCTCACTGTATTCCCAAGGTCATGACTAAGTAACAGATTACCCAATAGGGAGGTAAGTTCTACTAGGCCTACTGCAGGACAGGGTTGCCTTTGACTGGTACCAGAAGTAACTCCGCTAGAGTGGAAACATATGTCGACGGCTCTCGGTTTGAGAGCGACAGCTTCAGCTAACTGAAGCTCGTCAGGATTCGAACCCCTTCCAACAGATTGTGGAATCTCCCTATCCTGAAGTTGCACTTCACTTGCCCTCAACCTATCTGAAATTACCTCACCTTCCTCTCGGGGAAGGGTAACTAGACTTTGCTGTTCCTGCAGTTGACTAATCTCATTAGTAATGTACTCAATTTGGGATTCATGGCGCTCCATAAATTTCCCCAGGGTCTCGGAGAAGGCTAAGAGAAGTTCTCCGACTTGATTAGTTCTTATTTCTACCTGATCAAGCCTTTAAGGTGTTTCTCCCTTTTCTCCCTCTTCTACCACTTCATCTCTCTCCTCATCTGAAGTGTAGTCAGACATTACAGAAGTTTTTATCTCTTAATTGCTTGACAACTTCTGTATTCAATTATTTAATTAAACAGTTGAAAGATAATTACAATTGACAAGCTTCGCTGACAAATTCAATAATCGTGATTAAATATAAAGCACTTCCAGAAATTATACTGTGTTCAATGTCTTTTGAATTCACAATGTTCGAACCTATTATTATTTAATCGATGCTAACATGGTTTCCACTTCCGATCATAATTAATTAAACTGAGGCTAATTTGTTTCACATTAGTTCGGAATCAATCATTGAGCACTTAAATGATTCAATACTTCCCTGAATTTCCGTGAAATTTCCCAGCAAAAAATCGTTGGTAATCAAAATTCGGACAAGGACAATCTTTCCCTCCAGATATTAATATTTATCATCAAAAGATTCACGTAGAATTGCACGGCAGAAGCAGCAACCAAAAATCTTCGTAAACACCCACAATCGATTCACAGTCATCAGAATCTGCCCACGATTCGATGAATTCAAATAGCGACAAACGTCGATTGAAAGACCACCAATCGCATATAATGTTGAATCAAAGCCAGGATCTTAACCATGAAGTCCTTCTATATCAACAGACTGATAATCGGCCATGTACTTCGACAATCTTCCGACAAAATCTATCAGATTTCTGCTCAACAGGAGCTGAGGTCCTTCCCTGACAAAACCGGACGCTCAACTTTACGATTTCTTCTCAACAGGAGCCGAGGTCCCACCCGGACAAAATCTAATGCTCGACTCAATCTTCGGTCAGCGACAACCAATCAGGAACTACTCCCTATTGGCGCCAAGTGTCACATAGGCCACTCCAGCCGATTAGAAATCGCACGTGGCGATCACGCCACTCAAAGTGCATCTAAACGTCAAATCTCGGATTCTGATAGGGCGGACGGACGGCGCTGATTGGACGCCACAGCTAAAGATTCACACAGAAGCCTCATTCACAAATGACGACGGAAGACTCGTACAGAAGCCTCATACACAAATTAATTATCGGCCTTCTCTTAGGAATTACCCTCAATGTATCGGTCTAAAAATAGCACATCGATACTCGGCAAATCCAAAAAGCAAGTAAGATCTTGTAACGGCCTTCACAAACGTTACAGAAGGTTAAGAATGGATTGACCTTGGTCCGTTGCAGACAGCAAACTGGAAGATGGCACCTTAAATAGCTGGTAGGCCCCGCTTTCCCAATCAATTTCTTTCCTCTTGTCCATTTCTTCGTTTAGAGCATAGAGAGAACGAATGCATGCTTTAGGCTTGTCACTATTATCTAGCCAACAGAATAATACAGCAAAATCTTTTTGCACACCTGTAACTGAATTTGGTTTTCGGTGGTTAGATAGGTTTAATGCAGTCTGGTAACGCAAAATGTCCTCAGAAATGAATCGCATTACAAATAGGCAATTCTATAGATATGACAAAACCAGTGACTTGTAGGCTACAACCACCATATTGTATGTAGGCTACTATTGTACTCTCTACTGATTATTGTCCCAGTTTTCGTACTTATGGCTGAGTTGGCCTTCTTGGCTCAATGGTTTGGAACCTTTGTGCATTATCACTCTCAATTCGCTTTCTTCCTCACTTTTACTTCACTGCTCCATCTCTATTTAGCAGGAAATTCTTAGCTTATGTTCTCCATTATTATGACTGAGCACCTTCTTCGGTTTCCCTTAAATGCTCGGATTCAGTTTAAAATCCTCTTTCTCACAAATAGGCCTAGATGTTTTGGGTCAAGCTCAGGCTATCGCTGTGATATTATTTGGCGGTCTATCTCAGCCATCACTTGAGTTTAGACCGTCATGACATTGTCTCGGACTGCCACAGCCCAGCAACATACTGCCTATGCCTCTGTTGGTCGTGTGCTGTGAAATAATCTGTTTGCCTTAACTCGTGTTCAGAGCACTACTGTTTCTGCCCGATGTTTTCAGACTTTTTATTTATCGAGGGTTTTCGCACTGGAAACGTCTCTAATTAGGTTTTTATACGGTGAGAAGCATTTAATAAATCTGTAACAAGAATAGACTAGTATACAGGGTGAGCCAAAAAAATCCCCGACGGTTCTTTGCCAATATCTTGGCCAGATGCATTTCGAAATGAAATTTTACATGCTTAAAGACAATTCATATCTGCACATGATGGCCAGATATCATAAAAATATTTCAAGCAGTACAAAAGTTGGATCACTTTTAGTGAGGCCACCCACCGTTTTTTGACGATTCAAAGACGTGACGCAGCAAAAAGTAGAAAAAACACGATTTTTATAAAGTTTCATCTCAACTAATTGTTATCAAATAGCCTTGATATTGCCAGATGATCAATAGCACATCGATACTCGGCAATTGCTTCTATTTTAAAAAAAGAAACAGGGTAGCAGCGTAGCTGCAAGTCACTGTGATGTCACTTTGAAAGATGACAATCAAGTTGGTGAATAAGGAATCTGTCAGATTCACAACGTTGCTATTGAAGCAATGAAATTCAAATTCTAAAAAATGAAAATGGCCAAGGTGTCAATGACAGACAAAAATGTGTATTCAGACACCTCTTGAACAAGATCCTGGAGATAAAAGGCTATGAAAAGCATTTACTCTGATAAACAGCGAGAGCGCAAACATTATGAGTTAAGTTGCGATTTAAGAGATTTGCCATGGCCCATGAATGAAAGGAGATCGGCTCAATGTCGATTGTTCTGGTTTCATTGAGAAAGCCAATGGCCCCAGATCTCCGGATTTGAACCCGATTGATTGATAATCAATTGCGGAGAGCTATGCTGGAGTATATATCACAATCCGAAACCAAAACCAAGAGCGGTAAGAGAATTGATGAGGGCATTTAAGTTGATTTGGGAAGATTTGCCTTTGGAATGCATCAACAGGGCCATAAAGAACTTTGCAAAGAGACTGAAAAGAAGTTTCGGCACTGGTGGTTGGCACATTCAACACAAGTTGTGAGGCACTATCAAGTTCATTTGATAACAATTTATTTGAGATGAGACTTAATAAAATCGTCTTTTGTTACTTTTGTTGCGCTACGTTTTTGAATCGTCAAAAAACGGTGGGTGGTCTCGCTAAAATTGATATGAGTCTTGTTCTGTTTTAAGTATTTTTTTATGAAATCCGGCCTTCAAGCATAAATATGAATTGTCTTTAAATCTGTAAAATGTCATCTCGAAATTCTTACTTCTGGCCATGATATTGGCAAAAACCTAGAGGGGGGGTCTTTTTTTGGCCCACCCTGTAGAATAGAATACGCATTAAAGAGTAATTTTAACCCAAATAAAACAGTTGACACTTTGATAATTTGAACGTTCTTAAAGTAGAATCTGCTCTGTGTGTTACCTGTTTGATCCAGGCGCGTTCGTGTGACTTGTAAATGGATCAACCCTCGTCTACTTATTTTTCAATTGCGCAATGTGCACAGTAGAGTCGCAGGTTGGTCCAAACGTGTTTAGCAATTTTATAGAGCTTTCTGATAGGATTGAAGGTTGGTTCCGGCGTGAATTTGTGCAGAGACATTATGCTGAACGTAATAGAAAAATAATAACAATTGTGATTTTGGGGGGTTGATCGATTTTGTGTATAACACCATTGAATTATGAAAAACAATCGACACTTTTATAAAGGAGCAGAGTGGCGATCTTGATGAATTGTGAACAAATATAGATTTAAGACATGACCGAAGTTCAAATAGACTGCTTTATGGGACGGTCGATGTCGTCTTTGTTAGCCGACCGAGAGCTTGTAGCCTACCTTAAGCCACTTAGGTTTCGAGGCCCCATAGCCTAACAATCACGACGAAGTATTTTGATCATACATTAGACTCTTCATAGACATGAATTAATTTTAGTATTGCACTTTTATGACATTTCTGAGTACCCCATCAATTTGGAGCTTGACAATACTTTACTGATCAGAGTTCAAATGGATCATAACTATAATACACCTGTACGTCGACTCATCTCTGCAAAACGTAAGCCGACAGCATAATCTACAGACGCCATCAGTTGCATTTCTTTGAGCCAGTTTTAGTTTCTATAAACGCTTGAAACAGCATCCGCACTGACTGACTGAACAGGTAGCTGTTTGAATATTATTTCACAAAAATTGTACTTAGGCTTAACCGTCACTCTCTTTTGTATTTTTGGGCGTGTTGCTTATCAACGCACATATCTAGATATTTCTATTACGGCAACGTCGAAACGCAATTCACGCCTTCCTCGAGCAATAGGCTATCTCAGCCATGAGTTAATATCTTGTGTTTCTGCCAGGATTGAAATGACCAAATTTGTGGAATAGAAAAGTTGGAGTGGGGCGAGTAGTCTACCGGTGTTTTGGTGTAAATCACAAGAAAAGTGATTTCTACTCAGAACCTGTCACCGCTTCGAACCGATTGTAACTGCAGTGGTTTACGGGCATTTGGTTCCTCGGTATAGAATTGCTATGGCTCAGTCTCGATCATTTGTCTCGAATGCTCTTTCTCCTTCTGTTTGCTTTACGCTTCTCTCTGGTAGTCTCTCCTCTGTTTTGACTCTTCTCAAAACTTGCTTCTTCTCGCGGGGCCTTGCGCACTGGGAGCGCGTCTGAAGGGGTCACCTTACTAGAGGCACTTTATAAATGTTTAAATGCAATACAATCGCCTACAATTTGTCTGAAACTGCTCTCCCTGTTGCTTCCTAAATGACATATACTTTCATGGATAGACTTGTATGACTGGCAAGTCAATATATTCATAAACATCAAATAATGGACACTATCAGTTACGTGACCGACGTAGGATCTTTAGAAATGGGCCTATATTTAAAATCGTTTTCTGTCGTTTCCAATGGTGGGTGGTCAACTTTTCCAGTAGTATGCTACCTCCTGCTGATTTTACACATACGCAATCTTCTTTATATCTCTTCCGCCAGTCGAGTGACGACGATGAGGCTCCTACATGACTTCTCCAAATTTTTCTGTTTCTGATGAGATCCTTTGCTCTTGACATGTCCATAGGCCTATTCATCTCTTTCAGATCTTCCTTGATGTTATCCATCCATGTTTTTGGTTGTCTTCTTCTGCTTCGATCTCCCTCCAGATAAGCACATAAGCAATAGGCTTGCACAATTGCACCATTGTAGCCTAATTGTTTCAATAGTTACTTTGGCTATGTCGGACTAGTTTGGGAAGAATATTAAAGTTAATTAAGTCCATGGTGTTTTGTTGAAGTGTCCAAATATTATAACAGGAATTCAGACAATTTAAGCTTGCAACAAGGTAAATCCTAACTTACTATGCGTGAAGCTGATTTCAGAACAAGATAGATTTTATTAGGCCTATCTTTAATGAGTTCTTATTGTTCCCCTCTTTGTTACAGTATACACTACTTAGGCCCCCATATGACACTAATTAGGTCTGCCAAAACAATATATTCTGCAGTGATAATAATATCTAGACGTTTCTGAGGGGGAAATTTTTCCCCAGGAATGAAATCTCAGAAAAATTAAAAGGTGTTTTTACATAGGCCTACATGTTTTTGAGCGTTCGGGAACCGACAAAATGTCCGCGACAAAAAGTTCCTGGTCAAAAAGTCCCCGGACAAAGTGCCCATACAAAAATTAATGTTCCAAGATAGAATGTCCCTAGCCCGTTGGAGGTGAGGTGGGGTGGGACAAACCCCAGAGGTATTCTACTTTAATTTTTTTGTGGAAAACGTCAAACCAGCTTCGATTATTATTTTCTACCTCTGTGAATATGAAATACGAACACTTTATCAAAATTTCAGGAATTTTGAACGAACAGTTTTTTTTAAAATGTATATTTGAAGGAAATTGCGATTTTTCGTATACAAACCGAACTTACACGCCTTACACGGGCAAAGTACACACTGGACGGGTTCACCTTCTGGCCATCTAATAAGGATTGAAAACAGATATTTGTTCGTGATAATCGCCTGTTTAGTTGATAATTGATCATAGAAGAATAGTTTAATTCGAATTAATGTTTTCCATTTAATATCGCGACTTGAAAATAAAAATATGTGTTGGGGTGTGTCACACCCCACCTCACCTCTAACGTTACAATGCGTCACCTCACCTCAAACGGGCTAGACAAAAGTCCCAGAGTAAAATGTCCATAGAAAATAGGTAGCGCTACCTAGTACCCAACGCATGGATGCCTACCAGCAGGTAACCTAAATTGTCGAGAAGAGTCCGGCTGCCAGAGAACTAGCTACTCCAAATGTATGGGAATGTTTCAATGTTTGTGAATAGAACAAAATATTCTTTACTAATCAACCAATTGCAAACTGCAGTTTTGTTCACAAGAATTTGCTAAACAAGACTTGTTTAGTGTTCTAATTCTTGCGTCAGAAATGCACAAGTTGACCAAAGAGCTTAGAGAGCTTCATATCATTTGTCTTTGTCTTACTCTAGGCAAGTAGGCATCCTGGAAATTTTGTGGTCCGGATGGCTTGTTATTTACACTGTTTAGAAATCATCCAAATTATAAAAGTTTTTCTGGTGAGACAATCGATTACCTGAGAACTTCTTTCTCGATCGCTAGCGCTAAGACGTAGACTATGCCGGGGTTTGAGCGTGACGTGCAAGAACATAATCTTTAGCGTCTCGGCACAGCTGAAAGAGTAGAGAGCCTGCTACTTGGTATTGGCATTGCAATTCTAAGAGTGATCGATTTTGAAAATAAGTTTTTTTATGTTGCTTAGTTGCTAGTATCTTGCAATGATCGCAGCTGATGTCTGCAGTTTGGCGCTTGTATCACGTGGTGCGAACTCGACCACTTGCGGACGTTCCTTCTTCAAGAATTGTGGATGTATTGCTTCCGCTCCTGACTGCCCTTTGCAACCGATCCTTTCAAGAAGGTTGTCTAGCTCCAGCACCGAAAAGACCATACTGGTTCTAGTTTTCAAGAGTGATGGACTATAATTATGTGGTTGACTTCGCAAATTTTCAGCCTAATGCAACCTATATTGCACTCGTTTATTTCTTATCCAATGTTATAGATTTGGTTATTACCTATATCAGTTTCATTACCTACCTCGAAGCAAACAATTTGCTTCGGTCTTTCAATTTGGTTTCGTAAAAGCCACGCAACTGCTGCTTCATCAATTTTCTATATCTATATGGCTATTATAGATAGATCTCAGCTTACTTTCCTCCTGGACTTATTTGAGGTCAGTGCGGCGTTAGATTTCGTCGACCACTATATCTTTATTAGCTGTCTCTCCACCTCATTTGGTGTCACTTTTAACTTCCTTTGTTGGCTAGCATCTCTCACACATAATCGTTCTTTCTGTGTAGTTCGTGGATCCACTAGGTTCTGCTGACTCCCTGTCTCATTCGGTCTGCCCCATGGCTCTGTTAAAGGCCCATTCTCTACATCGTCCATGCAGTTGACATAGGCCCGCTGCTTGCTGATCTTGACAGCATGATAAGATCAATTTGGGTGACCTTACTACTGATTTACCTCAATTAACCTTTCAGCAGAACGGGAGAGTAGTATCAGAGCCTGTTCCGTGTTTGCCGATGCAGCAGTAGGCTAAAGAGGTTCCCATCTGCTGTTCCAATGTTGGTTGTCTTCTGGTAGGAGCACAGTTAGGACCAACCGGTCGATCACGAACTGTAATCTATCGTACTCCTGTTGCCCAGCATAACTCCACCAAGCCGGTTACGCGTATGTGGAAAGCAGGATGCAGTTGCAATTCGCACATTATGCGAAGCGTTGGTTCCAAGGTCATGACATTGTGTTGTTCTGATGCGTCGGGCAGTGAAGGCTGAGCATATCTTGTAGAAAAGATCGGTGAAAAGCAAAGGCTCACACGTCGGATACAGGAAACTGCAGTCCCGAGAGTTCGCGGAGACCTAAGAAAATGATATAGCAAAATCACAGGTGTGCATATACATACAGAGAAGTCATATACGGAGAGGATGACCACTTTGGTATCTTTCGATAGACATGGTACGTTTGCTAACTACGGGGTAAGTTCTATGGTGGCTCGGTTCAATCAGAACACGGGGAGGGCGGCCCATTTTACTATACACATACATCAGGTCTAGTTAGCTACACCGGTAAGCGAGAGCGGCATTCGTGTGTTGGATACAACGGACTGCGGTTCAAGCCCCGGACTGGGAGATGACATTCAGAGATTTAGATATCTCGGGCTAGCAAAGCCTAGCATGTGTGGAACGCAGGGGCGCAAGCTGCTGCGGAGCGACCTTGGGCAAGTTGCTTACCCATCATTGTCTGTGGAGAAGGCAACGGGAAACCACCTCACTCATCTCATCCACAAGGGCGTAATGCCAATGAACCTGCCTTCAGGCAAAGAACCATCATCATCATCATCATCATCATCATCATCATCATCATCATCATCATCATCATCATCATCATCAATTCATCATCATACATCGGGTAACTACAAGAGATACGATACTCAATTGCGAGGCTTTTCGCATATTCATTTCTACTTGCGGGTTGGGTCTTCCGCGCTTCTAAACTTACGGGAATCTCGTAGAATCTGATCTTGTGGTTTTTCGCAGATATCTATTGCTTTGCTATTTAACCCACATATATAGTGCCGTAGCAGCTCTCATCATAGCGTCTGTCTAACTGGGAACCGAATGTTATTTGGTGATAGCCCATGCCACAGAGAGAATGGTGCCTTTTAAACAGAATGCATGTTGACGATTTATGAGGGAAGGCTCGCAGCGACTTGCAGTCAGATCTGACCCTAGACATGGGTGCCTCCTGTTCAGCGGACAATCGAGACCAGAGACTCACTCCCTTTTGGGTCGACCGCTTTGAACGGAACTCGGTACATGGTACCGAATGGGTGAACTTTTCAGGAACACGGTTCCCAGGCTTAATAGAAACCCGGTGCCACTGAACCCCTCCTTTTCGACAGGTATAGTGTTGAAACATGTTCGCAGTGTACGTTGAAACCCGACACGACAGGAGGGTCTCATCTCCATCACTCACTCCAGGCCTGCGGTGGAGGCTAGATGACGCATGATGGAGAGTTCCCCAACGGCCAGGACTTCTGATCCAAAAACACACGACGCCCCCTGACAGACATTAACCACCAAGTCAATGATTAAGAATAACAGCAGCCTTTCTTCTCAAATGTACCGCATGAGTGCAAACCCATCGGTGACTCAGGAGCTTGCGTGTTTTTTCTGCTGCTCGAAACCACGGCCATAAAGCGTTGTGAGGAGCTGGATCGCCAACAATTCACTGGCGTCTCTGCCGTACTCAACACCCGAACTACTACCCTTGGAGTTGTGTCGCACTTTTCCCCTTATCCCGAGAAAGAGGGAACTCGCGGCCACGCTCTGCAATACTTGGTGGGGCGCGGTGGTCTAGTGGTGGCGTCGTTGCCTTGGAGCCGGAAGGTCCGGGGTTCGAATCCACTTCCCCGCGTAAGGACCTTGGGCAAGTCCTTCACTTACAATTGCTCAGCGCTTCGGCGTGAAACTCCGATGTAGTGTCCGCTCTGCATCGGGAGCGCCTCTGAGTAGAGAGCTTGAAGGGGCGCTATAACAAGTGCACATACATACTCCGTCGTTCGGCACTTCCACTCTGGCCATGCGACGGGCCGTTTGAGGTGGTATAGTGTAACGTAGACATAGCACTTACGGTCCACCGTCTCGTGTCCTGGCATGGATATAACCGGTGGAAGCATCATGTGGCAGCCGGAACCATTTGCGAGCCGCCACCCTCACAATCCGGTCTAAATCATCCAGGAACTTAGCGCTTAACTCTCTGAGTTTCATATGGACACGTTTTAACCGATCCAACCACGCTTTGAAGAAGTCCCCATGGAACCTCCTCCCCCCAAACGGTCCAGTCTGCAGTTCCAAGTATCTGTACGTCTGCACTATGCTGAGCGACCTGACTGACTCATCGTTGATGGCTAAAAGCCGGGCCTGATCAATCAACCAGTATTTAGCCTTCTGATCGTTGTCGATTCTGAAAGATGCACTCTTTGCCAGGTTTGGTCGAAGTCCGTCAAATGTACTCTGTCCAGTCCACCTGTTCCCACAGACCGTCCACAGATGAGGTGATTAGGACAAGATCAACCGCAAAAGTCAGACATCGGGTCATGACTTCCTTATTCAGGAAGTACCTATGGCCGGGTCTCCGCCGAGACCTCGTCCAGTACACAGTTGAACACGATTGCTAACAAGGGGTCACCTTGACTTAAGCCTACACCGCGGCCATTTCTAATCAGACCGCTTCTACGGCCGCCCACTTTGAGGACGGTAGATGTGGTGGCGTACATCCTCGATAGATATTTCACCAGTGGCCTAGCCAGTGTCACGTGAGACGCGCAATCAAAGGCTTTGGCCACGTCTAAGAAGGCCACTGGCCAGGCATATCGATTTTATCTGCCGTTGGGCCCACTTATGATATTGTCCAGGAGGAAAATATTCCCAGAAAAATCGTCAACTGGTGTTAACGCTTACTGCCTTGAGTCGAGTGGGATCTTCACAGTCAGACGAGCAATCAAGATCTTTTGGAAGACCCTCGTTACACGCGGGGTCATGGTGATAGGCCTAAAGTTAGCTAGGCCCGTAGATCTACGCCCTTGGAAATTAGTATAGTCTCGCCGTCTGTGAATTGCCTCGGAGCGTGGCCTAGAAAAGACAGAGGTTGTTTTTATGTGCACCTGTTATAGCGCCTCTTCGAGCTCTTTACTCAGAGGCGCTCTCGACTGCAGCGCGGACACTGCATCAGAGTTTCACGCCGAAGCGCTGAGCAATTGTGAGTAAAGGACTTGCCCAAAGACCTTACGCGGTGACTTGAGGTGGGTTCAAACCTTCAACCCTCCGGCTGCAAGGCAACGAACATACCCACTACACCACCGCGCCCCACAATTATTAACTGGCAAGCAGATCCGGCGAAACCAACTTTATTTGGAAAAGGGTTATTCCACCAGACTCCACTGAGTTTGAGATCGCTTTCGCCACTTTACAGGATTCCTGATTGACCAGTCCTCGTGTGCCCCGGGGCCAGTCTTTCACTGACCTTAGATTCGGTGGAGAACATCGATCTCCAAACTGCTCCTGTTGATCTAAGGTCATTGTCGTTTCTTTCTGCTCCAATGCTTCCTCGAGGGCCATCTATTACGGTCCCCCTTAAAGACTTTCAAAACTTTATAAAATATAGAGCAGGCCATTATTTTGACCAGACGCTTTGGGTTTAGCCCCTCCTTATCCCCGGTTTGATTCTCAGACCCCCATTGGACCGGCGACTTTTTACCTTTGGGACCATGTCGAGGTTTGCTCTCCTCGGTCCTCTGTTAAGGATAACTGTTCTACAAATAAATTCTATCCAGAGCTCTAGAATTTAAAAAAAGCATCTGAGAGTTGTGAATTAATCATCCTTAAAGCAGGAACATCTCCAATGCGAAAAGCTAGTTACAAATATCTGCAGTTATTCGAATGCATAATATGCATAGTCTCTAGCAGGTGTGCTTAAGTGGAGTTGATGATAGCGGCTCAATATCGCCGTCATCAAGTGCGTGCTGCCACGTTGCAGTGGGAATGTCTTTGTAAATAAAAGAGTGTTGACCCTAATATTTTCACAAACTGCTACTTTCGCCGAATACTAGGTCCTCGATGCGAGTTAATGTTAAAGGACCTGTATATTGGTCGACGACAGTTTTAGTAGTTCAGGGTTTGAGTGATTATTTCAATAAGCTTAAGTGCTTTAGTGATAACAGCCGGTTTGCCCAGGCGCGGCACAGGCCATGACAGTAAGGGCTGGCGTGGGATGTTTAAGTGTCATCCCTGAATCAGCTGACTCTTCGGTTCGCCACTCAGGTAGCCTACAGGTCTACATTCGAAAGTTGTGGAAGCTGGCGAAGTCGGGTTGAGTATGTTACGTTTCAATCGATGAATATCGTTTTTGAAGAGAGTGATGAAGGACTAAAGTTCTAGCTTTGCTTCTTAATACACTTCTTCGCTAGCACTTGTACACTATGGCATACCTGATAATTTGATGGTTCCTCATTTTCTATGATAGATGCCAATGATGTTGCGCCAGATAATAGGTCTATCGATTGTTTTTCAATCCTTCTATGTCATCGATATGGAGTCGTAGCTTGCGATAGACAAAACCAGATAGAGATAAATGCCTTTTTTTATTGAAGGGAGCGTCAAGTCGACTTCCACCGATTGTAGTGTGTCTAAGATTCCTTTGGTCAACGACATCGATCATTCGGTCAGTGAAGTATCAATTAGATGTCGAACGACGTTAATCAACTAGGCCTACATAACGCATGTTAGAGCCTTGATCGTCACGAGTTGCATAACATGCGGACGATGCTTCTGTGTCGAAGAATGTGACGACTCGGTTGGTGAACCAGAATTTACGCTTATATGTTCGACTCCTCCTTCTTCTCTTCCAAGTATTACAGCAATCTCATGTCAACTACCTTAGATCACCCAGAATAAGATAAGAATATTCTTTAATTCACCAATTGCTAACCGCATTTTGGTCTACACACGTGGTACAATGAAATGAAATATAGTTGATACACATAACGGAGCAATGGAGAACGGAGTCCAGTTAATTTTCATACGTTCAGCCGAATTTTATTTTATTGTTGGAAGTCCGGCAGTGAAGTATTTTAAAAGGTATTAGGCCTATTTAGTTTAATTCTGATGCTCGTCCCGCTGAGAAGATCATGTCCTGAAAAGCTCTAGGCCTAGGATCAACAGTAGCCTACTCCATAAAAACGAGAGATGACCAACGATCCAGAACCAAAGTTGTCCAGTTTTTAAAAGTAGGCCTAAATGTATAAGCTTACCAGTACAAGTTTACAACACTGCAGATTGCACATTGATTCTGTGACGAAACGTCGACTCATACAGAGCCTGTGTCACGGCGTAGCCTACGTGGCAGACATAATTAATTATATGATTAACTGACCTTCCTTCTCTTCGCCCGAACACCAACGTTGCAGCACAAGCTGTTTAACGTTATGTATGCGGTCACCGGAACTACTTTTTGTAAGTGACGTAAGAACTCGCTGTCCTACTGCAGACGCGAGAGTGTAATGCATAACAGAGTCCCGTAAATTTCCATTTTTTCGTACGAATGTAAATTGTTCATGAAGTATGTTTCAAAAAGCATTATTATCATTTGATTCCGATGTAGGCTACGTCCAGTTAACAGCAGCATAGCCTGAAAAACGATAGGACCAACAGTCACAAGATGACCGCCCGGGAGAAGAGCAAACATCCAGAAGGATCCTTTAACCACCAAACGAGCTTTGTAACGCTCAACTGTACCATCAGATTTCAGCCTTATTTTGAAGACCCATTTGCATTTAATTGCCTTTCTACCAGTATAATTCTATCAGAACGAAAAATATTCATTTTTGAAAAGTAAATGCAACTGTAGACCTGCAGTTACTTAACACGTTTGAACAGCAACTTAAAATGAAACCGTGTTGACCAGCGAACTTCGAATGCTGGTGATCGCAGTTGTAGGTAGGACTATCGTTTCTCCAAGCTGACCAAGCACAGCTCATGATGACGATGTGGCGACAAATTTGTCCAAGCACTCTGAACGGGTCCTCTCGTAGACTTGCTAAGCCAACTTATTTCTCTCTCTTTGTCACGATGTTTCACAAAGTTTGCACTTGATGTCGTCATAAATTGTGCGAAACGTTTCAAGATCATCAAGAATCAAATCGTGATCTTCGTCAGTGATTAATGATTATGGTGCCATCATGCTCCTTTGAAATGTGGATTCGATTGGTGTTGAGCTTCCTGTTACACAACACATGGATTGTTTTATTGTTATGGTCTTCGTTGGAAGATGTAGCCTGCAACATCAACCAGCATGGTCCATCACTATGAAACCATCAAGCCCAACCCAGCTGCTGGCCTACTTCGTATATTGTAGGCGGTTTGTAGTGGTAGGCCTATATAGGAGAGTTCAACACAATAGACCGAAAATTTTGATTTCTTCATTGCCTCTAGGAGTCTAGGTCTAGGCCTATGTCTATTCGTACAGTCTTTAACACAAAAAGTCGACGGCAATTCAAATTTGTTTTGAAGTATACGTAAACAAGGTAACGTGATATTGCTTATAGGCCTATGGTTTCGTAAATGCTCCTATTGACTGAGAAAACTAAATCTCTAAGTAGGCGACACCGTGGTACACCATCAGCGCAGCTATCCAGTTTTTGTGCACCCGTATCGTACCAATCCAGGAATATTCGTGATTGGGAGGGGAACACGGTATGAAGGTACTTGAGTATTATTAATAGCTGGCCGATAGAAAGCTAAGCCATTCCCCCTCCCAAATCAAAATCCTCGTTGAATTTGAAAGAAATCACGAAAAAAACGAACATAATACATTCCGTATATATTTATATATGAAACAGGGAGAGCAATAAACAAACCTAGAACGAATTGAAACACATTTTTGGTAAAAAAATCGTCGACTTCCTTCGACTGTGGTGTGTCTAAGATTCCTCTGACCAACGTCATCGATCCTTCGAACGATGAAGTAACAAGTAGCCTAGATACTTAACGACGTCAATCAACAATGTGATACTTTCGCGTCACGAGTTGCATAAAATGCGGACGCTGCTTCTGTGTCGAAGGATGTGATGACTCGGTTGATGAACTGGAAATGACGCTTATCTGTTCAACTAGGTAGGCTATCCTTCCTCCTCCTTCTTTTCCTGCAAGTGTTACTGCAGTTCCTTGTCGTCTACTATCTTAGATCACCTGTCACACAAGAAGACGTGTTTACGAACAATAATAAAGGTTGAGAACAAAAGTTCAAAATTTAATAATATATCAGAAGGTAATCAAGATTGTTCGCAAGGCCATTAACAACAGCATATCTTCTGTGAGGACTTCTGGCAGTAGCCACAGCCTAATCATCAAGTCATCAGAGCATTGTAGCTTTGTTGAAATGCAGGCCATTGATTCAGGATTACAAAGATAAAAGATAGTGACGCTAAGTTTAACTGTCTTCATTATTAGCTAACCCTATCCCAGAAATGCATTTGTTATGCACATCTTTACCCAGTCCTTTTGTTAAACAGTCAGCAACCATGTTTGTTTTTTCAGCCTGTTTAACCAGAAAGTCTCCAATCGCAATTCTGTCTCGAATGAAGCGATGCTGCACAGCAATGTGTTTGGTCTTGGGTCGATATCCAGGATTTCTAGAAAGATCAATCGCCCCTTTGTTATCACAGAAAATATCCACAACATCTGAAGCCTGAGGAACAAGTTCTTTGCGAAGACCCTTTAACCATATAGCTTCTGTAGCAGCCATGCTTAAAGCCATGTACTCTGCTTCAGTTGTTGACTTTGCAACTGTTGGTTGTTTCTTTGAGTTCCAACTTATTGCGGCACCGCTTAAAACAAAAGTGTATCCAGTGGTTGATTTGAGATCCATTTTATACCACCCCAGTTAGAATTACTAAACCCAATCAAATCTTCATTGATTCTCCTGTCCACGAGTTTTGTACTTGCAGACTGCCGAAGATATCTAAAGATTCTTTTCACTGCAACCCAATGAGTTTTTCCATAGTTGTTATTAAATCTGCTCATGACCACCACTGCAAATGCAATGTCTGGTCTTGTAGCCTGTGCTGCATACATAAGGCTACCCACAGCTTCTTGAAAAGGAATGTTTCTCATTTCTTCCTCTTCTTGTCGACTGCTAGGAAAGAATTCCTCTCTGAACAAATCTTGATTTGGATCAAGTGGAGTTGAAACCCCATTGCACTCAGTCATATTGAAGCGGTTGAGCACTTGTTCAATGTATCTTCCTTTGATCAATCGATATCGTTCCTGTATCACGATCTCTTTGGATATGAGTGCCCACAAAATAATGTGCCTCTCCAAGATCCTTCATCTTGAGACGTTTCATTAGATCTGCTTTCAAATTCTGTTTCTCTTCCTTGTTGTTCGAGAAAATCAAAAGATCATCAACATACACTGCAATGATTAAGATCTTTCCGCTTTCACATCTGTAGTAAATGCAAGTGTCAACATTTGATTGCACAAATCCAAGTTCTTCAACAACTTAATATCCAATTTCTTATTCCAGTCTCGGCTGGCTTGCATCAGACCATAAATTGAATTCTTTAGTCGAAAAGTTTTACCACCTGGCAGTTCCATGTAAATTTCTTCTTCGAGCTCAGGATGCAAAAAATGCTGTTATGACATCCATTTGATCAATGTCAAGGTCATATTTTGCAGCTAATGCCATCAGAAGACGAATGGAAGTTAAAAGCACAACAGGTGCGTACGTTTCTTCGTAATCAATGCCTGGTTATTTGAGAACATCCTTTAGCCACCAAACGAGCTTTGTAACGCTCAACTGTACCATCAGATTTCAGCTTTGTTTTGATAACCCACTTGCACTTAATTGCCTTTCTACCAGTATAATTCTATCAGATAATGACTATTGTCCATGTCTGGTTTTCAACATGTGCATGAATTTCTTCTTCCATTGCACGTTTCCAATCTTCTGCGTGATGAGAACTAAGAGCTTCTTCAACAGTTGCTGGATCGGTATTTTACATAACGTACATGTAGCTTGATGCACAACAAAATCCTCTTTGAATATTTGCCTATTTGGAATACGAGTTCTTTTTGACCTCTCAAATGTTCTTCATCATCAGTTATTTCCTTATTGACCACTGAAATATCTGAACCATCAGAATCTTCTTCCACCAAGTTTATTTCCGAACCAGTGTTCGAACCATCAGTAAGACCAGTCTTTGATCCACCAGACTCCTTTGAACCACCAGACTCCCCCACTTCAACAGGAGCTCGGGTATTCTGAAACTGCTGTTGATGATGAATGTCTGAAGTAACAGTTTGCGATGAGATGTCATCCGCAACATCCGGAAATGGATCATCTGAAGACGAATGTCGAACAGGAAACTGAGATTCAAAGAAAACAACATCTCTTGATCGAGTGAATTTCTTTGTAACAGGGTGAAACATTCTGTAACCTTTGCTTTCTTCACAGTAACCAACAAAGATGTACTCTTCTGACTTAGAGTCCCATTTCTTGCGGTTATGTTCCGGAACTTTCACCAGAGCTTTGCAACCAAAAACACGAAGATGGCTTAGGTCAGGTTTTCCCCTGCCCATGCCTCTTGAGGTGTATCTTTGGTAAGACTTTTGTAGGTGAGCGATTCTTCAGATAGTTGGCCGTGTTTACTGCTTCTGCCCAAAAATCTGTGCTTACTCTGGATTCTAGAACCATTGTTCGAGCTCGTTCTACCAAAGTTCTGTTTCGACGCTCTGCAACTCCGTTCTGCTGAGGAGTATATGGAATTGTGGTCTCGTGACGAATTCCACCACGTCGTAAAAAACCCAGAAAACTTTCATTGACATATTCCGTACCATTATCTGTTCGAAGAGTTTTGATACGTTTACCAGTCTGATTCTCAACAAGAGATTTGTACTCCTGGAACTTCTCCAAGACTTCAGTCTTTGATTTCAGGAAATAGACAACCGAGTGTCTCGTGAAATCATCAATGAATGTGAGAAAATACCGTGCTCCACCAACAGATGAAACATGCATTGGACTACAAATATCAGAATGAACAAGACCAAGAACTTGGCTCGATCTTTTGGCTCCTGTTTTCTTGAACGGTTTGCGGTGCTGTTTGCCTTTCACACAAGCTTCACAAGGAATATTTGCCGTCCCTTCAGACTGAACACCAGAAGACATCGTGGTTTGAAGCAGGCGCATTGAAGGACGATTAAGATGTCCAAGACGATGATGCCATAAGTTGACAGAATTCGTTGACAGCGCAGCAAACATAGGAGATTGCGTGCAGTTCAAACGATACAGCCCGTTAACTAGGCCTACTGTGGCAGTTCCAACGACCCTTCGTGGATTTGCCTTGACCTGCTGATTAACTATGCGAAAGCCTTTCTTATCAAACAACATAGTTTTACCTTCCTGAGTAATTCTGTTAACTGCCAAGAGATTTATAGCCAAATCTGGAACATGATGTCATGTCATGTCAATACGCCGACGTCACTAAGCGACGGTTGGCTACATGAGTGGACCAAAGTACTCCAGCAAGATCTAGGGAGGGGGCCTATCCTTTACAGTCCGCAATAGCGCCGCTCCTGATAAACCGGTCCACAGCGTGATGTTATCAAGCCAGCATATTCTAGGTCTACCGCGACCGCGAACACCCTGCACCAATCCCGTCATGACACTATTTTCAATATTGTCCTGCTGTCGCAGGATGTGACCGAAGTATTGTATTTTCTGGGCTTTGACATGACCTAATAACTCGCTTTTTGTCCCTGCTAATTTGTAAACTCGTTCATTAGTCAACATTTCTGTCCATGAAATACGTAGTAGTTTCCTAATGCATTTGTTTTCGAAAGCCTGTATAAGTCTTTCCTCCTCCTTCTTTAGAGTCCATGTCTCACAACCGTATGTTGCCACTGGCCACACTAAGGCCCTCATCAGTCGTATCTTTGTCTTGGAGCTGATTACCTTGCTCTTCCAAACCTTTGTCAACCTAATCATGACTGACCTTGACTTCACTTCTACATTACAGTCTGCATCTTTCGTTACTCTGCTTCCCAGGTAGACAAAGGAGTCTACCTGTTCTAATCTACCATTGATTACTCTTATATCCAACACCGTGTCCGTGTTTGTCATGACCTTCGTCTTTGCAGCATTAATCTTCATGCTATACTCGTTTGCAGATCTCTCAATTCTGTCCACCAATTCTTGTAGCTCCTCTGGTGATGTAGTTAGTAATACAATGTCGTCCGCGTATCTTAGGTTGTTAATGGTTTTACCCCCGATTCTGAATCCACCGGTGAATCCTTCCAAGGCTTTCCTCATTACTTGTTCAGCTAAAATGTTGAAAAGGCACGGTGAAAGGTTACAACCTTGACGCACTCCCTTCTTGACTCTGAACCATGGTGACGTAAGTCCATCTGTCCTAATATTTGCGCGTTGTTGTTTATAAAGTTTCTGCAGAAGCTGAACTATTTGAGGCGGGAAACCCATTTCTAACATGGTTAACCAGAGTTTGTCATGTTGTATGAAGTCAATGAAGCAGATATAGAGTGGTTGGTTCCTTTCCCTTGCTTTTTCGAGAATTATTCGGAGGTTTGCGATTTGGTCACGTGTGCCTCTTCTAGGTCTAAAACCAGCTTGTTCTTGGGCGATCTCGCTTTCAAGTTTGGATTGTATCCGTTCTAGAATCACACGTAACAGGATATTGCTTGCACGAGAGACCAGCGCGATAGTACGATAGTTTCCGCAACATAGCGGGTCACCTTTCTTGAAAAGCGGGATGAAAGTTGACTCTCTGGCCACTCCCCATTTCTCGACACCTCCGTGCATGTGTCGTGAAGTTTGGTCAGCGTCATTTCTCCGCCGTACTTAAGCAGTTCAGCGGCTATCGCATCTGGGCCTGGTGCCTTTCTTGTAGTTGATTTTAACAAAGCTCGCCTGATTTCTTCCTTCAAAGGTGGGGGTTCCCTTTCTTGAACATTCTATCTCTGTGTGATCGTCCACATAGTCATACAGCTCCTCGCAGTATTCTTGCCATCTTTCATTCACCTTCTTAGGGTCCACAATTTTTGTCCCTACGTTGTCTTTAATGGCTGTAGTTCGCGGAGTGAACGATTTGGTGAGCCTCTTTACGGTCTGGAAGACGGACCTGCTGTTGCCTCTTTTTGCGTTTTCCTCCAACTCACTGCACAACGTTTCTAGCTCCGTTTGTTTGTCCCTGCGCAGCATTCTTTGCACTTCACTTCGTAATTTTTTTTACTCGTCTGCAGACCTTGTTTTTGCTTCACGCTTCTTTTTTTTATAATTTCAAAGGTGTCATCTGCAATCCAGTTTTTGTGTATAGTTTTGTCTTTTTGTAATATCACACTAGCAACACCTAGTGTGACGTCTTTCAGTTGTTGCCATAGTTCGTCAGGTGTGCGCGGTTCGGTGACTCTTTCCAACTCTTCAAATCTATTGGCCACTTCAAGTTGGTACTGCCATTGGATTTCTTGGTCGTCAAGTTTTTCAATATCAATCAGAACTGGTCTGTTGATCCGTTTCTTTTTAAACCTTAACTGAAGTGTCAACACCACGAGATTGTGGTCAGAGTCACAGTCCGCGCCCAAACACGTTCGTGCATTATTTACTGATTGTTTCCATTGTTTGTTGATCAAAATGTAGTCAATCTGCGATCTGGTGATTTTGTCTGGACTCCTCCAAATATATCTATGTCTGTTATGCAGTCGGAAGAGTGTATTGGCTATCACCAGTTTGTGTTCCTCACAAAAATCTACTCTCGTTTCTCATACCGTGACCATACCTTCCAAGAACATCAGACTCCATTGAGTCCTCTCCTACTCGTGCATTGAAGTCACCTGTAATCACAACTATGTTCCGTTTAGGTGTTGCTGCCAGCACTTCTCTCATTTCTTTGTAAAATTCCTGCATCGAAAAGAGCCACGCTGCCACCCATGGTTCTGATGGTTTAAGGTCAACCAACAATCGGTTGTAGTTTCGCGTCGTACCCAGGAACGCTTGATGACGCAGTTGATTAACCGTTGCACCAGGTTGGACCTAGTATGCGCTTAATCATGCGCTCGGTGGCTGCCGTTTGGTGCATTATTTGGCTTCCTCATCCGCCAGCGACCGATAAGAGCCGTGCTGCTGCCCACGACTCTAGGTTTTGAGGGAAACCCACACCCAGCTGTAGTTTAACGTCATACTCATACCCAGGACTCATGAACAACAGCGGAAATTTCCATTTTTTTTGTTGACAACGGAATCGATAATCTTCCCATTTCAGTACTTACCCGGTACTGTACTTTTTAATTTTGCCCCATTTGCAATTCCAACCTCTTGACTAGAATCCGAAGAAAAAATCTTAAGCCAGTCAAGTCGAGATGTAAGATTTACTGTGGCACCCGAATCTAGATAGAACTACCAATCATCATTCATCGAGGTAGATTGCACCGATGAAACAGAAAAGTTTGTTTGGGCTGACATAGCACCAAACTTTGCATTGGCTGAATTCTTATGTTCTTTAACATTGACCCTCTTACATTGCGAACGAACATGATCAAAACGAGTAAGTGGCGGATCCAAGGGGGGGGCGACGGGGGCGATCGCCCCCCCCCCAATTGTCCGTCGGTGCTCGTAAGAGGCGTACCGGTATAAAAAGTAAAAAGATCGAGCCGACGCTGTTATCCGACGACAACAACTATCTAAAGACTACTGTAATTCCAACACTGACACTCACACTGACACTCACGACCATAAAAACTGACCCTAACCGACCCTCACCGGCCTCATTCGGGCACGCATCCATAATCCGTCATCCCCAACTTCAGCGGCAAGTCTCCGCCTATGCACGAAATTGCAGACTTCTTTGACTTTGGGTCCATACTCCATAGTCGTCTAAATCATAGAAGCCTTTGAGCAAATGCTCCATCGAACTATAGGCTATGGCCTAGCCGCCTATGGTTGGTTGAGAAATTTTAAGTGTTAATTTCTAAAATTATTGTGGGATCGAATTATTATTACCATATTATTTTCACATTTCTATGCATGACTTAAGTACATGGTATGCATATTAACGAGAAAAATAATTTGTTAGGGGACCTAAATCAAGTGTCCAAAACAGGCTCCAATTGGCAGTAAATACTCTACAAAGCGTTGTCGAAAGTGTCAGTGGCGGCTTGTTTTCAATGCACGTAATTTACTTTTGAACCGTATTATGTTCAATTTTTCATACATTTAAATGATTGAATAATCCCCGAAATATATTGCCCAAAACAGGCCTCCTTTGATCTCAAATGCTGCAAAATGCGTTTGCGGCTGGGGTTCCGCCCCAGACCCCGCTGGGGAGCTTACGACGCTCCCCCAAACCCCCTAATCGTAAGGGGCTTTGCGCCTTCGGCGCGAGCAACTCTCCACTGAAGGCGAATTCGCCCCCCAAAAATAATAGCCTAGATCCGCCCCTGAAACGAGTAGGCCTACATTCAAAACAACGTGGTCCTTTTCGCTTACTTTTTTTTTATCTGGGACATGCCCTTTTGGGACCTGCGCATTTGAGACCTGCCTATTGAAAATGCTGAATGAGTTGCACTTGAAGTCGTATTTGCTCCTAGGCCCTTAACACTGTCCTGAAGCAAAAGACTTTTTACAAACTCCACTGTTGTGTCTTGCTTTGATCCTGGGATGCCTAATATTAAAGGCCTGTACTGATCTGGAAGACCTCCAAGAATTATGTCCTGAAAAGGTTGACCAATTGATTCCAGTTGTTCTGCAATTATTGACAAAATGTGATCTACATACTGCTGCATCGAAGGAAAGTTCTCGAAGTTTGTCTTAAACAAACTAGAATACAGTCCAATCAGACGAACAAGAGCAGTGCTTTCATATTCACCTCTCAATGCGTCCCAAGCAGCTTTCGCAGTCTGGCATTTCTTCGTGACTTTTGCTGAACAAGGTTTTAGGCTAAGATTGATTTTGGCTAACGCACGTAAGTCAAAATCCGGATCAACAGCTTTTGGCGAAACACAGCGCCATAAACCAGCGTCAATTAAGAAATTTTGCATCCAGAATTTCCAATCACCATAATTTTTGCCATCAAGATGCCTCGCTTCCGGCAAACCTCCAACGGAATTTGTAGTAGCTGTTGTTGCTATACTACCTGTTTCTGTGCTAATTTTCTCCTGAATTCTCAGAACTTGCTGCTGTAGGGCCTAGTTCTTCTAATGCCGCCATATTGACGCGTCACAAAGAAGAAACTTCAGCTTCTATTGACTCGGATAATTAACGAGAAAACTTTAAACATAGCCTATTAGTCGACCTACAGTGCATGCTAATTACCAAATAGGCCTGGGCCCATAACCTGTTGAAATGCAGGCCATTGGTTCAGGATTACAAAGATATAAGATAGTCACGCTAAGTTTCGCTGTCTTTATTATTAGCACACAACACGGAAGGGTGGATGAAGGAAGTGACGTAAACAACTTTTAATCCTATGAATTTTCTGACGTTTCGCGTAAACGAGTTATTTTAGGCCTATATGTCCACAAAGTCGTTTGCAGTTATACTAGACAGCAGCTGCCTGCTTTCTGTTGTGCGATTTGGGTTTGGAATGTAAAACATAGAGAAACGGATGTTTTAGATTGGACTGTTATTCATCTATAAGATTGGCCTTTGTAGACGAACAAAATAATAATTCGCTTACTTGAAACACCTTCAATATCAGGGCTTGTGATCACATAAAATTATCATCAGTTGCTGGTGCAACGGATGCGTAGGCCTGTCGTATTTTCAGAGTTCATGGTAAAAGCTAAATTAGTGAAGTATTCTGACACATTTCAACATTAACATTTCAGATGCTCCAATTATAGTCTAATATATTTTGATTGTTCTGTAGCCTATGATACACGACAATGAATAAAGTTCCAGATATTGTGATCGATTGTCTTGCAAGACTTCATCTGGTGTCATCGCTTTACTTCTTGTGCTGCGCAGTCTTGTGGACTGAGACATGCGTTGAGGCCATGGACGTTGAGACCATTACAGATACATGTAGTAGTCGCGTGTACTAATACGGTCTGGCGGCTCTGGCCTCGATTAGAGAGCCCGTCAACTGGATATCACACACACAAGGGGACAACTGTCCGACGTCATCTCACCATAGAAAGCTCCACCATCCATAATCCAATCTATTAACTGAGAAAAATAATGATGTTCCTGTGTATAGGTGGTATTAGGTGCTTTAATCGCACAGCAGTCCCACGCTGTCCTTGGGCAACCGCCTAGCCAGGAATGAGCGTGGTTAAGAGGATTTGTGCCATAGTAGGTCTTGCATAAGTTGCCTTTGTGAGCGTCAAATTATTCTCCACAAAATCGAAGGAGAACCAGTGATTGGTTGAGAGACAATAAGTTCAAGAGACATAACTATGAAGATATTATGAAGCCTTTTTATTAAAGATATTATCGACTTCCTTCGTCTGTAATGTGTCTAAGATTCCTCTGGCCATCGTCATCGATCATTTATTCTTTTGATCGCTTCACGATTAAGCAGATGCCGAGCGACTTCGATCATCTGCAGCAGGTCACGTGATTGAGCCTTTCGCATCATGAGTTGCAACACAGAACCCGCTCTTGTCTGTCTCCGGCCGTTGAGACTCGGCTGATGAACTGGAAACACCGCTCATTTGTTGTCTCTTCCTACTCGATAGAAATAATTGTTTGGCACAGTATCAATCACAGCTGCTTTTCCTGCTGAATACGATGAGGCGACGTGTTTGCTCATGAACTCTGCGATGGCTTTAACAATGGACAAGGAATTGCTATGTCTACACAAGTTGTACCTGCTCGTCAGCTATGTTTCTAAAGACCCGAATCTCTTTCTAAATTTTGTGATACTTTTCAACAGCGTCAAGATTCAGCTGTACTCTTCGTCAGCGATCATAATCGCACTCAAGCTCCGTGGCTTTGAATGGCAATGTTGCATCCCATGTCTTAGCTGAACATCGCACGCCTGGACCAACAACTATGCAGGCTGTAAAACCTTCAAGAGACAGGTCACGAGCCCAACACCCAGTCGATAGTTAGACAACGGCGCCATAATCGTTTGCATAGCCATCGATTCAACATGCGTCATAGAAGCGCAATTGACCGCAACCGCACTCCTATTCTGCCATAATTCTTATCAGATAATTGTCGTCTACACTCTACAATCATCAAATAGATAGAGTCAAAAGAACACACAATCTAATGAAACAAGATCGGCTGTGGTCTGAAAATCTATGCGAGAGAAACGCACGTCTGCCAATGTATGAGCCTGTCACTCCCTCGCGGCCACTGTTTCGGCGACCTGGGTGGATGTCAAAGTTGTGGTCATTCTGTTAAACAAAATCGATGTGGTGCTAGATCGCCGCTTTCATCAACAAAGTGTGGATTTCGGGATATTCTTTCTCTCAGTTGTTCACACCACCACCATCAATATTGTCAGAGCGTGTTTATCCACGATATGCTTCTCGCGGTTGCCGAAGGTATAGCCTACTCGACTCATATTACTCTGGCGTATTTCTCCCACACTCTTCAATGCCGTACAAAAAACTATCGCCTTATGGTACTTAGAATCGGAGATGAAAATCTGGGAAAATGACTCGGAGTTTTGTGTGCAGCATCAGAGGCGATAGCAATCTTCGGCGTAGACCAAAGAAAGTAAAGTTGAAGATGAGGGATCGAGGGTGTGTAGGCCTATAATAATTACGATTTCTCAGATTATAATTGTGCTTCATGTAACGTCACTGATTTAGGGTGAAATTCGGTGAGATTCGAGTTGCAGCATAGATATACAATACAATCATGTACATTGCCGGAGGTGCGTTACGACAGATGGACATGCCCATCCTTTTAGCCATTGGACGGTAGATGCTTCATTACGTCACCATGACTACAGTCACCCGTCCGATTAGTGAATGCAGATATCCATTGTTTCAGTGACGTAGGTCAATTAACACTTTGGGAGGGTAAGTTATAGCGGGAAGTGAACCCGCCTTTGTGCTCTGTATTTTTCGTTCTTTCTGTAGGCCCTATACTCCGCCAAAAGCTGGCCGCTGGTTCATGTCAGAGTTTTTGCCATTAGCCTAATTTAAAACCCCTTCTCAATATTGTAAATGGTTTCGTTTTAAAGGTCCATGATAGATCCTTTTAAACCTTTTTGCTCACAGTTCCGAATTGAATATTTAGATGTCGCTTTGATTTCAAAACTGATTATTGGCAAAATGTCAGTAGGCCCTATGAATTAAGGAATAAGGAATGCATAGGCTATTGTTACAGACAACATAATATTTATAGCTTATGTACAGGTTTGTTTTAGTTTTAAATTGAAATATTTTGATGATTAATGACATCGTGATAATTTTGCAGGAATTATACGAGCAATTGTACGGACTGATACTTCTGAAGCTCCAAGACTCAAAGGAAAAACTGTCATTGTCTGCAGAGACGAGACAGGCGCTATAAAAAAATCTTAAGTCTATGCTAAGTTGCTAACATTTAAATCTTACCTTTCAAGAAATAAACAATTTGCTTTTGTATTTGTTTAGATTAGAAATTTTACTCGTCGTCATTGTGTATTTATTTAATTTCCATATAGAGTCTCTCCTTCAGGCCCTCACATGTTTCATCAATGTGATGCTGAGGGGCGAATGCCCAAATGAAGTACGCGAGCTCTTGTTCGGGGGCACTCTCATCGCCCTTTCCAAAAAGTCAGGAGGGCTCCGGCCATAGCGATCGGATACGTCTGGAGAAGACTGGCTGCGAAGTGCGCCAACAAATACGCTTTGGCTCGATTGGGATCGTTCTTCGCCCCAGTCCAGGTGGGCATAGCGGCATCGGGAGGCGCTGAGGCTGCGGTTCGCGCCGCTAGAAGCTACGTTTCGGAAATGCCTTCGGACCACGTCTTTGTGAAGCTCGACTTTGCTAACGCTTTTAACACCATGCGAAGAGATGTCATGTTAAAGGCAGTTCACGAAACGATCCCGGAACTCTACGCATTCATCCATCAGGCGTACTCGGCGCAGTCCCTTCTACAGTTCGGACAATTTGTGGTACGGTCCCAGATGGGGCCGCAACAGGGTGACCCTTTGGGTCCCCTGCTATTCTGTCTGCCGTTGCAGTCGGCTCTACAATCATTGCGGTCCGGTTTCAGACTCGGCTTCCTGGACGACGTCTCGCTGGGTGGAAGGCTGGATGATGTACGACAGGACCTGATCGCCATGAAAGAGCTGGAAACAACGCTCGGCATTCGTTTGAACAGGAACAAATGCGAATACTGCTCGGAGATCGAGCTTGCGGGCGAGGAATTTGATGGCTTCCGGAGGGTGGACCGCAACTCTTTGATCCTTCTTGGCGCCCCACTGTTCAAGGGCGATGCTCTGGACGAAGCGTTTCTTGTGAACTGCGATTCGCTTGAACGGGCTTTGAAAGATCTGGCATGTCTCCAGGCACAGGCGGCATTGATGCTGCTGCGATCGTGCTTTGGAGCGGCCAAAATGATCTATCTTTTGAGAGTAGCACCGTGTTGGCACCACCCATTACTGTTGAAGATGGACGAACAAATGCGGATTGGACTGGAAAAGATCATCAACATCCGGCTGAGCGATATTCAATGGACTCAAGCCACTCTTCCGATTAGAGACGGCGGACTCGGGATCAGACGCGTTTCGATGCTGGCTTCATCAGCCTATTTGGCCTCAGCTGCATCAACCAAGTCGTTCGTGGACGCCGTGCTCAACGCGGAGGGGTGGAACGACGCATACGTGGAGGAAATCCTGGATGTCCGCAATTCAACACGCCCGGGAGGAGAGGAGCCAGCCCTTACCAGCCAGAAGGCCTGGGACAGGCCTTTGATTGATATTGACAAGGCTACAGTGTTGTCTGCCAACATTGATCCACTCAACCGGGCAAGGCTGGGCGCAGTGACATCGCCCCACGCTGGAGACTGGCTCTCGACTGTTCCCGTGGCCGCTTGCGGGCTGGGTCTCAGCAACGAGGCCGTGCGAGTAGCAGTTGGCCTACGACTGGGACTCGACCTCTGTACACCGCATCAATGCCAGTGCGGTGAGACCGCCGATCCTGGAGGCCACCACGGGCTCGTATGCAGAAGATCGACGGGGAGAGCTGCTCGCCACTTCGCCGTGAATGATATCATCTGGAGAGCCCTTGTAAAAGCTGATATTCCGAGCTCGAAGGAACCACCAGGCTTGATCCGCACAGACGGCAAGAGACCGGATGGAGCAACATTAGTCCCCTGGGCGAGGGGCAGGTATGTTGCATGGGATGCAACATCCATCCACACCTGTGCTACCTCCTACCTCAGCATTACGTCATCAATGCCTGGAGGGGCAGCTGAACACGCCGCGAACCGGAAGTGTACCAAATACTCAACCCTTCCGACCACCCACGATTTCGTTCCCGTCGCCATCGAATCGCTTGGCCCCGTCAATCGGACAGGTCGCGAATTCTTAATGGAGTTAGGGTGTCGCATGACCGCCGTCTCTGGGGACCCTCGAGAGACTTTGCACTTATTTCAACGTTTGTCTATCTGCACCCAGAGATTTAATGCCATAGCCTTCAGGGGCACATTTGCACAACACACCAGGGTAGAGGGCGACTGATTTGACTAATTTGCATCTAATTTAGTTTTAGTTGTGGAAAACAATTAGCACATTGTGCCTGTGTCTGTCAGGCGTTTGCACATTTGCACATTTGTTTGCACATTTTAAAACGGAAATAAAGGATGGTATATTTCCATATTCATTTTTATTATAATTTGCAATTTTACGAAGGGATAATATTTGTAAGCATAAAGTCTAATCTAAACTCGTGCATGCTTACGATTTGCATAGATTCGTCTTCTTAGTGTTAAAAACGAGACACTGTGAAATCGCTTTATTCTGAAACTCACGACGTTGAAATTGCATTTTCTGGCCGAAAGATAGTCATAATTTGTATGTAGGTTAATTAGGCTAAGTTCCTATTTATGTAAATATCGATTACAGTTGACTTACTTATATAGTTAGCATAGGCCTATATATTGCACATCTTTAAGTTTATTGTTGTATGCGATATTGACATATTGTAATGTCTTGAACAGTGTCTACGGTATGGATAGTAGCCTAATTCCATTATATTTCGCGTTCAAGTTCTTTACTTAGCTGATGTAGGCCTAAGCCTAAACATTTGCAGACATAGGCCTATCTCTTTGTCTTCGCCAGCAAAGTCACTGATATTAATAATTGCAGCAATTTTTAAAGCTTCTGTATTTTAGTGACATTTCCCCTTTCTGCATAGAGGTCATAAAATTTGTTGGTGTCATCTAAAATTTCTGAGGAAAGGACATCTATGCGATTTGCATTACTAGAACACCATAGCGTCCAAGTTTTTAGAACCTGTTTCATAACAAATATGGCCGCGATGCTGCAGATGTGGAAGCATAGGACAATCTCCAACCCATCTGTCGTCCTGTCTAATAGCCAGGAACCTACGCTAGAAAAGGTTGTAATCAGTCAACTTTGTCAACCTTCTTCTGTCTTCTCCTTCGCCATCGATATGACGATGAGGCCTTTATGAAGTTTCTCCAGACTTCTCTGCTTCTGATACAATACAATACAATTCACTTTATTGCAACCAGAAAGTTGTTTCTCCGATCTCGGCTAAGCTGGTGCCCTTCTCTTTCAGGTCTTCTTTAATGTTGTCTAAACAGGTCTTCCGCTGTCTACCTGTGCTTCTTTCTCCTTCTACATGTCCATGTAGTGCAGCGTTTGGTAGTCTTTGTTCCTCCATTCTTCTCACATTGAGTCTTCTCTTCCTGATTTTTTCTATTCTGTTTGGTTTAATTTCCATAAGGTTTCTTGGTCTCTTTGCCGAGTGGTGACCAGTTCTCTCGGTCATGGGCGCCCGCAGAAAATTTTGCAAGAGGGGCAAAAAATTCTACGCTGGTCACGGTTGAATTTTTCAGTGACAAGAGCATGAAAAATACAGCGCTGGAAATTAAAAACACGGGCATTTTTCAAATAGGTTTCTCAATGCAAATTTCTCAATGTTATTTTGCGTATTATTTTTAATATGAATAGTTTCCAAAGTGCGAAATATTTGTTAAAAATCCAAAAGTAGATGATGACAAGTAGGTCCATGAAGGGCACTATAAATATTTATTTCTATAGAGATTTATAAACGTACATTTAGGCTATGACTTTCACTGTGTGTTTCATTCGTATCATTAGTGTTTTAATGCGAAGAAATTTGTTAAAAACTCAAAAGTAGTAGTTAGAAAAATAAGTGTCACTTTTCCAGGGGGGGGGGCAAGTGCCCCCCCTTGCCCCTATGTGCGGCCAACACCTGGCGCCTGCGTTAGCCAGCACTTTTCGGGGTTCCTGGTGAGCCTGCCCACCTCGCGTAACGCCCTAGGAGGTTCTTCGGTCGTTGACCTTCTCCCCTGATGGCATAGCCTCACCAGGCTATCCCCTACTTGGCTGTTACACCCCCCCACCGCGGTGAGGTGGATGTCGGTCTTTGGGGGGACTTTGTCAACCACCACGACCTTAAGCGGTTTTCCGACCGAGAGTCGGGTGTACCGTGCTTTCTACTCGATTCAAACGGTACTCAAGGATATATTTTGACATTCTTTTTGCGATTGACTGGACATTTTTTTCTTCTGGCGACCACAATATCTAGCGACTACATGATACATCTCCCTGTTGGCATGTCATCCACTGCACTGTAGTCGACGAAGTCCAACTACCATAATGGCAAGTAGCAAAGCGTCCGACATGCAGGTGTCACAAAGTAGGGTATCCCTCCTGATAATAATTTATATAGGTGTCCACCCCGGATGAAGAGAAGTTGAGAAAAGTCATTTCCGCATAGGCCTAAGTTTATTTTTGCAACTAAATTCCATTTGCACTGCTTTGAACATTGCCACTAACAAGTGGATTTATTCTCACTAGATATCTTTGCTTTGCCCTTAGAGCATTTAGAATATTCGCCTCTAGACCTTGCTGTTCGCAAGTGTGTATCGCTGCATTTAACTTTGTTCAGATACCAACTTCATGCATGTAATATACGGACCGCCTGCTGTTTTTCTACTGGAGTGGCAAGCCATACCTGGAGTAGGTAGGCCTATTACGGATGCATTATGGTTTTTTGCACAATCTTGGCTTAAATACCATGACACTTCACTATTCGCTTCACTATTAATTTAACAATGAATTGATGTTGAGCCTTCATAGGCGTCAGAGCCTCGGAGAAGGGGGATGTTTTTTCGGATGTTTCCTTTTTCGGGCAAGTATGCCAAGGAAAGTAAACAAAAGTAGGCCTACTTAAAGTTCAACTCTCATTAACACACTAGGCTACATTATCTCCCAGCTTCAACTTGCCCGAGTCGAGTTAGGCCTAATGGCTACTAGCTCATAATCCGCAATTATGGACAAGGCTAGTAGGGACTCGAGAAACAGATCTAAAGTAACAATAATTATTATGGCATGTAGTAAGCTAAAAGCGGTCAAAAATCGAGCTGAAATTTGGTCCAAAATTGCAGCAATTCGTGGCAATTGGGAAAATTCACGGCATTAAGCCAAGTGCCAAAGATCACGGAATTCACGGTTTCCATGACTTCGAAAATTTCGTCTATCCCTAGGTTTAGAAACCGTGAGCTGCAATTAGGCGGGGCCTATAAGAAGTGTGGAGAAAACGAAGAGACCGGAGTTTCGAGTTGTGTGAGAAATGGAGACTCACACATTTAGCAAGCATTCTTACATCATAAACTCGTCAATATTTAATTTCATAGGATTTATTGGTCGTCGTAATTGCGTTTTAGACCTTAACTTAAAATTAAATTTGCCGTCTTATTTTAAACATACATTGAATATCTAGAACCTTAATTCTTATGATGTATCATGGTAGGCCTACATCACTTATCGCAGACGACCAGTTGTACATAGGCCTATTTGCAGAAAATGTCGTTGCATTCTTGCTTTCATGCTGTAATAATTTTTCATAGTTTGCCGTTAGCACTCATTCAAAGCTGTAGTGTCACTGCTGTTAGGTTATCATTTAGTAATTTTCAATATATGAGCCATTTCAGTCCAATTTTATCACATTTTTAGGAAAACGAACATATTCTTCTTTCCATCCACTTAAAAGTTGAAACTTGCTTCCATTGTATCTTCCTTTGCTGTGCAAGCCACGCTCTCGACGATTGATACTAAGGCATTATTTTAGGTCATCATTGTATCTGTTTAGGTTACTGTAAACAGTAAATAATTTTTCTTTATCAGTATAGTATATGAACCACACAGACCACATAGAATCATCTGTTTTCTGCTTCCTAAACTTCTTGTACCACATAGTCGAAGATAATCCTGGAACACATGGACAGAATTCATGATCATTGCCTTGAACTCGAACCCAGTTCTGAAATGCTATCCAGACTGCAGGATTCGGTGAGTAGCCCCAGGTTCCAACTTCCAACACATTTATACATGAATGCTGTGTCGTTCTTTGGAGCCTTCAGTGACTTTGAATTATCAATTTGAGAAATGAGAAGATCGCTCTGCAGAGTTGCTCCGGCAAAAATGGAAGACTTTCCGTAGAACCTATGTAGCCTCCCTTTGAAAGCCACCGATAACAGTACTTCGACACATTCATGTCATCCTCCAGAATTATAACTATTTCTTTTGACATAAGACCTTTTGGTTTCCAAATATGAATCCATTGGCCATAAATTCCCACATGTGTGCTATGCACATAGACTCGAGTTGGCCCTTTTTTCCAGTGAAATGATATCGCTGTTTCTATTGTCTTGTTATCCGCGTTGCCTTGTTTATCTCTATTAATCCACATTTCTATGGCTCCAGTATCTCCATTCAATTCAACTTCGTCGATTGATTCTATTAACTTTAAGAGAGATTGCGATCTTTTGAAAGTCAGAACTATAGGCCTAATGCGAAAATCTATTTCATCTGCGTAGCCTACTCATACGGTTCCCCACGTACAGCGATGTTCTGTAGACCTGCTAAAGGTTTCTGAAGTGTGAAGTATGGCTTATGGCTAAATTTAGCCAATAAAACAGCGACACAGATAAGCACTGACACTGCCAGAATGGAGGATCTGACACGATTTAATACGCGAATCACCATGCCGTTTAGTTGATTTTAGCAAATTTTAAGTAATTCCCGGTCAAACACTTTAGCGCATTAAACACCGTCTCTGAAAGAAAACCCACTCCTTTTTGACACAGTTGGTAATGACAGTGTAGACGTGTTGACTCAAATCGACTGTCAAAGAAAAATATCATTCTGTTACAGTTGTAGTGCCGGTGCTAGAGTAGCGGAGGCCCCCCAAATAAAACTTGGGGCTCCCCACGCCTTGAGCTGTCATCTTAGCAAAATTTCTCATAATAAAGTGCAATAAATGTCGCCTCCCAACTGGTAATTTTTTTGGAATTTCCACGCTGCAATTGTAGAATTTTATGCTGTCATCTTCCCAAAATTGCTCATTTTAATGCTGTTAGTCGTGGTTTAGGACTTCAGAGTGTCCCCTCTTCATTGTTTAAATATGTCCGATTTGCCAACTTTAATGGTAGCGTTTATCGGCTGTCATCTTTAAAAAATTGATTATTATTGATGAACAGTGGATGATACTTATAAAATATTTCTGAAATATTGGGGATACAAGGACTCCGTCCCAACCACAATTTGTGAGGTCCATGCCCCTGTCCACACCCAAGTTTCTTCTTTGGTTGCGTAATATTATTTTGTATGCTTTGCGCTAAAACATAATTCGGTGCGTGGTTTCAGGAATGAGCCGTCATGAAAGGTATAATTACCAACTACATTTGAGGCCCCTTGCAAACTTGAGATCAGACACGTACCAAGGACATCTGGAACCCTACACAGAGTTTAATGTTTGGGCCTCACGCAGGTTTTATTTTGGAGCCTCATCCAATTATTAGCAATTACAATAGGCCCAAGTTATAATTTATAAATGTTGTGTTTGAGAAAGTGGATGAAACTGCCGGAGTTAGTTTAAATGGCTTTACGTACGTCCAAAATAAGTATGGCCGGTATGATGTTTGCATTAGGTCTGCTATGGCAGTGCCATATGGTTAGTTGAGGCATGCACCAGACCGGATCTGGAGCCTCAAATAAATGCGCCGGTTCAAGAAATATACAGTCACCAATAGGCATAATGACCAGCTAAATTTGGGGCCCCCTGGGGCCCCTTCAAACTTGGGGCCCAACTGGCGGGGTACGGGAGGGGGGGGTGCTAGCGCCGGTGTCACGAAATAAAGTCTTCCCCGATACAAAGTTTCCCCCCGAAACAGAGTCTCCCCCTGGCTGAAAATTTATTTTGGAAGACATTTTTCTGGTGTAAAAGTAATAAACTTATATAATTATACAGGGTGGCCCAAAAAAAGTGATAACACGTTGTATAATGTACTATAATTAGTTCAAATCTGTTTAGACTATATCCATAATAGCTTAAAAAGTTCACTAATTTACTTACTTAACTGTTTAGTCATTTGACATCATTATTACGACAACTTCCGGTCGACATTTTAAATTTTTTATTTGCCAATCGTCAACTTCTGCGTGTTTTGAAGATATTTTGACCAGAATGACAAAAATCACAACAAAAGACCGTATTCTGATTAAAAATTTGCGAATTGAGAAACATTGGAGTGCAAGGCAAATGAAAAATGAGTTTCCACACAAAGCCTAGGCCTATAGTGTCAGTCCGGTTATTAAATAATTTATCATGACAGTACAACAGAACTTAAACGTGGAAGTGGTCGGCCAAAGTCTGCTAGAACACGATAGAACATTGAGCGGGTGACGGGGTGAGTGAGCTTATTTGCAGTCAAGAAGATGATCCTCACAGTCACAAAAGTCCGTGGGAAATTCAAAGAGACAAGGGTACATCACGGACGTCGGTGCAACGTATTGTAAGACAATATTTACAACTGAAAACAACCAAGCGTGTGATCGGGCAGACGCTCAACGAAAATTGCAAATTGAAACGTTTGCAACGCAGTCAACAGCTACTTGAACAGTTTCCTAATGACAGAAGTGTACGAACCATCTGGTTTACACACAACAAGATATTCACCTTTGCCACGCCAGTTAATTCTCAACATGGTCGTATTTACTCAGTTGAATCAAAGAAAAGACAATTAAGTTCCAGAAAGGAGACATACGAGAACGTGAACTTTTCAGCTGCGATATCATGGTATCAGTTGGTGTTTCTCGCTTGCAAAAAGTTGTTGAGAAACAAGGGGGACACATTGAACATGTTTTATGAGTAGCTTAATTACTACTTAGCATACGACAGTAAATTACAACACGTTATATTGATTCAATCATATTAAATGACCCTTTGCTACGAGGTGTTATCACTTTTTTTGGGCCACCCTGTATATGTTCGTGTTAAATAACGTGTCATCGTGTTAGCAGCGTAAACTAACGGTTTGATATGCTCATCTATTAATTTTATGCGACTGTAGCCGATTTCACGATCAACGGGGGAGACTTTGTTTCGTAGGCTGAGGAAATATTCTCTCCCCCCGAGACTTTATTTCAGAATATAGTCTCCGGGGGCGAATTTATTCTAGAACAGATCCTCCGGGGGAGAATCTATTTCGAAATAAAGTCTCCGGGAAAGACTTTTAGGGGAGACTCTGTCACGCGACACCGGCACTGTACACAGTGTACAGTAGCCTAATACAAAACAGCAATTTTAACATTTCGTTACGCTAAGTTTTTAAATAATATCACAAGGCACTGTTAGGTCTAACTGTTTGCAAGTGCGTAGCAATTGCTTAATTTGAAAATAGGCCACGAACATGGGAACCGGTCAAATCCCCTGGATTTTTTTTCAGACAACCCATCCCCAGTACCTCTCCAGAACTTCCCTCGTCTATATTCCCCAGGATATTCGTCTTTATCTCAATGTGAGCAAACGTTATTTAATTACAAATGAAGTAAGTTCCTGGTCTAGTACGATGCCCAGATCTCGGACCGAGGTGGATAAAGTATAGTTGGAAAATTCAGTAGAAGCTAGATTGATGAAAACAAGTACTCAATAATTAGAAGTTGTATTGATTTAAAGAAGGTTTGTTGAGTGGAAGGAGAATTGGTGAAATTGTATGATGAAATAAAGGCAGGAATAATGAAAGAGACACTTGATAAATAGCAGTTGTATTAGGCTAAGGGCAATTCCACGAGAAATGGGACATAAAAGCCAAAATAGTATTTTGGGAATTTTGTTAATATAGGCTAAAGGTATCATTTAAAAGCTAAGACGCCCACCCCCTTTAAAACGGATAAACAGACATAAATTCGTATTTTAGTTGTCTCATTGCATGCAGTGACATCTTGTGAACCTTCCATAACAGTGATGTTTCAGTATTCGAGATATTGACGCAATAAATCAATTTTCTAAATTTTCACCCCTTTTGCGTAAGTACACATTCACGAAGGGGGTGGGCGTCTTATTCGCCCTGGGCATCTTGTAGCACTCTCCCCTGTCATCTCACATTTTACCTCAAAATGTGTGCCAATGAACCGCACCCTTACAGCTGCTTAATGGGTCAAATTTTTATTCCATTCGGAACAAGTTTGAAATCGATAAAACCTAGGGGTGGATACCACCCCTCCCCTGGTGAGAGGGGAGAGTTTATCATGTAGATTGTAGAAGGATTGGAAACATAATTATTTTGTCATTAGCTCTCTCATTTTAAACTCGGATCAGATTTTTTTCGTAACTTTGTCATAAATAGCCTAGTGCAAATGCATAATTATGCGTTTAGCTTTACACGCAGTTGGGGCGGTCGTTTCTTCCAGCTGGTTCTTTCCTAAATATTAAGTTTATAACACTCTAATCCTCTGGCGTGTGTCACGCCATCATTTTATAAGTTTTGAATTTCACTATGTATGTATTCTTACCCTTCACGCAATCGCCTGGTGGTAGCGATAGACAAGTAATGAATCTATTATTTTAAAATAAGTACGATTGCAAACTGGTTTTAGGCCCACACTTTATATCAACCTATTGCCTTCTTTCTATAAAGAAGTTAAGCTACATTATAATATTGATCCATGATGTGCCATGAGGTCCCGTTTGCAAAATGGTGTTGGGAGAGTTTCTCACTTCCAATCGGTCAGTGGGTCCCTGGGCATGAAAAATCACCGAGGTGCTTGTCCGCCATGACGCCACGAATGACGTAATTGACAAATCCAATATGGCCGCCGCCGGCCATATTGGAAAATTCATCTTATTTATTTCTTGCAGTATATGCACGTGTAATACCTCTAATGATTCAAGTATGTAGATTTCATTTCTGATATTGCTTTTTGTCATCCGGAGTCATCTTAAGGTCATACATGTACAGTCATTTTAAAGGTAATTTAATTCAAATTTTTTTTATCACGGCATATGCACATGTAATACCTCAAATATTACTGATTCAGATATGCAGAATTCATTTATGATATTGCTTTTGTCATCTGGGGTCATCTGAAGGTTATAAGGTCAACGTCAAGGTCATTCTTTAATTTTTTCATTACTTACATCATATGCACGTGTAATACCTCTAATGCTACGAATTCAGGTATGTCGAATTCATTGAGGCTATGATACTGTTTTTGTCATTCGGTGTCATCTGAAGGTTATAAGGTCATTGTCAAGGTCATTGTGTCATCTTAAGGTCATACAGTCATTTTCAAGGTCATTTAATTCACCTTTTTTCAACACGGCATATGCACATGCATTGTGAGCAGACTTCGCGGTAAAGGATGCAGACATTTTGATGGAAGCAGTGCACTAAAGTTTTCCTCCCATCCGCATGGGTCTAGTTTTGCTTCGCGTTCACTGTGCGTTGCAAGTAGTTGGCATGCCCTGTGCAGTGTGCACCAGGAAAGCCCCTCGCTGGATGTGGTCTCTGATCTCGCTGCTTGTAGGAGGAAGAGCGTCAATTCCGACTGTAGATGTGATATAGTTTTCTAGTCTCAGCTGGTCGAACGTCTCACATGTTGTATTTGACCTTGCTCCTGCCCAGACACGTACCAAGTATACTTCTCTGCTGGTGTGGGCTGGAATATCACCATCAAATAAAGGAGACGCTGAGACCAAATTGTGTGAAAGTATCTGTCTGATGTCCATACCCCGTTCTTTTTCAATGTCCATGTTTCTATAATGCCTATGCTATGTCCATGGAAAACAGTTCATTCTTCTCCTTTTCCATTGTTCATGCTGTCTACTGAGGCTGGTCGGTGAACCGTGGCAGTTTCGACTGCGATATGGTCATGCCAATTTTCTTTGTCTTCTCTATACTAAGCGATCCCATCTGTAGGAGTGGTAGGCATCCCTGCCATCCTCGGGAAAATGAACTTGGAGAATCCCTGGCCAAAGCAGTCATCAAGGCACATGTGTTTACAGGAGACGACTGTATGAGTAAGGTGGGATCCAAGCATGCAGCTTTAGCCTGCGACCCAGTGCAGTATCTAACAAACTTTGGAGCGACAGATGTTAGAACAAAGATGCAGCATTAACAGAGAAGTACTTGGTACGTGTTTGGGCAGGAGCAAACATGTGAGACGTTCGACCAGCTGAGAATAGAAAACTATATCACATCCACAGTCGGAATTGACGCTCTTCCTCCTACAAGCAGCGAGATCAGAGGCCACATCCAGCGAGGGGCTTTCCTGGTGCACAGGGCATGCCAACTACTTGCAATACACAATGAACGCGAGGTAAAACTTGACCCATGCGGATGGGAGGAAAACTTTAGTGCACTGCTTCCATCAAAATGTCTGCATCCTTTACTGCGAAGTCTGCTCACAATATGCAAGTGTGCCGGAAAGTGTAACACTCTACGGTGTGGTACTGTGGTTGCCACCCTGCTTCAAATTTCTGCTTGATATCTTGTCATGGAAAGACAAAAAACTCACCCTGTAAAAACACAAAAAATGAAATAATGCAGCACTGACTTATAAAGCAATAATAGCAGACTAAATTTGCTTAATTCAAGCTATAACACCTTTCCACTGCTGCATTCATTCAAGTTATAATCCGTGTCATTGATGCAACATAATGACCTTGAAAATGACCTTATAAACCTTCAGATGGCACCGGATGACAAAAACAATATCATAGCCTAAATGAATTCGACATACCTGAATCGGTAACATTAGATGTATTACACGTGCATATGATGTAAGTATGATGAAAAAATTTAAGAATGACCTCCACGTTGACCTTATAACCTTCATATGATTCCGGATCACAAAAACAATATCATAAATGAATTCTACATACCTGAATCGGTAATATTTGAGGTATTACATGTGCATATGCCGTGATAAAAAAGATGAATTAAATGACCTTGAGAATGACTGTATGACCTTAAGATGACACAATGACCTTGACAATGACCTTATAACCTTCAGATGACACCGAATGACAAAAACAGTATCATAGCCTCAATGAATTCGACATACCTGAATTCGTAGCATTAGAGGTATTACACGTGCATATGATGTAAGTAATGAAAAAATTAAAGAATGACCTTGACGCTGACCTTATAACCTTCAGATGACCCCAGATGACAAAAGCAATATCATAAATGAATTCTGCATATCTGAATCAGTAATATTTGAGGTATTACATGTGCATATGCTGTGATGAAGAAAAATATGAATGAAATTACCTTGAAAATGACTGTACATGTATGACCTTAAGATGACCCCGGATGACAAAAGCAATATCAGAAATGAATTCTACATACCTGAATCATTAGAGGTATTACACGTGCATATACTGCAAGAAATAAATAAGATGAATTTTCCAATATGGCCGGCGGCGGCCATATTGGAATTGTCACTTACGTCATTCGTGGCGTCATGGCGGACAAGCACCTCGGTGATTTTTCATGTCCAGGGACCCACTGACCGATTGGAAGTGAGAAACTCCCCAACACCATTTTGCAAACGGGACCTCATGGCACATCAAGGACTATATAGCCTTGCCTAGATCTAACCCCGACGTTCTATCTCAGCTAAAGTCTTACGAAAGAGTCACAGATGAAGGACTTGTAACGTCAAATGTTGACTTATTAAATGCTCTGCGTTCACTTAAAATTGATAGGATTGTCTTGTTGATACTTTCTGCTGAAATGTCCACAACTTCTAGACAGCCACGGCGAGATGGAATCCCATGCCAATGATGGCCTAAGAGATACGAAAGTCGTTGGAAACATAAGTTGACATGCGGAAGATTACAAACGCCTTCAATGACATATGTTCCAGGATGTGAGAAAACGACGTTTGCAAGTCCAGCGCCATGAGGTGCAACAACCATAACTGCGGAATGGAACATTCGCATTGTATCGTTGAGTGTAGGAACAGGATTGTCTATAAACATTACATAGCTCAGATTGTACGCCTTGGCCGCACCTTCAACCACCTTTTCAATTTCTCCTTGTTCTGTAAACCTGCGAGATCTTGATCGCCGAATCAATACGACTTTGTTTCGAGGTTCCGGTGGAAAATTCTCAGTAATGTACTTACGATAAATCCTTGAAAGCATTTGAGTCTCTTGAACGCTTGCAAATCCACACATAGTTGATCTCGGTAAGTAAATTAGTTTTGCTCTGGAAGTTCCGCTAATTAATCTGCTCTGATTTAAACCAAGTATTTTAATAAATTCTGCTGTCCGTCCTCCTGTTTCTGAAGCAAGTATCTTGATATTAGGATTTCGTTTAAGAAAATCAAGATAAAGTGAAAGTCTTGGAATAATTTCTACCATTCGGTGAAAGTTACCTGTTCCCCAATGTTGAGCTATTGGAAAGATCTCATCGTACACTGGTATCTTGTCAACATTTGATGGTGGCTTTGTATTTATATCACGACTGCACGCATACTGGACAAGTTTCACGCTTCCACTATAGACATCGCTGTGACCAGTAACAATTCCGTCTCGTATTATATACATATAAAATGCAAATGGTGGTTGTTCAGTGTAGAAATGCGATGGAAATGCCTGCCCATCATTTGGCCAGTAGTGCCCACGGTTGACCGGCTTTGCATTAAGAACAAGCATGCTCACTGATTGAGGAGTCACGCTCCTTTTTACATCGCGATGACACCTTCTGTTGTATATGACGCTATACTTCACTTTAATCGTACCAGGAGTTTCGATCCACGTGCAGAGTGAATTATCCGCTGTCCATTCGTAGTAACTTTGTATCAAGAGATTTGATTCGTCTTTAAGAGAACTATAATTTCTTCCAACTCCAGCCGATCTATCCCATGGCAGCACAACTAATTGCAACTGTGAGAAATTAGCAAGAAATTGTAAAAAGTCATCTCTCGAGTTCTGTATCAATTTAATATCTTGATGGCGTGCTATCGGTTTCCATTCACCAGCGCATCTTGACTTAACCGCTTCCAGGCGAAGTTTATCCAGTTCCTCGTTGAAAATTCGAACCCTATCTGAAAATGATCCATCAGCTAGAATCTCAGTAATAACAAATGGACGTTGGGTACTTTTATTTTTAAATTCTTCACCAGAGCACTCTACATTCCTGTTGTCGGCAAAATTAAAAAGGTTGGAAAGTAAACGTGTAGTTTTTCTATTTGTTATTATTTCGAGTGTTTTTTGATCATAAAACACTGCCACCACCATGACAAACGTGATTCCGATGCAGAGGTAGGTATAGTATTGCTTAGAGAAAGGATGGAGATTTGCCATGCCGAAGAATACTGATATCTTACGACCAGAAGTAGTGACGAATTGATGCCAATGTTGATTGCGATATATGCCTCAGAGAGTCAATAACTGAAAAAATCGAAAGCAGAAGCATAATCTATAAAAATAAAAATGAAACTTTCCAAAGTTTGTTCCCAGTGTTCTCGAAAAGTTACGCACAGATTGTTTTGAAAATTTAACAAAACCTTCCATTCCAATAGGACAGTGTTCTTTTATGCTTTTTATCCAAGAAAACGCAATGTCTTCCACAAAAAGTGAAGTTTGCATTTCGCTCGACAGCCATTTGCAAATTCAACAAAACCGCAGGGTTGCCAGATTTCCGAAACCCTTTGTCCAGAAATAACCGAGTGAAATCGCCCAAAAGTCGCGAAATTTCGGAAACGCGAAATCACGTTGCAAAGTCGCCCCAAAGTCACGAATGACCAACTTTATCACTGTGGGGAAGGAACGGTGTGAAGGAGGAAAGAAGGAAGAAGGATCGGGACGAGGAAGGAGGGACCGATGGGGAGGGATGGAGAAGGCAGGGATGCAGGGAGGCAGATAGAGGGAGGGGAATGGGACTGGGGGCGGGAGAGGAAGGAGGAGAGGGTGAAGAGGAAGGGGAGAGGGAGGTGGGACGGAAACGGGGAGGAGGAGGGGGAGGGGAGGGAGGGGAGGGGAATTTAGGTAGGGAGGATGGTGGGACGCTCTTTTCAGCCACAGCAACTCGTGGCCGGGTACAGCTAGTATATTATATAGTATTCTACATCGTATTAAATTCCGCCACGATGGGGAAACTCTTCGTTCGGTCCCAAGCCCGGATAAAGGAGGATGGTTGACCCGATTAGAATAGGCATCTCCCTGGTCGTTAAAACACCAATGTCCGAAATCTAATGTCAACAAAGCACGAAGTTGACATTGGACACCTACGAGCATACGGCTCATGGTGAATGATGATGTTCATGATGACATCGTAATAATAGGCCTATTTGTAAGAGACTAAAAAAGAAGTTAGTCCTGGGCACGACGTTAAACTGCATCCACCCTCCGCCACAGGAACCAACAATGCTCCTGTGCCGGTCCTAAGCCCGAACAAAAGGAGGAAGGCTTACCAGATGGGTGGCGATACGCTGGCAGTAAAAGACCAAGACGATTGAAATCCGAAAAAACCCACGACACAAGTGACATAGCGACCCAGATACTTCTAGATGTAATGATGTGGAGCAGACATGCACAGGCCGGTCAGAACAGACCGGCGGAGGGAGTCGGGAGAGAGCGTGGGACACATGCGGGCATTGACCCAGGTTGTCCTTCATGCCTCTCTTCCAATATTCTCTTCAATCGGACAAGGTGGTTTAGCAGACTCTAGCTGCTCCAAGATGTTAACGGTATGGAGCAGACCTGCTGACCGGACCGGTTGAAACTGGGAAACATGACACGAGACAGACTCAGACAGAGAGTGGCGTCGGACTCCATTGATCCTGAGGATATTGATGATGATGATGATGATGATGATGATGATGATGATGATGATGATGATGATGATGATGATGATGATGATGATGATGATGATGATGATGATGATGATGATGATGATGATGATGATGACAAAAGAAGTCCCTTTAAAGAAAAAGCAAATTGTGTCGGGGAACAAGCATGTCAATTTCATAACTTGTGGGGCGCGGTGGTGTAGTGGTGCCACTGGTGGCGTCGCTGCCTTGAAACCGGAAGATTCGAGGTTCGAATCCACCACAAGTCGCCAGGTTGGGATCTTGAGCAAGTCCTTCACTCGCAATAATATTGCTTGGGCGCTTCGGCGTGAAACTCCGATGCAGTGTAGTCGGGAGCGCCTAGTGAGCTTGAAATGGCGCTATAAAATGGACAAATTATTAAATAAATAAATAAAATAAATAGCCTAGTTTGCTATTCTAGTTGAATCTCAAACACAACCAAAAGGATTCGATTTCTAATGAATTTTACTTTTTAAATACAAAAGCAGCACTTGAACTTTTGAATGTCTATTGATCGTAGTGAACGAAGAGACCTACATGTATACATTGTATAGGCCTAATTGTATATACAGCGATTGATCGTTTGATCAAAGTTTTACTTGAAAATGCTTACCAAGTGGAACTTCCATCCAACTGCTTGATAAATCAACCAATTGCTGCCGTTATTTACAAAAAAACCTTTTAATATTTCTGTAAGGAAATTGCGCAGAACGGTTCCACGACAATTGGTCAACCGACAAATCGTTTACCGACAACTCGTCTACGGACAACTGGTCTACAGACAACTCGCATTGATGAATTAGAAGCTGGATTTATGAAAATGGTTCTTTTTTTAAGCTTAAATGGAAGCTGGATTAATGATTTTCATTCATGTATTTTAACATGCATCCGGCTTCTACTTCAGAACTAAAACTACCTTCAGCCAGCTTCTATTTCTCGCTAGTTATTTTCGTCAATCCATCGTCTATTTCAGATATAAAAAACCCTCATCCAGCTTCCATTGCATAAGCGTTTTCTCATCAATCCAGCTTCTATTTCAGATCTAGAAATACCTTAATCCAGCTTTTATTTCTCATGCGTTATTTTCGTCAGTCCCGCTTCTATTTTATATATAAAAGAACCATAATCCAGTTTCCATTTCTCTTGCGTTTTTTTCATCAATCCAACTCCTTTTCACCTGTTGGAAACTTTCATCCAGCTTCCATTTCTCAAGCGCTGGATCATTTGTCTGTAGACCAGTCGTCGGTAGACCAGTAAGTTGTTGTCGGTAGACGAGTTGTCGTGACACTGAAATCGGTAAAGTGTAAGCCTCTACCCCCTCACCCAACCCCTCCACCCCCACCACCCAGTCCCCACCCCAAGCTCGCCCCACCTCACTCCACACTCCCTACACCCCACTCCACCACCCTAACCCCCACCCCACCCCCATACCCCCACAAAATTCCGGGATCCACCGGTATGCCACCCGTGAAATTTGTGTTTTCGGGGAATTTTCCCCCACCACCCTCCCCATCATCACACTCCCCCACCCACGCCACCACTAAATCCGACCTCCACCGGTACGCGTAAATCTACATCAGCTGCTCTCGCCATTTATATAATGACCATGCAAGCGTTTAAGAAGGTGTTTAATAGTTTTCGCCCCTGCCCCACCCTGTCCCCCATGGTGGTAGAGATTAGTCAACCTCTCCACCGTGTGGTTCTGATATTCCTATGTCTGGGTAAAAATTGAAATCAATAGCTGCGTTTTAGTGAAAACATTTCGGGGGTTTCGCCCCCACCCCACCCTGGCCCCATGGTGTGAGAGATTCGCCAACCCTGCACTTTTTATTCCTGATGGCCCTCTGTCTAGGTGCAAAGTTTCAGATCAATAGCTGCGAAACTTTGAACGTGCATTCTGGACAAAGTCACACACACACACACACACACACACACACACACACACACACACACACACACACACACACACACACACACACACACACACACACACACACACACACACACACATACATGCCTCGTATGTACATCCGAGGCCCTGATAGTGCCCATGCAGTCTGAGATCGCGTGGATCCCGTAGGGCTAGAAGGTCGATCTATGTATCAAAATGTTCGTAGTGATGAGTAGCCAATCACAATCGCCGATTTGAAAGCATACACTTCTTGCTTTTTTAATTATAACCAATGACATACGTTGCATCATAAGCGAGAGCGTGAATCCGAGGACGCTCTCGGATTCTGTATTAAGAGGCGGGCGCGGAAATAAGGAGCACGCTTGGTAACGGTGTGTGAGTGTGTGTTTTTAGTTCTCGAAAGAGACGTAAATTGACATAGCAGCAAATTTACCATTGCAATGTAGAGTCTGCGTGTGAATTCTTTGCATGCGGTCTGAGAGCTTGAACTTGTACACACACAGCACCATTCCGAGTGCAAAAATGTGTGTGTTAACCAAGCCCTCAATGAAATATTAATTGAAGATAAATTTAATTCTGAAATTAAATGTAGGAAAAATAATATTTAAAAAGCTATGCATTAATATAGTTTGCCTGAATTATGCGAATTTTTTAACAGCTAGCCGAAGCACGATAACATGAAGTAAACGAACGGCATTTATGTAGCGTGGTTTTTCTGGGTTGCATTCTGTTAAGTAAAAAAACAAAATGCAAGCTTCGATGGGTTTGCAAATTGGAAGAATCGTGTCCTAAGTTTAATCCACGTTAAATTGTCAAGAACGAAGTAAAATTGGCAATGATATTTCACAACTTTAGGCCAATCTTCAATAAGACCCGAGAGCCAGACAGTCTTTGGCTTCAAGCTAAACAATTCGCCGTTTGTGCAGATTTATCGAATAATTTGGGTGTTGCTAGATATTTTTTGTCTTTGATTTGTATCTGTTAAAATTCCTAATTACGGTAGAAAAAAAAATTAGCCTATCTGGGGTCGAAGAATTGTTTCCATTTAGCGACTGTGTGTATGTTTTCTGTGTTCGCACACTATTTGCATGCAGTCTGAGAGCTTGGCCTAAGTACACACTGCATCATTCCGAGTGCAAAATCTATTTTGGCGAGTGTGTGTGAACCAATACTGCAGGTTTTTCCTGTGTGCATTCTTTGCATGCGGTCTGAGAGCTTGGACTTGTACACACACAGCATCATTCCGAGTACAAAATAGTGTGTGTGGACCAATACTGCAGGTTTTTCCTGTGTGCATTCTTTGCATGCGGTCTGAGAGCTTGGACTTGTACACACACAGCATCATTCCGAGTACAAAATAGTGTGTGTGAACCAATACTGCAGGTTTTTCCTGTGTGCATTCTTTGCATGCGGTCTGAGAGCTTGGACTTGTACACACACAGCATCATTCCGAGTACAAAATAGTGTGTGTGAACCAATACTGCAGGTTTTTCCTGTGTGCATTCTTTGCATGCGGTCTGAGAGCTTGGACTTGTACACACACAGCATCATTCCGAGTACAAAAGAGTGTGTGTGAACCAATTAAAAATAATTTTTGGAATTACATGCATTAAATCAAATGGTCTTGAAATTTTTAAATAAAATTCATATTAGCAATCAAATAAAATTCATTGCACTGGGAGCGCTTCTGAATGGCCACGGCTGTGAGCAGCGCTGTAGAAATTGCTGATTACATTATATTACAGAACAATACATTCTGATTTCTGAGTGATGTTTGTAATTGTAATCTGACACCACTTAAGCGCCACTTTAAGAAAGCACTCTTCAGGGATCTACAGACCAACAAGAAACTAAATTAGCAATCAATAACTCATTTATTATTCCAGTGACATTGAAATTGACATTGCAGAAAAAAAATCATAGCACCTAAATGAATGCAAAGGACATCAAAGTGGGACAGGAGAGCCATTTACCTAGGGCAGTCTGAGCTTCTTGGAAGCAATATGCTGGCACTAAAAGTAGTCATGCAAAGATATCCAAGCTTCAATGTAAGTTAAGATACTGTGCAAAAATATTTAGAATCATAACATACAGCCAAACATACACCAAACATAAGCTGTGACACAAGCAGAGGCCTAATAGATATCAATTCTAATATGATGCACAGGTCACCACTGTAACATAACTGAACCAAGATATAAGCCAACTGTATCTGCCATTGAATAGTGCTATTTTTGAAACATGTTTAGGTTATAAGCAGATAATCACACTTGCAATATGCTGGCACTAAAACTAGTCATGCAAAAGATATCCAAGCTTCAATGTAAGTTAAGATACTGTGCAAAAAAATTAGAATTATAATATGCAGACAACATAAAACCAAACATAAGCTGGCACAGAAGCAGAGGCCTAATAGATATCAATTCTAATATGATGCACAGGTCACCACTGTAACATAGCTGAAACAAGATACAAGCCAACTGTATCTGCCATTGAATAGTGCTATTTTTGAAACATGTTTAGGTTATAAGCAGATAATCACACTTGCAATATGCTGGCACTAAAACTAGTCATGCAAAAGATATCCAAGCTTCAATGTAAGTTAAGATACTGTGCAAAAAAATTAGAATTATAATATGCAGACAACATAAAACCAAACATAAGCTGGCACAGAAGCAGAGGCCTAATAGATATCAATTCTAATACGATGCACAGGTCACCAACGTGACATAGCTGAACCAAGATACAAGCCAACTGTATCTGCCATTGAATAGTGCTTTTTTTGAAACATGTTCAGGTTATAAGCAGATCACTACTCTTCTCGCAGGCACTAATCTATACAGCTGTTTTATAGTCCTCAATATAAGCACTTAAAATGTATAGTCCATCAATTCACCCAGTTGTATAGTCACTCAAGTTTTAGACAATTAACAAATGTATTGCCCATAAACTCAAACAGTTTAAAAATTTCTGGCCCATAAACTCAACCAGTTTGAAAATGTCAACTGCACCGGCACAACCTACTTATCGCACTGTTTAAAAATCCATCAATTCAACCTGTTTAAACATATCGAAGGATTGTATAGTATCCTCAATTATAGTCTTGTGAATTTATAATGATGTACATGGTTCGTCCTTCATTATTATCACTAAGAGAATTAATTATTAAGAGTTAAGGTTGGGCTACGGAATCAATTATTATATTCTATTATATTCTATTTATGTTGCTCGTCTGGACTGTGTTATGACAATACTTGAATAGAAGTTATGCAAACTGTAGACACAAGTTTTGACAGTCAGCAAACAACAATGTTGAAAAATCAATTTTCATCAGGATCTAACTGCAACTGCAACAAGATCCGAAACATTAGAGCAGCAATAAGAAAAGCCAAGCAAAAAGGTTATAGATGATAAAACAACACTATTTTCAGCAACAATTCTATTTTTACAGGGCAGTCATGATGAAAAATTAGAAAATTTCTCTATTTATGACTATTTCTTAGGCCCACGGTACATCTTAGACTTATGTTTGTTGATCTGTGTGTTGACGTAAAATTTTACACTTTTCCATGTCCGATCGGCAAGCGCTGGTAACTTGGCTTTTGCATTTAAGCAATCCAGTTGTCTAGGACACTTCAGTTTCTGTATGAAAGTAGACAACTGTCTGGTAACTGCTTCTGTTTCTTCCTTAGACCATATCTTGTATTCTCTGCTCCTATTCCCTATTTTCTTGGCATCAAAATTGTAGCCGTCAGCATTTATATCACGATCAGAGACAATGTCGTGATTTTGACCCTTGTCAAGAACTACATCAGCATCAACATCCTTACCATCTGCACTCTCTTCTCTGTCACGATCATCATCATGATCATGACAGAGATCATCAACATGATCATCATCATCATGATGATCATCATCGTCAGAGTGGTTTTCACCCGCAATTTCATAATCTGAATTGATGTCTTCATCAGCACCATCAACATTTATCTCTCTTTTCTCTTTTCTCTTGACTTGTAAATCATTATCAGTTTATTAATCATTATTATGTTTCTACCACTTACAATAATCAGCCACACAATTACTGACACTTTTTCGTTCTTACAATCAAGACTTGGTCTGTGGAAAAACAGAATTTGTAATAAATCACCTGGAAAGTACATTTCACTGTGATCCCAGAAGTTGGCGAAGATTCAACTTCACCTACCGGAATCCCTGATCGCGGCTTAACAGTCAAGTCACTGGTAGACTTAGTTGGCAGATTTACCTTATCATTAACGTTCAGATCACAAGCCAAATTTCTTGCACTTACTGAAGAATCGACTGCATTCATTTTTAAATATGGCATTGAATAGTGAAGTGGGTAACTTGAGCTTAGTTCAAAGTTGCTCGGTAGAATTTCATTAAGTGAAAGTCTCTCACTAGTGGCCCACACACTCCCAGCTACAAACTCGGTCACTGTCTCATTGTTCGAAGTCTTGTGAGTCACATCTGGAGGGACATGTTCCTTTAGAAAAAAGTTTGAAATGTCGTTACTTGTTTTGAGCATCACAGTGCATTGATCAACATCCATCTCACCCAATTGGAAAATAAGGTCGCTAGTCCAAGTTTGCTGTTGGCTGACTGGTATTTGTATTGTGGGTTGATCTGTCAGTGTATGCAAGTTAGTTGCAGAGGCACATGAAAATGTCACCCCTTCGCCAACGAAGCCACCACTGTAACAATAAGCAATTTGAGCAACTTATAATAATATTGCGCCATTTGTATTACCTGCTTTCCAGAGGTTGTTATTGTTTCAAACTGGCTCTTATAATAGATCATAATTTGCAAAATGATTTAATTTAAATGACTGTTTTGTGCTGCTATGACAAGATCAATATGGGAGCCATTCAATTATATTACCTCTCTTTTCTCTTTTCTCTTGACTTGTAAATCATTATCAGTTTATTAATCATTATTATGTTTCTACCACTTACAATAATCAGCCACACAATTACTGACACTTTTTCGTTCTTACAATCAAGACTTGGTCTGTGGAAAAACAGAATTTGTAATAAATCACCTGGAAAGTACAAATTCAAACCTTTCAAACAACAGCATCCGTATAATTCATGAAGTGTGCTGTGTCAACCAAAATAAAGTTTAAACAAGCGAAATTATATTTTAAAAGTTACTCATACCTAGTAAAGCATTCTTCCACTGTATGCGTTGATTCTACGAATGACATGTCATGTGAAGATTTCTTTCCCAGTTTTGTCTTGGTAAATAAAATTGGCAGTTCTTCAGATGTCTGGTCAGATTCTGAGGTGCAAGGTTGTTGTTTTAACTGTAAGCCCTGCTGCCACTTATTCATCTTCCAAGACAAACCAGCAGTGCTTGAGCTCACAGCATCGTATCCATCGTTGCTCCGTCTCTTTCTAATTGCGGCAACACTTTGGCAAGTTACCAAGTTAGGAGCTGTCAATCCTTGCATTCTGTATGATGCGAGCAACATCTGTTGCCCTCTGGATTGATAGCTGACAGATTCATTCTGCCCTGTAATAAACGTTCACAAAACGATATTATTTATCACATTGGACATTGATTGGTAGGCTAAATACTTATGTTAAATAACTGATAACAATAACAACAATAATATTTACTACTGCTGCTGCTGCTGCTGCTGCTGCTACTGCTGCTGCTACTGCTACTGCTGCTGCTGCTGCTACTGCTGCTACTACTACTACTACTACTACTACTACTACTACTACTACTACTACTACTACTACTACTACTACTATCTGGTATCTGTTCCATCCAGCTTTAACGCCATAGCCCTCAGCGGGTCATTTGTTCAAACAGAATTTGTCGAATAATAGCAGTACTAATAATAATGAAGCTTATAATAATATTATTTTTGGCATTTCACGTTGGGGCTAAAGAAGTTAAATGTAGAGAAGACATTAAATTTATGCAAAGAATTTATGGCAGTTTATAAGACAGTTCAAGAGAAAACCACGACCCATGGTAGCACCATCACTGAATAAATATTTAACACTTATTTAAGAATAATTAAAGTTTTGACACCACTGGTACAAGCACATTGCATCGTATGGCATCATGCTGTATTGCATCATATTGTATTTTGTTCGATTGTGAATGCGTACCTTGCGTTGCTGTGACGGGTGCCCTCCACGGATCTGTCTGGACAGTGCTGCGTCTGGGTGCAGAGACCGTGAGACCTTGAGACCTTGCCTGCTGAAAAGAACAATGGAAAACTGTAAACAAAGAATAGAAAGCTTTGGGAAACCTGGTCATCCTCAAAAGACATTGTTATAGGAAATTTATAGACAAAAGGCATTATGTATTGTCAATTTATAGACAAAATACAATGAGATGGACAATTTATATAGCACTACTAAAATATGGAGTTTCTTTAAAACTTAACGAGCACTTTGAAGATCATGCAATTGTGGTAGAGTGGTTAACGATTTACATAGTGCTCACTGCTAAAATACGGAGCTTATTTAAATATCACCGTGTACTTGTCAGATTGAATTAATAAACGAATTATAATATTATTATCAACATTATTATTATTATCAACATCATTAATATTATTTTAAAAATTTCCTAAGATTAGCATTATGCAACTACAGAGCCTTATTATAATTATTATCCTTTTACAATTTTCTCCTCCTAACACCACCTTACACCACCGCTGCACTATAGCACTCTTGCATTTTGCAAAGCCAATCCCAAGCTCGGATAAAAAAAGAGGGCAACGCTACTGATCTTCACCATCACACAGCATACTTTAATGCCCGTGTTCTGCGAGTATCTGTCTTGAGCAGCCAGCGTCTTCTCCATCACCGTCTTGACGACATTCTTCTGCGTCCGGTGATTCGGCATAGTACCTGCCGAAGAAACAAAATGATGAATAATACATAAATTCTCCACTAAATACAAGGGTTTATCGTTCTGTAAATGCTTGCCGAGAACCATTAGAAATCACAGATACAGTCGCCAAATGGAAACATATCACGAAACCAGATAATTACTTGTAAACACAATTTATTCATGCATTTACACTCTGTCTACGGTCTGTGAATACATGAGATTTTTGAGGGGGATTCCATTTCATTGTTGATGTTCAATAGAAATGGTCGTAAAATACACAGAAGTAGTTTTACAAATAGGAAACTTAATATGTTTACGCATAAAGCCAGCCCAAACTGATTTAAAATGACAAAATCTAGTCAATCGGCCGCTAAATAACTCATTCAGTGTCATTTTTAAATATGTGACAAATGATAAATTAAAATATCAGGTAGTATTTTATCAACACATTACGATTATTATTTTTATCATAATAAATATTGATATCAAAGCACACCGACAGAGAATGTCAAATTGAAACGCGCTTGAGGAACAAGGTTTCCACATTAGTTAAGCCTATATTTTCCTGTGATGACACCCTGGCCCACCACTTGCTGGAAGATGTTCACATTGGCCCGCCACTCAAAAAGGTTTGACACCCTTGGTGTAGATGGACAAGAACCGTGGTGAGCAGGGGGTACGCGCTTTCGATTGCGTATTATAGACCAACCTTCGATTATGCCTACTATTAGTGTTTCCTACTATTAACGCTATGATACAAATGCTTGAATAACTTGCCTTAAGCTTCAACCCCGATCTAAGTATCGCAAACTTGAAAAGATTTTAAAATATAAACAAAATAATAGTCTATCTCTTCCCTTTCGCCACGCTTAACACAGTCGATAGTGTATTCGTTCTTCTTAGGCGCAGATCTACGAAACCTAGCCCAATACTAGCCCAGTTGAAGAAACACACTCCAAAATCAGGCAAAAGTACATACGTGTGTGAATCTGGTGGAAACGTGTTTCTTAGCTCTCGGATTGCGAAAAGTTAAGCTCCGCCCACGACAAACCGAGAGCTTGACAAAATCGCGATTTTAAAATACTTCACCGATTCGAATTTCAAAAATATTAATAAATATAGAAGATATTATTGTTAGCTATCTTTCAGTATGTTTGTTTTGTTAAAATTGTATGTTATAATTTTGCAAATAATTCATAATGGGCTCGCAATCCGAGAGCGTCCTCATACGCCTTCACTTTGCGGCTAGTGCCTCGGACCGTTGCTGTGGGTACATAGACGCGCCTTCGGAAGGTATGTAATGCGTACTCACACACACACACACACACACACACACACACACCATAAATAATTATATATATATATATTGTACATGTATAGTTATATATATATATAATTATATATAATT
>OX243824.1:27535639-27764139 GCA_945859605.1 Lumbricus rubellus | reverse complement strand
AAATCATCCCGCTTCTTGTTTTGGTCTGAAGATTTTCATCCGTCATCCCACTTCGTGGTTTGTTATCAATATTTTAATCGAAAAAAAGAATAGCCTCGAAGCCATTTCTCCATGTAACTTCAGCGGCGATTTAGTATTTTAGTTACAGATGAAAATATTGAAAACAATGCGATGATTGATGCAAATTACAATGCGATGATTGATGCAAATTACAGTTTTCAGGGGGGGGGTAATGTTTAGGAGGGGGTAATTTGAAACCTTTACACCGGCAATAATTTTGGCGATGCTCGCGGTCCTCGCGGATCGCTAACTTAGGCCTAAATGGCGATGGCAAACAAAAGCGACCTCAATTATAAAAAGACCAATATGAGGCTATTTTCAATTAGCCTACATTTAAGCTTACATGTCCTTGAAGCCTTATTTCTTTAAAAGATTTATTGTGAGTATTTGTGCTTGAACTGTCGGCTATTTTTCACCTTGGACGTGTTTATCGAAAAAGAAGCCACTTCTGAATCATTATCATCTTCGCTCGGAGTTTCTGAGCAATCACGCTCGTTCGCTGTTTCACTTTTCATTATTAAAAAACCTGTTCAGATTTGTTTGCATACCTTTGCCCATTCTGTTATTGAAAGAATTTGCTTATAATTATTTAAACTAAAGGTTTTATACTAGGCCTATGTTAATTTTTTTAATTCTGCATCCGGCATTTACTAGTTATCGCTCACCATACTATAGACAGGGATGCCACTCTGAATTTCGAAAAAAGGTCAGATCGGGCCGAAAAAAGGCTAGAAAATGCTAGATCGAGAATTTTGGAGAAAATACATCGATTTTTAGATTTTTAGCGCTTGAAATTCCAATTTCTGATGACATTTTTTAGCCATCCAATCAAAATTTGCTTCCTTTTCCGAGAAAAATTTGTTTAGTCTTTCGCTCCAAAATAAATTTATAACTTTTGGGATCCGTATTCACAACATTTTAGACTGTTTTCAAGTTTTTTGTGCATTTTCACTTAGCAAAGTCAATTTTGTGCGTAAAAAGTGGAAAAAACTGCCGTGTGAAAAAAGGCTAGATCCTGACCAAAAAACCCTAGAAACCTAGATAAGGCGGAAAAAACCTAGATCTAGGTGGAAAAAGCTTTGAGTGGCAACCCTGACTATAGATCAACATAAATAAGCTCAAAACTGAATGCAGTCATCGATGTAGTAAATTTAGAATAAACTTAAATTGTTTGAATTCACCATCTGGCAAGTTAAAATAAGGCACGTTGATTTATTTCAAATTTTTCACTCGAAACTGAAAACATTGCCTTTTCACAGATCCTATCCTAATTCTTCCATTTCTCCCAACCTCCTCGCCGATCCAACTCAAAACATTATCCACATGAACCTGACTCCTGCCTATCATATTTTTTGATCAAGCGCCTGTGAATAGGCCTAAGCAGGTACCCGCAGCTTGACTTTTGTGGGTGCTGCGGAAGTTCCGAGTTTACGATTGCGATTACGCTTCGCACACAAGTAGTTGTCGCCTATTTTGAAAGCGTCTTATCTAGATTTAGGGACTAGGCCTACTGCTTGCTCAGTCAATGACCGCCACGTGCTAGTGTAGGCCTATAACACGAGGGGTTTAAGAGATAAATGGGGTAGCCTAGTAGAAAAACCTCTTGACTCAGTGAACAAGTCATGAAGAAACAACACCATAGCTTGGCTATCGACTGGTGCTCAAGAAGTCTGAAGGTTAATATAAATTTCTTAGCAATGAATGCACGCCGCACATGATATTAGCAAACAGACGGACGCTCGACCGCATGGGCCCCTGTGGTCACGTTGTGCACCGATGTTAGCAGACCATTAAAATGCCACTAGGCCTATATATTATAATATGTAGTGTAGATAGGCTAAGCTTATATAAAAGTAGCCTATAGGCTATATTGCACTTTCAGTTTTGCCAGCAGCTCCCAACGGAACTCCTTTTAACGGGGCGCTTGGTGAAAGTATTTAGCCGAGTATCCTTGGAAGTGTTCAATCCAAAATGCATGTGTTCGCGTAGACCATAGACGACAAAACGATACAATCCGGGGGAAGAATGAATGAAACTTCGTTTCCCAAAAATAACAAAATAAAAAACGGAAAAGAAATGCAATTGCACCTTGTTGCATCTTACCTACTAGGCCTACTGTAAAAGTTCAAAATTTACAAATTTTTACGCAATTTTATTTTAAGCAACACGTAGGCCTAAATAAATAACACAACTTTATTCATAAGAGAGAGAGAGAGAGAGAAAGACAGACAGACAGAGACAGAAAGAGAGAGAGAGAGACAGAGACAGAGAGACAGAAAGAGAGACAGACAGACAGAGACAGAGACAGAGAGAGAAAGAGAGACAGACAGAGACAGAAAGAGAAAGAGAGACAGAGAGAGACAGTTCTCTATGTTCATTTCACTTCCCCCTAGGTTGTTTGCCAAGATCTTGGCCAGAATTAGGAATTTAGTAATGAAATTTCACAGTCTTAAAGATAATTCATATTTACACATGATGGCCAGATTTCATCAGACTAGTTCAAATAGAACAAAAGTTACACCACTTTTAATGAGGCTACCCACCGTTTTTTGATGATTCAAAAACGCGACGCAACAAAAAGTAACAAAAACACGATTTTATTAAGTCTCATCTCAATCAACTGTTGTCAAATGAACTTGGTAGTGCTTCACAACTTGTGTTCAATATGCTCACCACCAGTACCAAAACTTCTTTTGAGTCTCTTTGCAAAGTTCCTGATGGCCCTGTTGATGCGTTCCAAAGGAAAATCTTCCCATATGGGCCCATCAATTTTCTCAACGCTCTTAGTTTTGGTTGCAGATTGCAATATTTCTCCAGTATCTCTCTGCAATTGATTATCGGGTTCAAATCCGGAGATTTTTGGGGCCATTGCCTTTCTCAATGAAACCAGAACAATCGACATTGAACCGATATCCTTTCACTCAAGGCAACTCTCTTAAATCCCATCTTAACTCGTAATTTTTGCGCTCTCACTGTGTATCAGAGTAAACGTTGCTCATAGCCTTATATCTCCAGGATCTTGCTTAAAAGATGTCTGAATGCACATTAGGGTGGTCGTTAAAAATGAAAGCCTGAGGATACTGTTCCACAAGGTGCCTTTTGGTTCAATTTCACCCAGAAATATCACACAAAAAGTTTCATTGGAAAATATTATTATTTAGGACTAGCACAACGCCATCAAAGTTGTACCCATTAACAAATCTAAGAGCGTTCGAACAGTAAGCATAATAGTTATAATCAACCATGAATCTTCGAACCAGGAATCAATTCAACAACTTCTAGTAGGTCTAAGTTACACCACAATGATGTTATTGTAGTCATGGTCATGACTTTACATAGCGCCGCTTCAGAAAAACTCAGAGTGCTCAAACCTGTATGAACACTGCATCACGGATAACATCTAGCATATCTTTATTATTTTTTTTTTTACAAAACTGCATGTTTTGCCTTGTTGTCTTGATTCGTAAATCATAGTCTAATAATTCTTGGACTGTAGTAGTTAGGGAACAGCAAATAAAATAGAGATAAATATAAGATTTTCGTGTTTTCATCTGTGTCCTGCGTGTAATTAATTTATTCTGCAAAGTCACCATTCACCAATATTCCTAATGAGGTCTGTATTTCTCATAAATATTTCTTTTTGTAGACTTATTGTTCCTGGGGCAGGTCTAATTGGGTACAAGAAAATGATGTAATATTAAAAACTGGTGACCCATTTTAGATAAAAATGTATATCTCACAGGTAATAATATCATGTTTAAAACTGAAGAATTACTACTTCTACTCACTAGGCAAATTGCATTTGGTCTTTGAGCTTTCATCTGCACAGTAGCCTACTAAAAAAGTGCAATTGCAGTGCTCGCGATATGTTTCATCGGAGTGACATATCTTGCATGTTGTCCATAGAAGGTCATTATGACAAACTTTCGAATCTTGATCTTTTCAAAATCATGGAATCAACAAAGATCACTCTGTTTGTTTATTTATTTCAGAAATTTATATAGAGCCTCTTCAAGATAGAAGCTACTTAGAAGCGCTCCCGGCCCAACCACGGCTAAATAAAAGTTTTTAGGTTCTTAAGGAACAGGGCGGAGTGACCTCTGGGAATTAAGCGCAATGTAACAGGAAGACCATTGCAGGTGGTAGGACCAGCAACAGAGAATGAACGACGCTGTCGCATAGCAGTCCGCGAGCGGGGAACCAGAAGCTCAATTTGGTTCGCCGATCGAAGGGTGGATCGACCCTGAACTCCTAAGGTGGAACAACAGAGTTCTCGAAGATACGGTGGAGCTAGTCCTTCAATGCATCGCCTAACCAAGGTACAGACTCTGTATGCAATCCGCTGTTTAGAAGGGAGCCAGCGCAAGATATGCCGGATATAAGATTAGATATGGTCATATTTTGGGATATGACCAACAAGTCGCGCCGCAGAGCGGAGGACCCGTTCCAGGCAGCCAATCCGGTCAGCCGGTAGTCCATGATAGAGGGTGCTACAGTAGTCAAGGCGGGAAACTATGAAAGAGTGAACAAGAGTAGAGGCAGCACTAACAGACAGAGCGTGAGACCACCTTAACACGTTGACCGCCACGGCTTTCTTACCTGCTACGCCACGCCAAAGACGCTAAATTTTCAACAAACGAAATTCATGGAAAAAATAATGTTTCACTTTGTTTTCACCTCCCTTCGACCTCACCACGGTCCCACCCCATACCCAACCCCACCAAATCTTACCCCATCCCGACCACGCTCCATCACGCCCCATTTTACCCCACCGGCCCAGTACTGCCCCACCCCACCCAACCCCACCATCTGGAACAAATTTAAGTTTTTCGTCCCACCTACCGTCCAGCGTCTCCCCATATTTTTCCTACCCCATTCCCGCCCCATACCCACCAAACCCATCCATTCCCACCACCCCCATTTCAACCCACCCACGCCACCCAAATTCACCATCTTGAGCAAATTTTGGTTTTTCGTCCCACCTACCGTCCAACGTCTCCCCATATTTTCCCTACCCCATTCCCGCCCCATACCCACTAAACCCATCCATTCCCACCACCCCCATTTCAACCCACCCACGCCACCCAAATTCACCATCTTAAGCAAATTTTGGTTTTTCGTCCCACCTACCGTCCAGCGTCTCCCCATATTTTCCCTACCCCATTCCCGCCCCATACCCCACCAAACCCACCCATTCCAAATGCCTCCATTCCACCCACCCCACCCGCCCCACCCACCCAACCCCACCGTCTGGAGCAAATTTATGATTTTCTCCGAGCCGCCCCAGCCGAACCCTCCCCCAACCCCAACCCCCACATCATCTCCCCACCCCACCACGCCCCTACCACTCCCCACTTTGGTCAACTGAACCCCACACTATCCCCAATCCGTCCCTGCCAACTTCCGCTCTTTGTGGTAAATGTTGGTTTTCGTTCAACTTTATCGTCCAACCATAACTCCACCCCGCACCCCACTCCACCAAGCCCCACTTGCCATACCTCATCCCCTGCCAGACCCCATCCTCCTTCACCCATCTTAGATATACCCAGACCCCATTATCTGGGGTAGATTTCGGTTTTCGCCCTCTCATCTCAGCCCAATCCCATGCTTTGTTCGCCGTAATCTAGGTACGAGTTAACTCGTACCTGGCGCCACAGGATGCAAAAATTGATACGAGTTAACTCGTACTGGGCGGTGAACGTGTTAAGTTGACGCAACTGGTAGTAACAGCTTCGGTATAGAAGATTTATATGCCGAGTGAAAGTTAGCTCTTGATTTAAAATAATACCAAGGTCTCGCACAAAAGGTGAGAATGTACTCAGAGGAAACTCTAATGCTAAGACGTCCATGTCAATTTTTGCCAGCTGTTGAGGCGTCACAAACCAGATAGTCTATATTGCGTCTTGGTAGGGTTCAGTCGCAAAATGTTGACTGTATTACACCTTGAAGACCATCACCATTTATATCACCATAATATCATATATTAATTAGTGTTTCGAATATAATACAAAACCGGAAAAATCAGGCACCCTACCATAAAGATAATCAATTTAGGAGTTCTATGTAGCAATGGGTGTTGAGTGTTGACTGAAGGCTACTTTAGGTCTACTTATTCCTTTGGATTTCTTGATCGCCTGAGATGCTCTGGTGACCACAGCAGTTTCGGCTGGATCCATTGCTAAGTATGATGCATTGATGCACATAGCATACGTGTTTGATACCCTCACATTTCATGTTGATTTACAGTAGTTAGTTAATTTACAATAACTATTTAAGGCAGTGCAATTTCTGTCCACTCTTGGCAGCACTTTTGTGCCAATATTGCTTGTCTATGTGTTCATTCGTTCTACTCTAAAAGTATACTTTACAATATAAATGGGATTATTTCTTCTTCTTTTTGTTCTCTGCCCTTAGGCAGGTTCGAATGTCTGACGTCTCCATTCTTCCCTGTTATCTGCGTTCCTTTTCAGCTTCTGATAACCGTCTTTCATCATCCAGTCCAACAGTCTTTGTCTTGGTCTGCCTCTCGTTCTTTCCCCTCCAATTTCCCTCTATGATTGTTCTTAGCATCGAGTCTCCTCTGAGTGTGTGTCCTATCCATCTTCTTTGTCTTTCTCTAATTGACTGTATCATCGCTCTCTTTTCTCCAACTCTTCTCAATACCTACTCATTCTTTACATGATCCATCCAGCTGATTCTTTCTATCCGTCTCCATAACCACATTTCAATTGCTTCTATTCTCTTGATGTCTTCCATCCTCATAGTCCATGTCTCCGATCCATATAGCATCACACTCCACACTAAGGTTTTTACCATTCTCTTTTTCAGTTCTTTACTGATTCCACCTCTCAGTAGCTCATTTCTCTTTTAAAATGCATCTTTTCCTAGTACAATCCTCCGTTGTATTTCTCTGTGACATCTCGCATCCTCCGTAATAGTACTGCCGAGATAAGCGAATTCCTTGACTTGTTCCAGTTCTTCTCCATCAATGTATATTTTAACTACCTTCTGCTCTCCTTTGCTTATTCTCATAACCTTTGTTTTCTTTTTGTTGATTTTCATTCCATACTCTTTTGATGTTGTGTTCAGTCTGTCCATCATTGTTTGTAACCCTTCCTGACTTCCTGCCATCATTGCTTGATCGTCTGCGAATCTTAATGCCCTGATCCACATTCCTCCCACTTTTATCCCTTCCTCCAGTTCCTCCAATGCCTCTTTGATTATCTCCTCTATATAAATGTTAAACAGCAATGGTGACAGTGGGCATCCCTGTCTCACCCCTCTTCCTACCTTCCCCTGTTCTGAGTATTCTCCATCTATTCTTATCTGTACTTTTTGCCCCATATACAGATTGCCTATCAATCTTCTATCCCTCCAGTCCACTCCCACTCTTCTCAATGCCTTCATCAGTTTCTTCCAGTCCACTCTGTCGAACGCCTTTTCGTAGTCTACGAAACATATGTATACATCCTTTCCTATTTCGGAGCTTCGTTCAGTTATTACTCTCAGCGACCCAATTGCATCTCTAGTTCTAGATTATTTATATCTTGTGAAATAGACAACTAATGAGTATAGGTTACACCATACACTCATTTATGATGCTATCTTTAGTAGTTGGACAAAGAACTACTGTTTGACTGTTATGCGGTAATGGGTAATTCTCTAGATATATCATGGTCGCAATAATTTCAACATTTACTATAATTCATTTCTTTACAGCAGCTCTTGATGGATGTTATCTGTGATGTGGTGCGTCATCCTGCTCTGATTTACATAATAAACGAAAATATCATCAATATCGACCACCCTAATACACATCTTGTATGTCATTGATACCTTAACCATTTTTGCTATAATTATTTGAATTTCATTGCTTTTTAATATTTTTTAAAATTAATCTGACAGGTTCCTCATTTGCCAACTTGATTGTTATCTTGCTAAGTGACTTCACAGTGACGTGCAGTTACGCTGGTAGGCCTACCCCGTTTCTTTTTTAAAACATCTGCCAATACCAAGGCTATTTGATAACAATTATTTGAGATGGGACTTAATAAAATCTTTTGTTGCTACTTTTTCTTCGTTACGTTTTTGAATCGTCAGGTAATGGTGGGTGACCTCATTAAAAGTGGTGTAACTAATTTGTTCTGCTTGAAATATTATTTTGATGAAATCTGGCCATCATGTGTAAATATGAATTGTCTTTAAGATTGCAAAATTTCATTTCGAAATTCTTACTTCTGGCAACGATATTGGCAAAACACCTTAGAGAGTATTTTTGGCCCACCCTGTAGATGAGTTATCCATGCCTTTTTGTCCTTTCTGCAGCGTCTCTTTACCGCCTTATCTTTCTTTCGATATTCCTCGCATATACCGTACTTTCTATGTCATCACCTCTGTTATATGCCTGTTCTCTTCTGCCTCTCAACGCCCTTCGCTCGTCAATTGTTCTCCATGTAAGCTTACCCAAAGTTATTAGTAGACACTAAATAACATTCATCCACCACAATTATTTTATTTAGTGAGAAATTGATAGCTTCAAATATTAACATCTTTCGAAATTTGTAAACATAGAAGCCTTAGTCCATTCTAGCATCTTTTAAAAACAAATTTAAAAACTTTATTCATTCATTCAATCATTTCGTGAATTTATATAGCGCTTCTTCAAGAAACATACTCAGATCGAGGCGCTCCCAGTCCAGCCACAGCTAAAATAATAGGTATTGAGCGACTTATAAAAAGCAGGTGAATTTAGTCTAGGCATAAGTTTATGAGTATAGGCCTAGCCTATAGAGTGTACTTAATAAAAAATTGAAATTTAAACCTTATAGTTTAAAAAAGAGTTTGATATCAAATAATTGTTTATAATTTTCAAGTTTCGTAGGGTCAGGTTACCATGCTATTAGTTTCTCAAGTGATGCCGTCAAACGGTCAAATAGCGAAGTAATTTAGCTGAATCCTTGAAAGTACGACACGCCGTAAGGAATTAATAATTACAGACAATAAATAAATGTGACACAGGGAATCAAAACCCGTCACATTACGATTTTTTGACCTTTTGATTTAGTCATATGCTACAATGAACAAGCTCTAAAATGCTTTTAGCAGAATGAAAATATATTTTTTCTAACTGAAGTTATGCTCGTTTGATTCTTTCATTAGTTTATAGTGAGAAAACCAAACAAAAAGATACTGAATATTCGTGTAATTCAAGTCTACTGAACCTACTAAGTAATTAATGCTACAATAATGTTCTGGGCATTAGAGGCATATATTCTAAATAGGATAACGCAAACGGCTTCAAAATCGGTTCACTACTTCGCAAATTAGGGCGAATTCACACTCATATGCTGAACTGAAGAATAAACTGCATTCTTCACCACTCTCGCCCATTTCGGCATCTAGCGCAATATCTAGGAATCTATAAACGACGGGTTTTGACCCATTCGTCACAAATGGATATGGTCACATACAAGAAAATTATAAAACAAGACGAAAAACAGGATTTTCTGTGAAGAACAAAAACGGAAAAGCTGTTTACAACTATGGTAGGCTATGGACTATGTACAAACTGTACATTGAGGCACAATCTGTCCACTGCTTATAATCAAAGCAAAGCAACCGCAATTTTCGCAACTCCCCATTTCTTAAGCGCCATTTAGATTTAAGCGTTGTGCATCAGCTCAATCATGTAGCGAGTGACATCTAGGCTTACAGATAACATTTAGACATAAAATAGTCGGATCATATCCAAGTCGCGATTATTTTCAAATATAATTCAGGAATATTTATGCCTAATACAGGCCTTATGAATGCTGTCATTTGAAAAAATGGCATATTTTTGGCCTAACTGTGACATTGTGGCCGCATAGGCTATACCAGTGATTCCCAACCTTTTTTGGCTTGCGGCACGCCAAGAAAGAAAGAAAATTTTCGCGGCACACCTTACAATGATTACAAGTTTTTAATATAAAATATTATTTTTCACATATTATTTGTCACAATTATAACTGATATAACTGACTATCACTATAGGTTCTAAGTAGGCCTAGACTAAATTTATTTAATATTCTAATTGTCTAACATACTCTAGTGAGTCTGGTCAATCTACTCTAGTCACTCTAGTGACCAGTCTAGAGGGAGTAGAAGTCATCAGTGACCTGGTCTATTCTAATAATTATTATTATCTAATAGCCTATATATTTGCACTAGATGTATTATTAACAGTATTAACTTGTACAGCATGATCATTAATGATCATCAATGTGACGGCTTTTGAGAGCCAATCAAATTGAAACGAGGTTCCAGTGATGAGTATACTCGCATTGCAACTGGTACGATAACATATTCGGCTTCTGTGTTCCTTCTTACGTTTTTGCCAACAATTAAGCAACTTTACCAATCCCTTTTCTGGGAAGATCATGCAGGCCTAGTTCGTAAGTTTTCGATTGCTTATTTTGCTGTGCCGCAGGATTCTCAAAATACTTTTGTTAATCTTTTGGTTCGTCCTTAAGTTTGCAGCTGGATGTTTAGCTTAATTTCGACATAATTATATCGATTGCAATCATATTAATCAATTAATAATTAATTAATAGCAATTGTTAGAATTTTCCCGCGGCACACTTACAAAGTTCTCGCGGCACACTAGTGTGCCGCGGCACACAGGTTGGGAATCACTGCTGTTACAGTATACAGATATAGGCTACATAGGCCTAATGCCATTTCAAGAGAAGACACAGGTTGCGAGAAAAGCAATGGACCTCACCAGATGAATATTAATTTCGGAGTATAATTGAACATTATTATGGTCAATTATACTCCGAAATTAATATTCATCTGGTGAGGTCCATTGTATTGTAATATTATTATGAAATCATGCAATCGCTGAAAAATAAAATCTACTAGCAGAGTACCGGTAAAATGTCAGTCACTTCGTTGTTACGAACTATTTTTGAGTGAACAAAAGTTGACTCACAAGTCGTCGACCGATAGGCCTATCTCTCATTTACACAACGACAGCGGTAGCCTATGCCAAGTGCAGACACTGTATGATAGTGTCTGAAGAGTTTGCGCAAGATCTAGGATGTCCGACGCGCTACCATAGATAAACTGTGGACCTGTGTGCATTTAGAGGTAATCATATTATATAGGCTAGTTAGGTTACGACCACTTCACTCCGTCTACTGCATGCAATATTAAAGAGACGATAAAATCAGCACGCTCGAGCAGGTGTAGGAGTGACTCAAGCAAGGAACATTAATTTGTGATGCACACCGAACAACAATTAGGCCTAGTAGCTGAGATAAGATTGGAAGGCGAACCACTGGAGCAGGTGACGGAATTTGTGTAGGCCTACTTGGGTGGCCTGGTAACTGAAGATGCCCAATGCACAAAAGACATAAAACGCAGAATTAGCCTGGCTTCAGAAATGTTTGGCAGACTCAGAAGGCTTCGACAAGAACCAAAGTAAAGCTGTATGAATTTATGGTCACACCAGTGCTGCTATATAGGATGTTGGTGCTTGAGAAAAGAAGATGAAAGAAAACTGCTGGCAGCATAGATGAGCTGGCTGAGAGGAATACTGTGCAGATGGAGGATAGAAAGGATAAGCTTACGCAACGAAATAACTCGTGAAGAAACCGGACAAAAAGAAACAGTAATCGACAGAATCAGGAAGAAAAGGCTGACTTGGTTCGAACATGTGACACGGATGGAGGAGAAACGAATGCCAGCGACAGTGCTATATGGACAAACAGAGGGAGAAAGAAGCAGAGGAAGACCGAAAAAGACATGGATGAAGAACCTGATAGAGGACCTAGAAATGAAGGGCTAGGACAATGGACATACGAAGAGCAGTGGATAAGACCAGAGACAGAGCAATTTCAGACGTCTTGTAAAGGCCTCATCGTCAGCATGCGCTTGACGGAAGAGAAATTGAATATTGTTCCATAAAAGAGAACCCTGATACCCAGATAACCCCCTAGTCCTACATGTAGGACAGTTAGTTTTTTGTTTATGCAATAATACATAATAACATCTCTATGTTATATACTCTTTTTTACAAGGAAGATATCATGTTTGTTGTTGACTTGGCTTGCGTTGTCATATCAGAGAAATAAAATTTCATTTCAGAGAAAAGCGGAATCTGAGAAATCGTCGATATGTCTAGAAAGAGGTGGGTGTACACTATTACATGCGAAAATGATAAATATTATAACTATTTCTAAATTAGGCCTACCTACAGCTATGAAGGTATGCATGAAAATTATTAGTCCTTTGTTAGTCAATATTACCAGGCTTTGTCAGGGATCGTTAGTACACCGTCCTACATGTAGGACAGTGGTTCCCAACCTTTTTGGACCTTAGGGCCACTTTTTCTAAGTTGGAGGACAAGCGGGCCACTTTTTCTTGTTAAAGGATATTAGGGGGCCACAATGCTAAAATTTACTTAACCAAAGGCATATAAAATTTTTATTAATTGATTCAAAATAGAATGTTTGATGTTATTTATAGACGTCAAAATAAAATAATTTGGAATAGAAAATAATTATATGTTCTATCTGGTCAAAATTGTCAATTTTTCATAAATTTTTCTTTATTTTTCAAGAGGTCAGGGCCATTTCTGAGGCCTGGCGGGCCACTTTTTTTAGGCTTGGCGGGCCACTTTTGGCCCGCGGGCCACGGGTTGGGAACCGCTGATATTGTAGGACACTGGCACTAGGAAACGATGAGTTACATCCTAAGTTCTTACATGAAGTGAGGGAAGAAATCGGGGAGACATTGGCACAGATCTTCAATAAATCGATACAGAGCGGAGATGTTCCACAAGAATGGAGGGATGCCCTTATAGTGCCATTGTTTAAAAAGGGAAACCGAAGTGAGCCAAGTAACTACAGACCAGTTAGTCTAACCAGCGTGGTGTGTAAGATCATGGAGAGAATTGTTAAGGACAACATAGTTGAGCATTTGAAGGAACAGGATATTATAAAAGGTAGTCAACATGGATTTACTAAAGGACGTTCGTGTTTGACAAATCTGTTAGAATTCTTTGAAGAGGTCTTTGAGAAGATAGATGAGGGAAAGCCAGTGGATGTGATTTACCTAGACTTTGCAAAGGCATTTGATAAAGTACCCCATAAAAGACTAGTTAAAAAGTTACAAGCATGCGGGATTAGTGGGCAGGTACTCAAGTGGATTGAAAGCTGGCTTTCAGATAGAAGACAAAAAGTGGGAATAGGAGAGAAACACTCTAGGTAGACAGCAGTGCTAAGCGGAGTGCCACAAGGATCAGTGTTGGGACCACTGTTGTTTGTGCTTTTTATTAATGATATAGATGATGGGATTCTATCAAAAATTTCTAAGTTTGCGGATGACACAAAATTATGTAGAGCAGTGAGTAACGAAGAAGAAGCAGAGATACTACAGGAAGATCTAGGAAAAATGTTTAGATGGTCACAGGACTGGCAAATGCTCTTTAATTTGGAAAAGTGCTCAGTGATGCATATGGGAAGGAGGAACCAGGAGTTTGCATATGAAATGGGGGGGGGGGGGGTAAGGCACTGAGGGTGAGTGATGAAGAAAGGGACTTAGGAGTGATCATGCACAAGAGTGCAAAGCCTTCAAGGCAATGCACTGAAGCAGCAAAAAAGGCAAATTCAACATTAGGCATGATAAAAAGGACAATAGTTACTAGAGATAAGGATACAATACTGAGGCTTTATAAATCAATGGTTAGGCCACAGCTGGAATACTGCATTCAGGCATGGAATCCATACCTGAAGCAGGACATTGAGAAACTGGAGAAAGTACAGAGAAGAGCTACGAAGATGATTTGGGGTTACAAAGATTTGAGCTATGAGGAGAGATTGGAAAGGTGTGGGCTAACAACACTGGAGAGACGGAGGAGCAGAGGAGACCTAATTGAAGCATACAAGATCATTACTGGAAAGGAAGCACTATGCTGGGAGAAGTTATTTGAATTAGCACCAAACAAAGCAACTCGGGGTCATAGGTACAAATTGTTTAAGAAGCCGACGGGAACATTGGGGCAGAAATTCTTCAGTGCAAGAGTTATTGACATTTGGAACGGCTTGGACGACAGCACTGTGTCGGTGGACACAGTTGCAGCGTTTAAAAGGAAACTTGGAAACTTGGGATACTAGATGTTCCTGGTCGACAAAGGAAGTGGTTCTAACACAGGCCCTGGTCTTCTGAACCACTCAAAACTTATGTTATGTTATGTTATGTTATGTTATGTACAACAAAATTGTTAGGAAATTGTTAACTAATTATTTTAGATGGGACGATTCTTATCTCCCCCATGATCCTATGGTAACTCGACCCGGACCACCACGGACTATACTCTTACGGGCAACCCTATTGACTCAATGCAGCGCTGGTGAATAAGCTGGTGCCTCGCGTTTGGCTTTCGAGTAGCGCTTTATAAATTTGGAGATTACGACTACGAAGATGGGACACATGCACCTATAGGCTATTGCTACCGCTATACGCAGAGTGGCTTCCACTGTCAAGAGTTGCGAATAACATAGGCTATCACGTACACTCTACCTACAGCAACTCTTAATGTGCTTACTTACGGTGCTGCTGTCTTGATTTGGTTGATAATTGAAATTTTTCATGTTCAGTGATACTACTTCAAATTATTAAATTTTCCCAATCGGACATTATGGAAATTATTATCCTATCTTATGGAATGGTTGCTTAAGATGGGACATTTTAGTAATTATTTTTAATGAAAATAATATCGCTTTTTTTAAATTGCTATTCTTTCACATGCATCATTTGACAGTCAGATACGTATAGTGTGGCTTATTATAAAATAATGCTATTAGACCAAAAGAAATTTGGAAAACAACGATAAGTGTCCCATCTTAGGGGACTCTCCCCACCAGTATAGTCCGTGGTGGTCCGGGTCGAGTTACCATAGGATCATGGGGGAGATAAGAATCGTCCCACCTAAAATAATTAGTTAGCTTTCCCTACTACCTTATGTAGTCCTAGCCTCCTAGGCCTGTCTAAGTAATGCAAAATCATCAGCGCCCGCACTTAGGGGGCAAGAGAGGCCCCGCCCCAAAATTGAGAAATTTTTTAACAACTGTGGCCTACGTTTTGTTTTTTGACAAATTTCTTTGTTCCAGGGCACTAATTATGCTAATTATTCACGAAGTAAATTTACTTTATTTTAGACACCTCTATGAAATATCCATGTTCTAAATTTCTTGCTTTGCGTTTCCTAAGCTCTCGATAAAAATGTCACCCCATCATTGTGGTTTGCCCTCTCCTGGAAAATGTATGCGGACGTCCATTTGCACATTTGAAGCGAAATGAGTTAACTAGTGTTTTCTGGGAGAATTCTACATGCAGACCTAGGCTAAAGAAGTAGAAACAATAATGTAAACATATTGTTTCTAGCTGTGAGGAGTTTCGTTCTTTCTAAATCAAATCACCATATAACATTCACGTGGCAAATTGACTGCAAGTGCTTAGTTGTTACGCGACGAAAGTCACGAAACTATTGTCAATCTCGACAAAGAAAAATTATAGCCAGCAGCGCGGGCCCCTGGAAGCGCGGGGCCCAAGGCGGCTGCCTCGCTCGCCTTGCCCTAAGGCCGGGCCTGTCAGTAATCTCCTACTTACAATGATGTGATCAATGAGGTTGTGTACTCCTCCACCAAAAATTAGAGCGGTGTACGAGGGTGTAAGAAGAATCGCACAGACGCATGCCCCGAGGGTGGGGGCAATTAAAGACAAACACGGGAAGATACTTACTGAGCCGGAGGAGGTTAAGGAAAGGTGGAGGAAATACTTTGATGGATTGTATAATGACCCAAACGAAACAGATGACAGTTATACGGAGAATATCGAGGAGACGAGGAACATGGAAGAACTACCGGCATTGGGAGAGGACGAGGTAGAAGCCGCTATCCACAGAATGAATCATAGGAAGGCTCCGGGATTGGACAACATTACAACAGAGGAAATACAGGCAGGAACGACAGGATTGGGAATTAAGACCATGCACAGGTTGTGTCAAGCGGTGTGGGAAAGAGAAGAGGTGCCATCGGAATGGAAACGATCAATTGTCATACCTATTCACAAGAAAAAGACAAGCTGGAGTGTGCAAACTATAGAGGGATAAGTCTACTCTGTCATAGCAGCAAGGTGTTTTCAACGATCATACTGCAGAGGATCAGGAAGAGGACTGATGAGATCCTGTCGGAGGCTCAAGCCGGATTCAGGGTAAATAGAAGTACAATAGACCAAATATTCACTCTGAGGCAACAGTTACTGGCAGAAAAGTACGAAATATTTGGGAAGGACCTTTACGTATGCTATATAGATTTTCGGAAAGCATTCGACAGTGTATGGAGGAAGGGATTGTGGAAGGTCATGAGACATTATGGATACCCTGAGAAGATTATGAGGATACTGGAGAATGCATATAAGGATACCTTCAGCGCTGTAAGGGTGAACGGTGAACTCTCGGACTGGTTTGAGACCATAGTGGGAGTACTGCAGGGGTGCGTTCTGTCACCCTTGCTCTTCAACATATTTCTGGAGTTGATAATGGCTGCGGCTCTGGACGGAATGGAGAAGGGGGCGGTGATTGGAGGAGAGGTTATAGGAGATCTGAGGTTCACGAATGACATAGCACTGTTGGCAGAGCAAGCAAAGGGTTTACAGGAAACACTGACAAGCGTAGTGGAAGTGAGTCGCTAGATGGGAATGGCAATAAAATTTTGTCACGAAAACAGAAAGTCAACTCCTGGGAGGTGGAGATAAGAGGTTTCGACTGGAGGCGGATGGACAGCAACTTGTGCAAGCGGATAGCATCGTTTATTTGGGGGAAACATCAGCACGCAGGGAGGATCAGAGAAAGACGTGAAAAGAAGAATTGGAATAGCGCGAGGAATATGGCAGGCACTGGGAAAAATATGGAACGCAAAGGAAATAAGCAGAGACACAAAAATCAAGTTGTACGAAACGCTGGAGTTAAGTGCATTACTCTACAATTCCAAGATCTGGACACTGAGGGAGACCAAGAAACAGCGATTAAGGGTGTTCGAGATGGCCTGTCTACGAAAGATAGAGGGAGTTACAAGAAGAGATAGAATACGGAACGAGATTATATACGAAAGATTAAACATCCGGAATGAAGTAGTGAACAGAATTCAGAACAGACGACTGCGCTACTTTGGGCACATGGTCAGGATGGAGAACACCAGATACCCAAAGATAGCCTTCAATGGGGAGGTACAGGGAAGGAGAAAAAGAGGAAGACCGATGGGGCTGTCGATGCAGGAGGCTGTGCATCAGGCGGAGAACAGAGGAGATGGAGAGCTTCCATAGATGAGCGGCTTCTGCGTGCTGGGGCATCGGCAAGGCCATAAGTCAAGTCAAGTAAGTCACTCCTCAACCAGGTGCCTCCCATGTCCATTGCCTGTTTAGCTTCGCTTGCTTGAACCTTGTGTTGGTTATCACTAAGTTGGTCACACTACAGAAGTCTATCAGCCTCTCCCTTCGTTCGTTTCTCTCCCCAATGCCATAGCTTCCCATGATCACTTTCGTCTCCTCTCCACCCTTACCCACCTTTGCATTGCAGTCTTCCATGAGGATTATTGCATGTCCTCTCGGAATTCTGTTCATTTCCTGCTGCAAGGACTCGTAGAAACCATCTATACTTGAATCCTCCGCATCCGCCGTCGGTGCATAGACCTGACATATCGACACCGCTCTGAACGCCGTCCTGAATCTAGCCGATAGGATTCTTTCGTTCACCGGCCTGTAACTCAGCATCGCCCTTTGCGCCACCTTTGTCATGATTATCGCCACCCCTGCTCTGTGTCCTTCCTCTCTTCCGGAACTGATGATCTTGTATCCCTGCACTGAACTCTCCTGCACTCCCGTCCAGTGTGTACAGATTGCTGATGACTTCAACGTGCTAGAAAGTGATGTCTTCTAACAACAATGTTAAATAATTTCTTGGTCCAGAGCTCTGCGCTGACCGCGCCGCGCCGCGCCGCCGTCGACATTCAGCGGGCGCCGCCGCCGCCGCCGCCGAATTTTTTGGTTCGGCGCGCCGGCGTGGCTGTCGCAGAAAATTTGTCGGCGCGCCGCCGATGCCACGTTGATTCGTCTATTTCTTTTTGTTAAAATTTTCAACTCTTGCATGATTTCGCTAAAAACATTGCTGCGTCAATGCGAAGTAGATTCTTTTTCTTGAGTACTTCGATTTTTTTCTGGCGATTTTGGGTCAATGCTATGAAACCTATGATGTAACCTACTCGTGTTGACTTTTGGAAAAATGCGCTTAACGTTTAAACTTTTGTTCATCTTGTGATTTGATTCGACTTACGGCAGCAACAATGGTAAAAAGAACTGTGTGTATGTATGTACGAATGTATGTATATATGTATGTATGTATGTAGACTATGTATGTATGCATGTATGTATGTATGTATGTAAATATGTATGTATGTATGTATGTATGTATGTATGTATGTATGTATGTATGTATGTATGTATGTATGTATGTATGTATGTATGTATGTATGTATGTATGTATGTATGTATGTATGTATGTATGTATGTATGTATGTATGTGTGTGTGTATGTATGTATGTATGTATGTATGTATGTATTTATGTATGTATGCATGCATGCATATATGTATGTTTGTATGAAGGTATACGCATGTGTGCCTGTATGTAATTATGTATGTACATGTATGTATGTATGAATGTATATGGGTGTAATGTTTGCATGCATATTTGTATGTATGGATGAATGTATAAATGCATGTAGGCCTATGTATGTATAATATGTATGCATGTATGAGTGTATGTATGTATGTATGTATGTATGTATGTATGTATGTATGTATGTATGTATGTATGTATGTATGTATGTACGTACGTATGTATGTATGTATGTATGTATGTATGTATGTATGTATGTATGCGTACTTGTATACATCAATCAATCTGCATGCGTACAGCTATACAATTTCAGCAGATCGCGTCAAGTAAATTGGCCCCATTCGGCAGATCAAAGAAATTAAGACTTAGTGTAAAGAAGATAATACTATTAAAAATCCCAAATTAGTTTTGGAGGATCATAAGGCGGGCCAAGAGTGGAATAGGCAGGTAGCACTGCCACTGCGCAAACAGTTGTGTTACTTCTATTAGTAGATTATGTAAGCGGGCGGCCTGAATTTGAAAACGCTGTCAAGTTGTTTTTAATCCAGTGTTTGTATAATTTTCTATATAAACATCTCTTCTGAGAATAATTGTTTGTCACTGATATTAAAGACCAGAAACTGCCAAAATAATGGTTGAACACGCAATTTTTGTTATTATGTTTTGCCTGTATAACAACTTTTAAAATAAGTAGGCCCTATTCGACGCTTGAACACTAATCCCACGACATCGCGCCGCCGACGACGACATTTCGAGGGCGCCGCTGATTTTTGTTGGTCGCTGACCAAAAATGACCGGCGCGCCGCCAACACTCTCAAGTCGGCGCATGGCTCTATACCTATCTACCGACTGTGAACTTTGGGGGCAATTGGGGCACATACCCCCATCCCAATGGTGTCCTAAGCAAAATGCAAAACGGAGATTTATATGGGCATAAATGATGTAATAGAAATAAAAGATCTTTGACATCACTTTCTAGCACGTTGAAGTCATCAGCAATCCGACAATACATATAAAACACGCGAAAAATCGTTATATTCTTCCCCATTTTGGGGGGCGACCCCGTGGTCCTATTTTGGCCGATTTTGTATAGCCTATGTTATTCATAAACGATTCTGAGCAGGAAACCGTTTAAAAACCTTCTGAAACAATTTTGCCCAGGTCAAACTGTAAATGGCCTGGACTAATCGTATTAATTAAAAATCATTTTCTGTGTATGACGGTGTACGAACTATGAAAGCAGATTTGTCCAATAATTTTCATCCTAAAAAGGAACAATAACCATCCGTTGGAAATGGCCACATAATAAATTAGGCTATTGGCAGTGAGCATAATTATTATGGCGTCTACAATAGTGCACGTTTGCAATGGTAGATTTTTGTCGAAGATTGCAAAACTGAGATGCTGTAGGAAGATTTTCTTATGAAACCGACAGCGATAAATAGGCCTACTATTAGGTTATTTATTACAAGGCCAAAAATCTTAAATTTATTGAACTAAATTTCCATAATTTTCTCCTTTTAGGTGATTTAAAAAAACTTAATTCCTTGTTTAAACCGTCTGTTAGACGCACTGCATGCTACGTCAGAAATATTGCTTCAAGTAGGCTTCTAGAGGGGATTTGTTGTAGGCCTAGGCCTGTGCTAGTAGGCCAACATTGGTGGTCTTAAATCGCGCTTGCTTCACCTGTTTCGTTTCAAGTGTTCAATTACGTACGATAAGCATTGCTGCTCATTATATTGCTCTCCTCTTAACTCGTGTCGTAAAATATCTTATGGAAATATTTATAGCTTTGCGCAGGTATCGCCTATTTGAACTCTGACTTGCAAATATACTTTAACTACATTGTAAGTCCTTCAAAACTAATGCAGACGACGTACAGTCACCATGTCTCCACCAATTGCCTGTCTCTGAAAGAGCTTCCTGAATCTTGTGAAGCGACTTTCAACACTGACCAGCAAAACAGGTAGCCTTTTTTACTATTATTAGGCCTATACAGAAAATTGAGGTCAAAGTTTTACCAGCAAATTTTTTTTATAAGCTTAAAATATTATTTAACCTGCTGCTGGCCGCTGCACACATACATGTAGGACTAGGCTGCTTAAATATTATTTTCAATTTCAATTTGCAATTCACAGTAGGCCTAAGTTCTATACCAGAAAATCACTAACTTTCCCTGGGTTTGTTACTCGCGGCTAGCCAAGCTAGGCGAGAGGATTTTGACGAAACTACTGGGGAGTGCTCGTTTTAAATGATATTGTCATTGCATTTCGCACACTCAGAAAAAAGCCGACGATGCCTTGCAAAGTCGTACTACAATACCTCAAATTCTGAGAGAAGAAAATTTGAATAGAGGACCAGAGAGCACACGCCATATTAAATTATATTTTTAAAATACTTTCAGCTCCTCAAGTCCGTAGTATTTTGTCTTAGTTGAAAAGAATTAGTGTGAAGACGAGTACTATGTGGTCCCGAATACCTAGGGTCCTAGATACCTTCTTGGTCATTTGGCACAGATATTTGCAACGGTGTCGCGACAACTGGTCCAACGACAACTGGTCCAACGACAACTGGTCCACGGAACTGGTCCACCGATAGCTGGTCCACCGAAATAGAAGCCGGATTAATTAGAAAACGCTTGAGAATGGAAGCTGGATGAAGGTTCTTTATTTATATAATATGAGCTGGATAATGCTGGATCTATGAAAAAACGTCTAACGGTCTCCTAGCTTAAATAGAAGCCGAATTGATGTTTTTCATTCATGCGTTATAACATGCATTCAGCTTCCATTTAAGCTTGAAAACCATTAATTTATCTTCCATTTCTCAAAAGTTCTTTTCATTGCTTTAGCGGTCTAGCCTCTATTTTTGAACTAAAAAACCTTCATCCAGCTTCTATTTCCAAAGCGTTCTGTTCACAAGTTCAGCTTCTATTTCACGGGTAAAAGAACTTTCATTCAGCTCCCATTTTTCAAACTTTTTCACCAATCCAGCTTCAATTTCAGCTTCAAAAAACATGAACCAAAAAATTTCCAGTTAACACATTGTCGTTGACCATTTGTCGATGGACCAATATTTCGTGGATAGGTTGTCTGTGGACCAGTTGTCGTTGGACCAGTTGTCGTTGGACCAGTTGTCGTTGAAACCGGTACATGTTCAACGACACTGTCATTTCAAAGACGATTTGTGTCGCTACGCCATTTAGGCCCCCGTGGATGGACCGAGCTAGCCCGAGATTTTGAATGTCTGAAACAGCCACCTTCCGAAAGCGAACCGCGGCCGGCACGCTCTCTTTCACCAAGTCGCGTACAGACTCGCGGCCAGCGATCTTACCGATGTACCTAAGCGAGCCAGTAGCCTAACTGTTGTATTTTACGATAAATTTAACGCGCGATTATGTTACGTGCAATTATACTACGGCATGGTCATAACTATAGGCCCTACCCTATACTATATACACAATAGACGTAATATCCAAGCTTTCTATCATCATCATCACCACCACTTTGGTCTTCCCTAAGTTTGTCTTTCACCGATTCAGTCGGTTTTCAACTCAGCTGCTAGATTGATTGCCCGCCTTCCCAAGTACTCTCACATCTCTATACCTTTATGTTTCATGAACTTCACTGGCTTCCTCTCCGTGCTCGCACACAATTTAAGATCCTCACTCTGATCATAAAGGCTCAACGGGGTCTTGCCCCAAAATATCTCACTAATGTTTTACTTCGTCCTCACTCAGCTTCTTCCCACCGTCCACTTCGTTCATCCAACAGATTTGACCTCTTGGTTCCTCGGTCTAGAACTGTTATGGCTCAGTCTCGATCATTTGTCTCAATTGGTCCTTCTCTTTGGAATGCCCTTTCTCCTTCTGTTCGCTCTACACTTCTTTCTGGTAGTCTCTCCTCTGCTTTGTCTCTTCTCAAAACCTGTTTCTTCTCGCTGGGCCTTGCGCACTGGGAGCGCCTCCGAACGGTTCACCCTACTAGAGGCGCTTTATAAATGTTTAAATACAATACAATACCACCACCCAGATTGAGGCATAAAACTTCACTCCCAACCCATCCATACAACGCAGGAGGCAGAAGACTTGACACAGCCCATTTTTCATGTATAATGGTCACAGCGTGTTTCACTGCGAGTTGTCCTTCTGCCTGAGTGTACACAGCAACAGGGTATTTCCTACTATCTATCATCCCCACCCATAGTTGTTTAAAACTTTTTTTAGTTTTTTATTCGGTCCCAACAAACGTCGTTTTTTTCGTTTTTTATTTTTTCCATCGTTTTATTCCGTTTTTTTTATTTTTTATGTAGCGCTATTTATTTTTATTCTAAATGTTTATCAAATTAGGCAGGTGCAGTTAGGCGAATTTATGTTTAAATATTTTCATGACCTATTACCTTCCGTGTTTAAGAATTTCTTCCTCCATACTACTAAGGTGCACTCATATCATACTAGACACGCTGACTCTTACCATTTGCCTCACGCCCGCACCAATATCCGACGCTTCTCTGTTAAATACAGTGGGGCTCAAACATGGAATAAGATTCCCCTCTCCATCAGACAGCTACCTAGCCTTCGAATCTTTAAGTCAAAATTGCGTGCCCTGGTTCTTGACAATAAATAATAATTTATTCTGGTGCATTATGACTATTATTGATTCTCATTACAGAGTGAACAAATCGTCAAACTTTTAAATATCTTCTCCTACTCTGAATAAATTATATCTAAATCCTTACTACCCATGCCGCATCCCGACCATCCAGCGACCTCTGTGCCTTAACTTCATCTAGATCTACTAGAGGCCCTATGATCATCGAATTAATGTGTATTTGTGCTATTAGTTAAGTTAGTTAAGGTGTTTGCTGTTTTTTTTCTTAAATTAGTTTTTTTTTCACTTATACTTTATGTTAGGACCACGGTACGGCAACCTATTGGCCATCATCATCTTGGTATAGTCGCCCAGGGGACTCACCTAGCGGGGTTGTAAGACCCCTTCCGAGTCCCCTGTGCAACCAAATAGAAACCTTTGGCATCGTTATTTAAGAAATGTTTTATTATACTTATTAACCTTGTGTTTATGATGCTTTATTTGATTTGTTCCTGTTGTTTTTGGTTGCCAAATAAATGATTTGATTTGATTTTGATTTGATTTATTTTCTGTCTCTTATTATTTTCCTTAATTTTATTTTTTCCTGATATTTCTTACGTTTTCAGCCTAATCTCAAGGTTTCAGATAACTAACTAATGTCATTATTTAATTGTTTAGCGGCATCATTTAAGAGATACATGTAGAAAGTAAACAAGGGTTTCATGTATAAAATGCAGTTTAATATGTAAAAAGTCAAATTATTTTCCGTTTCGGTTTTTTTGTCGTTTTTTCCGTTTTTTATTTTTTTGAATAAAACGACGTTTTTTCCGTTTTTTATTCCGTTTCCATGTTTTTTTTACATCTATGTCCCCACCCCATCACCCATAGGCGTCGAGTTGACCCGAAGAGTGGGGGTGCCGAAAGAATGCGAAAATATGCGCGCGTGAGCGCGCGAAAATTTTTTTGACTTTTTTATAGGAGACTTATTGAAATCACCACTGTTCACATAGGCGAAGACTTGGTCCTGGTTTTAAGGGACGAACTCGCGGCCAAAGTATGATCGCCGAGAAGCACAGCGCCGAGCAGAGTAGGAGTTTGGGAACGGGATGTGCTCCTCCCCATTTTCGATTTTTTTATTGTCACACTGCGATGGTAGAACGGTAGAACCTTAGGCTATCATTTTGACGTCATGACATCCTTGTCAAAATTTCCTGTTATCTCATTGCATTTTTGTGATCATCCTTTGTGTTTGATGTAGCCATATTTCTCTTGGAATCCACACAGAAGAAAAGCACAATCTTCGTTTGCATGGGCGTCTTGGAGCACTCTCCCTCAATTAGGTCAACATAGGCTACTCAAATTTTGCACAAGAAATCAGACAATTGGCCACTGTTTAGTGAGCCAATATTAACACTGTGGAATAGTTTTTCAAATAGTATTTCAAGTAGCCTAGTTTTTAAAGACAAAACAATACCCCGTTTTTATGATGCTGGGAGGTGACTCTCGAGCACTGAATTAAGAACACTATTGAGCAATGAGCATGTATACACTATTATTCCTAAAGAAACAATGTCATTCAAATCGTCGCCTTCGTCCGTAATAAAAAAATGACGGAAGCGGATCGAATAAGCAGGATTTCGGGGTTTCTTCGTATTCGCTGATCGGCTTAGAACCAATGGAGTTCAGAACACCAGATGGGATAAAACTGGAGAAATTGTAAGGTAGGCCTAAACTAACTGAGATTTTAAAAAGTATACTAAAGATGGAATGATTTTTATAGATAAGGAATTCCAACAGAGAAAAAATATATTAAAAGCACATCTTGCCGGCTGATTTCAGGTGGTGCCCATGCATAGGAGGGCCTCGCATGGCCAATTTCTGGTGGTGCTGAGCACTCACGGGCCTCGCAGAGTCGGCGCCCATGCCATCACCCACTTGTAGGCCTACGACATATATCGCCGTTCGTGACCATCTCTGAATTGCAAGGTTGAAGCTCGACATATTTATGACAAGGCCTACGACACTATTCAGCAGGGGCCGTATGCATATAACCAGGCAAAGACTAATTCTGGTGTAGAGCCTACACACCAGACATAGCTTCCCAACATAGTCCTTGGAATTCAGCCGTATGCATGGAGACAGAATAGCGAGAGACATAGTTAATCTGGACATTCCTTGTACCCGACGATGCATGATGCTTGTTCTTCCCCAAATTTAATAGGTTAGGCCTATAACTGAGCGCGCATGAATGAAAGATGCGGTCGTTGCCTGGGTGGCGAAAACAAGACGGGCCAGAGGGCAATAACGACAGACGCCTCTTGTTCACGCTGTCCAATTAAAGACGGTCGCCTACTATTCATTATGGAATAGCGCTATGCCTAGCATAACTCATTGATCTCGACCCATGCACGAAATTAACCAACAACAGTACTCCCGATTGCTTACTTCCAAAATGTACATTGATTGCTTATTTCCAAAATGTACATTCCAGCTGCAACCAGCCAATCACATAGGGGAATACAATGTGGAAGAGGCGAAGACCGTAAGGGGAGGAGGTTTTCGAGTACAATTTGTGACCATCCCTTTTTTAGGCTATCAACAACACGTGTGTGTCGGCTCTGACGATCTTAGACCAATTGCAATGTAAAACGTTTAAAATTTCTTACAAATGACCCTTCGTATGGAGGAACATTTTGCACAGGTAATTATGTCTCACTTTAGCGCTCTTTATCGTTAAATTTAAGCATGGCTATAACATAGAAGACCTAGGTGTCGTTCGCGTATAAGGTAAGGTTTCGCATCGTGAGGGTCGGTTAGGGTTAGTGTTAGGGTTAGTGTCGTCATTAGATTCTTAAGATTTTTGCGTCGTGAGGGTCGGTTAGGATTAGTGTTAGGGTTAGTGTCGTCATTAGATTCTTAAGATTTTTACTTTGGTTGTTTAGCAGTAACTGTTGTTGGTGAAGCTAATAGCCTACAGCTTCACCAATAACGGCTAACATCAACTACCTTCTCACCCCTATGGTCTCCGCCTCTTCCACATTGTATTCCCCTATCATGACACGTAATTGGCTGAAAACCCTGCGGTTGCAGCTGCCATGCACATTTTGGAAATAAGCCTCCCGATCACGTCAAATATAATTCAGGTGTAAGAGTTATAACTTCTATTGCATGTGGCCCCAGGCTCTGAATTGGCAGACGGACGTGCAAACGCAGCAACGGGAGATTTGCTACATTCTCGGGGAAAAACTTTTATTCGGTGGCCGAGCACTCTTTCGTTGGGAGCGCCTGTGAGCAGCAAGGTGAAGGCCGACACGGGCAGGGTGACATATCGCCGAACGAGCTCTATTGGTGCGCACCTCTGAGCGGCAAACGAAAAGTAGGTCTATTCAAATTATGGGGGAAAATAATAGCCTCGAGGCCATTTCTCCATGTAACTTATGCGGCGATTAGTAGCCTATTTAGTTACAGATGAAAATATTGATAACAAACCACGAAGTGGGATGGCGGATGAAAATCTTCAGACCAAAACAAGAAGCGGGATGATTTTTCTGATATTTTTAGTGCATTAAATGCGATGATTGATGCAAATTACAGTTTGCAGGGGGTAATGTTTAGGAGGGTGTAATTTGAAACCCTTACACCGGGCATGTCCATAGGCCTACCATCGCCAATCCGGAGGAAAATTAGTCCTGAGACGTGGTGCAGTGTTGGATTTGGCTCGAGCTATGAACTTCAGATGAGTAGGCCTATTGATTGCCGCCCACCATCATTCATCTGCCTATGCTCGTCTTTTTAACACCCACGGACCTACCATTTAATTCCCCAAAACATACACCATCATTCATCTGCCTATGCTCGTCTTTTTAACACCCACGGACCTACCATTTAATTCCCAAAATCATAGATGTTTCTAACGACAAAAACGAATTAAATAAAGAAATTTTAAAAAGAAATTAAAAGACGAAAAGCGTCAAAATCGGAAAAGAAAAATAATTGGACTACGTTACTACCTGCTACAAGAGCTTAAAATTAAAAACCTTGTTTGCGGAATAATAATTTTGATCAGCAAGCCAATAACACGTCATTATTTCACTAAGTAAAACAGGACCTGAAATAGCGTAGGCCTAACCCTTGAAAATAGGGAGATCAGAATATCTTAAGCATGATTATATTTTTACTCATTGTTTACGTTGAGACTGTGAAATGTGCAATTTGTGCATGGTCATTGCCTCATTGGTTATAATAATTATTGTTTATTTTGGAGATTGTGACATACTTGATCATGATGCTAGACTTTGATAAGCTTGGAGCTTTCCAAGCCTCTCCCATGCCTTTTGTGATATGCCAATTGATCGATGAGCTGGTGTTCTAAGATTTTATAGGCAATCTATTTTAAAAAGTTTCACTATCCTCAGGAAGCTTCTGTGCTGCGCTGTGGATATCCAAGCCGAGGGAATAATCGAATCGTCGCTCAGCGCAGCCGGATGAAAAAATCTACGGTCACTCGGCCAGGAATGATTGAGAAAGAAATGAGAGATCTCCTAAGATGAGATGACACAAAGCACGCATTCACCAACGGCCTAAGTCTAGGCTTGGAATCTGAAAATTACACTGTTCGAAGCAAATCATGTACCAATTTGCTAACCGGTGTTTCTAGACTAATTTGACCCTCCTGAAAAGGAAAATCGCGGTTAGCAAGCTGGATTTTTAGCGGTTCCATGGGAAAACAAGATGGCGGACAAAATGGCTGCCAAGTGCTTCAAATGACTAAAAGTAAAGTATTGTATGTGATTAAAACACGGTTTTAGTATCTAAATTAAGACTATAGTGTTCAAAGAATGCAATGGAATCAAAGACATATATTTAGCACTGAATAAAAACCAAAATGGCGAACAAAATGGCGACCAGAATCTGAAAGAGACAAAATTTGCAGTTATGTATGCAGTAGAAATGTGATTTCAGAGTCTAAATCAACATTTTCGAGGTCAAAGAATGAGATGGAAGCAAGGTCACATATCTAGCACTACACAAAAATCAAAATGGCGGACAAAATGGCGAACAGAATCCTAAAATGGCCTTAAGTGAAGTCATGTATGCAATCGGAATTTGATTTCAGTTCTTTTGCCAGGTCTTTGCGAGATGGCATCTGGGGCTTGTTCTGTGGAATTTATCTACAATATTCCTTTATTTGGCCAGGTATGATCATTCAAATTAGGCCTATCACAATTCCGTCAGTAAGTCTTAAACCAACTCCTCTGAGGAGTTCTCTTGCGGTGGCGCTATATAAATGTTCAATTACAAAAAAGGAGCGTTCTTCAAAACAACACCGATGAAGTTATCATGCAGCACCTTATCACTGCGTATCAAGCATATTATCTCATGGAGATAATAAGTACGGCGCCATGTGACCGAAGGGTCGCAGGTTTGAATCGACCTCCGGTCACTACGTAGCGAATTTGGACAAGTTGTTCACCCACAATTGTCTGTGAGGATGGTAGCTGGAAACCACCTCACTCTTCTCATCTCATCCTCAGGGGCGCAGCAGCCAATGAATCTGCCTTCGGGCAGAGAACTCATCATCATCAATTCATCATCATACCATGCTAATACTTAGAGTGATTCTAATTCGATGGATATGATATTCTTCCAGTGAATGCTGACTTAGCGTCAATAAAGTCTCAGAATGAAGATGAACTCAAAATTGGGTATGTTCTTGATGGTGGCGTGCCTGCTGCTCGTCATTCTCTACGTCAAGGTTGGCTCCAATCCAGACACGACAAAGATGACGGCGACAAGAACCACAAATGATAAACTGCCGAACCATCCTGCTGCTCCACCACCAAATCCTCGAGTGGCAAAGCTGCGGGCGATGCTCGACTTCATTCCAAAGACGCCCGGCTTCAGCTGCGAGGAACTGTTCACGGATACACCCGCCGACACGTACAACATGACGTCGATGTTCCACAGGCTGCAGAACGACTACAGGAATAAAGCGAAGAGTAAAGGTCGCCTACCAGCGGAGGAATACCGAGCCTTGCACTACATTGTTGGTCAGAAATTCATCAAGAACGTTTGCGAGACGGGGTTCAACGCCGGCTGTAGTAGCTTCTACCACCTGACGGCTAGCGATCGGACCATGGTCCACTCGTTCGAACTTGGCGGAGAGTTGTATAGGGAGCATGTGGCGAAGTGGTTGACGAGCGTTTTCGGTGATCGGTTCTCCATCCACCTCGGCGACTCAACGAAGACTGTACCGGAGTATGCTCGGCTGAATCCCGACTTCCGTTGCGACTTCATGTACGTCGACGGAGGTCACGTGTATCCGGTCGCCAGAGCGGACATGATCAACTTTTCGAACATGGCCAACCTAGAGAACAACTTCATCGCGTTCGACGATTACCCGCCTGGCTGGGGGAACTTCGGTCAGGCTTGGGAGGAGAGCCTGGCAGACGGGACGGTCCAGGAGCTAATGCGCTGCGCCTTCAAGACCTTCAATGCACCGCCAAGAGGCTTTGTCATCGGGGTCGTGGTCAAACACCCTAACGGATCCGACAAATAACTTAGTTCTCGAACTACCGCTATCACGATGCTTTCGAACTGTCGAAACAAAGGCATGGAGGTTTGAGATGGGGCCTTCATCATATCTTAATTACATATGCACCATTTATAATTGGATGTATATATACATGTAATTATTATATTATGAGCGTAATATATGCATGTACCTGTACATTATAATTATGCAAACGTACGTAATTTTATAGGATATTAGGCCTGAGAAAAGCATGCATATTATGTGCATGTGGGATTGTGGGTACATTTGCACATGTATTGCGTGCATTATCTAATTATATGGAAATGAAATAAGTAGGTATGCATGGTGACAGGACATTTACCCCCTGGACAATTACCCCCGGACAATTACCCCCGGACAATTACCCCCCATGCCAATTACCCCCCCCCGGACAACTACCCCCTGTACCAATTACCCCCAGACATTTACCCCCCCGTGCCAGAGTGTGAGCTTGTTCCGTTAATCTCTTTACCAGTCTCTTCGTATTTGACAGACGTTCAGCGCTGCCTAAGCCTATCCTAAGTTAACTTTACTGTGGTATTGCAATCTTTCTTCACTATCTCGCTCTACAATAGGCTACTTAAGCGCCTTCGTGAGATTCTTGTAAAGGCGTTATATAAATGATCATATACATATACATACCTATTGTACATGCTTATACACACTCCTCGCTACTACCATTATTTCTCAGCTCTCTGCGTACATCCCTCCTCCTATCACTCCACGCCTCTCTGTGCCTCTCTCTGTCTTCCTCTATGTATCTATTGCTATCGCTCTCAGGCATACGAAACCTGTACGCTCCTGCATAATATTTAGCTGATCATTCAATGCAACACAAAATTAGCTTACACACAGTCTACTGAATTATCTATATCTGGTCATGATGGAATTTTATAAATCTGAGGCAGGGAAAGATAAACTTAGTTTCGAAGGTTTTATTTATGTGAAACAGAAGAATTTAGCAAACGGTGTCGTTTCGTTTGAGTGCGAAAATAGGCGAAAAAGGCGTCGCGTAGGCCTAAGGCTAAGCTTATAGTTCGCGGCGAAGATATCCGGGTGGTAATTGGCACGGGGGGGTCGTTGTCCGGGTGGTAATTGGTACGGGGGGTAGTTGTCCGGGGGGTAATTGGCACGGGGGGTAGTTGTCCGGGGGTAATTGGCACGGAGGGTAATTGTCCAGGGTAATTGTCGGGGGGTAATTGTCCGGGGGTAATTGTCCAGGGGGTAATTGCCCTAGAACCTGTATGCATGTACCGCTATGTATCGTGCATGCATGTTTGTGTGTCTTATGTATGCGTGTGTATGCCGTATACGTACGTACAAGTACGTATATGTATGCATTATTTATGTTTAATTAATTATGCATGTGCGCGACTGTGCACATGTAACGCGTCAAGATAAAGGTTGAACTTCTTGGACATAGACCATGCACATTAAAGGTCAATCACTTTCTACTTGCGCCCAGCCAGCAATCTCAATTATATTGTCGTCAAGCATACATTTTCTGTAGCACCGCCGCCGCCACATACACTCAACGGAGGCTCTTTCTACCGAACAACACCATGCACAGCATTGCACACCGTAGCCCGTAATATACGATATGAGCGGGCAAAAATGCAGTGATTTAACTCTAACGACAAAACGTTAAGAACGTTTCCGTTGCTAATCATTAATTAAATTTATTACAAAATCGTTATCGTTCATGTGCATTAAATTTCTTTAATCAGAATTCTTAGTCAATGGCTATGATTATTATTCTTTCCAACGCTTGTTAATTATTGTTAGATTCGTTTAACTGCTTTTCAATGTTTTCTATTGTTCGCAAAGTGAAGTGTAATTAAGGACATTCATTTGCATGTGGAAAAGTCATAACATCAAACTATCTACAAAGTTATACATCAAACTATCTACAAAGTTAACGTTAATGTGGACGCTCATAATAAATTATGGCCAGTGATAATGTATGTTTGTGAGAGTTGGACAATAAAAAGAGTGATGATGATAGAATAAAGGCATTTGAAATGAAAGGCATAAGAAAAATCCTTGGAATACCATGGACTGGAAAAAACCCCAAATGAATGGGTACTGGAGACGGCTGGTGTAGAAATGAGTCTACTTCAATCAATTAAAGGAAGGAAGATGTCATACTTCGGGCACATCATGAGGAAACATGGAGATTGCTTAGAGAAGGAAATTATGCAAGGAACGGTTCCGCGAGCAAGATCAAGTGGAAGACCTAGGAAGAGGTGGTGGGACAACATGTGTGAATGGACGGGATTATCAACAGAGAAATTGTTGAGGACAACCGAAGAGAGGATAGGATGGAGAAGAATTGTCAAGATGCGACCAACCATCGTGTCGAGTTACTCGAGTAAGGTTGAAGGCAAGGCAAGGCAATTGCATGTTGGATTATTTTCATGTTGATTGATAAAATTGCTGGCGCTGTTGTTTTTTGTTGTTGTTATGTGAAGATTAGCAAATCATTTAGCCTGTAATTGTTGCGATTATTGTCATTTTATGAAAATTTTGCACTCGCTCGAGTCCCGATCAGCGCATACTCGAAGTAATAGATCTCTCAGGAATAGTTAAAAATCTCAAGAAAATAGTTCAGATTAGTTTATCATCATTGATTCATGAGGTTCGGCCAGACCTGGGAGGAGAGACTGGCCGGAAGAACTATAATAAGGGGTTTCTATGGTAATTATTGTGTGCTAGATGAGGTATAACTATTTAGCGAGAAGGGGAACCTAGCTGCACTAATGAAGAGATGACTTGTACATTATAAAGGTTTAATTATGAACAACTCCAGTAATGAGCATTATATCAGGATACAAGAATAACGGAAATAAGACTTACATTATAAAATGAATATCAGATAATAAGAATATAGAAGCTAGGCTTCTATGGCGCACATACCTACAATAGAATACTCTCATTCTGAAATCACTAAACTGATCATCAGCCACACAACGATTCGGGTAGGACCATGGTTTCCACCCCGAATGCGCTTTCTTTGTCTTCCAGGGTTTATATAGATTATTGGGGAGTGGACTGGTCACGTGGTACATCTAGGTCTAGAGAATTCGATTGCACAGCCAAACTTTCCATTGCGCAGTTACCAGAAGAGTGACTCAAATAATAGTCCCCTATCCCGATACCATGGGCCAAGGGTCTGACAGGAAGATGGAGAGGTTTGGCCGGAAGTGGTGATGACAACTTCATCTGATATGACACACTCTATTGCCAATACCAAGAAAGCTGTTTACCCATAACCAATATGATATACCAACTATAGCCTACATCTATATCTAGGTATAACTTCTATAGCACTATGATAGTACCTCCCGCTCTGAAAACGAAACGTCCGTGTTTCGAAAATAGAACCCAGAAACTAACCCAATTTAGAAGTGGCTGCTGATCAGAGTACACCGAATTGACTAAACTAAAGCAATAACAATGAATAAACGATAGGCCTAAGCAAAATCGACATTTGAAAAAAGTAAAAAACACATAAAATGGGCGATAGCAAAAGCAACTAAAAATTACGAAAATAAACGCTAGGACAATGAAATGTTCCAAAATGATGACGATGAATTACAAAAAGATAGCCTAATCGAAAACAGAAATGTGTAAGAAGCAAGAAACTGACTTGAGGATAAAGACAGAAAGTAAAGAATGACAACGAGGAAGTTATGTAGAATTTGCACAGAAATAAGTTAATCGACATGACTGACAGTAAAATATAACCCAACGTAGTAAAGACGAACTTAGCCTACTCTTAACCATATAAGACATTGGCAAACTGTGCCATCCATAGGCCTACTCGTAATTAAACAAACTCGTCTGGAATCATTTGTCACTTCGTAAATAACTTTAAAAAACAATGCATAGTTAAAACACAAACGTTGCGCGTATCGGCAATTGAAACTCGGTAAGCTTATACTTGATATGCAAAATAAAATGTCTAGCAAAAGATTCCAATAGTTGTTATGTGCAGGTATGTGTCTCTGTTGCCCGGATATTTCGGATAATAGGAGTGTTACTGTACCAGTAGGCTGTCTGTGTATTTTCTGTAGCAATTTTAAATAACCAATCAAAGTAACTGAAATATGATAACATCTGATTGATTCTCCAATTATGTGTTATTAACAATAATCGTATGATGAATTGTACTATCGTCGTCATAAGTCCGAACTGTGGCGGCACAAAGGACGATCTGTCTACACGAAGATCTCTGCTGCGCTGCTCGAATCGCCTGCTCCATCGTCATCCCGGTCCACTCTCTAGACTCTCACTTCGTCGACCCACATCCTACGCGGTCTTCCGCGTCTCCTCTTGCCCTCAGTTTCTCCAGTGATTATATATTTTCCCAGAAAGTTTTCCTTCCTCATGGTGCGGCCAAACTAACTTAACTGCCTCCCTACCACCCCTCCCACAGCCGTTCGCCACCCACTTCCTGTAGCACCTCCTCATTCCTTCTCTTAGCCATCCAAGGAATTCTTACTATTCTTCTGTATGATGTCGTTTCGGTTTCGTATTCTTCTCACTTCACTCCTCTTGTATGTCCACGTCTCCGCTCCAAATTGTGTTGCTAATGGCCATATTAATAGTGTCCTCAACAGTCTCAGAATTGTACTATGCGCAAGTAAAAAGACACATTATATTAAATATTCCTTATGAAATCATTGTGTTGAAAGAAATCTGAATGAAAGAAATCTGTGTCTTGTTACGCAGGAATGGATGTACTCCCAGCAGCGTATTTATATGCATGTCTAATCTACTTGACATGATTGAGAGTCAAAAAGAAGTTGATGTTTTTTGAGACGGTACACGATATTCGCATGACACAACCCCAGGCTATCGAGTCGCTGGTAAGAACGGGCTCTTTACTTCAACAATCATAATTATGAAGGAGAAAATTTTTACGTTAAGTTAAATGTTTCAGTTCTTGATATCAAATACTTTTGTTAATCTCACTGAACAATTATTTATTTAAAAATGAAGGCAGACTTGTAGAAATTGTAACGTGAATTGGAAATGCTTTCTGCTACTTGCGTCAAAAAGAACGCCGAAATGGTGAAGAAATGGTCTATAGATGCAGGGTTATCAATTTACCATTTACAGTATTTCATATTGCTTCAAAATATACGTCTGTAGGTCTACAGAAGATTGATCATGCTTTTCACTTGGTGTCTATTTGTGGCCACATATAATAAAGGACATTAATATAAAACTTAGCAAAACTTTAAGTGTTAGGCCATATCCTTTCAGTAGACAGCATGTATTTTAATAACGAGTCGAAACATCCATCTTAACCACTGGCCGGGTAAGATGGACAATTGGACATTGAGAAGTTGACGTTTCTTTGGGTTTTTGTGTAGGCAGTCCATATAACCCCGCTATCCGTCTTACCACACCCATTACACGTGCATTTTTAATATTCTTTATCGTCTTCGCTGTAGGACTCGAATTCATATGTAGGCCTAAGTCCTGAAATTTTCCATTCATGAAAACTTTCAGGGGCCTATTTTCAATTTCAGTAGACGTTCTGCAGTAAAACTTAACATATTCCTAATAATTATGCCTTTTGAAGTAAGTTTGCATCGATCCTTCTGCAGCGACTCATGCAAAAACTCTTATAGGCTAAAACGAGTATGACATTGTGATAGTTTCTCGGGCACGCTTGTGCAATATAGAATGAAAAGAAGGCGAAAAAGAATGAAGATTGGGAGACAAAGTGGAATGAGGAATGAGGATGTGTTGAAACTGGCGGGATCAAGAGACCTGGAGTATGTCATCATGGAGAGAAGAGGGATGTTGGCTGGGCACATTCTTAGACTACCAAAAGAGAGGATTGCGAGGACGGCGATAAGATGGGTTCCGGAGGGGGAAAGCGAAGAAGAGGCAGACCAAGAAACACCTTAAGACGTACATTGGAGGGAGATCTGGAGAAGATGGGACTGGGTTGGGACGAGGCGGAGGAGGTAGCTGGCGACCGTATGGAGTGGCGAAGACTTGTTGACCAATGCTCCGATCGGAACAGGAGGTATTAAGTCTAAGTCTAAGTAAGTTTGCATAGCCTGCTCGGTCTGGCGCTGCATAACTTGCTGCCACATTATTGACATAAGTTTATTGCATAGGCTAACCTATCACCCATTTTCATTGAGTCAGACCATCTCAGTTTATTCTGTTCTGTTATTTTCAGAAAGATCCAATGAAAGGAATTAGATCACTTGCTGCTGTTGTTTTATAAATTAATCTTTTATCTCATCTATTAGTTTCAGAGTTGCTTAAATTTGTAGTTCATAACCCATCTTGCAAGAAAGTCTATGTATAGGGCCTACGTATGCAAAAACTGTCAAACTGACTGATCAACACAAGACCTCTACTCATTTCGATAAAAAATTTATAAATATAACCTCAAAACTCTTTCGAATAGTTGACAATCAATTCAATTTACACGGGTAAGCTTACAGGTTTTGTAAAAGATAGCAAATGCCAGGAATCAAACCGTGATCTCTGATCATGCAAGATACTTTTACCGACGATCAAGAGCCTCTGACGAACCATAGCCAAGCGGTTAGTAATTCTGACAAATACAGTCAGTTCCAAATAATAATCATTTAAGTTATATAAAATTAGTTCACGTCTTCAAGCAATTTTCTTAATAAGTTTCTTGATTGGGAGTATTTTGTCCATCAACGCTTATTGTCCCTCATTGTTACATTTAGGCTACCTGCAAGCAAGCGTGGTTTACTATCATTTGGTCGAAACCATTTGGTCGAAGATGGAAAAGTCGAACGATCAAAAAGTCGAACGATCATTTGGTCGACAATCAAAAGGTCGACAATCAAAAGGTCGACAATCAAAATGAAGCATGTTTGGTGAGAAGGAGAACTGAACTGAAGAGTTTGAAAGTAGATTGTATACGAAACTGATTAGGTCAAAAGGAATGTGTGAGGAAGGTGCGAACTATTAGAAAATGAATCATGTTTAGGGTGGTGAGAAGGAGAACTGAACTGAAGAGTTTGAAAGTAGATTGTATACGAAACTGATTAGGTCAAAAGGAATGTGTGAGGAAGGTGCGAACTATTAGAAAATGAATCATGTTTAGGGTGGTGAGAAGGAGAACTGAACTGAAGAGTTTGAAAGTAGATTGTATACGAAACTGATTAGGTCAAAAGGAATGTGTGAGGAAGGTGCGAAATATTAGAAAATGAATCATGTTTAGGGTGGTGAGAAGGAGAACTTAACTGAAGAGTTTGAAAGTAGATTGTATACGAAACTGATTAGGTCAAAAGGAATGTGTGAAGAAGGTGCGAAATATTAGAAAATGAATCATGTTTAGGGTGGTGAGAAGGAGAACTGAACTGAAGAGTTTGAAAGTAGATTGCATACGAAACTGATTAGGTCAAAAGAAATGTGTGAGGAAGGTGCGAAATATTAGAAAACCTCGCAAAGCGCGTGTATGCCTATTGGCCTACTGTCGATCTTTTGATTTTCCACCTTTTGATTGTCGATTTTTTGCATAGGCTAATAGTGACATTTGTTTGTCGATCTGAGTTTCATTGTCTGCTCATGAGTTATCTGATCGTTCGACTTTTTGATCGTTCGACTGTTTCATCGTCGATCAAAATGATATTGACCAAGACCAAATTACTTTCGACCAAATGATAGGCTACCGCAAGCGTAATGGTAATGGTTTTAATCTTTCATCAAAGTCATAAGCTTATTTCTTAACTCTCAATTAAACTCGTAATTTCTTCGCTCTCACTGTTCAATGTTCATCATAGTATGTAGTGTTTGTAGCTTAAGCTCCAAGACTCTGCTCATGAGTTATCTGAATACACATTTTGCCTGTCACCTTGAGAAGTTTCTTTTTTACAAATTTGAATTTCATTGTTTTAATAACAAAATTATAAATTCGTCATCCTGATAAGTGACTTCAAATTGATCTGAAGCTACGCTTGTACATGTTTCTGTTGCAAATCGTCGCCTGAGGATTATCGTGTCGTATGTCCACTTTTGTGAATTCCGAGAAAAACGAGTTTTAAGTTTCGCAACTTTGGACGCAAAAAATAAAATATCCAGTGCAATAAAACTTCAAGGAAAGACGTCATATTAAAGCATCGACATTAATTAAAGAATTTTGCACAAAAATTAAACTGAAACTTAGAATGGTTTTTGTGAAATTTGGAAAATGTTGTATAAAAATGGATTTAAATCAATTGCAAGTCATCCTGACGTGAGAATTTTTTTTAAATAATGAAATAATAAAGAAAGCAATATACAATCAATTGCGACTTTGTTCGTTTCAATTTTCGCAAGTTTAATACCATTTTTAAATAAAAGAATGTTTTTTATTCTCTGGACATACGACACTATGATACCATGAAGTGTGCAGTGTATTAATGTCGTATCTCCTTATCGTCCAATCAGCGACGAGCTTTCTCTGGACATACGACAATGCACTTTTAAACCGTGAATGCGGTACTGGAGATACAACAGAAAATTACTTACTAAATTGGAGATACGACAAGGTAATCCTGTATCATGGACAATGTTGGACATACAACAAGTAGTTTTTATTGAATATCTTTAAAACGACTTGTCGTATCTCCTAACGGTTAACAGTGAAGAAAGATAAACAATTTTTTGCTACAAAACAAGTCTAAACTCGATTTTGAAAAAAAATGGACATACGACAAGATAATCCTCAGGCGAGGAAATAGTAACACTAACGAATGTTTGGCATTATAAAATTCATATTAATTTATTATTATGATAGCAGTTATTTGAGCTGTGACTTAATCAAATCGTCTTTTGCTACATTTTTTTGCGTTAAGTTTATGGATCGTCAAAAACCAGTGGGTAGACTCAATAAAAGTAATAAAACTTTGTTCTGTTTGGAGTTTTATGGCACAATTTGGTTACGATACGTAGATATGAATTACCTTTAAGCCCGTAAAATTTTAATTTTAAAATTCTTAATAATTTTGTGGTCAATATATGGGCCCTAAATTGTAAGGATTACTTTTTATGGCCCATCCTGTAGATGCGCTACGAATTATCGTAACCCATTAGTGCCTAGCGTCCCCCAAAATGGGACACCACTTCAAAAATTCACAGAAAATTAAATATGCATTGAAGATGCAATTTAATGTAATAGCCGTCATGCCAACATGCTGATTAAGTGATTGTGGCAAAAAAGTGCGCACAACAGATATTTTTATCGACCGAAAATTTTGCTTTTTATCAGGCACTTGACCTATTTTAGAAAAGGTAAACATTGCGGACATTCCGCTTCTTATTTAAAATTTTGTGTGTGCATTTCTACAAATCTGTCTTTGGTTTCACAAACGTTGGTAACTTGGTATATACTATTACATAAATAATTATATCAATTTCATTTTAATAAAATATAACATATGCATTTTATCACTGAAGCGCTGTCCCATTTTTGAGGACGCAAGGCACGAATGGGTACGTGAAGTTCAGTACACGCAGTTTTGCATCTTGTAAGACATTTTAGTCAGATATTGTTAGAAAAGAAGTAGGCCTACAAACGGCGGTTTGTAGGCAGAAGTATCACCCTCAGTGAGAGTTAGCATTATATAATGTTATTTGACTCAAATATTTATTGCCAACTTTAACTATAGGCTACATCAGGCCTATGTGTATAGCCTACATGAATATTTCACATGGATAGAAATCGTCCAGAATCTACTAGGCCTATGCAACGTAGTGCAAAATAATATTCAAAATGCACTCATTCTCTTGTATGCAATTGCTAGAAAATTAAATTTAATAATTTAATTCATTATAATTTATTTCAAATAAATAAGAAAAAATCATTCGCGATGTATTTTGTCATTCTTTTGTAAGGTGTCAGCCAAACTCAAGAAATGCCAAATGTTGTGCATTGTGCTCAATATAACATTCCCGTAATATTCCCAGTTAGGCCTACTACAATTTCAGGTAGGCCTAATGACTAGCCAATGGCATGGTACTATGTTGATTACACCACTCGGCTTTTGTTCTGATTCACAACCATCTCGAAAGTCGCAGACCCGGACCGACCCGGCTCACTTTCAGCCCTGCCGCAGGGGCCGGGTGTAGGCAGGATATTATTGGGAAGAAAAAAATTACGGTAAAACGCAGCTGTTGATCTGAAACTTTGTACATAGACATAGGGCCATCAGAACCACCCGATGGAGGGGTTGGCGAATCTCTACCACCAGAGGGACCAGGTTTGGGTGGCGAAAACCCTCATTTTCCCTGTTTCACCGGGATGCATTTTTTTGGGTTCTTTTAGCAAGAGACATGGACATAAAATTGAATGGTCGAATACAGCGGTAACTATTGCACCAATATAACCTTGAAGAAAAACCAAATGTTCTGGGCCAAGAAGTACGAAAGAAATCTTAAAATGAAGACCTTGTTTCTCAAGAAACAAAGTCCACCCCACTCTTAGTTTGAAGTAGGCCTACTTCCTCGTTCTGCCCACTTCAAAGCTCTGCTCGGCGGCTTTCAACAAACTCAGGTGCACAATTATTATACACACACTATCACGTAAACTTGCAACCGTCGACTGTTGACGATTTGTCAGTGTAGCCCTATAATTATAATTATTTTATATTTTATTTTGTAGGTAACCTTCGCGACTGATTTCGGTTGCCCAAGGCTCAATGATGCAGCCGTCTGTTTGTATTACTGCTTGACTTTTGAATCTCTGCTCGTAACACACAATACCCAATTGATCACGATGCACACAAGGAGGAAGTAAAAATTAATTTTCAATTTAATTACCAACTCATTTGTGTTCGTTTGACTTAGGCGTTTCTAAGCAGAGTCGGGGTTTTTATCAAATAATCTTATCTTGACAGTCAAGGATTCTTGCACTTAACTAATCGTTAGCTGAGAATTCCCCCAAGCGAGCGCTATTTTAATGCGAGCACAGAGAACGTACCATCTCATTCAAGTGCGCTGATTAAAGAGCTTATGATATCAGATCTATTATCATGCAACACACAAACTAGATTTTGTTCATTACACAAGCTCAGTAGGCCTATGACTGAAGTGTTCCCTATCAGATACATAGTTCAACGAGGTAGACCTTACCTTCGAGGATTATAGCCTACCCTTAATTTGTGCATGCCTTATTATAGGCCTGCACCTTGAGGAAGTTTTGATACTGCACTTCACAGCAACGTTTTGTGGTAATATTTTAGTTACAGGCAGGAATGGATGCGAACAGAATTGGAATCACTGTAGTCCTTTTCGTCTATGCCGTACTTGCGTTCTACTCAACTGCAGGTAAATGGCTATTTATCAATGGTTAAGCCTGTAATCTAGGGTCGTATCGTGCATTAAATGATCAAATACAATGGAATTAGGGCTGTTGATTTAATCGCGTTAACGCGTGAGATTAACGCGTTAGAAAAATTGCGATTAAAATTTTAACGCATTAATCGTACGCGTTAATTGGATTTGATTAAAATGGAATCAGAGGCAGAAAAACTCATTTTAAATGTAAGGCTCATACTTAAAACTAGTGCTACATTCTCTGGAAAATATTCCAAAAAAGAATTAGAGTATTATCGTAGCAATTTGTTGCTCAATTATCGCCTGCATGCGAACCAAAACGTGCGTCAAACGCTAGCGATGAACCGTCGACATCGGCCGCATCGCATCGTCCACTAAGGTTGTTTCCTCCCCCCCTCAGACTACATTGGTTGAACTCCAGGAGATGGCAAGACCAATGGATCCAGGTTTCAAATGATAGATGTTTACAGAAGGACAACTGAGAAGAGGTTTGGCAAGAACAGCAACCTCTTGTGAAAACTTGTGACTAAATAATGAGGCTCAGTAGGTCCTCGACCTACTATTGTTAATTAATAAGAGCATCCCTTGAACCTTGATATATATAATTATAATATATATATAATTTTTATATTTAATCATATATTATATAATTTTAGATAAAGGTGGCTCAAATGAAAAAATTAATGGATTTTGAGCAGTTGACTGATTTGAACAGTGTTTCAATTCTGTCTGTCATACAAAACGTTGAATAAACAAAATGCAGAAATTCAATAGGCCAAAGTCAAAGGTTATTGAATATGTTTGCAATAGAAAGAATACACACAGTCATTAAAGTTTTATGCTTCAGGGTTCCTTAGAAATTAGTTAGATTAATATATTTAAAGGAAATGTATTGCGATTAAGTTGCAGTTAATTGCGATTAAAAAATTAATCGTGCGATTAATTTCGATTAAAATTTTTAATCGAACAACAGCTCTAAATGGAATACAACTGAATAAAATAAATAATATTTATTTTATTCAGTTGTATTCCATTGTATTTGATCGTCTAATGTAGGCTACGATACGACCCTAGATTACAGGGTCGTATCGTACATTAAACCGAACATATTATGTTCTTCATTTAGAAAGAAATTGTGCGCAAGTGCAATCGCACTTTAAACTAAAACGTCTGATCAGATTGAAAAAGTAGGCTTACTACAGTCTGACACGAAAAATCATTACAATGCCAATGGATATAGACAGTAAGGTAACAAGGTTTCTCTACGCGCTTTTAAAAATTACAAATTAACCCTCGATTCCAACGGGAAATTCAAAAACTTCGAGTCTCAGACTCTGTGACTTGATTTTCTTCACATTGTTCAAAGTTCAATGTAGGCCTACGGGTAATATTTTGTTGCTTTGATTTTTGGCTTATTTTCAGTGTTGATTTTATTTTATACCCGGTACAGACTTTTGTTTTTCCAGCTCACACTTTTGTTCGTCCAGAGGATTAGCATTGCTTATTAACATCTGGCACCAGAGGATTATAGATACCTTGGTTAGAAAAATTAATAATAACAATTGTAATTATCAGTGACAAAACAGGACCAATAATAAGTATTAGGCTGACAGGGTGCATCTCGCCGAAATGCGCGTGCCGGTCAACATATTAAGTCGATTTTTAACTTTCGATTTAGTTTGACAGTGGGATGGATTTTGAATAAAGTGTGCAGCATTGCTTATGTTATGCCGAAATGATTGCAGGATGCATTCTGCACAAGAAAATAAAATTTCAAGCAATAGTTCAAAAACACTAGTCTTCCTCAAGCTGGTCAATGTCGTCATGCTGTGTCAATGCTTGTCGTCTATGAAAATGAGTCTTGACTTCCGTGCAGAAAACTTGGCGCTAATGATTCTGATAATATAATTAATAACAATAATAATATTAATAGTATTAACAATAATAATTTTAATAACAATAATAATATTATTATATTATTATTTGTCGGGTCGCGAATTTCTTATGGAATTAGGTAGGCTGTCTGACGCCACGGGCGACCCTATGGAATCGATGTATCTATTCCAGCGTCCGCCCATTTGCACACAACGTCACAACGCAATAGCATTTAGGAGTACTTTTATGCACGATATCGGTGGTGAAGACCAAGAACAATATCTAAGTATAGTAGCGATAAATATTCTTCGGAACTTTTGTCAAAAGTAATAAATGATTGTTATAATAATAATAATAATAATAATAATAATAATAATAATAATAATAATAATAATAATAATAATAATAATAATAATAATAATAATAATAACGATTATTATTCTTCGGAACCTTTGTCAAAAATAATAATAATGATAATAGTAATAATGATAATAATAGCAACAATTATAATAATTTTTAAATTAAAATGGAAAAAATAATGGTAATAATAATAATTTATATTGATCATGTGGTTACATGTCATTGGATTTAATTTGTAGGCGTTCTAGACGAGCAATACATCGGATGCTATCAAGATGATGTCACAGTTCCAGATCTTGAAGGCGGAGAAGACTTGCAATCGATGACAATTTCTTTGTGCATAGAACACTGCAGGAGCAGAAGCAAAACATACGCAGGAGCTCAGGTAGTTTTGCAAAATATGATTCACTGTGCTGATTTTGTCTCTGATGAAAGTAGTTCCCGTTTCTAAGATTTTTAGAAAACTTCAAAGGTAGGCTATCGGCGTTTGCTTAGAGTGACATTGTGTCATTTGTATTGTGTTCCAATCTAAATTTTATATTCTGTTTGCAGCTTTATTCACCTTTTACCGTGGACACCGCTTACACTCTGTGGTGGGGAATCCGTTCTCGTGGATTAAATTCTACATACTTAGTCTAGGCTACATTTCATTGCAAACATAGCCTACATGCACACTATACAGTGGAGATTATTTTAATTCAGAGGATGCATGAATTTGTTTTAGAATGGAAAAAGATGTTTCTGTGGAGACAGTTACGGAACTTATGGTTTAAGTCTGGAATGCAGTGTAAACTGCCCTGGAAATGCTTCGTATTATTGTGGTGGGAATCTACAAAATTCCATTTATTCAGGTAAAGCAAATTGCTATCATTGTTATCGAATCAGAAATGAGTAGGCCTATCAACCCCAAATTGCACAATGAGCATGAAAGGACTATTATTCACTTTGAGGTCACTTTTTCGAACAAGACTATATAATAATTGTTATTAATAGAGAAATTGAAAGACATTTTATTGCATGGCATATACAGTTTTCTTCTATAAGGACTCATATCTCCATTTTGATAAGTTTTCTGCACAAAGATAATCTGCAAAAGGCTTATAAAGCGTCTAACTTCTGATTGCTGTTGCTACGCAAGATTATATGTATTATCTTAATTTCTTTAATTGTTTTGAAACTGTATTAGTGTGTCCATATGGTCGGTACGGAACTTCGTGCGACAAAGAATGTCATTGCTTAAAAGATAGACCATGTATTTTATCCAAAGGATCTTGTCTAAATGGAATCTGTGCAACTGGATGGAACGGAACTCTATGCAATGGAACTGCAGGTAATTATTATATTCAATTAAAACAGATTACGGTAACTGCCGATTGAAGTATTTCATTGCTGAATTAACACTTAACATCCTAAGCCTATTTATTATCTACCAGCGCATAGAGATCCTCTTAAAAGGATGCTATATAAAGTCTCGGAATAAATGAATGAAGTACAGCTTATTTCCAACGGTTGCTTGTTTGTATGTGCACTCGTTTGTGTAATGCTGCTGCGGATTGTTTTATATAGGCCTACGAATGAACCTAAGACACCGGAAGGGGAAGTAAGAGTATCGTGCAAGGTTGATTGTAGCATATATGTGCAAAAAATGTGAGTGAGCTGTCCAGCGTGACACTTAGGTCAAACACCGAAGTTCAATTATGCCGTACGCAAATTGGGCAAAGTGTTCAGGAGGGAAGCGAAATGTCACTTTTCAGATGGTTTTCCGGAGTTTTTAAGTTGAGTTATGAAGGGTTTAATGAGAGGCGATTGGAAGACATCCACAAGTGTATATATCATGGGAAAGGGCGTCAAATTGGCGGACTAATCATTTTTGGTTGAATAGACGCAGGAAAAAGAACATAGGCCGGAACGTCATCAGAGTGCTATGAAGTATTCTAACCAGTTGTTGCAAAGTCATTTGGAAACGGAAGTAACAACCAATCAGCCGTGTGCAGAATGGACTTATCCTTGTGGAACACCTAGTAGGCTAAGCCTGGCATCTAGCTACACCTGGAATTACCACCAACGACCAATGGGGTGCGACCAGCAGGCAGCATTGAAGTCAGAGAAGAGGTGTCTTAAGACTATAGGAGAATCCTAGGTGACGGTGTCACATTTTGTGACCCACCTTGCGCGGCATAGAAAGTGCAGGATGGGAAGCTTTAGTCTTAAAAATAGCTGCGTACTGTTCGCTCTGATTCCTGCCTGCGCTTCCGATAAGATCTTCTCTTATCTCCTTTTTGCTTAATTATCTTTAGTATGATTGTTGAGAAAACTTTACCGCTGTGGCAGAGCAAACGTATCCCTCTGTGATTTGAGTAAGCTTACTTTAATTTGTTTAATCTTTTTCAAAATTGTGTATGAGAATAACGAATAATTAGGCCTACATCTAGCACAGTTTAACGACTCTGACAGTTTTCATGAGGCGTCGTCTATGCAATTGGCATATTTTCCGTTGATCGCAACATTGTAGCCTACGTTTTCAGAAGTGTAATTTCAGAATGTCCAATTTTAACCTGAGTTCAAATGTTTAAGTTTCAGCATCTCAATTGGCACATTATGGTTGTTTCAATGACTCGAGGTATAACGGTTTTCCAGAGCTATTGCGCGATGACAAATTAATGACTATTCAGTTATGCGTGGATCGTTGCAGAACTCACCTTGGATCATACGTTGGTTTACAGGTTGGCATATTAGCCTATTCGACAGAGATATTTTAACTTGTAATGTAAGCCTTACATGAAATGCAGGTTATGTGAAAATGTAGGCCTACGACATCGTGAACATGCAGAACATGTGGCTTCGGTAGGTAATAAAGTAAGTAAAATAAGTAGGCTAGGCCTAAGCATTGGCATAATTTTCTATTACTATACTATACTATTTTTGGATTTATAAAGCGCCTCTCACAGTACAACCTAATCAGAGGCGCTCCCAGTGCGAAGATCCTCTTGGAAAAAGAAAAGTTTTAAGGAAACGCGCAGAAACAGCAGTGCTTCCAGAAAAGATCTGAGTACGAATTATAGTAGGGAGACCATTCCAAAGCAGAGGGCCAACAGAAGCAAAGGCACGATGCTGGGCTGTAGCAGTCCGAGACCGTGGAACAAGAAGGTCATGACGGTAGCGGAGAGGACGTCCAGTGGTAGACGAGATAGGTCGCCTAATAAGATCACAGAGGTAGCAAGGAGCTTTACCCAAGAACATCTTATATGTAAGAAAGAGAATTTTATATTGAGTCTGTGTAGTTAAGGGAAGCCAATTAAGGTGTTCAGTCATAAAATTTGAAATGTGAGAGAAACGAGGGAGGCGGGCAATCAAGCGAGCAGATGCATTAAGCACCGACTGGAGTGGTGTCCAGCAACCACAACTTTTAAAAATGGTGGCGATAGGCACCACCATCTTTTGGTCCTACATAGAAATATATTCTTTTACGTGAAAGCAAATTTAGGCTATATACAGGGTGCGCCAAAAAAAGACCCCCCCTAAGAATTTTGCCAATATCTTGACCAAAAGTAAGAATTTCCAAATGAAATTTTACAGGCTTATAGACAAATCATATTTACACACGATGGCCAGATTTTATCAAAATATTTCAAACAGAACAAAAGTTATGCCACTTTTAGGGAGGTCACCCACCGTTTTTTGACGTTTCAAAAACGAAACCCAGTTTTTTAAGGTTTTTTGCAAATATCTTGGCCAAAAATAAAAATATCGAAATGAAATTTTACAGTCTTATAGACAATTCATATCTACACATGGTGGCCGGATTTCATCACAATATTTAAAACGGAACAAAAGTTATGCCACTTTTAGTGAGACCATCCACGGTTTTTTGACGTTTCAAAAACAAAACGCAACAAAAAGTGACAAAAACACGATTTTAAAGTCTCATCACAAATAACTGTTGTCAAATGAACTTGGTAGTGCTTCACAACTTGTGTTCAATGTGCCCACCACCCGTGCCAAAACTTATTTTGAGTCTCTATGCAGAGTTCTTGATGGACCTGTTGACTATCGGACAGATTCCTTGCTATTTCTAATTTTAAGAATTTGATTGTCATCTTGCTAAGTGACTTCTCAGTGACGTGCAGCTACGCTGGTACCTTGTTTATTTTTTAAATAGTAATAATAATGATCATCTGTCAATATCAAGGCTATTTTATAATAATTATTTGAGATGAGACTTAATAAGATCGTGTTTTTGCTGCGTTACGTCTTTGAATTGTCAAAAATTGGGGGGTGGCCTTACTAAAAGTGGTATAACTTTTGTTGTTTTGGAAATATTTTGATTAAATTTGACCATCATATGCAGATATGAATTGTCTTTAAGCCTGCAAAATTTCACAATATTCGTACTTTTGGCCAAGATATTGGCCAGAATAATTAGATTGAATTTTCATTACTTTTTGTTGCGTCGCGTTTTTGAATCGTCAAAAAACGGTGGGTGACCTCCCTAAAAGTGGCATAATTTTTGTTCTGTTTGAAATATTTTGATGAAATCTGGCCATCATGTGTAAATATGAATTGTCTTTAAGACAGTAAAATTTCATCTCAAAATTCTTACTTTTGGTCAAGATATTGGCAAAAATCTTAGGGGGGTCTTTTTTTGGCGCACCCTGTACATAGCCACAGCAGAGGTTCTAAACCGGTGTAACGGTTTCAAATTATCCCGCTCCTAAACATTACCCCCTGCAAACTGTAATTTGCTTGAATCATCTTATTTATTGCACTAAAAATATCAGAAAAATCAGCCCGCTTCTTGTTTTGATCTGAAGATTTTCATCCGTCATCCCAATTCGTGGTTTGTTATCAATATTTTCATCTGTAACTAAAATACTAATCGCCGCAGAAGTTACATGGAGAAATGGCTTCGAGGCTATTATTTTTTTTCCGATCGAAAAGCTTTTTGACGAAAAAATGTCTTCTTGACTCTGCTTTTTCCGGTTTTCCGTAACAACAATTATGGACTCTTGAAAGGCAGCGTTAATTTTCGGCCTTGGTGTAAGAAGGGATGGTGTGCGCACTTGGCTGAAATTTGTGGTTTAAAATAAATAGTTCGCTAGAAGCCGATGGCGTTCGCAATTTACGGACCTCGCCCATAAGTCGACTGGAATTTCATGATATAGACAAAGAAATTTTTGGTCCCAATTCAATTATGCCTACATACTTAACTAAGCATAAACACAATCAGCAACACTAAATTCTCATAAAGAGCAGGCAGAATAACATTGTGGTAGCAATAGGTACACCAAAAGGGACAAGTCCCACTGAATATGGGCTTAATTACCATTGCGAAGTGCAGTATTGTAAAACACATGGGCGTAAGCTTCCCACTGCACGTCCGATCCTTAGTGCCATTATCATGCCTGGATTAGGGAAGAGGGCAAGGCAAATCATCCTTGTTATGGCACAGTGTCGTTAAACGAATTATTGCCATCCAGGGTAACAAATTTTCCTCGTATTTGTGGGAGGGAAACTCCCCATTACAAAGTGTCTTCCTCCATAAAAATATACTACTAGCATTGCTGCTTCTTCCCATTAAAACACTACAGTGCGGTACCACAACTACTCACTACTTGTTTGTATGTGCTCTTGTTATAGCGCACCTTCAAGCTCCCTACTCAGAGGCGGTCCCGACTACAGAGCGGACACTGCATCGGAGTTTCGTGTCGAAGCGCTGAGCAATTGCGAGTGAAGGACTTGCCCACGGTCCCTACGCGGCGAAATGAGGTGAATTCGAACGTGCAACCCTTTGGCTGCAAGGCGACGAACATACCTACTGCACCACCGCGCTCAACGTAGTAGTAGTAAGAATGATATTATGTAGTGAGTAGTTGTGTTCTCTGTGTCCCTTGTTCCCTCGTTCTCTAAGCCTATGTTCTCTAACCCGTGATGTTCCCGTCGATGTTTCTTGTTACCACGATCTCTGTGATGTGCCCTATGTTCTCTTCTGCTCATTGATGTTCCATGTTCTCTGTATTCCTTGTTCCCTGACGTTCCCTGTGATGTTCCAGGTTTCTTGTGTTCCATGGTCCTCGTTGCATATTTCGCGTTCCGTGCTCCTTATTCCTTCATATTTCGGTTGCTCCCTGTGATGTTTCTTGTTCCTCGAGTTCCCTGTTCCTTGTGTTCACGGTCCTTGTTTTGTGGTACCGCACTGTAGTGTGCTCCGCGCTCCATGTTCTTCAATGTTTTTGATGTTCCGTGTGATGTTCCATGTTCATTATGTTCCACATTCCTTTTTGCGTATTACGCGTTCCATGTTCCTTAATATTTCTGACGTTTCTTCTGATAGTCCATGTTTCTTACATTCTGAGGTCCTTGTTGCCGGTTCCGCCTTCCGTGTTCTTTAATGCCTCTGATATTCCCTTTGATGTTTCACGTTCCTTATGTTCCTGATGTTTCTGTTCCTTGTGTTCCACAGTCCTTGTTGCATATTCTGTGGCCCAAGTTCCTTAATGTTTCTGATGCTCCTTTTGATGGTCCATGTTCCTTGCGTTTCACGGTCCTTGTTGTGTTCCACATTCCGTGCGTGTTCTAAAATGCCTCTGTTATGTTCAATGTTCCTCAGGTTCCATGTTCAATTGTTCATGGCTGTCCATTCCGTGTTCCTTGTCCTGTGTTCCACATACTCTTTCAACAATGTTCCCTGTGATTTTTCATGTTCCTTACGTTCCATGTTCTTTGTTGCATGTTCGCTTATATTCCCTTGTGTTCCGTGTGATGTCCCATGTTCCCTGCAATGTTGCCTGATACCCATTGCTCATCGCCCCTTATATGTTCCATGTGATGTTTCCTGCTATGTTCCTGCCCTTACCTCGTCTCTATGTTCCATGTTTCGTGTGTTCCTTGCTTCTTGCTCTATATTTTCTATGCGGTCAGTATACGAACAAATTGGGACAGCAGTGCCACCTACTGAAGTTAAATAAGTCTAGCCAAAAACAGTGTATAGCATGTATAGGAAGCGCGCAAACTATCCCTTCATGGTTTCGGCAGTGAACCGAGCTGTCATTATTCTCGTGGTTTCATGCTTTGCCTTGAACTATGTGTGGCTTGATGATTGATGATATAAACTTATATGCTGGTTTTTATGCCTAAAAGCAGTTTATAGCTCTCCTATTATCTTCAGTCGTTACAGGCTCCTTAGTGGATAAGCGTTCAGTCTATAGGGACATCTGGCCCAGGTTGCTACGCAACTGCAGGTCAACGTATTGCACTCACAAAACGTATGGATCCTCGTCTTGATGTGCTCCAAAAATCTGTGAGTAAAATATCCATTATGCCTAACTGTTAGGTCAAACAATTATCGTAGACTTGTAGTTGCTCCATCGGTAAATATCACAGTCAGACCGCAGTCTTTTTAAGAGCAATATATTGTTGTAATTTCAGCACGGATACGTTTGTTTTTGTGGAAATAGTTCTTACTCAGCAACAGGAAGCTCGAGTAATTGTGGCAAGTCATGTCCAGCGCATGACTGCGGTTGCCCTGGCTTTCCATCTGATCAGTGTGGAGGTCAAAATGCCAACGACGTTTACTCAAGTACGTGAAGATATCGTTTATGAAATCTACAAAACATTTGATGAGCACTTGGAAACAGTTTGCTAGTTCAAATAAAAGTATCAACGGTTGATTAGCCTATGCCACTTTTCAATTGGTCAGAGCCCATTTCTTGGTGTTGGATTCGTATAGAATAGTTGCCTTTTGAGCCGAAAGCTTGGTAAAAAATTTGGTTTGTGAATGGCCAACTCTTCTCTTACGCAATCTATGTCTGATAGTACAATAAATGGGACTTTCTGGTATGTTGTGTTTGTTCGTCTCTATCGGTCTAAGTTAATGTCTTTCTTTAACGTTATATTTGGCTTTCGTGAATGTTTTTAAAACTTTTTGTGAGTAGGTTATCGGATTACCAGCAATGACAGAAATATTTATTGTAATTTCAATACTGAAACGTCGATTCCAGATTATCATTCTCTACCATGGCTCAATTTAATTAATTATTGGCACTGACGTTTTTGGTGTCAAGCTCTAGGCTTACCGTCAACGCTCTTTCTCGAAACTTCAGGGCCAAACTTATCAAAAGCGAAATTCGGAACCTTATAAATTATAATGCAAGAACGATTCAACTGTCCGCCAGATGTTGTGGAATCTTTGAATTTCTATTTTCAATTATATTATATGAGCGTTTTTTCCTCCTATCCACCTCTCCTTCTCTTCCTCCCACTCTTCTGGCGCAACCTCACCATAATCGGAAAATTATGATAGCCTATTCTATTTTTGTTATCGAACTACTGCTAGACTTTCAATATTGTAAACTAAAAATCACTTAACAGCATCAACTTTTAACTTTCTGAAGCACTCTAACTGATATCATGTGATTTTCATCAATCTAAGTAGTAGCGTCAGCAGTGAATGTTATGCTTCGGCTAATACTAGCAACTTCAAATCGGATAATCTGCATGTTTTCATAATGCAAGCAAGATAGCTAAAAATAGAGCCCACCTGTTCAATATTAGATTGATCGCTTAGTGCATTTTCGCAAATAGTAAAAGAGAAAAACAGAGAAATAGTACAAGCAAGAAATCTTAAAAAGCCCACTTGATGAATAGAAGGTTGAGTGGTGCGTGTATTTTCGCACAATACATTGTCAAGCTTTATTTACCTTATTTAAACGTAAATTTTAAAATCATTTACTAGACCCTGTCTTCTGTTAAACTACCAAACACCATCTAAGACGTGTGTATCTGCATATGTTCTTTTATTTTTAACGATTTCTAATTGACACACATTACCACCTTTTGATTTTCTCTCAGGATGCAGATCATGCAGTTAACTAGTGAAGATAAATTTTCTATTTAATACTCCTTTATTCGCGTAACCTGTTGCTGTTTATCTGCACTTGTATTTAGGAAACATTGACAGTGGGACAGTAGTGCCTTAAGGATTCTCTCCTTTTGCTTTTTTGTTAGTTTCTATGTCCATTATATGTAAAAAAGGTGTTTTGTCAACTTTCACTTTGAGCAATAAAAACATGAGTAGTATCGTTCTCCTCCTTTATCCAGGATGGAACAGGCACTGTCAGAGTGGCGGGATATTGATGGCAATCCGATACACTTTAAATTGGCCTACTGTTTTATATTGGATTGTCATGGCAAATTCACAAGATGGCAAGCGATGCTCAGATTTCAATTAAAGTCATCACAACCGAATTTAATCGCGCCCTTGCAATCAACCCAAGGTCGACCGTCGACCCTATTCCAAATAGCGCCTCGGGCAAAGCACACATTTGTAACCCTCTGATCCAATTTGTCGTCCTCACAACTCAAGCAGGGTTAGCCTGCTCATGTTATGAAAACATTTCTAGGTGTCTCAATATGAAACCTACCTTAGCAGCTCTCTACTTCCGAGTCGGCCTACTTAAAGAAGTGTTAAACGCACAATCAGTGTTGTTTGTTTGCTGCTTCTCGTTATTTTATGGTAATCATAATTATGTCAATTAGAAATAGGACATAACTATTCATATCCGTTTTATGATAGCTTGCCAAGACGGATACTATGGCGAATTATGCAGTCATCGGTGCCACTGTTTTCAAGGATCCAACTGCACAATGGAAGACGGAACATGTCCAAATAATTGCTCAGATGGCTGGATAGGAACGTCTTGCAACATCAGAGGTGAGTTTATGGCATCTTGGTACTTCCATTACATATGGCAGTGGCGTAGACAAGCGGTTTAGATGGTTAAACCCCATTGTCTCAGGAAAAGTTTTTTAAAAGGTTATTTATCCACTCAAAAAAAAAATTTGTGGTAGCAATTGTTTTTCTTACTTTATTCACTTTGTTTCTTTGTTCCCTTTGTTACTTCATTCCATTTTTATTTACTGTAATACTGATGGGTTGGTGTCAGGAAGGGAAGCCGGCCAGGCCATACCCCTACATCATAAATTCCTGGCTACGCGCCCGGATATATGGACACGGAGCAGTGAACTAAGTACCAACTTCTTTCCCATTTTTTATATTAGCAAATAAACTTGCATAAGTGCCAGATTTAGGTAATACCCATTCGGTTTCGATCAAGTGGAAATAAGTATCATTCCTGATAAAAAGGACATACTCCTCCTTCTTATCCATTCGTCCTACATCTGTTTACGAACTTGTAGCCTGGCATATGAATGGTGCTTGCTGTGGCTATAGACTATCCAACCATGTTTCAGTTAAGGTTAGTGTTGTATATGCTGGTCCAACCCTAGCAGAATATTTAGTTCAGATGTCTTGGTTTTGTTCTGAAGGATTCTACAATTAAGATGCAATATCGAAAAGGATTGTTGACTTTGGTCGACTTTAGTACAGATTTAATCAGTACATACTGTATAGCCGTACACAATAATTGTGGTAATTAATTGTGATTAATAGTAGGCCTAATTGTATGGTCAATATCAGGATTGTTTAGCACATTCAAAGGCATTTTCGGACTATTCATCCCACTGGCTGAAAGAACTGTTCCATTTGTCCATTAATACTCTGTAGTCTATACAATCCCAGGATGGGTTTCCAGTTTTTCATCACTATTCACCTGATCAAATATAGAGTCAAACAGCCAAACGCTGTGCATTTATTACTTGACTTGTCCCACGACTGCTGCGCCCAGGCGGAAGTTACTGGAAGCGCCAGAGCCCTTCGACTGTTTCCACTTTGAAAATGTGACTTGCAATCTATAACTGTAGAAAAATGTTTGGTTACAATAACAACAAAGTCGATCGAGTGGTCGAGAGGTCGGCGAGTCGACTAGGTCAACCGAGCCAAGTTGCGTGTCTATTATGAAATGCATTACGCTATTACTTTGTGTAATAGACTGTACGGTCAATAACGGGGACTGCACGGAAAACGAGACATGTACATCTGAACAGACGGGACAAGGAGCAGATCGGGTTGTTCCGCGATGCAGATGCAAAAAAGGATACGTTACAATCAAGGAAAATCAAGACTGCCAAGGTAACTGAACAAATTTCGAATATCATTTGGTGTTAGGCCTTTTTGATCGCGTCCCAACTTTTGAAGCATACGAATTGTTCTGTGTTGAAAGTAAGCTGAAGCGTAAACTAACCAATCTTGCAACTACTTCAAAATAGGCTAACTGGACTTCGCTTGTGTTGGATTGTTATAAGGATACTTTAGGCATCTTATTGACAGCCATTATGTAGACCTATGCGACGTATGCGTGCTTTCTTAGTAAATCAAGTCAGTTGGTATTACAACTCAAAAGATTTTCCTTTTGTTAATTAATTTCCGTTAATGCTTCATTTTGTATCCGGGTCCATAATTTTTTATTAATTTTTTATTCGGAAAAGCAGTGTTTAATAAAGAAATTTCATATTATCCGAGTTTCTTTATTAAAAATATTTTTCCGAAAATAAAATTTTACTTATCTGAAGCAATCGCCATTATGCATTCTGATGCAAATAGCAAAACTATTGTCACTGAACAGTTTGTTAACAAAACAGAGGCGTCAGATGCAGTGTAAGCTTATACTAGATGGAAAGATGCCGATATAACATTCTATCAATTCATTTATTGCAACCATCAACCATAAACAAGAGTCATAGTATAAGATGCTTCACATAATCGGATGGCAAAAAGGAAGACCTAATAGATTAATATCCCGCTAACAGGGACACCTATTACAAGTGCAATTTTAACTGATGGCTAAACGGTTGAGTTGACATCATGAATTGAACATACATCGGGTGTGTAGGGGAGAGTGCTCCAAGATACCCACGCTAACGAAAATTGATATTTTCTTCCGTGTGAATTCTAAGAGAAGAACATGTCTGACCCTAATGCAAAGAGTAATCATTAACGAAGCAGTGACAGCAACTATAGAACATAATTCAATAAGATCATTTGTGTAAATTTTAAAAAGTAGACCCCTCCAAACTGGGCGTCTTAGGAACCCTATACTACAAGACGCCTATAGGATGGGCAATGCATTGGGCATCTTAGAGCAATGGAAATTGACTAAAACAAGTGGGGCTGTAATCATGCATTTTCAGACTAAACCAATAAACTGCATGACAGCTAAACAAATTTAGACAAGACTAAAAGATCCTTAAGCTACAAAGCAAATCAAAACACAAGAAAAAACTCCAACCTCATGTTGTAAGTCATTATTGTCATTTTCACCTTAAACACAGGTTAACGAAAAGTCACATACGAATCGCTTGGATATTTATCGATCGGTAGGCCTGCATTCTTCATGACACCAACCACTACACTTTCTACCTTAGTCTATACCAATTTTTTCTTCAATAAACACTGGTAAATGTATTGTGTAGGCTCAGAATCTTGATGAGCAGAAGGTGGTGTCATGGTAGGCACCGATTCTTGGCCACTTGCTAATGGTATCCAAGACGCTCATGGGCATCTTGTAATCTATATGCTTAGTATAGCCTACATTCAAGACGCCCATGGGCTTCTTGTAATCTCTATGCTTCGTATGCTTTCAGGACGCCCATGGGCTTCTTGTAATTTTCGAGTCCTTCGCTACTGACGCCATTTTATTTAACGAGGGCAATGTTTACGAGTTAGATAAAACCATTAAAACAACCATAGATGAATCCAAAAATAAACGCTGAAGTGCACGAATTTTTACTGCATAAGGCTAAAGAGAAAATTAGGAAGATTCGTAAATGTGTAGCCTACTTACGCAAAGGGGGCGAAAATTTAGAAAATTGATTTATCGCGTCAATATCTCGAATACTGAAACATTACTGTTATGGAAGGTTCACAAGATGTCGCTGCATGCAATGAGACAACTAAAACACGAATTTATGTCTGTTTATTGGTTTTAAAGGGGTGGGCATCTTACTCGCCCTGGGCATCTTGTAGCACTCTCCCCTACATGTATGATTGCCCGTTTTGTTTGACATTGTTCTTGTACAGTTAAATGTGTTTGAATTATAATTGGCTCACATTTACTGTTTAATGAGTATTGTTAAATATTGTGTTAAAATGAGTACCGCGGTTGAATCGTTGTGACTTGCTTATCATAGACATCGATGAGTGCACGCTTACCTCGCCCAGTAACCTGTGTAATCCTAAATTTGGAGAATGCATCAATGTCGGTGGCAGTTACAACTGCTCGTGTAAAGAGGGCTTTCAGAATAAAGGCGACCAAATGTGCGAAGGTTTGTAATTCTTTATCATGATAAGCTTTAAAATGATGTTCTTGAAATCAAGCTAAGGCCACAGCTAAATGCGCGCAAAAAGTTCACTGGTTGGCATTGGTTGAATTCCGATCGTTTCTTGTTCACCACGTTTATCATTATTAATAAAAAGATAAATTTAAGTCACCATTGGCTTCAGGCTACTCTATTCAGGCGAGGACCGGTGCTAAATCACGCAACTTTGAGGATTATATTGATTTTAAGATAAATGTATTACAAATTGCTGGTTTTCTGATTCTCAAGTAATTGAAACCACATCCAACGTGGCATTTCCAATATAACATAACGTATGACCAATAAGCACATGAAAGACCTTATAGGCATACAGGCCCTACACATTCTAATATCTAGCTTTCATCCAAAACCGCAAGAGAAATCTGTTAAACTGCTCGTCATTTGCTTCATCCGTTTTCTTGACACTAATGAAACTGCGACAAAACGGTTTTTGTTGACTGGCCGAAATGTTGTTAACTACTTTATTTGAAAGAGATGTATGATATGATCAATGTTTTTAATTGCCTACTATAGACATCAACGAGTGCTTGCTTACTTGGCCGGACAACCAATGTGATCCTAACAATGGGAAATGCATCAATTTCGAAGGCACCTACAACTGCGAATGTAAAACTGGTTTTCAGAACAATGGCAGCATAGTATGCGAAGGTTTGTAATTGTTTGCCCAAATAATCTTTGAAGTATGTCTGTCAAACTAACCCAGTAAGTCACGAGTCTCCTTGGTTCTACCTAAATTTCCTTTGAGCGACAGGGTCTTCGGAGTGATGAGATGCATAGAATTGCAACTTTCAACAAGTAAACATTGTAGTTCTAGAATGAATGAAAAGGTCTGCCGAGTAGCAAAATAATCAAATTCAAATATCTCCAAACTGTCCCTCCTCGTGAAAATAAAAACATAGGAAGATTGAAGCTGATCTAAAGTTTCAAATTTTTGCTAATAAGCAATTCCATTTCGGCTTCTATATCATCGCGCTCATTATAGTCTCATAGAAACTTGTTTTAGATTTATATAATATACTAGCTGGGGTACTCGGCGTTTCCCGAAAAATTTGGGTTTTAGCCCCCAAACTATAGCTGCCACTTGCACCTGCGGTTCGGATTTCCCACCCCTTTGGGCTACTCGGCGTTCCCGGTAAATTTCGATTCCTTTTGCATAAAACCAGCCCAACCCTAACTTTACCTCCCGCCAAATTCCGCCCCAACTCCCACTCAGCCCTAGCCCCAACCAACCACAACCCACCCCGCCCTACCCAGCACTTACCCATTTTGGGCGCCTAACGTTGCTATGAAATTTCGGTTTTTTGTTCCATCCAGCCTCTCCTCTCCCTTGCCATTCCCTTTCCACTGCTCCCGTTCACTCTCTCCCTCCTTCCACACTCCTCTCCCCACCACTCCGTCCCGTTCCACTCATCACCCATCAATTCCATCCTTTCTCTCCCCTTCCCTCCATCCTTTTCTCTCCACTTTCGTTGCGATCTTTTTCGTCCCACCCTCTCACAATATTAATAATTTATCCCTTGTGCTTCGAATGACCTTCCCCTCCTCTGCGGGTTGAGCTCATGTCTGGTGCTCCTCTTCGCCAACTCTTTGGCGGAAGGCAATTTTTCCAGGGCTTCTATACTGAACTGAAAGCGCCTTGAATATAATATACTGCGAGCGGCGTTTTTTAAATGTAAGGTCACGTAAGATAAGCTTACGTTATCTATTACAATAATTATTGTCATTATCTCTTCCTAACTTGCGATCAACCGTTACTACCTTCAGTGCTTTTATTATTATTTTGTGAAACTGCTTAACTTGCGTGCTATAGGCACCGCTTTCGGCGAAAAATTACGTCAAGTAATGACGTCAATTATTTTGTCAAGAGCAATGGGTTCGTTATTGTGTAACGATGAAAATTTAATTTGTTAATTTCTGCGTTAGGCCTATCCATAGATTGAGTATTCTCATATTACGAATATTAAGATTTTCAAATATTCACGAATATTAACGAATATTAAAACTGCCATCGAATATTATATTCGTAAAATATTATATTCTTCAATAAATTCTTTATTCTTAATTCGTATTTTTATTTATTTATGAAAATGTTTAACTTTTACTGAATAAATTGTACAAAATTGAGTTACATGTAGCCTAAGCATAGGCCTATATCAGTAAGTGACAATAACTTTAAAAGATTTATTGTCAAAAAACTTCAATGTCTCAGCTGGGTCTGGCCAATGTGGTATTCATATTACAATCCATACCTAATGTATTATAGTCACTTTGTCTGACTATTGACCATCTTCCCCAACTGAAAAGAGGCAGAGCCACCCATGACAGTTGGCATGTAGCAGCAATAGTAGGCCTAAGCTAAATTAGAAATAAACTGTGACTGCCTATAATAGTAACTGCAAATTGATGAAGTAGTTTTATATCAGTGTAGCAGGATGAGTAAATATAAATGACAAGGCAAGAAATAACAGTGCCAGATTACAAGCAAAAGTTATCCCGTTCTCAACATAATAACCGCATTGCAGAATTTAAATCAGCCTGCCCTTAATGCGAGTGAATGTTATGGAGACATACAGAAACTTAGACTGCTTTACTGGCTAACATTGCGGTTTCGATGGTTCACTTTAATCCGTTAACAAATATAGGGTGTCTCAGGTCGTGAACGATTTTGAATGCAGACAAATATATGTTATGCACAATATAAAGTGGAAAGTTTTATATTGGCGGATAGGTTATTCAAATGAAAATGTTAAAATAAAAAAATTAGATCATTCATTCATTCATTCATTCCGAAAACTTATATAGCGCCTCTTCAAGAAGTCTACTCAGATCACTAGCTCACTTATTCAAATTTTAGCGCCAATATCCGTGACGTCATCAAATTCGTGCCAAGTAAACGTCCAGTTAAAGCCGCAGACAACACTGTACGACCATCATTGTTAATCCACACATAATTAATTAATACAGATTATCATTTAGTATTTAACAATGTTTCCTTTACTCTTTATAACAGCCTCAAGTCGATTAGTCATCGAGCCAAATAGATTTTTCAGAGTTTTCAGAGGTAGGCTAGGCCTATCGATGTCCATGCCTTACGAGGCCGACGTTTTAAAGTCGTTTCGGGTTCGGTATCGGCATGAACAGTTGCCGCCATAATACTCCAAACATTTTCCATTGGTGACAAGTCCGGCGAATTAGGCGGACAGTCCCCCGGTGGGATGTAGGCTATCCATTGATATTCTTGTTCAACCATTCGACTGAGGCCTTTGATGTGTGTGTGCACGTGCACCAAGACGTTGAAATAATTTTACGCCGTTATTATGAAACTTTTTGGCTGGTAACTGAGCGCAGACTGCACTTCGCTGGAATGCGAGTTTGACCTCTTTCTCCAGTATCTCATTGATGTAATAAGTCGAAGTGACTGAAGCTTTATTTGGAATGATATGAAGTTTTGTTAATCCAACTGTTTATGCCGAACCCGAACCCCATACACTGAACACCTTAAAACGTCGGCTTCGTAAGGCATTGACATCGATAGGCCTAGTCTACCTCTGACAACTCTGAAAAATCTATTTGGCTTGATGGCTAATCGACTTGATGCTGTAATAAAGAGTAAAGGAAACATTATTAAATACTAAGTGATAATTTGTATTAATTAATTATGTGTGGATTAACAATGATGGTCGTACAATAGGCCTAATGTTTGCGGCTTAATTTGACGTTTATTTGGCACGAATTTGATGACGTCACGGAAATTGGCGCTACAATTTGATTAAGTGAGCTAGTGATCTAATTTTTTTATATTAATATTTTCATTTGAATAACCTATCCGCCAGTATAAAACTTTCCACATTATATTGTGCATAACATATATTTGTCTGCATTCAAAATCGTTCACGACCTATCGAGACACCCTATATTTACGAATATTTATGAATATTAAAAAATCTTAATATTCACGAATATTTACGAATATTAAACCCTAAAGTCACGAATACTCAATCTATGGGCCTATCTACCGCATCGAAATTAAAAATATTCATAACTCGAGATTTAAAGTGAATTGAGAGCTGAAAATAGACGAGCTGACCTACAAATACGCATGAGAAGGTTTCCAACAGATTTCGTCGTGCTAAATCGTGCCGTTTCAGAGCCTTTCTTAGAACAGACATAGCCTACCTGGTACACACAAAACGATAAATTTTAAGAATTATAATATAGATTGCTATTCGGGTTGTGGTTATTTATTATAGATATAGACGAATGTTCACTAGCACCGCCAGACAACGAATGCAATAGCACTACCGGAAACTGTAATAATACTCTCGGAAGCTATACTTGCGACTGCTTTAATGGCTCCACCCACGGAGACAGTGATAGGCCTACATACTGCATTCCTATAGGTAATTCGCTTCTTTAAAATTATTTAAATTGCTTTCAAAGATTTAGGTTCAAAATCAGTTGCTTTCTTTCTTCATGTTAAACTTTGTAATATAGTTTAGAAATTCAGTGTTAGGTCTCTTAATAAATTTGCTCTAATTTATTTCGGTCTTTAATGCTGATGCAATTCAGACAAATTTAACCGAATAGGTTATCTAATCACAACCTCGCTTATTGCAAAATGCAAATAAGGGTCTAATGTGGGAGACTGGAAATGTCACTTGAAACACAGAATGACAAACACCAATTAGTTTAAACGTTGCTTCGGATCATCTGCTTTATCAGTTAAGTTTTTATTAGTCCTTTATTTGCAGTTTTTGCTTCCTAAGGACGTTAACTCTTAGGCCTTTAATCGCCTATTGTCATAGGAAGCTTGTAACTGTCACTTTGTCGCTCATATTAAAACTTTAGCTGTAGCCTACCTATCACCTATGATGCTAATACGGTACTACCATACCGGAGAAAGATAAACAGTGTCATGACTCGACTGTCAAGTAGGCCTACAACACAAAACGTGTTTAATTTGATCATGATCACCTGCACATTGAAGCCCCATGATGGCCGTATCAAATCGATATTCTGTTTTCTAGTGTTGTTCTACAGGTGGGATTGAGCCATCTGTGTCGAGCTGAACAGCCGAGATTTAAATATTAGTGCAATTATTTCAGAGCAGAGAACTACTGTAACAGCGGTCAAGAATTTATGACAATTTTCCACACTCGATTAAATCAGTAAGCTTATATAGCTTACGAACGAAAAAATGAATTTAACCTATGAATGTAGAATCGTCCTACGCCTCTACGTGGAACAAGAAATCTAATGCGCGCTGTTCATGGATTTCTCAGAATCAACGAACAGTGTTCAGTGTACATCTGAACAGTAAGATTTAGGATGAACAAAGAATGTATGCTTTGCTAAATTTAACTATGTTGTAGGCTACTTGTCTTAGATGGCATATTGATCCACCATAAACGATGCATTATCTTTACAGCCATACCATCTTCTGATTCATCTGGTAGCACTGGCGCTATCGTTGGTGCCGTCGTTGGATCTCTGTGTGCAATACTCATCATATTGGCTCTGTTGGCGTTTCTATATTGGCGCAGGCAAGATTTAGTAGCCTATAATTATTTAGAATTGCTCACTTTAAAGCTATAATTGTTTGCAGAGCACATACAAGTTTGGTTGATTGTAGTGTGTTTATGATTGCAGGCCTATATGTTTTAGTTATGTAGGCCTAGGATATAGGCTAATTTGCTTGCACTTAAATAAATAAGTTTTTTCAGGTCTACATGTATACAGTTTATAATCACATCGATCATAACAAATTGTTCAGCCATCTGTAACTAAATGACTGAAAAAGGGAATATCGGTGCATTGCCGAATTTTCTTAATCTTTGAAGTGGTCCAGTTGATAACATCTGCATATTAATCTCGAACGTTACCGTATGTCTTCTAAGTTTATATGAGATTTCTGCTGTTAGCCAACAAGGTTTGGTTGATTGACTTAGGGCCTTAGGCCTATACGCTTCGTATAGAATCATCCATGATAAAACACTTACTGTTAGCGTTTTAGCAAAATTGAGAACCTTTCGTCAATGCGCTTTGTGACTTCTCAGTTCTCATCATCATCATCATAAACCGTGGGCTCATCGCCCGTAGGTGTCCGACGCCCTTTTCACCATATTCCTCCACAGATCTCTTTCCAGTGCAATGTGGCTCAGCTCTTGCAGTGATGTTCCGCACCAGTCTATTAAATCATCCGCCCATTCTCTATGTGGTCGCCCTCTTTTGTTTCGCCCGTCCATCATTCCGAACACCAATGTCTTTATTTTCCTGTCGTTGCTCATTCGGCATACGTGACCGAACAGACCCAGTTTCCTCTGGATTATCCTCTGCATCATGTTTTCCCTGAGGTGTATCCGTTTGTACAGTTCCACGTCAGTCACTTTCTGTGTCCACACTATTCCCAAAATCCTCCTATAGCATTTTCTTTCAAAAGCTAGTATTCTTTTCTCGATGTCTTTTGTTATTACCCAAGCCTCGCATCCATATAGCATGCTGCTGAAAACGCAAGTTCTCAGCACACTCAGTTTAGTTTCCTGCTTTATGGCCTTGCTCTTCCAGATCCTGTCTAAAGCTTTTAGTGCTGCCGTCGCCTTTGCAATTCTGACCATTACTTCCTGCTTACAATCGAGATCGTACGTCATATTGCAACCGAGATATGTGAACCTGCCCACGTTTTCTAATTGGATTCCGTCTACAACCATCTGCTTTGTTAGATCTCTATCGCCGAAAACCATTGTTTTTGTCTTGTCAAAATTCATCATGAGACCATATCTCTTCCCTTCTTCATTCAACGTTTGCACTGTGTGTTCTACTTGTTGTTTGTCTTCTCCAATCAAGTCGATATCATCAGCAAAGCATAGATTGTTGATGTTTTCACCACTAATCGATACACCATCGTTTTCCCTGATCTTGTCCAGTATCCTTTCTAAGTGTGTGATGAAGGTGTTTGGTGATATAGGGTCACCTTGTCTTGTGCCTCTGCTAGTGTTAAACCAGGGTCCAGTTTCTCCACATACTCGGACTGCTGCCTTTGCATTGCTGTTTATTTCCTTCAAGAGATGAGTCAATTTGCAATCCACACCATAAGATTCCAAAACTGCCCACGTTACCCGCTGCTCAATGCTGTCAAACGCCTTCTTGAAGTCTATGAAGCAGTTGTAGATCTTTTTATTCTTCCTTCTGGCCTTTTCTCCGATCAATCGCAAAGCCAAAATCTGCTGCACCGTGCTTCTGTCCCTTCTAAACCCTGCCTGACCATCTGCGAGGTATTCCTCAGTTTGTCCTCTAAGTCGTTCTGTTAGTATCATCATCAGTATTTTACCAAGGTGGCTTATCAATGCTATTGTTCTGTAATTACTGCATTCCAGTGCATTTCCTTTCTTGTAGAGAATGACTAGTATTGATTTCTTCCATTCATCTGGCGTGCGCCCTTCCTTCCATGCAGCATTACAAATCTTGTGTATCTCCTGCAGTATGGCATCCCCTCCATATTTTATCATCTCCCCCGTTACACCATCATTACCCGGGCTTTTGTTGTTTCTCAATCTTTGTATCGCTGCTTCCACTTCCACTTCTAAGATGTCATTTTCAATATCTTCATTCGGTGGGGAGATTTCTTTCAGTTCTGCAATTACCTGTTCTGTGATGTCTTGGTCCGTCTGTGCCTTGTACAGGCTGCTGCAATAATCTGTCCATCTTTGTACAATGTCTTCTTTATTCATAAGCACTTTCCCCTTTTCATCTCTGATTGCTGTAAGCTGTGGTTGCCATTTTCTGTTGTTCTGATCATCTTGTATACCTCTCTTGTTTTACATTCTCCGTGATATTTTTCCACATCTTCGCATTGACTCTCAAGCCATTTAGCTTTGTCTGCTCTTGCCGCTTTCCGTACTTCATTGCTTTTTACCCTGTATGATTTTTCATCTGCATCCGACCTATCCCGTCTGGCCCTCAACTCTCGTTTCTCCTGTACCAATCTTAGAGTCTCCAATGTTATCCATTTTTTATTGATTTTTTCTTGTTCTGGGACTACCTGTTCCACTGCTTCCATTATTGCTGCAGTTAGTCGGTCCGCTCTTTTGTTTATATCCTGTTCTTCGCCAAACTTTTCAAGCTTTTCCCTCAAAGCGTTTTGATATGCAATTTGTGTTTCAGCTTCAGCCAGTCTTGATATCTCTCTTCGTTTCGGTGGCTCCACTCTATATCTCCTCTTAAGTTTTATTTTGATGTTTGCAATCACTAAACTATGATCAGAATCTATGTCTGCGCCCTGGAATGTTCAGTTCTCACGCCATAGAAAATTTCATTTTTCAATTTTTGTACAATAATATTGGTTCTTGAACTCTTGGGTTGTATGATTGTATCATAATAATTACAACATAACAAGGATTTTAGGTAGCGCTGTTAGAACCACTTCAAAACAAGTAGTCGTATCACGGTTGCTTTAGTTATCTGCGTCTTACCAGATTCAAACATTCAGGGGTCAAGTTCCAAACATGTGCGAAAGATGCAAAGCAAGAATTCACCAGTCAATCAGTTCAATTTGTTTGTGTGTGAATTAAATTTTCTCTAAGTGAAGTTTAATATTATTAAAGCGTGTCAGAAGCACATACTAATTAGGGCCTACCTGTAGATAACCGATTTAAAAATTGTAATATTTGGTCATAGACGAAAAAGTCAAAAGTCACCAGACAGGCATAGCAAAAGAAACAGTGGATTTTCTAATGCGTACAAAGGTAGGAAAATCTTATTTACTTAGCGACACAAGCTGTGTCATAGCTTTATGATAATCATTCCTTATGATATTGGTCTATGGGGCCTACATGAATGCGGGTAGGCTATCTATTAAATAATTGCAAACAACGTAATCGTATTCTACCATCATAAAACCTAATAGTATATGCAGTCTTGTTTGTTTGTATGTGCACTTGTTATAGCGCCCCTTCAAGCGCTCTACTCAGAGGCGCTCCCGATGCAGAGCGGACACTGCATCGGAGATTCACGCCGAAGCGCTGAGCAATTGTGAGTGAAGGACTTGCCCAAGGTCCTTACGCGGGGAGGTGGATTCGAACCTCGGACCTTCCGGCTCCAGGCAACGACGCCACCACTACACCACCGCGTCACACAAGTTTAACATTGATGAATGTGATATGATGAGCATCTTATCGCTTTGATACAAACATTCATACATGCATACATACATGTATACATTATACAATATGCATACATACATAATTATTATCTGCGTATATCTATATGTCTATATATATATATATATATATATATATATATATGTGTGTGTGATTAGGAGTACTGATTTGCTCCAGCGTTCTTCAAATTTGCCTGAGATTAATTTTTCATAACGGTCCGTAACCTGGTATCGCTCTTTACCGTGAACTTAATCTATCTCAATATGTTAACTTAGTCTTTCAACAAGTGCAATGAGTTTTGTGTTAGGCTACTTCATCCGTGGCTGCGCTCCATCTGACCTACGCGATCTCTGTCGCCCAGTCTCTGACTTTGAAGCGTGTTGGGTTGTTCGGTCTGCTACGAAGGGTCAACTCCTAGAACCACGGGCTCGATTAGCTGCCGGAAAACGCCCGGCTTTATCCGTACATTCGCAATGACCTCCCTTCTAAGCTGCGTTGGCTTCATCTGACCAATCAAATTGCGTTTCATAAATCTCTCAAGACTTTTTTTTATGTGACTGGGCTGGAAGCACTCGTGAAAAGTTTCTTGACGGGGCGCTATATAAGTCCATAGAATGATTGAATAGATTCTCAAATTCGTACATGTATATTAACTACATGCTTGCAGTCATGCATTCACACATGCGTACATACATTTTGTAAGTTTGGAGACTACGCGTGTTATATAACTGATGTGGACACGTTTCGCCTTTACATAGTAGGCCTATGTCTACTTCCAAAAATTCTTTCTGGCCTCAATGATTGCGTGAAGTCATGGTTGTTTCCGTTATTTTGTCGACAGGAAGAATTGCGTCGAATAAATTGTACACATTTAGCATGAATACCCAAACTAGTAGTGTGGCAGCATCATGTTTTAATTGTTTTATTGTAATTGACATGATTGTGTCTCCTCTACAGAAGAGAACGGCAGTTCGATAGACGTAGATCTACTCTGGAAAATGCAAACGACAACGATGCGAGAAGAATTCAAAGTGAGAACAAGATTTTCAAGACATCAAAAATAATACTAAGCTATCAAAGATTTAAGGCAGCCTATTGGGTGACCTGACAAAATGTTCCAAGACAAAATGTCTCTGACAAAATGCCGCAGTGACAATATGTCGCAAGACAAAATGTTACAGAGACAATAATTATGTCGCAAGACGAAATGTCGCCGAAGACAAAATGTCGTGGGCAAAATGTGTTAGCAAATTATTAGCATATTTCATGGAGATTTTCGGAGACATTAGCAAATGTAATATTAATATCATTTACTGAGAGTTTGTTTGCACATCGTGTAGCTTTGTATTTCTTTTTTGCTTTATTCTACCAAAATCGCCTAAATCCGATCACCCTTTCTCCATTGCGTAGCCTACATATTATATTGAATGGCCCCTTAGTTGAATTCTCATATCAAGTGGACTCAGAGGTGTATCCAGGGTGCCAATCCGGCCATGGCCCATCCAATTCAAAATTGCATGGAACGTGCCTCCCTCCCATTTGGTTTCAAGATCCTTTAAATCAATGCAGCGGGACAAAGCGAGAGAGAAAAAGTAGCAATACGACTAGACACTGTAGACAGGTCATAGGCCTAGTATATTCTGAAAAGATTACGACCAGATGACTAAAAAAGGTCATCAGCTATTTTGGCAGGGCAAATGGTAGGCCTATGCTTTTGACACATTTCGGCTGGATGACTGAAAAAGGTCGTCGGCAAAGATCACCGAAAATTTTGCCCCCCTCTTCGAATTGTTTTATCCGCCTCTGAGTGGACTTACAAGGTCAAATTCAACGCATCAAAATTAAATATGCTTATTACGCTTTGAGCTTGTAGAGTTTGTTAGAAATTTTATACATTAAGATGCTTTTATTGATGTTATCGGTATAATTATGGCAAACCATTCCAACTGAGCACGTGAATAAATTACGGAAATGCACTTTATAGGTAGCGCTTTATACGAAATTTGTAGCAAACTGCTTGGTCCAAATACAAACTGAAGTTTAGCATAATAATTATTGGCATCAGCGACTTGTATTAAAAAATTGAAGAACATTGTGTTCAGTTTGCAGCACCAAAAAGATTGAAGAATTGCCTGCAGAAGATTTAGGCCTATGGTTCGCTTCCTAATTTTTGAAGAGATTCCAATGAAGCCTCTCACATTTTGTGAATGCTATTGAACTAATTTCTTCATTTTTTCATCGAAAGTTGCGTAATGCACATCTTTTGTGTCTATTCAAGTGTTTTTGGCGTAATCTGCTTACGGACGATGTAGGCCCTAATATTTCTTTAAACTCTCAATGACATATCGAATGACGTAAATAATAATAATAAAAATTATAATATTTTTCTTTAACTCAACGCCTGCAAAAACGAGCTGCGCTCTACATTTACAAGTTATGCAGTAATCTTAATTAAACTTAACAACTAACAGAACAGACAGCTTTGCAATTACACGGCGCTAATAGCAGCCCACAAAGCATGTCCGCCCAACGGGGGCTCGAACTCGGTATAGGCTACCTCTCGCACTCTACGCCAACGTGTTATCTATTGCGCTTCCGGGTCTCCCTATAATAGGTCTACTCTTGTTTTAGAGCGTTCACATGGAGGCTGATTTTCCAACGGACTACGCATCATCTCCAGAACTGAAGCAGAAGAATAAATATAGGAACATTCTTCCTTGTAAGTAGGCCTACTGTTTATGTCAAACTTATTTCTTAAATATTTTAGCAAAAGAAAAATATCTTGAAACTGAATACATTAGACTTATCCTACCTTGCTCAAGCAAGTGGCAGGACAGGTGCATAAATCGACACAGCATATAAATAAATATAATATAGCCTATAAGTAGCCGACTAACATCATCATCGTCGTCGTCGTCGTCATCATCATCATCATCATCATCATCATCATCATCATCATCATCATCATCATCATCATCATCATCATCATGCTCACTGTTCGCAGAAACAGCATTTTAATCTTCAGAGTTTAAATTGATTTCTGGATTAATGTAAATAGTCTGCCTGGAAGGAAGTTAAATTGGTGTACTGTGGTGTATAAACAACAACGCGCAAATATTAGGACAGTTGGACTCACGTCACCATGGTTCAGAGTTAAGAAAGGAGTGCGTCAAGGGTGTAACCTTTCACCGTGCCTTTTCAACATTTTAGCTGAACAAGTAATGAGAAAAGCCTTGGAAGGATTCACCGGTGGATTCAGAATTGGGGGTAAAACCATTAACAACCTAAGATACGCGGACGACATTGTGTTACTGACTACATCCCCAGAGGAGCTACAAGAATTGGTGGACAGAATTGAGAGATCCGCAAACGAGTGTAGCATGAAGATTAATGCTGCAAAGACGAAGGTCATGACAAATAAGGACATGTTGTTGAATATAAGAGTAATCAATGGTAGATTAGAACAGGTAGACTCCTTTGTCTATCTGGGAAGCAGAATAACGAAAGATGCAGACTGTAATGTAGAAGTGAAGTCAAGGTTAGCCATGGGTACATCAGTCATGATTAAGTTGACAAAGGTTTGGAAGAACAGGGCAATCAGCTCCAAGACAAAGATACGACTGATGAGGGCCTTAGTGTGGCCAGTGGCAACATACGGTTGTGAGACGTGGACTCTAAAGAAGGAGGAGGAAAGACTTATACAGGCTTTCGAAAACAAATGCATCAGAAAACTACTACGTATTTCATGGACAGAAATGTTGACTAATGAAAGAGTTTATAAATTAGCAGGGACAAAAAGCGAGTTATTAGGCCATGTCAAAACCCGGAAATTACGATACTTCGGTCACATCCTGCGACAGCAGGACAATATTGAAAATAGTGTCATGACGGGATTGGTGCACGGTGTTCGCGGTCGCGGTAGACCTAGAATATGCTGGCTTGATAACATCACGCTGTGGACCGGTTTATCAGGAGCGGCGCTATTGCGGACTGTAAAGGATAAAGTCTAAAGCCTAAAGTCTTTAAACGAGATTTCGATTGATGTTTTAGATAACCACAACCGGGTGAAACTACATTTGATTGACAACGACTCTTTATCAGATTATATCAATGTAGCCAACCGTCGCGCAGCGACGTCGGCGTATTGACATGCATGACTGTGGTGTAGTCCTATCTTCAGCTATTCGTTGCCTATAGAGATTATATTATTATTAGAAGCTAGATCGGTAAAGTCTTTTTTGTCTAAATATCAGTGGTTTTGTATCGGGCAATTCTTCAATAAATGGAAGTTGAACCGGTGAAAAAATTCTGGACTAAAAATTAATATAGCCTTCATTATAGGTCGGATTGACGTGAATAATTCTTGCTTAAACGAGATTTCGATTGATGTTTTAGATAACCACAACCGGGTGAAACTACATTTGATTGACAACGACTCTTTATCAGATTATATCAATGCCAGTCATATATTAGTAAGTAAAAATCACATTTCAGTCTCAGCGTTCTGTATAATTATTTCAATTCAATTCAATTTCAATTGTTTATTTATTTCCTTGGAGCATATCAAACACAACCTGAACATAGTGCAACTTAACTAAACAACGTGTTCATACTGTCTGACAAACATATTAATATAACACATTTGAAAGGAAAATTATCAGAAGCACATTTCATTGTATCAACCAGGAAAGGGGAAGACCCAGAAGGGGCACTAGCCCCGCTGGGAAGGGCCCACCCTATAGCTCAGCTTAATGTTGGTTGTACAGAAACAGAACATAGCAACTATGCTGTTAATACTGAAGATGATAATAACTCGACATTTAATAGAACAACATGCAATCCTATGAGAGACCAACAAAATAAAAAAACAAGCTAGATGCATTCAATCACGTTCCCTTAGATTAAGATGGTCTCTCCAGCGCTTCTTAAATTGCGAGTATGTAGGTAAAGACTGAATACTTATGGGTATTGCATTCCAAATTTTTGGTCCACTGCAATATATTGAGAATCTACGATAATTTGTACGTGCATAAGACACACTCAGACCCTTGCTCACTCTTGTGTTATGATCATGCACATCAACAATTCTGGTAAAAGAGTTTGAGAAAACTTCGGGTAACATACCCTTTACAAACTTATACATAAAATTTCCCACTAGATAGTAATTCTTGCTTTCAAATTTCATAATATTATACTCTTCAAATCTATCCGCTGTGTGTGCACATCTATGATCACCAGCTATAACTCTAATCGCTCTTTTTTGTAAGAGCACAAGGCATTTTAACCTCGTCGAATAGTTGGCAGCCCATATGCATGTAAGCTTACTGCCTTGTGGCAATCGGGATTTATAAGTTCAAATTAACTCAACTTTTCATTAGACTACATTAATTTCTCCAGATAGGTAGCCTCCCTGGCCTCCCATGTGACTAAATAAAAATGTTAGGAAGAACATTGTTTTTGAAAATAGGCCTACCTGTTATCTGAATCTGTTTATTTTATTTTAGACTAACAGAAACACGAAAGTCATTGCCTCTCACGGTAAGACGGATACTTGCCTGTAGAACATAGCAGAGTTGATATTTTCATTAAAATCACGTCGTATTGAGTTTGTCAAATTTGAATTTAGAGGGATGCCTCTGAACTGTCCAGTCTATAGGCTATAATATTATGTGGTATCTTAGGACTAATGGTTTTGGACTAATGGTTTTGGTACTCCAGTACCATTCATTTCCAGCCATGTCATTACCAATTTTCTACTGCATTACTTGAGAAAGTCATTGTGCTACATAATAATGAAAGTTGATAAACCCTGGATGTATTATTCATTTTAACGCTTTGGCCTATGGATATCAGGTTCGATAAAAATATAATTTTGAAACAGCGAAATCACATAGGATTATAATTCTGTGCATTATCTGTACATTATATAATTCTGTTTATTGTAATTTGTGACGTATTTGACCTTGTTTAAACGATTTCAATGGATTCAAACATAGCCATAAATCTTATTAGGCTCTTTTATAAGAACCAAAAATGCGTATAGAATACGCGAGAATGATGGGTGCTAACAATTAGGCTATTTCTTAAGCCTTCACGTAAGGTTAGGTTTAATCAGATTATAACCTTTGTACCCAGACGAAAATTTCTACAAAGGTAATATTTGTTTGTAAAGTGCCATGTGGCTGTAAATAAGGAAGAACTAGATCTAAGTCTGAATTGCAAAATAAGAAAATCAATCACCATGATTATGCTCTCACTCGAATCTGAATCTGTTACATAGAATAACGAAAACTTCTAAGTTTCTTAACTCATCGGATTCAGAAAAATAATTAACATAGCGCTTGCAAATTATAAACACACTGTGAGCCGATTTTTGTTCTAATTAGCCAAACGTTCGTGCTCCTTGCAATTAAAAAGCACACGAAAATTATAATAAAAATCATGTTATTCGTTCTGAATGCAAATGTTTTGACCTTCTTTATTGAGGTTGAAAATTCCACTTAGGCCTACTGATTGAAATTACATTGAATTAGCTGTGTATGCCTGCTCTGCGCTGCACATGTATAATTGCATTGGAAACATACACCATTACACCAGATATAATGTTTTGTAAATAATACTTAAGGTCCTCAAAGCGCTACAGTGAACGATTTTTGGCGAATGATATGGGAGCAAGACGTTGCCGTCATAGTCATGATTACCAAATGCATCGAAAACGGACGAGTAAGTCTTAAATCTTGATGAATTATTGTGATGTCTAACATGTCTTTAACTTCCGATTTTAAGAAAAGTCACGCTAATGATTACTTGGACGTATTATGGCAAATGTGGCGCAATGATTGAACCATAAAACGCTTAATGGACTCTGGGAGGCATCAGGATCCCTCTTTCAATGTTATCAGCATAGGCCTATAGATCTACATGTGCACTTTTTGTGCAGTTGATCCCACGATGTTAGTGGTGATAGCCGCTCCAACTTTTTAGAATAGCTGGAAAACGGGTCCAACACAACACCTCTGGTGAACGTCAGTTCACGACGTGGTGGACAATAGAAGACAGCTGTCCTTTGAATCGAACCTATGAGGCTATGGGTCGCCGTTCATTGGAAATTATTTTAACCAACTGCAGTGATGTTCATCAAACCCGTATACATAATTATATACATATAACCTACATGTAATTACGGATTTGTATAATAGCGGCTTACAATAACCGCACGAAGGCGCTTAATTAATGTAGCTACCCGACAGTTCTGAACAAGTGAGACTGTTTTGAGTTATACATTCAGTGCAATAGGTTATCACGAATTGTTAATGGAAGACTGTTCCCGTACGAAGGTCCAATGCATGAGAAGGCACGGTGGGCCCGCACCGACACGTGACATGAGAGCTCGGTACGCTCAAGTCCCCACGAGTCGCAGAGCGCAAGGATCGACGACCTGGTTAGTTGGGGACGGGAAGCATATTTCCAAAATGTAGCCTACACGGCAGATGCAATCGCAGGGTTTTCAGCCAATCACAAGTCACGATGCATATTTAACTGTCAACCCTCCACAACCAATACGAAATGTTGTTACTAATCGTGAAGTAAAGATTCCTTTTAAGCAATCTTCACTATTTTATGCTGGCTATTTTCAACCTCCAGCAAAATTCTTCTTCGCAATTTTATGTAAGCTACAGCGATACCCTATGAAACTGAATTATAAATTACAAATAGCAAAATTTAATGATTTCGAAGTCGAGTCTCATACCAGTAGCATAAGCATTATAACAATCACAGCCATTCCCATGCGTCTATTGCTCTCGCGCCCTAAATTATTGGCCATGGACAACGTAATTGTTTGTCGTCAGTCCTACTTTTACACTGGCAGGAATATAATCCAGCTTTCACTTAAGCAAGATACGTTTTCTGCTCTACACCGCCGGCGTGGGAGAGCTTGCTACAAGTCTCGGCCTAGCATCTCATTTCTATGCCGACGACTCCCAGCTCTACACGTGGGGACATCCATCAACTGTCGAGCAGCAGAGGGGAAGAATGGAGCTTGGCATTGAGCGGATTGCCGACTGGATGCGGTCGAATCGACTGCGGCTTAACCCCGAGAAGACCGACTTCCTGTGGTGTGCGACCAGAAGACGGTGTCTCCATCTCGACACCGGCGCGCTGAGTGTCTGTGGGGTTCTGATACGGCCTTCGACTTCCGTGCGCGATCTCGGCTTCCTGCTGGAGTCAGATCTGTCCATGAGGCGCCATATCGCCTGGACAGTAGGTTGTTGCTTCCGGCAGCTCCGTCTCATCAGGAGCTGCATCAAGTCCTTGCCTTTTGAGGCCGCGAGGGCGGCCGTCGCCGCTTTCGTCACTTCCAAGGTGGATCGCTGCAACAGCTTGCTTGCCGGCGCGCCTGCGTGCCTCTTGGACGGACTCCAGTCAGTGCTTAATGCCGCGGCGAGGCTAGTCTGCAACAGGAGAAGTACGACCACGTCACGCCGCTCCTCCGTGATGTCCTCCACTGGCTGCCTGTTCCATCTCGCATCGAATTCAAGCTCTGTTTGCTCGTGTTCAAATCGCTTCACGGAGCTGCGCCCGAGTACCTGCGCGATTGCTGCATAGAGACTCATTCCTCCGCGGCTGAGCTTCGGCTCAGATCATCCGAGAGGTCTGATTTGCGTGTTCGGAGAATGAGAACGTGCTTCGGCGATCGTGCCTTCTCGGTCGCTGGTCCTCGTTTCTGGAACAGTCTTCCTCTCGCTATCCGATCAGCAGGCTCAGTGGATTCTTTTAAAGCCAGGCTAAAATCACACTTGTTCGCTAGGGCTTATCCGGTGTAGCTGTTTTTTGTAAGGCGCCCTTGTAACGGCATGGCTGTGTTACTGCGCCATATAAATCGTCGTAATTATTATTATTATTATTATTATTATTATTATTATTATTATTATTATTATTATACGTTTAATCACAAATTGATTTCATCAATCCGATGGCCCTTTAGCGCCAATTCTTTCCCTCAATCAAACTACAGTCTATATGACCGACTAAATTTAGAGAGCTAATTAAAAGCTAATCGATTTTTGGAATAATTACATATAAAGGACTTATTTTATTACAATATATTGTTTATTTTAGCGTATTAATTTTTTTTCATTTCTATTAGGCCTATCTGGCATCGTGAATAGAAGTTTGAAACAAAAAGTAAACTATCCCTTTCATAAAAAGAAATGGGATTGATTCAAGAATGTTTACTCATCAAGAAACTCACTGAAACATTATACAACCCAATGGCTTAACCTGGGACTAGGCTTAATATCGATAACATGAATCAAGATCATGTTCAATGACATTAAATTATTAAATAATGAAACTCCAGTTAGAAATGAATTTCTGTCTCAAAATTCAATTTCATATCTCCATAAGAACAATGTTTAGGGAGAAATTATTGAAACTGGCAAAATCAATCGTACAAATTTTGAAAGTCACGGTTTATTTGCGATTAGTTACGACAATTCTCATTGGTTGTTGGATATAGCAGCTTAACATATGTCATGTGACTTGTGATATGTTTCAAAACATACGATTGCAGCCGCCTGGTACATTTTGAAAATGTGCGAACGGGAACACAGAGCTCCTCATGAACTCTGGGGCCAGACCAACCATTGATGTTAGCCCCATGATGATGCTCTTTAATGCTATAATCTGTCTAACACAATCATAGGCCTGCGTATCTGTAAAATACGCGTATGTCTGAATCTGCAAATTGGAGGCTCTTGTTTGCTGAATATTCTTTCATGATAGAAGCGTTGTCGTTTTTTTCAGCTAAAATGTGAACAATACTGGCCGGAAACAGGGGAAACAAAAACCTTCGGTGAACTTGAAATCTCAAATGTCAAGGCGGAGAGTTTTGCCGATTATACAGTTCGTAAAATACGAATTGCTAGGGTAAGTGGACATAATATTATGGCTATTTTTCCGCTGCACATGAAAACAAAGATCTATTATGATAAACCATCACGAATCTTCTACGAATGGAAAAAGAATAGCAGCGTATTATTGTGCATTATTGAAACAAACAGGCTAAATATTTTCTTATATATTATAATTGAAAGCCTGTAAACTATAAATGAACTAATAAACTTCAGACATACATTAAATAATACATACACAGTACATACATACATAGCCTACATATAATTATACATACATAGCTATATACATACATGCATTATTGCATACATAGCCTACATACAGTCATACACTTAGGGCCTATCTGATCTAAATTGTTAAGAGGGATATAAAATTAATCGAAGAATCGATACTTGTTTAGGATACTGAGTCAAGAGTGGTGTTCCAGTGTCACTTCATGGCTTGGCCAGATCATGACGTTCCAACACATGCATATACTCTGCTAAAATTTCGACGAACAGTTTTAAAGTACATGCAAGAAAGCAAAAGCGTAATCGTGCATTGCAGGTAAGACATTACGTATGTAACTAGGTTTTGCATCTTCATTTAATTGACTAAAAAGGGAACATAATAGGCTAAACGTAAACATATTAATTTACAAAATTTAGACTAAATTTGAATGGTTTAATTACGCAGATAACTCCAAAAAGCAGCCATCATCGTTTTAATAATTAGTTTTCAGTGTCAGAGTATGCTCAATCTGTAGAAATATAATAAAACATTTCAAGTGTGAATTCATCTTACCTCAAATCTACTAATATTCAATATGGGTTTCGAGCATCTGTGAATGAAATAGACCTCAGTGTTGAAAAGTAGCTACACGTAGGAAGCAGGAAACGCTAAACAGTTAGATGACTGGACATAGGCTTAATTTAAAACTCAAGAAATCGGAAGCAGCTGTGGAAAAGACGCTGAAAGACATTGTAGAAAACTAACCGTAATTCAAGAAAATTTATTAGTTCTTAATTTGCGCTGTCAATGTATCAAGCAGCCTAAAGTAAGCTAGCTGAGCAAACAATAATTATTGCAGCCAGCAAGTTTTGTAGTTATGCTGGAAATTGTTTTCTCATTATCGATTTTGTTTTCATTAAGTCTAAGAACGTTCAAGTTAGCGCATAATAATTATGACATATTATGCTAGGCTAGAGTTATTAAACTCCCTACGAAGGACTTTGTTTAAAACAGAGTTAAGCCTCTAGCAATGGTTCATTTACAAGATGGTTGCTTACGAGAAGCAAGACACTTAAAATTTCTAAAGCGTTCTCCCTAAAGCTAGGCTTAAGTCTAAAATTTCTCGAGGTACTTGGCACATAAAAGGCTAGTTTCAATAAAATGCTGTTAACATTGCAGTGCTGGTGTAGGGAGAACTGGTACATACATTGCAATTGACAACCTATTGCATGAAGCAGAAGAATCCTCCCGGGTCGATGTTCGAGGATGTCTGGTGAACTTGCGACAACAGAGAATGCACATGATTCAAACTGAAGTAAGCAGCGGATCTGATATTGAAGGTTGATGTCTTACAATGGTATAATTTAATCTCTTTTATACCTTTTCATCGCCGAATCGTTACTGTTAGTTGGTCTTGTACTGACAGCGTTCTGTGCTAAATGAGTTACTAACGTAATTCAGTGTAATTTCTGATCTGATATAATTCATCTTGATCTAGTCCTGCCGTAAATGGTCTGATTATAGGCCTATCTGATATGCATGAAGAAGGAGATTGAACGCGAATGATAATTTTAGAAGCTAGCACTTTTCCTTACATGTTATAGCCTACAGATGATTCAACGTGTTGTTGAGTGAACACGCAGATTGTGGATATAAGTGTCATACTCATAACTGTGTCGATAATTGAACGACCACTCCTTGGAAGACACTAGGCCTAAATGCGGCTGAGAAGTGGAGAGTGACGCTGTAATTTTTGAGGTGTTATCGCGGTAAATCGCGTTGTTTGAGGATAACCCAATTTTGGTTAACCGTAGTTTGGGTTAACTGTTGTCTGTAATACTACGATAGTGTAAGATGAACCATTCAGGTCTAGATAAAGCCAAGTTGCTGCAGTGATATTTAATGTGTCTAAATTACCCAGCAGCATAATATTAGACTAACTATAATTGAAAATTATTGACATTGTGACTTCATTACAGCAACAGTATATTTTCGTATATACGGCGATTGTCGAAGCATATATGGCTGGTGAAACAGCTTCATCTTGCGCAGAGTTCACAAGAAAATTCGCTTTCAAGAAAAATCTTAAAGCGACAATTGAAAAAGAATATCAGGTAGATAGACTTATTTTGATGCACCTCGTTGTCTACATTAGAGAGTTATAGTTTTGCATTTCGGTAAGAGAAATCAGTTTATTGATCAATTATTGCTAAAAGAAAAAAACATTATTGGCTGTTGATGGCAGGAATGGGCAAATTACACGATAACATGTAATTTAATTACAAATTTCCAATTAGGCCTACTAGAGAAAATGTAATTGAAATACAAATTACAAATTACTTTGATGGAGAGCAGCAACTTACAAGTTTTCAATTACAATTGTAAATTAAATCACATAATTTCAATTACTCAATTGAATTAATGCTCACCGCTGGTTGATAGGTGCAACATAATTTGCCGTTTGGTATATTTTGCACTGTAAATTCAAATGAGACATTAGTTACTGCTACGTCTAAGGAAAAGAAGGAGAAAAACAGAACAATCTAAACGATTATAGAAAAATCAGAAATTATTTTGCACCAATCATAAAATAATATGACAAACAAATCATTTCATGACCTGAAACTTTGCTGTAGTATATGGTCTTGGGTATATAATTATAGACGCCAGGTCCTTATATTGATTGTTATTATGTTTTACTTGCTGCACGCCCTATTTGTTTATTTTATGACAAGTAAGTGTTAACAAGTGAGATTGCTGTCTACTCCATCTCAATACTTTTCTAGGCATTAGAGAAGATGAAGTCGTACTTAACAGATGACGACAAATACGACGCACTACTGCCCAACAACCTCAGCAAAAATCGGGACGAAGCGACTGTTCCAGGTACCCTGTTTTGCTCAAAGAATCTATTACACAGTTACGTAGAAGACAAAAGGCAGATTAGTGACCACAAATAGGTTCTTTTCAATTATAAGTTAGAGAATGTGACTTTTGATCTTGGATCGTTTTTCTTGTCCAAATGCCACGTTCTCCTCATTGTGTTGCTATGGATTGCACGGCATGCAGTTTCTGTCATCCCATCTGTCATTGTGCTAATACATCCAGCCATTTACTAATGTATAAATATATCTAACACAGGTTGTCAGGTTCTTGTGTTTATATCAAGCCATTGAATACTTCCAGGTATATAATTGTTTAATTAATCATTGATGATGTTTGTAACTAAACCCTTCAAATGGGCCAAGGTATTGAATTGATTTTTCACTTATGAGCACATTGTAGGCCTACTCAGTTCATTTCACATAGTTATATGCAGAGTTAAAATTTTCTCTGCGACCACTCTACATGTAAACCCTTTTTAATAAGCCTCACATATCTGATTGAGGCCATGCATCTTGGTATATTTCGAAATAAAAGTGGAATATTTTATATTTGTTTATTTCTATCAAGGTGGTTTCATGTGTCGTACCAGTTTTCTTCAAGCACACTTTCTCCAAGGTTATAGGACTTTCGGAAGTTTTAACTATAGCGAAAATAACCAGACGTCCAATAATTCTCGCAATATTATTGTTGTGCTTAAGTTTACAATTCAAAATCGAAATAATTTTCATTGTATGCATATTTTAGCAAGCCGTAATCGAGTGTATATTCTCACCAGAGAGAAAGAGAGAAACGATTACATAAATGCCGTTTTCTGTCAGGTGAGTTGCAACTAATATGGATTAACTCAGTAAATGGAAAACAAACTGGAGTTTTAAATTAGACATAGGCCCTAATATATCTTATCTCTATGCATTCAACGTTAGTAGCCTACGTGGTAAATTGATTGAAGTAAGCAGCACAACAGTGAATGGCTTTCTAACCTTTTGGCAAGCGTGGGAGCGTTTACTGAACATTAGCTAATTTGTCAATGTGTCTGCATATTTTCAGTGCTTGTAACATTTGTCTTGCAAACTTTTCTCATGATTTATTTCCTAAGTGAAAATGCGACAATTTGAAAGCGCATCAAATTTATGTGGCCTTATCTAGCCTAATATAAAATTTGTCTGACATTAGCGGCCTCTATTATTACTTGTAACCTGCATGAAATTATGCACCTCAGAGTTTCCATTTCAAAGAAGCGTATATCCAAACACAGCTGCCATTACCAGAGACAGTTGTGGACTTCTGGAACATGTGCTCGGATTACAACTGCCAGTTTGTGGTTGTACTGGATGAGAACAAGGTATGATTGGAGAATTTACAACTCCAGTAACACATTAAAACGCAGAACTTACGCTTATTACATTGACTGGCATAGGTCCTACTTAATTTACTCATTATGAAACAAAATATAATGCCAGGAAAATCTCCACTGTTACGTGTGTGTAATGCGTTAGGTTCACGCTAGTCTTTAACGACTTTCTGAAATTAAATTATCACCTTGTTATATCTAGGTTATTTCATATTTTTGTATGTTACTATATACTTTTACCTTTATACTCATTCGTGCAATTTTTAATTGTTAATTAGTTCTAAAAGTGGCTATAGGGATACATTTTCTTTACATATAGCTGAAATCTAACATTTTATTTTGTGTTTAGCTTACAGCTTCATTAGTCTACAGGGTGGCTCAAAAAAAAATGTCCCACCAGGAAAAATGCAATTTCTCCGCAGCCAATCGAGATTATTCTATGAAAATAGCAGGATTTATAGAGGAAAGAATTTGCAACAATCCCTGAAAATCTCAATAATAAATCTGTATTACTTCAGAAGTTACAGCTGTGCAAAAATAGTTTTTCATTTTTTTCGAATTTCCGCAGAATCACGTTCCAATACATGCGATTTCTTTAAGATTTTTGGGCAAATTACAGCAACCAAAGTGATGATGATGTTATATGACCTCACTACGAACTATAAAGAAGCTGTTTATGAAGCAAGCTATTAGTATTTGGTGATATTTTATATATTAAGATCTAAATTTGTGAATCCCATACTGAACGTCATGGACAAAGTTTCAGCGGAAGATAAAATGGGAATTCAAACGTTGCGTGAGCAGAGACTGGGACAACATGCGATCATGGCAAAATCCCCAATGAAAAGAGGACACTGAGCACAATGGAGGCTATCTGCAAACGTATTTATGTAACGAAGGTCATGTGTCGGAAGAGAGGCAGGAAGTGGTCGTGTGGTCTGATGGAAAAAGCGCGATATTCACGAAGTTCGCTTGGTAGTCGAAGGCATCAAGTTTGCAAAGCACATCATGGTTTCAGCATCAGCTATGCTGGCGTATGTTACGGCTGCAAGGAAAGACTGCACTTCATCCCATTCAGTAGGCTAACTGTCAAACTTACCGTTAAACTCTGTTACCCAGACTCATTGAACACTGAAGATGTGTTCAAACATGTGGTGTTATTTTCCTGCAGGACGGTGCGCCTGCTTGCTCGCACGGAGAGGTTGATTATGATGCGCTACCATTATTGCTATCAACTGCAGTAAATTTATTGGCAAAGGTGACTAACAACCTCGCCAGTCCTTAGTCCTCTTGCTTATCACGTCTGGGGAGCTATGCTGGAACGCTGCAAGACATTTCATCCCAAGTTGGAGAACATTGGCTAGCTGAAGGATGTCTTGCTGCTAATGTGGGATCAGTCGTCGCAGGACTCGATACACAAGCCCATACTGAACTTCACAAAGAGTATTCGAGGTCGTAATAGAGCAGGAATTGGACCCTCCCATCATACTCTAAGATAAACTGAAAAACAGAATTCTGAGGTCGTAATGAAAGTGATATTATTTGGCATGGAAATCTACAAATGACGTTTATTTTTCCGCGGATATTTGAAAAACGGAATTGAAAGTTTAAACAGCTGTAACTTTTGCAAGCATGAAAAGTCTCAAATGAAACTTTCAGGGATTGTTGGAAATTCATTCCCCTACAAATTGGGAAAATATCGTAGAAAAACTTCAATCGGTTGTGAAGTTATCGCACTTTGTCCGGTGGGAAATTTTTTTGAGCCACCCTGTATATTCGGCTACTTAGAAATTACCCTCAAATAAGAAATGTTATATATTTAATTAAAATTTGATATGTTAATGGTAAATATTTTCAGTATCCAGATTTCATTCCTACTCTGAAAGAGCCACTTGTCTTCCAGCATCTGACCGTCTTCTGCAAAGCTGAAAAACCCATCACAGGTGGAACTGAATTTGATCTGCGTTTGGTTCCATACCGAAAATCGCAGAAGTTTGCTCCAGAAGTTGAGGAATCTATTTATGCGAATACCGTAAGTAGAGTATAACTGAAAGAATGTTAATCGGATAGCGTAGCATTTCTGTTCTAAGGTTAAGTCCAAATGACTTTGAGAACCAATAGTGCAATGATTGTCACCAGATAATAGAACAAGGAATATGATAGACTTTGTGATGGTGAACAACAGATGGAAAAGCGCTGTGACAAAGTGCAGAGCCTTCTCAGGACCAGACATAGCAACCGATCACAAACTAGTGATTGTATTGTATTGTATTGTATTTAAACATTTATAAAGCGCCTCTAGTAGGGTGAACCGTTCAGAGGCGCTCCCAGTGCGCAAGGCCCAGCGAGAAGAAACAGGTTTTGAGAAGAGACAAAGCAGAGGAGAGACTACCAGAAAGAAGTGTAGAGCGAACAGAAGGAGAGAGGGCATTCCAAAGAGAAGGACCAATTGAGACAAAGGATCGAGACTGAGCCATAACAGTTCTGGACCAAGGAACCAAGAGGTCAAATCTGTTGGATGAACGAAGTGGACGGTGGGAGGAAGCTGAGTGAGGACGAAGTAAAACATTAGTGAGATATTTTGGGGCAAGACCCCGTTGAGCCTTTATGATCAGAGTCAGGATCTTAAATTGTGTGCGAGCACGGAGAGGAAGCCAGTGAAGTTCATGAAACATAAAGGTAGAGATGTGAGAGTACTTGGGAAGGCGGGCAATCAATCTAGCAGCTGAGTTGAGAACCGACTGAATCGGTGAAAGACGAACTTTAGGAAGACCAATGAGGAGAGCATTGCAATAGTCAATTCGTGAACATATAAAAGCATGAATTAAGGTAGTGAAGATGGAGGAGGAGACAGAGCGACGAATGGCTCTGAGACGTCTTAAATGGAAATATGACGAGCGTGTAACATTGGAAATATGCTCAGTAAAGGTAAGTGAACTATCAATTACAACACCCAGATCCCGCACACTTGAAGAGAAGGAAAACAGCGGAAATCTTTCAGAGAGCAGAATGAAATCAAGCTTCTGGAGCTGCTGGGGAGTACCTAGCCAGATGAATTGAGTCTTTGAAGTATTAAGTGAAAGGCGATTTGAAGACATCCATGAGTGGAGATGAGTAGTAAGGGATTCAATAAGAGCAACTAATAGCAGCTGGGAAGATGAGGGACCATGGACAAAAGCCTGAACATCATCAGCAAATAGATGGCCAGCAGCCAGAGAGGAGATGGCAAGGTTCAAAATAAAAATGAAGGCGGTGCACAAAGAAACACCAAGCAGAAGGTTCGATATAGGTAAACTGAGAGAAGATAGCATCAAGAGACTGTACAACAGCCAGTTGAGCAAAAGGTGGGAGCAAGCCAAGGAAAAAGACATGACCACGGTAGATGGTACCTGGAAGGAGATAAAAGACACATACACAGAAGTGGCGCAACAGATACATGTATTGGGATATGAAAAAAGAAGGAAGAAGAAGAAACCGTGGATATCCAAAGAGATCTTGGAGCTGAGTGACAGAAGAAGAGACATGAAAAAGTTAAAGAAGAATAGTGAGGAAGACAGGAAAAATTACAATGCGATCACATGGGAAATCAGAAAGAAGGCGAGGATATGCAAAGAAGAGTGGATAGAAGAAAAATGTAAGAGGCAGAAGGAGCAGCAATAGGACAAAATACAGGAAAGTTATTCCATCTGATCCGTACATTAGTAGGCCTACTGGTATCACCAGGGTTCCATATAGTTTCATCTTAGTTGTTGTCGAAATACTGTTCGTCTTCTAAAAAAAGTCATCAACTTTTTGGGGCGGTGAAAATAGATCGACAGAAATTTAGTCCGGCAAAAGCAAAAGATTGAAACTTTTTTCCGACACTCAGCCATTCGTCCGTCCAAAAATCTCGTGTCTTTCTTTCGGCCGCTCGTTCGTCCCCGTCCATCCCCCCCCCCCCCAAGTCTCTGCCCAGGTCTCGGCCCATGTTGCTAATTATTGTGCCTAAGGCATGATTTTATTCCGTCTTCTTTTTAGGATATTGGAAACGCTGTCACAGTGGCAGTCATAAGTTCTATGAGAAATGGATTATTTGATAATCAAGATATTCTGTCTCTACACAATATCATGCGAAGAAAATATTCACCAGAACTACAGTCAAAAAGTCCTGTAGTTGTTATGTGCAGGTATGTTCAAGGTTGCTCTGATTAATTATAGGAGTTCGAAACGTTAATCTGAGCATTAGTTAAGCATTTTATGTAACCACTCCGAGATATTAAAATTGAGTGCATTTAAACGATTCATCTCGCCAAACATTGGCTGGTCAATAATTTCAGAATGGCATGACAGTTTTTAATGCATCATAGCACATCCAGAACCTCGTCGACGTCGAGTTTATGGCCACTTTATTTTATGCCTCTTTGTCAGTCCTTGAGCACGCCATGGTGACTGTCTATCCGCAGGACAAATGCGCGCCGACATACATGTAAGCGCGCAGTCAACAAGATATAGACTAAAAATCACAGTTAAAAAAATGAAAAAAATCACGAACAAACTCATGTCGTCTCAATGGTTTAAAAAGATCGCTATGATCCTTGTACATCGGTTTTGGTTGACATAATATAATAATTTTTATATGTGCCGTAGTTTACGCTGAGCAAATATTCAACCAGAAGGTTGCGAACCTCCTTGAATCTTTTGGTTTCCTTTGAAGTCTCATCAATCGGCAATTAAAATTACAAGACAGTGGTTAATTTAATTTCTTATTTGTGAACAAACACCTTTCAGCGATGTAGGTGGTTCAATCATTGCCTTGATGGAAGGCTTTGAATATTGGCCACTGCAGCTGAGAAGTATAATAGGTGGGTAATGGGTATTGGTTTAATTTATGTTAGGCGAAATGAAAGTACAGCCTTTAGTCCACGCCGCGCGCTTATGTCGGCGCGCATTTGACCCAAGCGCGCTTTTGTCGGCGCGCTTTTGTCCTGCGCGCTTTTGACGGGACACCGTCTATCCAGATGCAGTACTGCGCTCCTATCGAGATCAACCCGAATTGAATGGAAGACATTCATAACTGTTGCAGTACTTGCCACAATGCCACAACTGCGTAACAGACGCACGAGGAAGTGCATCGGATAGGTACCGTTTGTGCGTTTGAATGTCGTCAGCGTTGTGGTGTGCTAGCGCTCTTAGTGCTGTGATGACGTTAGTCAGGTAGCCTCTGCACATCGTGTACATTAGCGACGGGAGTCCTAAGTTAATTGATATCGTGTTTCCCCAATGTATAAGCTAAATAGATTGATAATAATAAATGAGGACATTATATTACATAGACTGATATTATTTTAAGGTAGCAATAGATTTTTACAAATGGCAAAAGGCAATTGATGTAAAAACTAATGAGCATACATTATTTTATGTATCGTTAACAATAACTATCGCATTATGTAAAAAAGTTGCAACTAATAATATTGCTTGAAAAGTTGTCGTGTTGAAAGAAAGAGCGGTGAACGGCAGTTTCTGTGACTTTTTCGCAGGAATGGATGCACCCACAGCAGCGTTTTCATATGCATGTCCAATCTTGCTGATATGAGTAAACGTACAAATGAAATTGATGTATTTGGAACGGTTCACGACATTCGCATGACAAGACCACAGGCTATCGAGTCACCTGTAAGTACACTTGACTACTTAAACAAAGCCACATCTGAACGAAATAATAGATTTGAAATTTTTAGTCAAAAGTAAAAATAATAGATTTAAGTTATTTAGTAATAGTCCTGTTGTAAACTAAAACCTTATAGTTTAATAATTTTATTAAGCAATTTTATTGCTTGGCTGAATGCATTTATTGAACGACGAAAGAATTCATGAAGAATCCCACTAGGTAGCCTACATCGTTGTTTCAGTATCATCTAAAACAGTTGAGATGGCCAAACAACTATTTTTACATTGTTTCCGTCGTTTATTCCACCTGGTCTCAATGACTGGGTTTCGAAGGCGATAGGGAAGTAGGGCCTAATAGGTAGCCTAATGGAGATAGCCGATAAGGAAGAGCAGGTCAGAGAGTTCTGCCACTTGACGAGTGTAATTACAACAGAATGCAATGATTCATAGTGATATTATTTGGAGACGAAATGGCTGAATAGCGATGAAAAAATGTTTTTATTGCGTAGAAGGAGCTGCTGAGAGTAGGATTGGATAGAAACCTCAAGAAAAGAATGATTAAAACACTGATATGGAGCGAAACACTGTATGGAATGTTGTGCCATAAGAGAAGAAGACGCCAGAAGACTGACGGCCTTTGAAATGTGGATAAGCTTAATCATTTTTCGCGAAAGAAGAAAAATAGTTAGTCTGAACATAATCAAGTGAAGAGGTAAACTACGGCAACTGATGGATAAGGAAAGATCTCTGATAGTTACAATTAGTACGAGGAAACGGAAATGAGTAGGACACATATTGATAGAAGAATCCTTTCTGGGTTCTCATTGAAGAAAGAATGAAGGGAAGAAGAAGAAGAAAGGAAGATAAAGACATTAAATTGGACCGGGTGATGGTAGAAGGCTACATGAAACTGTTGGAGAAGGTCAACATTGAGAAGAGAGAGTGGTGCATTGGACGTTCGAACTTGCCCCGGGCAGAGACTTTGAAGAAGAAGGAGAACGAGAATCAGAACAAGGGGAACAATAAGAACAAGAACAAAAAACACGATAAAGAAGAAGACAAAGACGGAGAAGGAGAAAGACCTTTCCTTCTCCTTCTATTTCTCCTCCTGCTCCTGCTTCTCCTCCTCGGATGGGAAAAGAGATGGAAAAGGATAAGAAGGAGTAGAAGAGGTACTAATATGAAAATCAACTAAGAGGGTTTATATTTCCAGAGGAGTTTATTCTTTTATAGTTCAATTGACTTACATATTGAATAAAAATCAATTTTATTTACTGAGGATCACTACACATAAGTGTAAGTAGATACATTTTAATTAGATAATGCAGATGTTTATTGTGACAGTGATGTAGGCCAATTTATGGAAACTTGACGATAGTCAACTTTAAAATGTTGTTTTCATTATAAAACTGATTATTGGGCAACTTGTCAGAATGTTCATATGAATCAATGAATGCATAGTATCATAGAAAAGACAAAGGCCTAGCTTAAGGGTAGTTTTGTTTCAGTTGTTAATTGAAATATTCTGATGATTAATGGCAATGTAATCTTTTTGCAGGAATTGTACGAGCAACTGTACGGACTGATGCTTCTGAAGCTCCAAGGCTCACGGGAAGAGGCTGTCAGTGTGGGCAGAGACGAGGCAGGCGCTATATATGCCAACAGTTAAATCTCACCTTTCAACAAATAAACAGCTTGCTTTCGTGTTTGTTTAGATAAGTAATTTTAGGTTTCGGCCTTTTTTATTCCGTTTCTCTTATCATTATTATCAGTATTTGCAATTTCACGATTAAACCACTAAGGAACAGTATTTTAAAACACAAATTGTAATGAATTTTCTAATCTAAACTCGTGTTAATTATTTGCATGGATTTCGTCTTATCTGCACTAAAAATGAGACATTATGAAATTCGTTGATTCATTCATTCATTCATTCATTGATTCATTAATTCATTCATTCATTCATTCATTATGTGCATTTATAGAACGCTTCTTCAAGGGGTGACTCAGAGGCGCTTCTAACCTCAGCGCGACCAAATAAAACTCCCTTAAGATGAGAGAGGAAAGCCTGAGAAGGATTTTTAGAAAGAAAGCGGGGTGTCAGAGGAAGTCCATTCCAGGTTGAGGGTCCGAGAAGCACGGCTCTGCATAGCGGAAGTACGAGCAAAAAGGGACTTAGAACAGACATTCGAACGAAGGGAGCGGAAATTACAAGCACTTTTTGTGGGGCGCGGTGATGTAGTGGGTATGTTCGCTGCCTTGCAGCCGTAGGGTTGCAGGTTCGAATCCACCTCAAGTGGACGCGTATTGACCTTGGTTAAGTTCTTCACTCGTAATAATATTGCGCAGCGCGTCGGCGTGAAACTCCAATGCATTGTCCGCGCTGTAGTTTGGTGGGCTTGAAGAGGCGCTATAACAAGTTCACATACAAACAAACAAACTAGGGCTAACAGAGCTAGCTCACAGAAATAGGCAGGTTCAGGGCCTAGCATGCAGCGCCAGACTAGAGTAGAGATCCCTTACTCAATTCGCTGTTTGAGTGGGAGTCAGTGGAGAGCGTCACGCATAGGCTTAATAGCTGGAGATGTGGCTGAATTTTCGTATGCGGGAAAATAAGGCGGTCTGCAGAGCGCAGGACGCGATCAAGGCAACTCAGACGGGCAATTGGTAGGCCAGCATAGAGCGAGCAACAGTAGTCAAGTCTGGTGGTAACAAACGAATGGACAAGGGTTGCAGCAGCAGTAGGAGTAAGCGAGCGAGCAACAGTGCGTAGTTGACGCATTTCATAGGCTACTAACAGGCACGGCTGAGTGAGTGAATGCGTGGAGCAAAAGTGAGCTCGTTGTCCAGAGTAACACCAAGGTCACATTTGGTTGAGAAAATTGCCTTTACTGTGAAGAATACGACGTTTAAATTGTATTTTCTGATGTGAAAGATAGGCTATTCGTAATTTGTAAGTAAGCTTATTTCTATATGCGATATTGTGATGTCTTGAGCTGTTTACTGTTATAGTAGTAACTTTGGATAACAATTCTATTATATTTTAGTGTTCAAGTTTATTTTACTTAGATGATGTAGCCTAATCCTAAAGATTTCCGGAAATTTTTCTTTATTTTCATACCGCAAAATCACTCATAACAATGATTGCAATGGACAACAAATTTTAAAACATCTATAGTAGTTTACCGGAAATTTTGCCTTTTTAATCACCAAACATTTTTTTATCATTTATGATTTATGAGGAAATGGCATATATAAATGGAGGTCAAATGGAATAAAATTGCGTCAAATTGCTTAGTGCCTGCTTTATCAAAAACAGTGTTTAATCTATTCCCCCTCCTCTGTAGGGAATACAGGTTTCTGTGGGTGTCTGGAGGACGACCGGTGAGGCGCTTAGTGCCGCGATGGGAGGGTATGGGGAGGTGATGTGTTCCTCCACATCAGAAACTTTTATAATTTCAACATTTTAAGCTGTGATGACAGCTTAAAATGTTGAAATTCGAAAAGTTTACTACTATAGTAGTAACTTTGGATAACAATTCTATTATATTTTAAAATAGGCCTACAAAACAGCTGTAGACTACTTTTCCAGTGCTGCTACAGTGGCCCAAGACTTCAATAAACATAGGCCAAACTCACAAAATTAATAAGTTCTTTTTTAGTTTCCCTATTGTATAAGTACTAAGTAGTAAGTAGCCTACCATTTTAAGATGCTATTTTAAAAACATTTCTCAATTATTTATGTGCTGATAAAATAGAGTGCTTTAACATTTCATTAAGGATAATTATGAGTCCAATAATAATTATTGGAGACTGTCTGTTCTGTAAGTACATGTAGTTAAGATCTATGTCTTCAGTATTACTTGCGTTCTTGTCAATTGTTTAAATTGTATTAATGTACACTGTAACCGGTTGCGGTCTGTCATTAGGATTGTTTCAATAAAGAAAATGTTAATAACAAATTCTTTATGTATCGAGCTCAGCAGCTCAGTTCTGCTGCTGCTAGGCTATTATAATGAATAACAGACTCCAGACATGAGTAATTGAGAATAATGATAATATCTGACTGTGCATCACTGGAATAAGCTTATCCCTGTTGCCCAAGACGGTCCTAAATTGCTGATCAGGACACAATAGGCAGAATAAAAATGTACACAAACTAGGCAAGAACTACTTAACTACCAAAATTGAGAAGCCATGTAGATCTATAGATAGCAATGATGTTGTTTTACTAGCCTATAGGTATTCAAGGAGCAAAACAGTTATAAAGTTGACAGCTTGAAATTTAAAAGGCAGCACTGGAGAGAAGCCATTTAGTCGTATAAAAATAGTATTTGCACATATATTAACAGTAAGTTATACTCACTGTAATACGATAGTAACATATAAACAGTGAATATTAACATAATAATCACATAGTAATAAATAATATCACGGTATATCATTATCAGCGCATGTAAAGGCCCTATATATTATAATTTTATAGGTCTATAATTATATAATACAATGATGTAAGCAGCAACTAAAAACTATTAGCATCGTGTCAAATTTTCTGGGGAATTCTTATTCTTGGGGTGAACTTCTGCCCCCCCCCCCCGGACTCGTCTAGATTAAACACTGATCAAAAGAATGGCCGTAATAATGAAGATGTAAAATGCATCGAACAAGCTCCAACCTGTCGGTCAAGTCAATAACGCTAGAAAGGGATGTAACCAAGCAACGTGTCAACTACCGCAGCATAAAGCTTTTCAGTGCTTTCTGCTCGACTCAAACGGTTCTCAAATATTATCTTTTGACATTTTTTATGTGATTGACTCCAGACATTAATTTTTCTCTGTTATATTTCTTCTGGATTTGGTTCACTGACATTTGAACGGACGACAAAAGAACGGACGACACTAGAATGACGACAATAGAACGGTGTATTATATGACCGCAGAGACTATTGAATGGCCGAACAGTTGATCGGGCCAGGCCGGAGACCAAATAATTATCGGGAAAGTGAGCAAACTTGGCGTTGAAGTGAAAATGATAAGGCAATGTGCTCCTTCATTTATCATGTGGCTTCACGTGCCAGGATAATACTCTAAAATTTAATGTAGATCTAAAGAACGACTTATGAAATCTGAAGACCAAGTGGTCAGCGACCCACAGGCTGAACATGGCACAACATCGCCGTACATTTGACATCGCCAAAATAATTGTTCAATTCATGCTTTTTCAAGAAGGCCTACTCCAAATTGGGCCTATTAGGAACAGATTTGTGATGTCTGGATATGACGTTGTTGAAATGGTGATGGACAGAGAGGAGTGGAGAAAATGCGTTTCCCGATGTGCAGCTCTGCACGGGAAAAACTAGGTAAGGTCTAAGACCATTGTAAATGTATGCAATAACGAGTAGGCCTAGGTATTTCTGCTGAAATCTTTCATGCCATTTTTCTTCAAACATTTTGTAAAACAAAAATGCTGAGAACACCACTGTGTTCAGCACGCCAATTTACATAGTAAAAATAGTCAAATTGCTTCGAAAGCAAAAAAGTGATTTTTTTGTTTAAGTGATTTGTTTGTATGTGCACTTGTTATAACGCCCCTAATAATAGCAATAATAATAATAATAATAATAATAATAATAATAATAATAATAATAATAATAATAATAATAATAATGTTATTAATAATAATAATAATAACAATTCATACAACTCGCCGGGGTCGAGGACGACTGATCACATACTTATTAATGCATATTGCATATACATTTGTTGCACATTATATTTATGCTAGTGTTTTGACATCGGTTCAGTGTTTATCAGGCACAGCCAGTTGGTGTTTGCACTGCTTGAAACGGAAATAAAAGATGGTGCTAATAATAATAATAATAATATAGCTCCAAGCATAATTTCTGTAAATCCCGAGAGATCCTAGATACCTCGGGTTAAAAAAAAAATAAAAATAAAAAAAAATTAATAATAATAATAATAATAATAATAATAATAATAATAATATTAATAATAATAATAATAATAATAATAATAATAATAATAATAATAACCATGCTTGGGTTCCAAAAAACCACCGTTGTCTAACCAAGGTGCAGTCGCGCCCGCATTGTCTACTAGCCTCTTGAAAACAGGAAATGAAGCAGTTACAATTACGTCGTTTGACAACATTCAGCAAAGCGACATTGATCAACGGTTGCCGGACACTGACAGCAACGAACATTTGAGGCATCCATCGCTTCAACACAACCTGCTTAGACACATACCAAAGGGTGCCAGATCTTGCACCGGATTGCTTTTGGCTGATGTTATCAACCGCCTGATTTTGGATCCGACTGAGCTGGACAACTGGAAATGTCTTATGAGTTTCGGAGCTACCATCTTGGAACAGCCTAGACACGGTGGAAAACGACACAACCTAACATCTACTATTAAGAAGCGTGTGTCGGATTATTTCAACAACTGGCACCAAAAGGCTGAAGAAATTTTCGATCCAGTCCAGCCTGCTCGTTCGAATAGCAACAGGAAAACGCTCAGCAATGACCAATCCATCGCAGATGCGGTCTCAGCAAAGTTAGAAGATGGTGGCATCAAGGCTGCAACAAAAATACTCTGCTCGGAAGAGGTACCAGCTCTAGTCTGCGAAGAAACGTTCGCTGAACTCTGTGCAAAACACCCTTCTCCTCCGCCGGATGGTCCTCCGATTCCAGATCCGCCTGTGACACAACCAATACAAGTCACGGAGGCGGAAGTTCGGAAACTCATTCGCACGTTTCCGGCAGGTTCCGCTGGAGGACCAGACGGGCTACGCCCGCAGCACATCTTGGAGCTGATCAACTCGCCAGACGCTGGACCGGCTCTTGTCTTGGCCATCACGGCCTTTGTCAACCTATTACTGAAAGGCTCCTGCCACGAACTAATTCGCCCGCTGCTGTTCGGTGGCACTCTTTTCGCCCTACGTAAGAAAACTGGTGGTCTTCGTCCAATAGTGATTGGCTACTTCTGGCGCAGGTTGACATCAAAGTGCGCAAACGCCTTTGCCATACCAAGACTGACATCATACCTTTCGCCACATCAAGTGGGTGTTGGTGTACCTGGCGGAGCTGAAGCAGCGGTCCATGCTACACGTCGCTTTTTACAAACTTTAGACACGGACTCAATCCTGGTTAAACTTGACATTTCCAATGCCTTCAACAGTCTTTGTCGATCTCGCATGATGTCAGCTGTCAACGAGTTAATACCTGAAATTGCAGCATACTGTTACCTAGCTTACGCAGAACAATCTCATTTGAAATATGGTTCTTTCACCATACAGTCTGGAGTTGGTCCACAGCAGGGAGACCCTCTGGGTCCATTGCTTTTTTGCTTGCCACTGCAACCGACATTAATCAAACTGTCTTCTCCTTTGGCCTTTGGCTATCTCGATGACATCTCTCTGGGTGGTCCAACGGCTGGTGTGGCGGAAGATATTGAGACCCTGGAAAAGGAATGCGCAGATCTGGGCCTGACCTTCAACAGGAAGAAGTGTGAACTAATTGCTAAAGATCCTCAACTGATCAACAATAAATCTTTCAGTAATTTCGAATACACTGATCCAGACTCGGCGACACTGTTGGGAGCACCGCTGTCCACGGGCGCAGCCTTGAATCGAGCTTTGGAATCACGTGCTGAGGAACTGGAAAAGGCTTTGTCCAGATTAGCCATAATAACACGTCATGATGCACTACTAATTCTGAGACACTCGTTGGGCGCTCCTAAATTAATATACACCCTGAGATGCGCTCCTTGCGCAAACCATCCAGTACTGGAAACGTATGATCAAACCCTGAGGAAGGGCCTACAGATCATCCTAAACATAGACTTTACTGACACGCAGTGGCAACAAGCTACTTTACCAACCGGATTAGGCGGTCTGGGCATTCGAAGGGCGTCATCGCTGGCACTTCCTGCTTTTCTAGCATCTGCCGCGGGCACCTCCGAGCTCCAGTCAAACATTCTATGCGTGTTAGAAAGTCAACCGGATTTACATTACACGAACCTGTCGTCGCTATGGCAGTTAAAAACTGGATTATCCCTGGATGAATATTGTCCTTCTAACATACAAGCGAAGTGGGACAATCCGATACTTGAAGGAGAGCTCACGGAACTGCTGCTCTCTACTACAGAGCAGAGCGAGCAAGCACGCCTGAAAGCCGTATCGTTCCAGCACGCCAGCGACTGGCTTCATTGTCTGCCGATCACTTCCTGCGGCCTCAGGCTAAGCGACGAGGCCATCAGAGTGGCGGTTGGGCTTCGTCTAGGAGCCAATATCTGCCAACCCCACGTCTGCGCTTGTGGCACGTTGGTCACCGCTAGAGGGACACACGGCCTCTCCTGTTCCCTGGGATTTGGTCGCGTCGCCAGGCACGCTGCCATCAACGATCTTATCCACCGTAGCCTCATCAGAGCCGGCTTTCCAGCGATCAAAGAACCCCGGGGCATGCTACGCTCGGACGGGAAGAGACCGGACGGCACCACCCTTATCCCATGGAAAGCGGGCCGATGTCTCGCATGGGATGCCACCGTGGTCGACACCCTTGCGCCCTCCTATCTACAGGCAACCGCTGTCACTGCAGGAGCTGCAGCAGAAATAGCAGATAGTAGAAAGGAACAAAAATATGTGCCAATTACAGCTACACACGACTTCATTCCGCTGGCCTTGGAGACGCTAGGACCCATCAATTCTAGAGGAATTGTCTTCTTAACTGACTTGGGTCGTCATTTGTCAAAGGTGTCGGACGATCTGAGAGAGACGTCCTTTCTCTTTCAAAGACTTTCAATTACTATCCAGCGCTTTAACGCTGTGGCTTTCACGGGCTCTTTCGTTAACACTTTTCCCGATTTGGAAAAGGGGTAGCCTTTCAATAACACAACATGACAATAGTGGTAATAATAATAATAATAATAATAATATTAACCATATAATAATTAATAATATTACAGTATATTATAACAGTTCATGTAATACGATGATATAATAATAATAATAATAATAATGGTTTCGGCCAGAGGCTCGCATGGTTTGTCTTGCTCACTTGGCTTCGGCAGGCAAGCTAGACATTCCTCAGTGAACGAAATTGTGCTTCGCAATCTCATCAGAGCAGGTATTCCGTCGATCAGAGAGCCAGCTGGTCTCACCCGTATGGATGGGAAAAGACCAGATGGTCAAACCCTCATTCCGTGGAAAAGTGGGCGTTCACTTATTTGGGATGTGACCATCGTCGATACGCTAGCACCATCCTACCTGGCTGAGACATCTAAAATGGCGGGCGGAGCTGCTGAAATAGCCGCTGCTAGGAAGAAACTTAAATACTCGGAACTGCAGACGAAATACAACTTCACTCCGGTTGCGATAGAAACGCTGGGGCCTATGGACGAAGAAGGCCTGGCTTTCATCACAGAACTCGGTCGACGATTGTCACGTATTACTGAAGACTCTCAGGAAACCTTCTTCCTGTTCCAGAAAATATCTGTAACAGTTCAGCGATTCAACGCTATCGCATGCCTGGGCTCGACGAGGCCGTAGTACTCTGTTTTAGAGGAATATAACAATGATAATGATAATAAAAATAATAAAAATAATAATAATAATAATAATAATAATAATAATAATAATAATAATAATAATAATAATAATAATAATAATAATAATAATAATAATAATAATAATAATAATAATAATAATAATAATGGTTTCGGCCAGAGGCTCGCATGGTTTGTCTTGCTCACTTGGCTTCGGCAGGCAAGCTAGACATTCCTCAGTGAACGAAATTCGTCTGGGATGTCACAGTGACGGACACCGTGGCTCCATCTTACCTTAGCTCAACATCGGGCGCAGCTGGAGCGGCGGCTGAGCTGGCTGCCACCAGAAAGAATGCGAAGTACAGTGAACTGTCCAAAACCTACTTATTTGTGCCGCTGGCCTTCGAGACCCTTGGTCCAATCAACGAAAGCGGTCTTGTTTTCCTCAAAGATTTAGGAAGGCGTATTTCCGATTTTTCAAGGGAGTCTAGAGAAACTTGCTTTCTCTTCCAGCGTTTGTCGATTTCAATCCAGCGCTTTAATGCCGTGGCCTTCCGAGGCTCTTTCTGTTCAAACCCTGAAGACGAGGCCTGACTAATTCCGGACCCATCTGTTAAATGAAATGTTATAATAATAATAATAATAATAATAAATAATAATAAATAGCTATTTATTATTTATTTTAAAAAAAATTAATAATAATAATAATAATAATAATATTAATAATAATATCCACTTACACATACAGTTACGTCATCAGCGGACCTTGTTGGCGGAAAGTTTTAACCTCCTGCTTTTAAATCAATTTTTTGCGAATCGCGTAATTGTTAGCGTTGGACTTTATCACCATCTTAAAGATAAAACTCTCGTGATTCGGAGGTTGTATTTTATTTCATCTATACCGCTTAGGTTACAACACGCTTCGTTATTCTCTACGGATTCAGTACAGTTTGTGTGCGAATATTTCATTCTTCATCATCGTTTATCGCGCCGTTTAAACTTATCCATCTTGTTTGAAACGGCTTATCTATGACGTAAACGTTACCATGACTACGCATCGTCTAATTACGTCGGATTACATGACGTCGCCCGTAGGCCTACGAATGTCGCAAAAAGTGAAAGGCGTATGCAGCGTGTGTAGGTCGGAAAGACAGCTTCACAATAAAGACGGCAAAGTTCATCTGCACGGCCCTCGAAATCAGCCATGTCCTGGTTCCCATAGGCTTCCTCTCGGAACGAGCTGCAGCCAGGGTGACAATCCAGAGGTAGTCGAACGCCGCCAGTCGGATGAGGTTGTGCAGACGCTGCCGCCACCGCATAACAAGACGGAGAGACTGTCGGTAAACAACGACGACTCTCAGGTCAGAATCTCACATCCATCACTGCCACAAAGATTGCTGAAACGTATCCCTAAAGCTGCTAGACTACAAACCGGTCGGCTTCTCACTACGATCATCAACAAAGTCTTGAAAGACACAGGAAACCCTTCCACGTGGCAGATGCTCCTCACTTTTGGTGCTGCGGTCTTGGAACAACCTCGAAGAGGAGGACGCCGCCACAATCTTTCATCAACCATCAAGAAAAGGGTAGATGACTTCCAGACATCTTGGCAGCTTAAGAGAGATGAAATATTCACTGAGTCTCCCACCATTGATAGCCATGGTGGAAGACATAAAGCAGATGTCGACCAGTCGATTGCTTCAGCTGTTGCATCCAAACTAGAAGATGGCAACATCAGAGCGGCAATTAGAATTCTATGCTCTAACGACAAACCCGTTGCGGCTGACCAAGACACCTTAACGGAGCTACGCTCAAAACACCCCTCGCCTCCAATCGACCGGCCTCACATCACGGCAAAACACACGGTGGCGCCCTTTCAGACAACAGAAGATGAGGTGCTCGGCCGGATCCGCTCTTTCCCGCAGGGTTCCTCAGGCGGACCAGACGGTCTTCGACCCCAACACCTTTCAGACCTCGTGAACTGCGCAGAAGTCGGATCAGAGCTGATCTCCGCCATCACCGGTCTGGTCAACCTTCTTCTGAAAGGCGAATGCCCTGATCTCATTAGACCCTTACTCTTTGGAGGAACTCTTATGGCTCTCCGAAAGGCGTCTGGGGGTCTGCGCCCGATTGTAATTGGTTATTGCTGGCGCAGGCTCGCATCCAAATGTGCAAACACCTATGCGGTCTCGATGGTGACTGAATACCTCGCACCGAAGCAGGTTGGAGTTGGTGTTCCGGGTGGAGCAGAGGCAGCAGTTCATGCGGCGAGACGTTTTCTGGAAGCAATGCCAAAAGGATCCATCTTGGTAAAGCTAGATTTCAAGAATGCTTTCAACACCCTCTTCAGAGACAGGATGCTCTCTGCAATAAATGATGTCCTCCCGGAACTTGCTCCATACTGTCACCTCGCTTACGCGGCACCTTCGCAGCTTCTGTTCGGTCAGTATAACATCTTATCACAAGTTGGACCCCAACAAGGAGATCCGCTCGGTCCTTTGCTCTTTTGCCTCCCGCTACAGCCAATTCTGCAGGATTTGACTTCATCGCTGATATTGGGATACATGGACGACGTTTCTCTTGGAGGAGAAGCAGCCACTGTGGCAGAAGACGTGAAGTTACTAAAGGAGCGATGTGAGCATCTTGGATTGCAACTTAACGAGGAAAAATGTGAAATCATCCATCGCCATGACATGCACCTCTCCGACAGTATCTTCAATAATTTCACCGTCACACCACCAGAGAAAGCCTGTTTGCTAGGTGCGCCATTGTCCACCAGTGAAGCATTGACAAAATGTCTGGAGGACAGATGCACGGAACTGGAGTTGGCAATAAGCAGATTAGAGTTAGTTGCCAAACATGATGCTTTGACCCTCCTCAGATTCTCACTCAGCTCACAGAGACTGGTTTACACATTAAGATGTTGCCCGTGTACAGGTCACGTTTTGTTGGACAGATTCGACGCAATTCTTCGAAACGGATTAAGTACAGTCTTCAACATCGCCTTATCGAACGACCAATGGCTACAGGCTTCTTTGCCCGTGAAGATGGGTGGATTGGGAATTCGTCGGGTGGCTTCGCTTGCACTCCCTGCCTTTCTGGCTTCTGCTGCAGGCACCCGCGACCTTCAATCCTCCATGCTGGGTTCAAATCAGTCTGACACCGACTTATGTGTGGAAGAGATGACGCGACGTTGGTGCGAAGCAAGCGGCATCACACCGCCAGACGAGAGTGTGGCCCACAAACAATCGCACTGGGACACACCGCTTGTCATCAAGGTGGTCGAATCACTGCTCACCATCCACACTGACGCCTACCATCAAGCTCGCCTTAGAGCTGTCGCTGCGCCTCATAGCGGCGACTGGTTGTTTGCGCTGCCAATATCATCGTGTGGTTTGCGGCTGGACGACGAAGCGGTGAGGATAGCTGTAAGCCTCCGCCTTGGGGTGGGTTTATGCGAGCCACACGCATGTCCCTGTGGGGCGGTGGTGACTGCAGATGGCTCCCATGGCCTGTCCTGTGGTCTTGGTCCGGGCAGGATCGCCAGACACGCCGTCCTGAACGGCCTGATTAGTCGCAGTTTGACTCGTGCCTGCGTCCCCAACATTAAAGAGCCATCCGGTTTGCTGAGGTCGGACGGAAAGCGTCCCGATGGGATGACTCTAATTCCTTGGAGCGGAGGCCGTAGTCTCGTCTGGGATGTCACAGTGACGGACACCGTGGCTCCATCTTACCTTAGCTCAACATCGGGCGCAGCTGGAGCGGCGGCTGAGCTGGCTGCCACCAGAAAGAATGCGAAGTACAGTGAACTGTCCAAAACCTACTTATTTGTGCCGCTGGCCTTCGAGACCCTTGGTCCAATCAACGAAAGCGGTCTTGTTTTCCTCAAAGATTTAGGAAGGCGTATTTCCGAATTTTCAAGGGAGTCTAGAGAAACTTGCTTTCTCTTCCAGCGTTTGTCGATTTCAATGCAGCGCTTTAATGCCGTGGCCTTCCGAGGCTCTTTCTGTTCAAACCCTGAAGACGAGGCCTGACTAATTCCGGACCCATCTGTTGTATAATAATAATAATAATATTAATAATAATAATAATAATAATAATAATAATAATAATTTTTTTTATTATACGTCATCAGCGTTGACGGCTGTTGGTCGAACTTTTGTAACCTCGCGTAATTTACATAAAATTTATCCGTTTTACGTCTTTGTTAGCGCTGGATTTATGGATACATTGCTATGTTAAGATCTCGACGTTTTGAGGATTTTATTTGTAGTAAGTGAATCGTTGAGAATTCAGTACAATTCTGTTTAGAAAAATCACTATTATTATCAGTGATCATTAAGCCATTTAAATTATCGCCATCATGTTTAAATGGCCGTTTGACGTCATTGTCGTCATGGCAACGTTTGTCTTCTGAGGCCGGAGCGTAACTGTTTACTTTTCAAACGTTAATTCAATATGGCGCTCAACGAGGGTGATGGCTATTTTGCATCAAAGCAGCCTTCTCAACCAACTTCAATACGACCATTTTCATCAACGTTCTCACCTTTCGCTGACTCACTGATCATTTAGTAACACAGATGAGCGTCTCAGATCACCAGAGTTCGCGCTGTTCAATCTCCAGCACTTCCTCGTACAAGACTAGAGGCAGAAGCGTAGCGACCGCCCTCCGTACCCTTCGACCGGAGGGGGCCCCGCAAGGAAAGGGGGCCCTAAATGTGCATAGAGATATGTCGGTATGGTCCAGCCGATCACAGGCCAGCCAGTCAGATTTCGAGACTGAACCGTACACTAAACTGCACACTGTAAACAATGTCAAGGCCAGTGGTGTGTGCAGCAGATGTTTGGCAGTGAGACAGCTACACTTGCGCGACGGGTCTGTGCACGTTCATGGACCACGGTACAACCCTTGTCCTGGCTCTAGGCTACCTCCGTTGACTACGACACAAACGCAGGGACAAGTGCGAGACGACGGCGGAGCAGAGGGACAGAGGGCGATGTCCATGCCGCTTTTACACACCGATTCAGTCAACGAAACTACAACAGGGACAGGCACGGTTGAGAAAGATAATGTTGATGGTGACATAAGTGTCTCGGCGAACATGATCCGACATCCTAGTCAGAGAAGCAGCGGAATTATGAAACATATTCCGAGAGGAGCGAGATTCGCCTGCTGTCGTGCGCTAATCGATATCATGCACTCAATCATTGACAACCCTTCGAGTATCGAACAATGGAGCAGGCTCCTGTGCTTCGCCTCGAATATCTTGGCGCAACCGAAGCGGTCCGGCCGCAGACGCAACATGGCCAATGTGGTCAAGAAGCGCATTGATAATCGGGAGTTCCAGAGGACGGATGTAGGAGAAGAGCAGAACGAAGGATGTAACAGGAAGTGCGCTAGTGAGAGGGAGTTGTTCTTGGCAGCAGTCAACGCCAAATTGGAAGATGGGAACATCAAAGCCGCCACACGCATCCTCTGTAGCCAGGACTATCCAGTTAAAGCTACATCAGAAACATTTGCAGCAATGCAGGAAAAACACCCGTCGGACAAGTGGTCTTCCAAACTGTCGGAATTGCCGGATGCGGCGCAGTCCACACCATACCAGGCCTCGGAAAAGGAAGTGGCGGATGCGATGCGTTCTTTCCCGGCGGGGTCCGCTGGGGGGCCGGACGGGCTGCGTCCCCAACACCTTCTCGACTTACTGAATAATAAAGAATCTTCAGAGTCGTTCTTGCAAGCTCTTACAGGTTTTATCAATGTGTTGCTGAGAGGTGAATTCCCAAAAGGAATGCGGGAGCTGGTGTTTGGCGGCACCCTAATCGCCCTCTCTAAAAAATCAGGAGGTCTTCGACCAATAGCTATTGGGTACGCTTTGAGGAGGCTAGCAGCGAAGTGTCCCAACAGCCACGCCCTTGGTAGGCTTGAATCTTTCTTCACCCCATTGCAAGTCGGAGTAGCAGTTCCAGGAGGCGGTGAAGCGGCAGTACATGGAGCAAGAAGTTTCGTCACAAACATGACAGAGGACGAGATCTTCGTGAAGCTTGACTTCACAAACGCATTCAACACCTTGCGAAGAGACGTCATGCTGCAGACGGTTTACGACACCATTCCGGAGATCTACGCCTTCACACATCAGGCATATTCAGCAGAATCTCAGCTGCAGTTTGGTTCCTTCGTGGTTCGCTCGATGATGGGACCGCAGCAAGGAGATCCCTTGGGGCCCCTGCTGTTCTGCCTGCCTCTACAGCCAGTTCTGCGCGCAATGCGCTCAAGTTTCAGGCTTGGCTATCTGGATGACATCTCGTTGGGAGGTAAGAAGGAGGACGTACTGCAGGATTTGGCCTCGATTAAGGACTTGGAGTCATCGCTGGGTATCTGCCTTAATAACAAGAAATGTGAACTTTATTCAAGGACGGAACAAACGGAGCCAGAATTCGAAGGATTCGAGCGGATGAACATGGAGTCGCTCCTCCTGCTGGGGGCTCCACTGTTCCGAGGAGAGGCTTTAGACGTGGCGCTGCTCAGGCACAGCGAGATACTAGAACGGGCAGTGACGGACCTGGCTTGCCTTCGAGCCCAGTCAGCGTTGATTTTGCTGCGGGCAAGTTTTGGGGCAGCAAAACTTACCTATTTGCTGAGAACTTCCCCTTGCAATGGACATCCACTGCTCGAGAAAATGGATGATCTGATGCGCAAAGGGTTAGAGAACATCATCAACATTAGCCTCAACAACATCCAATGGCTTCAAGCCACACTCCCAATTAGAGATGGTGGACTCGGAGTTAGACGTGTCTCGATGCTGGCATCTTCAGCTTATTTGGCATCAGCCGCATCGACCAAGTCACTCGTGAGTTTGATCCTGTGCAAGGAGAAGTGGGATGATGTCTACTTCGACGAATTGCTCGAGGTCCGCAAGAACACCCAGCCGAGCAGCGCAGAGTTCCTTTGGAGCAGGCAGAGCGTGTGGGATGCACCACTGATTGAGGTAGACAGGGCAACGATATGGGCCGCCTACAGCGATCCGGTCAACATGGCCAGGTTGTTTGCGGTGACCTCCCCTCATGCTGGGGACTGGCTATCAACTATTCCTGTGACCGCCTGTGGCTTGGATCTAAGCAATGAGGCAATCAGAGTGGCCGTTGGACTGCGCCTCGGTTTGGACCTGTGTACACCACACCAGTGTCAATGCGGAGAGACCTCCGACTCAAGAGGACACCACGGGTTGGCCTGCAGACGTTCAACTGGAAGAACAGCCCGACACTTTGCGGTGAACGACTTGGTGTGGAGGGCACTCGCGAAGGCGAACATCCCCAGTTTTAAGGAGCCTCCAGGCCTGATAAGAACGGACGGCAAAAGACCAGATGGGGCCACCCTCGTCCCATGGGCCAGGGGCAAATATATCGCCTGGGACTTCACAGCCATCCACACGTGTGCTGTCTCTTATCTACATCTTTCATCAACGGAATCCGGAGGTGCTGCGGAACATGCGGCGGAACGGAAATGCAACAAATACTCTACTCTTCCTGTCTCCCACGAATTTGTGCCGATCGCTATAGAAACGTTGGGCCCCATCAATCGCGCGGGTCGGGAATTTGTATTGGAGTTGGGCCGCCGTTGTGCCGCTGTTTCCGGCGATCCGAGGGAAATAATCTACCTCTTCCAGAGGATTTCAATATGCACACAGCGTTTCAACGCCGTTGCTTTTAGAGGAACATTTGCACCACACCCCGGAGACGATAACAATGCACTCTATGCTTGATCACATTTCTGTTTTTTGTTTTGTTTTCAGCTTGAGTGGGTTTTCAATAAATGTTGAAGTTATAATAATAATAATAATAATAATAATAATAATAATAATAATAATAATAATAATAATAATAATAATAATAATAATAATAATAATAATAATAATAACAATAACAACATCGGTCAACTCAAGTGAAAACTTCGATAACTGATTGACCGTTGACTTACATGTATAGTCAAAAGGGAAATCTTCTGAGGTGGACAAGCGATGAATGCGGAGTGTTGCGTAATCAGCTCCTTCTCAGTTCTCTGGCTCTCTGCATACATTATATACCGATGTGAAAGCTTCTGAACTACCTGACAATGAATAAAACGATTCCAACGCATTCAGTGCAGCTTTTACACTGGCTTCCATGCGAACAGAGTTCCAGTCTAATAGTTCGCAAACCATCGGATTACGGTTGGTCCAGTCTATAATAATAATAACAATAACATAATAATAACTTGAGGAGAGTCTGAACAAATTAGCTCTCATAGCCAGGCAGGATGCACTCCTGATTTTGAGAAGTTCGCTCGGTACACCTAAATTGGTTTACACTCTCCGATGCCATCCAAGCGACAAACATCCCGAATTGGAGACCTACGACACCAAACTACGCAAAGGTTTAGAAAAGATTCTCAACATTTCTTTAAACGATAACCAATGGACACAAGCCTCATTGCCCATAAAGATGGGTGGTCTGGGGATTCGGAGAGCGTCTTCGCTAGCACTTCCAGCCTTTCTGGCATCAGCTGCAAGCACTCTTCCTCTCCAGACTCTCATTCTCAATTCTATTAATCTCGAACAGGACTCACACTTTCAATCAATGACGACCGAGTGGCGTTCCAAGACAGAATTTGATGAAGCAGGAATCATGCCAACAAATCAACAAGCATCATGGGACAAGCCATTGTTGGAGAAAACTGCGAAGTCACTGCTTGAAAACACAGTGGATGTATATAACATCGCACGACTAAAAGCAGTCTCATCGCCCCACGCTAGTGATTGGCTCCATGCGTTACCGATAACCGCATGTGGACTACGACTGGACAACGAAGATGTTCGAGTGGCCGTCGGTTTACGACTTGGGGCCGCAATATGTGAACCTCACACTTGCGCATGCGGAGCTCAAATCGACGCCAGAGGCAGCCACGGCCTGTCTTGCTCTCTTGGCTTCGGACGAATAGCAAGACATAGCACGATCAACGACATTATATACCGCTCCCTTTCAAAGGCAGGAATCCCGTCAATAAAAGAGCCACCAGGTCTACTTCGCACGGACGGCAGACGACCAGACGGCCTTACCATGATTCCATGGCGTGCGGGTCGTCATCTTGTGTGGGATGCGACAGTGGTGGACACTCTGGCACCGTCATACATCCAGGCCACGGCTTCGACGGCGGGCGCGGCTGCCGAGATTGCAACCGAAAGGAAAAACACTAAATACGTCTCTCTTGTAAACACTCACTGTTTCGTTCCTTTAACCCTTTAGACCTTAGGACCCATTTGCAGTATTGGCCTCGACTTTCTGTCTGATTTAGGTCGCATTCTAACATTGTCTTCCGGTGATATGAGAGAGACCTGTTTTTTGCTGCAACGCCTCTCTATTACTGTCCAGCGCTTCAACTCGGTGGCCTTTCGAGGCACTTTAGCTGAGCCGAAGCCAGAGGACATGTAACTATAGCTATAGCTTTTCTAGTTTATTGTATTTCCTGTTATTGATAATGTTGTCTTGAAGATATTAAAAGATAATAACAACAACAACAACAATAATAATAATAATATTTGTACTGATGTATGGATATCGGGAGTCTGGCCCGACGATTGGACGCAATCGGTTTTTATCCCTTTACCGAAATAATAATAATAATAATAATAATAATAATAATAATAATAATAATCTCATAAATGTCATTGTAAATTTCTAGAGTGTTGTGTACTGTTTATTCATAATGAACAATATTTTCAGGACGACAGCAGAAACTGCTACCCTTGAAGTGTGGAATTCGATAATTTATACTTGTAACTCAGGGTCTTTCGCCGTTCTGTTTCCACCTCCATCCTCAGTCCTCACTACTCCAGTTTATGTTTTTTAATGTTTTCTCGAATTGCTTTCTGCAATTCCCTTTTCATTCGACTTCTAATTCTCGTTCTCAATCGGTGCTCAACACAGCCACTAGACTGGTCACCCACCTTCTCAGGTACTTTCGCATCTGTTGGCCTACTCTATGTTTGATGAACTTCACTGGCTCCCGCTCCGTGCACGACTATAATTTAGCGGTTATAATTTAACGGTGGTTGGTTTAAATTGAAGTTACAAACGGCAGTGGGTTCAAATTGAGATTACTATAACAGTAGGCCCTACTATATATATATATATATATATATATATATATATATATATATATATATATATATATATTCGTTTAATGTGGAAAATAACACAGGTTGACAAAACCGCGACTCAGAGTTACATGGAAGGGAAGTACTGAGGGTTGCACAACCGCTTGTTGAGAAGGCTCTTATAGAGGGCTCTTGGGATAAAGTTTTCATCGTCTTTCAGTGGTAACTCAAAGTTATGCGTACGTGGTCGAAGGTTGTGTCGACGCTGGATAATCGGATGGAACAATGTCCTCAGCACGTGATGCGGGTTCCTGCCGACTGCCTCTAATAGACCATCGTCGGCTTCTTTAGCCATGTCCGATAGGCGTGGAGAGTCTTCCGGCAGGTAGCCCATCCGCTGCGTTCTGAGGAGAAAGCGGTTGAGTCTGCTCCTGTCATCAGCGCTGGCGAGACCAGTGATATTTTCATTAATGGAAATAGAAATTAGAAGTAAAATTAAGCAATTCCGTTAACGAGAATAAGAACGAAAATTAGGAATTATTTTGAGAACGAGAATAGAAATAGAACTGAAATACGCCTCAGAGAACTGAAATATGAATAGAAATAGGAATTATTTTAGAACGAAAATTATTACACTGTGATGATTTTTGTGATTCATTGTCTGTGCAAGTCTGTATAAAGTCAGGCAATCCATTTCTCAGAACCCTTAAGATAAGTAATCTTCGGATATAATTCCCCCCCTTCCCCCTGGCATATTGCTACAACTAACTAAGATATTTCGTTTGCTTTCTTCATCATTCAAACAAAGGGGCCCTGGTACAGGTGTAAGACACAGGAACACTAGTCAAACAACCTGACTTTGTTTAATGTGACGGATGACTGGGCACCCTTGAACACAGGGCGAAGGAAGTTAATTACAGGTGCATTTGATGTTCAGCCTGTATGAAGTTACGGTAGAGGGAGGGGGATATTTGAACATGAGCTTATAGACACATATCAAGCATCAGCGGCACGCATAGGGTTGAAATCGAGCTTGACATTTTGACACCTCAATTCACTTGGAAATAATAATTATACTGATAGGGTAAGAGTCATAATACCTAGACTTTCATACATAGCCTACCAAGGTTCTTTCAATACACAGGTTGGCCCGCTGGCTTAGGCAGCTGGCTCATTAACTCGGGGTGGGGTGTTTCTGACGTCACATGCCTAGTCGATCCGACTCATGTATATGCAGTTCATTCACTGTAGGCGATCTGCCCAAGATCAATCCACACATTTAAGAAGCAAAAGACGTTGCCAGAAACAATAGACATTTAGCTGGATAGTCGGTCATTTCCCTTCCCCGGACATATCACCCCGGACATGTACCCCCCAGACGTCCCCCCGAGGAAGGACATTCCCCGTATATAGACAAAATCCATCAAAATATAAATAAATAAATACATGCATGCATGCATGCATGCATGCATGCATGCATGCATACATGCATAGATAAATACAGACGTGCGTATATGTAGGCTTTGTATGTTTGCGTGTATGTATGTTTGCGTGTATGTATGTATGCGTGTATGTATATTTGCGTGTTTGTATGTATGTATGTATGTATGTATGTATGCGTGTATGTATATTTGCGTGTTTGTATGTATGTATGTTTGTATGTATGTTTGCGTGTATGTATGTATGTATGATTGTATGTATGTATGATTGTATGTATGTATGTATGTATGTATGTATGTATGTATGTATGTATGTATGTATGTATGTATGTATGCATGTATGTATGTATGTATGTATGTATGTATGTATGTATGTATGTATGTATGTATGTATGTATGTATGTATGTATGTATGTATGTATGTATGTATGTATGTATGTATGTATGTATGTATGTATGTATGTATGTATGTATGTATGTATGTATGTATGTATGTATGTCCGGGGGAATGTCCGGCTGTCATTCACGTGTACACTTAAGACTTGTTAGTGCCATTCGATTAATCATTTCTGATGCTAGGATTTGTTAGTGTCATTTAAGGCTGCTCTTAATGTCGTTCACATCTAAAATTATATTTCCAATAAACGATAGCTGTTGGCAACTTCGGACTGCTAAATTAATGTAGGCTAATTAGATATTGGATCCGGAGTTTAATGGCGGCTTAATTATGACAACAAAAGACGTATTTGGCATACGACAGCAGATTTAAATTCCTATATACTGATGTTACTAAATGTACGCTATCAAGGTTCTTCGAATACACTTGGTAAGCTATAGTTTCAACAGACATGTCAGATGCCAGCAGCGCTGGTCGACTAGGCATGCGACGTCACGGCCCCCCCCCCACTCCGATTCACGCATATTCATAACCCCCTCAGCGGCGCGACCTGTGTGTCTATAGATCTTGATAGCCTACAGTAAGGATCTAACCTACCTAGATGTTTGTGGATTGGACAAATGAGGATGGGGAAAAATTGTGTTTACCAGTCGAAGATTGTTTATCTATTCCTGAACTGACATTTTTTAGAACTTGTATTAGGCCCATGCAACTAAAATTATTTCAGAACTTGAACTAGAACTGAAATTATTTCAGAACTTGAATTAGAACTGAAATTATTTCAGAACTTGAATTAGAACTGAAATAGGAATTATTTTCAGAATAGAAATAGAATTAGAACTGAAATTAGAGTCTTAGAACTGAATTTGAGCTGAAATTTGGAATTATTTTTAGAACTGAAATATCACTGGGCGAGACCCCACCAGGCTGGAGCAGCGTAGAGGAGCCGCGACGCAGTTGTGGCTCGGGCAACGTCGTGGAGCGCTGTTGATGGTAGGCCGTGAGACTTGAGAATTCGGAGGGCGTATAGGGAGCGGGAACAGGTCCCCAGAACCCCATCGATGTGCTTGGATACACTGAGGTCTTATCGCAGTGTCACTTCAAGTACATGTATATTTAACTATGTGACTCGCTCCACTCCGATGATTGCTGGTGGCAGAATGATGTTACGGCGCCGGTGTATCAGCATCACACGTGATTTGTTGGTGTTTAAGCGCAGGTTGTTGCGGGTTGCCCATGCAGCAACATGTGCAGGCTCATTCTCAGCCGAAGCTCGCATCGAGGCTCCGATGATCAGATAAGTATCGTCCGCATACTTCAGGATCTTGTTTCGCTGGTCGACCGGGTGTAGATCGGAAGCGTTCGCCACGAAGCCCGATGGTCCGATTCCAGATCCCTGCACCACGCTGGCGTTGATCTTGGCAGCGGGTGACAGCCGTCCCGCAAATCGCGTCACATGGCTTCTGTCTCCAAGAAAGCAGACGATCCAGTTGTAGATCTCGTCAGGTATGCTAAGAGCACAGAGCTTGGAAGCCAGTGTCGCATGGCGGATGGTGTCGAAAGCCTTGCTGAAGTCCAGTGATATTAGGGCAACGTAGGGCTCCGATGCCAGAAGGGATTTTGTATGATGTAATATGGCGATGAGCGTTGCCGTCGTGGAGCCAGTGGATCGGAAGGCGAATTGATCACTAAGCTGGTGGTCCAAGGGAGGCTGCGTGAATGTTGGATAGATGTAAGATAGATGTTAACTACTTACTCACAGTCATAGTGATCTGCGCCACAAGCATTTATTCTTCAGGTGGGCATGTAATAGTCCTTGCCTTAAACAACTTAGGTCATGTTGGCGTAGTGGCATGTGCAGTACTTGACCATTGTACGACAGCTATCAAGAGTCCATCACACTCTAACTCCCTATCTGTCCATGACAAGTGATATCGTTAATTAATAGCACGGTTCTTTGCCGATAAGCATTGCAGGTGACTCTGAACGAACCTCTCCTCTCAAGAAGATAATCCACAGAATTCCTTATACCAACATCGCCTTGCCTACATAAGTGTTTTTCTACCAGCTTGCATGCAGAGGCGACTTCGTTAAATGCTACAAATAGTGCGTATATATAAGTTAACTGTCTTTCGCGTCAAGTATTCGGCGTTTGGAATTCAAAGTAGGCTACGGTTTCACAAGACTAAGTGTCAACTTAGCGTAGGTAAGTAAATTCGTGTGAAATCTCAATGAATTAATGTTCATGACCATGATGAACTTGGCAACTGAGAGCGGTTGACCAGTCCTCTCCTTAGCCGTACGATCATCCTATCGAAACTGTATGATGATGCTTTGAAGACAGTTAACAATCGTAGATTGCGGCTATTATAGGCCTAATGTCTAATTTAGTATAATTTATTTCGATTTCGCATGTGGGTCATCGGGTTTCTAAACCGCGTCGCTGAGATTAAAATTCTTTGAACTTAAATTCAACGGATTTAGCAAGTCTGCAACTTTCACATGTTAATTGGTGGAACACAAACGCACGCAGACAAAGTGTGTTGACAAATAATTGGCACACATACAAAGAGACGGTCAACTATTTAAGTGCACATGCTGACCTAGAATCTCCTGTGAATATTAATTATGTCACGTTACAAAATGGAGGCTAGCCTACCTATTGGTCTTACTGTAACTCTCGCTAGGTTCTGAACTTCTGACCGAGATGTCCAGTAATTTTCTCTACGCTTAGGCCTACTACTGGAGTTTACTTTTTGGGTCACCCAGCAATGCATAGTCCCTAACTATATGGATAAATGCTGTATTTGAACGTGTCTGTGCGTTCCTCATAGGCCTACTGCACACTACAGTGACTACACCAGAAATCTTGCTTGAAGTAGGTTTCTCGAGGGAATTGTTGTATGCTAGTAAGCCGATGTTTTGTGCCATAAAAAATTCCTCCTTCACCTGTATCGTTTCAAGTGACCAATTAAGTACGAGGACCATGGTTGTTGCTCATTTTATTGCTCTCTCTATAACCCGTGTATTTAAATATGCACATTATTTTGATAGCTTTGTTCAGGTGTCAAACTTTGAACTATGCATGGTAGGCCTAACTGTTCTTTCACTCAGCCCTTCGAAACTTTGGCAGACAACGCTTTTGATCGACACCGATTGCATTCTCTGAAATAGCTCATGAACATTGTGAAACGGCTTTCAACATTGACTAGCAGAACAGGTAGCGTTTATACTACTATCACACCAAATTGTGCTTAAGTTTTTACCAGCGAATTTCTTAATTATTTCGTATAGGTCTCAGTAGTGTAGTCCTAAAAATGAAGTGGGGGAACGCTCTTTATAATAATATTAGTAGTAGTAGTAGGACCGATTATTATTATTAATATTCCATTATCCCTGAAAAAAGTGGGAGAACGGCGTTCCCCGCGTTCCCCGCGTCCCCCCCCACTACACCACTGATAGGTCTACTGTTAAACCTGTTGCTGGCCACCGCACAGAGGCATAGGTTGCTTAAATAATGTCGTTAACTTTATTGCGAGATTAACAGTAGACCTATACGAAATAATTATTCCACCTTTCTCTATAAACCTACTTATCATTCGCTGCTATAGCTCAGATAGCCTACAGTTTCCTAAGGGAAGAGATTTTTGCTGAAACGATGGGAACATGCGCTCTTTGTGATATTATCACTGCCTTTCACATACTCTGAAAAAATCAAACAAAGCGCTGCAAACCCGTAAAACAAAATTCCATAACAATAATAGTAACAATAATAAAAAAGGCCTAATAATAATAGGCATAATAACAGTGGCGTAGCAAGTCTTTTGGGGGCCCTTGTGCAGGGCTTCGGTGGTGGGCCCTTTCATTACTTGAACCTCCTCGACTTCAAACTCAACTCAACTCAACTCAAATCAGTTTATTCTGAGAATGAACAAGAGACAAACAAACAAAACCAAGGTATACCGCAAAGAAAAATACTAGGCCACACATGAATAAAAATTAATGTTCGTAGGACACCTTGATTGTATGAACGGTGAACACTCAGAAAGGGTCATCCAGAAAGGGACAGGTCCCGCTAACCTGGATAAAATGTAAGACAAGATGGTGAGGCTAGAGATATAAACAGAAAATGGAAACTGTTATAAAAAAAAATACCAGAAAAGAAATCAATGTGGCATAAGATCACATGATCAAAAAAGCCTTTGACAAGCCAAAAAAACAACAACATAAAAAAAGCAACAAACATAAGTCAGTAATGGCAACCTGAATCATTAAGCACATGTAAGATAGTAGTAATCATATCGAGGCAAAGGAACCAGAGGAAAAACACAATAAGCATCTTGGTAACTATATATTTGAAAATTACTGAGCAGACCTATTACCAGTCGGAAAAAAGCATCGTAACTATACCAAGTGGGACATTAGGCTATTTATCATCATTGGTTATGCTACAATATAGCCAGGGGGGTTAATTATCACAAAATAACCCAGTTAAACCCGTCAGATCAGATGGACTCATCAAAATACCTTATGGTTATAACAGATACATCATATGATGGTAAAATAATAATAATTACAATAAGGCAAATAAACAGGTGATAGTAACAGCTCTAAATTAGACAAACAAGGCAAATAGGCTATACAAATTCTTCAATTGAGCAGGAGAAATCGTTTAAGTGAGTTTTTAAACAGACCAAAAGACAGTAAACTAGTAAGGTCACCAGGCAATCCATTCCATAGCGAAGGACCCAAATATTTAATTGAGAAAAAGGCTGTGCAAAAACGCCTGGCTCTTTTTCAATAAACTCTATTTGCATTATTTCGAACCCGTAGTTGAATAAAAATTAACTCAATACAATTTTAATTATTTTCTTCCGTTAGTCTTTCTAATCATTTTCTATTTCTTCAGGTTATCAGAGAAAATTCAATTTTTTAAAGTAGGCCTACTTGACAAAATTATCAATAAATTGCTTCATCTGTTGATGTATGAATTATCGTCATTGTAGTGAATTACTTTCAGTACAGTCATCCACGCTTAAATTCTGTCAAGCAGTTGGGTTACTTGACTAAAAAAACAATGATAATAATTGGTATAACGTGAAGTGGCTAAAGTCTCGGTTGCTACGGTAGGCTAAGTCTAAAAGAAGAAGCCAAAAATTTCGAAATGTAAACATTTTCACTTGGGGCGAATTCCTTTGCGAAAAAATAATTGAGATGCCTTCGTGCCTGAATCCTTTGGCAATGCAGCTGGTATACCACCATAGTTTCCGACGCGCTTCACTGCTCGGTGTCAATATCCACAACCACCTCAGCAATAAATTAAATCACTAGGTCTACAGTACATGTATATATGTTTGATTACACTCTGAAAATCTGAATGTAAAAACTTGACTCTGACCACCAGGGGCCCCTAGTGCCATCTGCACAATCAATTGCAATTCCACGCCGTACATGTAGATATGAACACATTCTGAATAATAATTTTTTTAAAAATTACTCTGACAGCCGGGGGCCCTCAACAGCCGGGGGCCCTTGTGCACTGCACAACCTGCACTACCTATTGCTACGCCACTGCATAATAATAATAATTATTATTATTATTTCAGTCGCGCTCCAAGTAGGAAATTCGTTGTCTGTGTTGGGCACGACAGAACTTATCGGCCAAGACACTGAGAGGCCAAGGACCTAATGTTTTAAACGATTATTTACTCGTCTGTACATGATTGTGTCAGTTTTTGAAGAAATAAATGTGTTATAATAAAAAATAAATAAATAAATAAAAAATAAAAAATAAAAAATAAATAAAATAATCATAATAATAATAATAACAAAAATACGGAGGCCTGCCCACTTCCTACATCTTTCAGCCGGTGGCCATAGAGACATTGGGTCCGCTCAACCCGTCGGCCTCAGACTTCATTAATGAAATTGGCAGCCGCATCTCTTCAATCAGTGGTGACAGACGTGAAGCCCTTTTTCTTTTTCAACGTCTGTCCATTTGCATCCAACGCTACAACCTGGTCGCTTTCAAAGGCACTTTTGCCTCACACCCTGAAGACGAGGCCTGACCCACCAGACATACATTCTTCCATTAATAATAGTCCATAAGTCCCTGGGGGAATGAAGTACCTCAGGGCAAAAAAAAAAAAAATAATAATAATAATAATAATGACGATTTATATGGCGCCGTAACACAGCCATGCCGTTACAAGGGCGGCTCACATACTAAACTAAACAGCAAGATAGGCCTTAAGGAATAAATGAGTCTTGAGTTCAGATTTGAAGGAGTCAACTGAGCCAGCCGCTCACAGAGCGGGAGCCGCTCACAGAGCGGGGGGCCGCTCACAGAGCGGGGACATGGGCGGAGACCTAGGGGGACGGGGGACGATCTCCTCAATGAATGTGGTGGGGACGGTCCATGTATTTGTCCCCCCACCAAATCGTTAAGTGTCAGGACATGGACAGTAACTGTTGATGAACACACTGCAGGCGACTGACGACGTTACAATGTTAGAAGAAGAGATTTTCGAACAAATTACTAAAAAAAACTGTTCAACGCAATAAGAGCGAAGCCATAAGAGAACCGGGATACATCGTCCCCTTTTGAAAACACCTTACTGGGACACCTTTAAGTTCTTTCTTCACGAAGCTATATAGGCCTAAATGTAGTAAACTTACAGAATTCAAATAATTTGGTTTGACCCATCAAATCATTAGAAAACATTGAACAAATCTTCGAAGAAACCTCTCGATAATTCTGTAAGCGTATTTAATGTAGACCTAGTACAGCGGCCAGTGGGTTGTGTGTACGCCAGCGACGAAACGGGCCAGAGTGCAGAGCTGTGTTTAGGCGCGCGATTTGAGACGACTGTCTGGACGACTGTCTGAAAGACGGCGGATTGAGAAAAAGAATGAGCGTCTGAGGAATGAGTGAAGAGATAGGCTGTGATGAATATAGTAGTTGCTGTTTAGTTGTAGTAGAGAAGAGTCGTTGTTGCTATGATAAAGCAAGGATAGACATTATCGTGTTGTTGCTGCTGTTTCGTCTTTACGTTGGATTTGATTATAATATACTGTGGAAACCTATCGTCGTTGTCGTTGAAGTAGAATAAGGAATTACTGTAGAACTTTACCTAGACAGTAGATTCAAATCAGTTTAATTGTAGGAGTAAGTTTAGGCCACTGAAGAACGATATAGAAGCTACCGAAGAGACTGGGAGGTCAACGCAGAGGAAGAGGCGGTGACATTTGGTGGCAGCGGTGGGATTCGAATCTGCGAACGGTTGGATTTGTATCTACGGATGTTTGGATATTTCTGCGGATGCTGATATTCTCATAATTATACGGAAGTTACGATATTCATTACAAGGAACGGACGTTGATATTTCACGGAAACTACGGATGTTGATTTTAATTTTCAAGGAACGGAAATATCTTATCTCAGCTACGGTGATATTTGAAGAGGTTTTGGAACTCAGCTCTTCATTTATTCAAACCACGGAACGGAAATATCTTATCTCAGCTGTGAAATTATTCGACGTCGATTCAACGAGTCATCGATTATCTATACGACGGTGAGAAACGACAACTCAACGACTGAAAGGTAGGAAAAACTTGCTTGTCTATAAAAGAAGCAATAGCAACAGTGAAGTAAAGAAGTAAGATGGAGAAACTTACAGAGCAAAAGCAAGCAGCTATTAAAAAGATGGCATCGGAGAGAATAGTGAAATTATTAATCGAAGCAGGCCTTGACGCAGAAGAAGTCGGACAGATGTCGAGGGAACATTTGATGAGATCTTTGGCTGAGGTTTGGGCGAAACAAGCAGCGGAAGAAGAAGGTGCGGTTGGTGGAGCTGAAAGAAAGCCAATTGAGAAACCACAGGCACCGATGTCTATGGAGGCGTTGCTGCAATTCATGATGATGAGAGAGGAGCAACGAGCAGAGAAAGAAGAGCGACGCAGGCAAGAAGAAAAGCAAAAAAGAAGAGCAACGTAGGCAAGAGAAGAAAGAACGTAAGCAAGAAGAGAAAGAATTGCGACAACAAGAGATAGACATGCAGAGGCAGCAGTTCCAGATACAACTAGAACAAATGAGACTCGATCGTGATGAATCAGAACGGAGACGGACGGAGTTAATGATAGAGTACGAAAAAGCAAGAAAAAGCGATGAAGAAATACGAAAGCAGCAGATTGAGGACAAAAAGGCTCGTGAGGAAGAAAAAGAAAAGGTGCGTTTACAAGAACTGGAGAGAGCAGAAGAAATTCGTCAGGAAGAATTTCAAGCCGAAAAAGACAATTTGGAAAAAGCAGAAAGAGAAAGAGAAGAGCAGATGCAGTTAGAACAAAAGAAACTTGCTATCAAGGAGGCTCAACTTAAAGAAATGGCAATTGAAAGGCAAGAACGCAGAAAGCAGTTAGAACTATTACAACAGAAGATAGAACAGGAAGAACTGCGGAGAATCGAAGATCAAGATCGACTGAAGAAGAGAGACGAAGATGATCGTAAGAGCCGGGAAGTATCAGAACAGATTAGGCTCAGAGAAAGTGAGACAATGGTGTCCAAGATTAAGAAGATAGGTGACGCAATGAAGCACGTGTTACCGAAGATGCCGTATGATATGATGGAAGTGCCATTATATTTTGAAACAGTGGAAAATGCATTCAATAGTTTTGCTGTGGAACAACAATACTGGGTGAAATTGTTGTTGCCATTGATGACCCAGAGAGCGCGAACGGTATTGAATCGATTGTCATTTGAGAATATAGATAAATACGATGCAGTGAAAGAGCACTTGTTGAAGGAATTCAAGTTAACAGCTCGTGAGTACAGGTCAAGGTTTGCAGATGCCAAGAAGACAGTCGAGGAAACGTACACGATGTTCACGGCTAGGCTGAAGAACCTGTTGAATTATTATGTCCAAAGTAAACGAGTGAGCAAAGATTACGAGAAGCTGTTCGATTTGCTAGTGGCGGATAAGCTGAAAGAATGTTTACCACCAGGTCCACTACAGTTTGTCTTAGCAAAAGAGGGTACAGAGTGCTTGGAAGCCAGTGATGTGGCAGACCTCGCAGACATACACGTAAACAATCGGATTGGTGTGATGTTCCAAGACAAACCGAAATACGAAGCATGGGGCAATAGTCCAAAACAAACCAAGTGGAACAGCAATAACCAAGAAACTGGAAGCCAACCCAAAAGTAATGATGTAAAGAAAGATAATTTCTCTGGAAAGCAGTGGTGGCAAGACAAAAAACAGTCAACGTGGGACAGACAAGCCTACAATCGAACTCCACCGATGGGACGCCCAACGGAAGGCAATACAGCATACAATCCGTACAACAAGTGGGAGAACCATGAACAAAGAGGTTTTGTCAAGAAACGTTGCCACAACTGTCAGTCAGACAAACATCTAATAAAACACTGCCAAGCACCAGGAGCGGCAAATCTGAGAAACAACTTTAGTAGGAGTGCAGAGAATTTGAGAGTAAACCAGATCCAAGTGGTAAATGCACCTCCTGGTTGGGAAGAACAAGACAACCGAGAAACAGAAGTGAAGTCGGTGATGAAATGTACACCACGGTTTATAATACAAAGTAAAAATGATTTTTCTCTTATAAAGAAGATTGCATTGCAACATGTAACTGTAGAAATACGTGGGAACGATAACAGTGGACATCCTGTACAAGTGAACGCGTTGATTGACACTGGGACAGAGATACCAGTAATCAACGAGGAACTACTAAAAGGAGCGATAGTAGAAGAAATTGGCCGAGTACATTTGCAATGTATGATTGGAGAGCCTATTCCAGCTAAGTTAGTGAAGATTGATGTGAGAATGAGTGGTCCGACAGTAGGAGAAGATGTGAAGGACAGGAAAATAAACATTGCGCCATATTCAACGTTGGTGTGTGCCAGCATTCCAGCAGAATTGTGTAAAGAAAATAAAGAAAGGTTCCTGCTACATCCAGAGATAATTGCAGAACTGAAAGAGATTCCACCAGTCAGTGTATTGCAAGGAGAACTACAAGCGAACGTGACTACAAGAGCACAGGGTCGGAAAACGGAAGGCGAAGACGAGGAAGAGGATCAGCGAAATGAAAGTTTGCTAGACGATGACACTGAAAGCGAAGATGAACACAGTATTCAAGAAAAAGAAGGAACAACATCCGAGAACAATGAAAACGAAGAAGAGATGGCTGCATGTGAACGAAATGATAGTGAAGATTCGGAGAGCGATATGGAAATTGGTGAGAACATGAGGGAATTGTTTATGGAGGATACGAATGATGAAAGACAATTGGAGGATGCAAAGAAATTGGAGAAGCAAAAACAGCATGCCAGCCATTATAACAAGAAAGCAAAATATAAAGAATTCGAACTTGGAGAAAGCATCGACGTACTACATCCAACGTCAACCAACAGATTGATCTCACGATGGCATGGTCCATATACTGTTCTACAAAGAAGATCCACATATTCATATCTCGTGGACATGAATGAAAATGGTCGACGAATTATTCATGCCAACAAAATGAGAAAGTTCATCACAAGAACATTATCGTGTGGTCTTATCGAGGAAGAGGACGACGAATTCGGATCAGAGGTAGAAATACCGCTGAAAGACGATTATTCAGAGACGAAACAGAAATCACTTCAAGTGGATGATAAACCAATGAGCGCTTTAGCGATCAAAATGTCTAATCAAATACTGTATGCAATTAACCGTATGAAAGGATATTGAAGTACATTTTGATAATTGTCCTAATCATTTGAATGGACATTCTTTTAAGACATTTAGAATTGTTTCTGAAACAGATCTGATTGCATAATGTGATTTTATATATGTTTGAGGTTGGTAAACCATTTAATTTGTATTGGGATAGCAGCGATTTTGCTGTGGGAGCTGTGTTGTCACAAGTGGACAACAAAGGGATAGAACGTCCCGTTTCATTTATCAGTCAGAAACTGACAGATACACAGAGGAGATGGGCGACGATTGAGAAGGAAGCCTATGCAATCATATGGGCTTTAAACAAATTGAAAGATCCAATAATAATATCTAAGATCAATGTGTTCACAGACCACAATCCTTTAGTTTATTTGACTGAATCAATGTCGAAATCTGCTAAGTTAGTCAGATGGTCATTATCATTACAAAATTTTGACATTCTGTTGAACTACAAGAAAGGAAAGTTGAATGTAGTAGCTGACTGTTTATCTAGATCAGTGGTTCCCAACCTTTTTGGACCTTAGGGCCACTTTTTCTAAGTTGGAGGACAAGCGGGCCACTTTTTCTAAGTTAGAGGACATTAGGGGGCCACAATGCTAAAATTTTCCTAACTAAAAGCATATAAAATTGTTATAATTGATTCAAATTAGAATGTCTGATGTTTTTTATAGACGTCAAAATAAAATAATTTGTAATAGAAAATAACTATGTGTTCTATCCTGTCAAAATTGTCAATTTTTCATACATTTTTGTTTATTCTTCGAGAGATGAGGGCCATTTTTTAGGCCTGGCGGGCCATTTTTTTAGGCCTGGCGGGCCACTTTTGGCCCGCGGGCCACGGGTTGGGAACCGCTGATCTAGATTGTAGTGTAAGATATTTTATGATGCATTAGTGTAAGAATTGTTAGTATTGTGTAATTAATAGACGTTCGCTAATTTTTAAAGATAATTAGCTCTCTTTAAAAGAAAGGAAAGAGGTAATGTAAGCGTATTTAATGTAGACCTAGTACAGCGGCCAGTGGATTGTGTGTACGCCAGCGACGAAACGGGCCAGAGTGCAGAGCTGTGTTTAGGCGCGCGATTTGAGACGACTGTCTGGACGACTGTCTGAAAGACGGCGGATTGAGAAAAAGAATGAGCGTCTGAGGAATGAGTGAAGAGATAGGCTGTGATGAATATAGTAGTTGCTGTTTAGTTGTAGTAGAGAAGAGTCGTTGTTGCTATGATAATGCAAGGATAGACATTATCGTGTTGTTGCTGCTGTTTCATCTTTACGTTGAATTTGATTATAATATACTGTGGAAACCTATCGTCGTTGTCGTTGAAGTAGAATAAGGAATTACTGTAGAACTTTACCTAGACAGAAGATTCAAATCAGTTTAAATGTAGGAGTAAGTTTAGGCCACTGAAGAACGATATAGAAGCTACCGAAGAGACTGGGAGGTCAACGCAGAGGAAGAGGCGGTGACAAATTCAATCACAAACAATTAATTTTATGATCATTGTAACCATCTAATTTTCGATTCGCTCACCCACTTCCATAAGATCCTTCGCATCTTATTCGTCCCACAAGGCCGTAGCCAGGATTTGATTTCGGGGGATGTTTCTTCGGCGTTGAATTTCTGACGACCATTAATTTTTGTAGTCGGACAAATTTCTGAAAACACCTCTTTTAGTTGTCACAATTTCTGGAGACACCTTTTAACCTTTTTTAGTTGTCAGAATTTCTGAAGACACCTTTTTTAGCTGTCACCATTTCTGAAGACACCTTTTTTAGCTGTCACCATTTCTGAAGACACCTTTTTTTATAGTCGTCCAAATTTCTGGAGACAACATTTTTAGTCCTGAAAATTTCTGAAGACACATGCTTTAGTCGTCAAAATTTTTGGATACCTTTTTTTAGTTGTCAACATTTCTGAAGACACTTTTTTTTTAGTTGTCAGAATTTTTTGTCGTCGGAATTTACATATTTTCGTTCCGGGGTTAGCCTACACAGGTTAGCGGGACCTGTCCCTTTCTGGATGACCTTTTCTGAGTATTCACTGTTCATACAATCAAGGTGTCCTATGAACATTATTATTTTCATCTGTAGGCTACCATTTTCATTTGCTGTTTTCCTTGTCATGCCTCAGATTCACATTTTGATGTTATTGACTCCCAGATATTGTTAACATTGGCTATTTTTGCATAATGAAGATATTTTGCTGGTGACTTGGCATTTGGCAAGTAGCATGTTATGCTAGCATTGGCTTCCTGTTTCAGCAAAGCATTTGTTTCAAGGTGGAGCGCATAGTTTATGAAACACAAAACTATGACCTACCACAGTACTTACAATCATTCCTTATTATTATCATCGCTAAACAAGATCATCTGAGTATCCTTCACTAGTCGTAGGCCTAACTACAACAAGAATTTTTCGCGAGCAGAGGAATTCTCAGTTCCTGTATTTAGATGTTCGAATTTTATCTCAAGTTGTTCTTTCTGCTCGGTTGCTTATCTGATATTTTGTGTGGGTCGCGGTGGTGTAGTGGTGGGTTTGGTACCTTGCAGCTGGAGGGTTCCAGGTTCGAATCCACCTCAAGCCGCCGCATAAGGACCTTGAGTCACTCCTTCACTTGCAACTGCTCGTGCGCTTCGGCTTGAAATTCTGATGCTGTGTACGTGCTGTTACAGTAGTCGGTAGCGCCTATGTGCACTGTGCAGTGAGCTTGAAGGGTCGCCATTGCAAATGCGAGAAGCAAATTTTAAAAAAATCGTTCTCGGCTTCAGACTTTTATCTGTCCCAGATTCCATAACCTATATTCATGCCAAACGCAGTGATAGGGCCTAATATCCTAAATTATTTACCTGATCATGTGTCTATTTTGGTCGATAGGCTACCTTGCGCATTAAACGCTGTTGAAAGTTGCGGATGTTATAAATTACGATACAGTTAGAATACAAAAATGGGTTATTCTTTTGTAATTACTAAAAGTTAATAATTGTTATACGTTGTTTTCTGTTTTGCGGCAGAGAACGACGGAGAATGTTTTACATGGATTAACATCTGATTTTCAATAAACCGGACATGCAAAAATTCAAGGTTTTCGTGTTACTGTTAGTTTCCATGTTCATCACGTTTTCCGAGTATCTTGTCTATACTCGAAGGAAGGGTATTGTAAAAAATGACAATGAGAGCATATACCATCCTCCAAAGAATGGACAGCCTGGGAGTCTATTCGCTCAGAAGCAGTTGGTACTCTGGAGCAACGACTACCACATATCTCCGATAAACGACCTGAAGCATCTGCTCGGTTCGCTCGGCGTTAAGTTCATCGACAAGAGTCTCTCCAGCCATTGCCACATTACGAACACTTGTGGAGGTCGAAGCACTCTCAAGGTCATAGAAGTTGGAAATGCGATGAATCTCGATCACTCGCTAATACCACAGTTCTACGATTCCTACAAAGATGATGCTGAGATGAAGTCTGTCGATGCTTTCGTCTGCTTTCATCCAACCTCAATGTGCGAACTGTTCGCACCGTTTAACAAAAGCCTTATCATAATTGCCTCGACGCGGTATGAGCTCGGCCGATTCGGGAAAGATCGCTGGACAAAGTGGAATGAAAATCTCATTCGGTACGCGTCTCTTCCTTGGAACGTCGTCGGCGGAAACAACTTGTACGACGTGGAGTACATAAAATATTTCACGGGCATTCAGGGTCAGCTGCTGCCGAGTTTCTGCGATTACAACAACTTGTCGTACGACCCGACGAGGAAAGGGTTTCTGGTCGCTCCTATCCACAACGGGAGATTTAACACCGTTTTTTTCAATGAATTTACAAAAGCGTGTAAAACTGTAAACTGCACGGTTGAGGCGACTCCACTTCGAAACAAGTACCCGCACTACAAGTACTCCGATCTGACGGCTCACATGGGAATGGTGTACGTTCCATACCAGGTTTCCGTGATGAGTCTGTTTGAGCAGTACCGCATGAACATTCCGATGTTTTTTCCGTCGAGAGACCTTCTGACCGCCTGGCAGCACAAGCACATGATCATGACTGAGAGAACGTGGAAAGGCGTCTTCGGCGGTCGGCCGAATAAGTCGGACATCGGTGCGCACGCGTCCCAGGTTTCGATCCCGGATCCGAACAACGAGCAGGACGAAAAGGCGATCCGGTACTGGATCGGATTCTCGGACTTCTATCAGTTTCCGCACATTCTTTATTACGATTCGATTCCAGATCTCGTCAAGAAATTGCAGAGCATTGAGTCAGCTGAACTGCTGAAGGTCAGCAACCTGATGAAAGAGTACAATCTCAAAGCCAAGGCTGACCTCTTGGAGAAGTGGAAGAGCATTCTATTGAAGGTTGCTGAGCATAGCGTAAATAAGCCGCACTAGTTTGATGCAAAGTAATTTATTTTAAATTTGATTGAAATTTGATTTGCTCAGTGATATCACATTTGACATATTATTACACTGGACAACAAATTTTAACTATTTTTTGCTTAAAAAAAATCTGGACTATTTTCTATAGAATTTGACGTGCAGAACACGATGTTGTTCTCACAATGTTTGTACCACGTAAGGATTTTGGGGGAAACGGCATCCAAGATTTAAAACCAAATGCTCGTTTAATTTCATAGGCCTACATTTGAATTAGGCTATAGGTCCTACTATGTTTAATTTCATTGGACAACAAAGCTTTCGAACAGTTCTTCGTCATAATATTGGGTGCTGATGATGACTGTTACAGTAGGCCTATAACTTAGAAATGTTGAGAAACATGAAATTAAAGGTTTTCACAGTTATTTCCTGTTCAGTACATGTGCATTAGATGCTGTTGAAGTTCTATAGGACTAAAAGGCTTTGATGCTGATTTTCACTTGTATTCTTTGTCTGCACGTCTCGCTGCAGTGTTCAACAATATTATTGTCATACAAAATTGCTGGATTCCAGTTTCCTTGATACTGGGTTTCCATTGTGGCAACTGGCAATGTCCTGGTGTTCATTGCTAGGTTTGTGAGGAACTTGGTAAGAAGTTCAAGTGGGAAGGCCAGATGTGAATCTTAAGTGACATATTGTCTATGGACCAGTTGTCGTGGAACCGTATTTCATGTAAGTTTGCTCTAAGATTTTGTTACCCAGTTTAATGTAATTTGGAGTTCTATTGTTAGCCTACCAAGAAAATTCTCGACAAAATCCTTCAGTGCCTTTCAGGCGATTGTCTCTGGTCCCTCCAACAGATGCTCAAACTGCTTGTAATTGATGATGTGTCTGATCTGTAGACCCACAAATATGCCTTCATTCATTCATTCTGAGAATTTATATAGCGCCTCTTTAAGATACAAGTAATTACTCAGAGGCGCTCTTTGCGCTGGCCGGATGTTAAATGTAATTTCGACAAAATAAAAATAGTACATCAATTTGCAAAAATAATACACAGTAAATTGAAAGAAGAGTCACCGTTGGCTGGCACACACACACAGGTGGAACCAACCAACAGATTCCAGTCTGCAGCCGAGGGATGGAGTGGATGGATGTTTAGTGCGTATAAAATACTATACATGTATGTAGGCTATGTATGATTGCGTGTATGTAGGCTATGTATGTATGTATGTATGTATGTATGTATGTATGTATGTATGTATGTATGTATGTATGTATGTATGTATGTATGTATGTATGTATGTATGTATGTATGTATGTATGTATGTATGTATGTATGTATGTATGTATGTATGTATGTATGTATGTATGTATGTACGCATGTACGCATGTACGCATGTATGTATGTCCGGGGGGATGTCCGGCTACCCAGCTGCAACTGTCATTCACGTGTACACTTAAGACTTGTTAGTGCCATTCGATTGATCATTTCTGATGCTAGAATTTATTAGTGTCATTTAAGGCTGCTCTTAATGTCGTTCACATCTAAAATTATATTTACAATCATACAATGAACGATAGCTGTGGGCAACTTCGGACTGCAAAATTAATGTAGGCTAATTAGATATTGAATCCGGAGTTTAATGGCGGCTTAATTATGACAACAAAAGATGTCTTTGGCATACGACAGTAGATTTAAATTCCTACTGATGTTACTAGATGTACGCTATCAAGGTTTTTCGAATACACTTGGTATGCTATAAGCTTAGTTTCAACAGACATGTCAGATGCCAGCAGCGCTGGTCGACTAGGCATGTGACGTCACGGCGCCGCACTCCGATTCACGCATATTCATAACCCCCTCAGCGGCGCGACCTGTGTGTGTATAGATCTTGGTGTAGAACCCCATGTCAATGAGGTCCTGGAATTTTGTGCGAGTTCTCTTTATGCCCTGCGGTTACTACATGCAAATGGTCCACCTCCAACAGCCATGTACGCCGTGGCAGAGGCAGCAACTGTTGCTAAACTGCTCTACGCTGCTCCTGCCTGGTGGCTCATTAAACGAATATCAATAATATATAAATATCAGATCTGGGGTGACCGGCGATGCCCGGGAATTTTAGGATTCACCCCGCTCCCGGTCAATCTCCTACTTTCCTACCCCACGACTCCATCCGCATTTCTACTGCCCACCCCCTTCTTTTACACCCCACCCTGCCCCACCCACCCCACGACACACCGCAGACCCCACTACACCACACCCCACTTTGATCTCCACCGTTACGCGACCCGTGAAATAGCTGGGGAACCCGGCGTTGCTCTGAAATTTTAGATTTTTTCGTCCCAAAACCCAGGTCCACCGCCTCTGCGGGGCGGCTTCGCCGGCCATTTGGAGTTCTACCTGGGGTATCGGTGCTGATCGGGAAATTTAAATTTTTCGTCCCCAAACTCAGGTCCACCCTCCTCTGCGGGGCGGCTTCGCCGCCTATTTGTTTTTGATACTTTGAAGGTCTTCCGCAATTTTTCTGGTGAAACTCGTGTGACATGTCTGCACAGCGCCGCTTCTCTTAGTTACTATATAGACTCCTTGGCCTACGGCATCTACTTTTCCCAGGGTTGTTCCGCTGAGAGTGCTTTATTTTCTTACTAAGCTTTGGCGAAACGTCTTCTTGTTCTCTAATGACATAACGCCAAACAACGTCCATTTTTGTTATTTCAAAAAATCATAGCGATGCGTGATCTAGGCTACATGGCGAAATTTTAAATTGTCTATATCTTGAGATCTAAACTGAATAATGAACTGAAAATACTGTACTTCTGTAAGCTGGATCAACGTCTATGCATATGCAATGTTTCAGGTCAGTAGCTGCAAAACTGTGAGCTTGCATTGTGTACAAAATTTGTATAGATCTATTTAATATACATACATACGCACATCTTTTCTTATAGATATAGATATCTACCATAATTATTAGGCCTATGTGTCTGTATTGTAAACAAGTATCTTCTTCTTCTGGTTCTCTGCCCCTAGGCGGGTTCGGCTGTCCAGTGTCGCCACTCTTCCATCCGCTGGGCCTTCTCCTTTAGTCACTGGACATTTTACTCTGGATTCGTAGAGGGGTGGTCTACCGTTGCCTTCCCCTCGGTGTTTTTAACGAGACACCATCTCCCTGCGTTGCCGAGTTCCGTCATCCGTCCTTCAGGATCTTCTCCTCTGGGTTCTCGCATATAGCCTACCGGCGAGAACTCGGTCGCCCACCACGCACTTCGTTTTCGACAGGAGGGACCGCGTGTAGGTGGCGTGGTGGACTTTTGAGCAGCAGAGGCTATATGAGACGCTTGCTTACTCCATTCCCCCCTATAAGTATAGAATACATAATTCGATCTATTGTTGTAGGTAGTCTATGGCAGGCGAACACGCCCAAGAACATGCCTGAGCATATTGGATTTCTTCGGATAATATTTTCTATCGTAATGCTGTCCATCTTCTTCTTTAGTTAGACTAGAGTAATCGAAAATGAAGTTTCGCGATCTGTCTATCTCAAGAGTATTTTCAAATTCGGCAAAGGCGATGACGTTTATAGTAGCATCCAAGGCCTGCACGAACTTCATATCAACGCGCACGTTTCCAGATTTCAGTAGGTTGAAATGACCACCTTCAGCCAAGTCCGGCGTTAAATCGAATGCATAGGCTACAAGCAAAATCCGTGCGGGTAATCTTCTCTGCTAATATCGTTGGCCTCATTTCTTTGTAACTTGCCAGTGTCCATAAAAAGGGATGCATGGGCATTCACAAATTGATTAGTTGTAAAGTTAGTTCCAAGGGTTTTATACTTTGCTGCTATCCGTCCAGATATACTTTTAATTGGGACAGGTTCACGTGTGTAAAAAATGAAAGGAATCGTCATGTAGGTGCCGTTGAATGCGTCGTTGTCAACACAGCAGAAAACTATTCTCGTAGGCAATTGACAGGAGAAAAGGCAGTCCTTCGTCAAGTCCAGACTCCCTCTAGAAATTGTAAACGTCTTGCAAACAACCCTTCGAATGGGGAACTTCAGATTTCCAAACTCTAGTGCCTTTGCATGTGTGAGGAAGACTGACGGACTTAACTTGACTTTTCTATTTCCAGTATTGGTACTTTGTATGCAGCACCATGCCCCGAGGACATCAGGCAGAATGGGTCTTTATTACGAACGAGTCAAATTTTTTTTATTAATATCGTTTGGCAAGAATGTTCCTGGAAAAAGAGGTCGCTGTGAATGCCGCCCAACATATCGACAGCACGGTTCCCGGAAAATTCGTCGTCGGACAATTCGGAGCGGACAATTCGGAGACGGACAACTCGGAGAAAATTCTGGCGAGGACAATTCGGACCCAGACAATTTGGAATTGGACAATTCGGATCGGACACTTGCGACCGGACAATTCGGACCGCCTATAGGATGGCAGTCAAATTAGTGATGGAACTCAGATATTCATACCCATCTCCATCACCCAAATGGACCTGCATATAATAGGCTAGCACTTAGGTTGACCGGATAGGCTACTGGACATCAGAGTCAATTCTGACTCACTTTAGCACCCCCTTATTCTCAATATGCATGTACAAGGTGGGCCATAAAAAGTAACCCCTACGGATTTTTGCACATATCGGCCAGAAGTAAGAATTTCGAAATGAAATTTTACAGGCTTAAAGACAATTCATATTTACACATGACGGCCAGATTTCATCAAAATATTTCAAACATAACAAACGTTATATCACTTTTAGTTAAGCCACCCACCTTTTTTGACGATTCAAAAACGCGACGCAACAAAAAGTTGCAAAAGCAATTTAATTATTCTGGCCAATATCTTGGTCAGAAGTAAGAATATCGAAATGAAATTGTACCGCCTTAAAGACAATTCATATCTACAGATTTCATCAAAATATTTCAAACAGAACAAAAGTTATACCACATTCAGTGAGGCCCCACCTTTTTTGACGATTCTGTAGGGTAACGCAGCACAAAGTAGCCAAAACACAATTTTATTAAGTCTCATCTCAAATAGTTGTTATCAAATAGCCTTGATATTGCTAGATAATCATTATTATTACTATTTAAAAAATAAACAGGGTACCAGCATAGCTGCACGTCACTGAGAAGTCACTTAGCAAGATGACAATCGACATGGTCAATAAGGAATCTGTCAGATTAATCAACAGGTCCATCAAGAACCTTGCAAAGAGACTCAAAAGAAGTTTTGGCACTGGTGGTGGGCTCATTGAGCACAAGTTGTGAAGCACTACCAAGTTCATTTGACAACAGTTATTTGAGATGAGACTTAATAAAATCGTGTTTTTGTTACTTTTTGTTGCGTGTCGTTTTTAAATCGTCAAAAAACAATGGGTGCTCGCATGGTTGCCGCGCGAGCCCTTCATTCTGGAGACTGGATGCTTGCTCCCTCTGTGTCTGCTTTGGGCCTATTATAATAATAATAATAATAATTATTATTATTATTATTATTACTACTATTATTATTATTATTATTATTATTATTATTATTATTATTATTATTATTATTATTATTATTATTATTATTATTATTATTATTATTATTATTATTATTATTATTATTATTATCATCACATATTTTATTCTCTTCAACAAAAATTCCAGAAAGACTGATTGCGATTATTATTATTTTTATCATTATCATCATCCTCATCATCTTCATCATCATCATCATCATCATCGTCGTCGTTGTCGTCGTCGTCGTCATCATCATCATCATGTGCAAATTGTGCATGATTATCTTTTCTAAGCTAAGCAATAATTTTCGACATGTGAATGTTCCAGGTTAAATGTTAGATGTTACTCCTTCAAAGTAAGTTGAGCAAATGAGCATGCCCGGTCGTGTAGGTAGTTGACGAACCAATTATTGTTGACTCAAGTGGTCACTCTGATCACAGCAAATCTGGGAACTTGAAATAAGGGAAATTCTAACTGTTATCACAAAGCTTTGGGTTCTGAGTGGCCTAGATATTGAAAATGCAACTTCGCTTGCGCAGGAAGAGGGTGGCGTGTGAAATCAAGCTGCTATTTGCGAAAGATATTACATGTTTGTAGCACCGTGCGATCCGAAAACGCCGTGTTGTAGTTAATAGTTATGACCAACATGTACTACTTTTCATGTAGGTCTAAAGCACACATCTCAGGACCGCATAAAGTCAATATCGTATGCATGACCTTGGCAGTAGAACAACTCATCTATGTGTAGTTGACTCTTGCCGCGGGTCATGAAACACCTGTTCAATCTTCTTTTAAAACTGAAGAGTCATAAAATTTTGTTATAGTGTACAAATGCCATAAATGGATGTCCTGTGATTTCAGGTAAATATAATCCAATAGGCCTATAGGCTTTTCGCATTGTGATAGTTCAATTTATTACAATAAAAACATGTCAGTAAGCTTAGGCTATACGGCAGCAATACACGAACAGTTTGGACACCCAATAATATATAATTATAATATATGTAGGCCTATATATACACTATTCGTTGTCTTGTATACCTTTGTGAATAATTGTACTACTTCGGATAATCTATATAAATAAAAATGAAACTTTCCAATAGTTCCTGTTACTACCACGCCGAAACTCACGCACCGATTCTTTTGAAAATTTACCAAAACCTTCCATTCAAATAGCACCGTGTTTTAAGATTTTTTCATCCGAAAACACGCAATCGTTTCCACAAAAAGTGAACTTTGCAATCCGTTCGTCCGCCATTTGCAAATTAAACACGTCACACACGGTTCCCAGATTTCAGAAAGGCTGTCTCCAAACACAGCAAACGAAACATCAATGAGGTGGCCTGCTGTGACGTCATAAGCGAGTCGCGATTAAATTAGCAAAGAGGCCGCTTTTAGGCCTTTTCCCAAAGCGGCCTTTGGGCTTGGAATGGACGGTGCGACACGGTGGGAAGAGAGCGGAGGGGTAGGGGGAGGGAGAGGGGGAGGGGAAGGGAGAGGGGGAGGGAAGAGGAGAGGGAGGGGGAGGGGAGGGGGAGGGGAGAAGGAGGGGGAGGGGAGGGGGAGGGGGAGGGGGAGGGAGAGGGGGAGGGGGAGGGAAGGGGGAGGGGAGCCTCTTTTCAGCCACAGCAACGCGTGGCCGGGGTCAGCTAGTAATATATAAAAATTATCAGTCTGACGTTGTTGGACTCAGTTGCACAGTCACTCTGTTGTCACTGCCAAGTATCAAGCAAAACAAATACCGGGATCATGTACAAGCAAACCCTAGGTTTTTGCCACTATCTTGGCAAAAAATAAGAATTTTCATAGGAATTTGTACGTATCTGTCTGCAATTGCCAGATTTTACCAAGAAATTCAAAACAGAAGAAAAGTTATCACTTTTAGAGAACCCACCCAGCGAACCCTATCTAACCCCGGTGTAAAGGTTTCAACTTACCCCCTCCTAAACATTACCCCCCGGTAACTTGAAACCGGTTTCAGATTACCCCCGGAAACTAGATTTGCATCAATCATAGCATTTAATGCACTAAAAAGTCAGACAAATCATCCCGCTTCTTGTTTTGGTCTGAAGATTTTCATCCGTCATCCCACTTCGTGTTTTGTTAGCAATATTTTAATCCAACAAATTAATAGCCTCGAAGCCATTAATTTTCTCCACGTAACTTTAGCGTCGATTTAGTATTTTAGTTACAGGTGAAAATATTCATAACAAACCACGAAGTGGGATGACGGAGGAAAATTTTCAGACCCAAACAAGAAGCGGGATCATTTTTCTGATATTTTCAGTGCAATAAATGCGATGATTGATGCAAATTACAGTTTTCAGGGGGGAAATGTTTAGGAGGGGGTAATTTGAAACCTTTGCACCGGTTTGAACTCAGAGTTTTCCTTCTCCTAGACAGCTTTGTCTGGCGAGACTCAGCGAGCCCTATCTGCCCCGGTTTGAAATCATCTCCTACGTACATTTGGTCCGCGCGCCTTATTCCGTATTATTCGACGCAACCCCTCATGGTTTCCCTTGAAGGGCTTACTCCATCCGCCACCCGGAGGACCTACGCCATTGTACCCTAGCGCGGGGTAGCCTCTCCCTAACTTAACATATGTAATTACTATTGAACAACATAGGCCTACATCAGAATAAGACAGTATGGGTGGAGGCTGTGGAACCAAAGATATCGTTACACTATACTATCAATTTTCGACCAAGCTCTTCTAGGCTTTCGAGAGTTCAAGGATCCCCAATACTTGCTGAAAGTTGCTTCTGATAGACATCAATTTCATCATCATCATCATCAACCAAGGGACCAGTGCCCGTAGGTGCCCGATGCCATTCTCGTTATTCCGCGCCAGGTTTGTCTCTCCAAGGCAGCGTGTGTCAGGTCCTGCAGCGGTGCTCCACACCATTCTATTATGTTGTCCAGCCATTCTTTGTGTGGTCGTCCTTTCCTGTTAGATCCCTCCATTCTTCCAAGTATAACTGTCTTGATTTTTCTACTGTTATCCATCCTGCATATATGCCCAAAGAGTTCCAGCTTACTGCATATTATTTGCTGCATAGGGTTCTCTGTTTGGCCTATTCGCACATACAATTCTGCGTTTGTTACTTTCTGCATCCATCCGATTCGCAAGATCTTTCTGTAGCACTTTCTCTCGAAAGCGAGTATTCTTGTTTCTGTCTCTTTGGTTATTGCCCAATGCCCAGGCTTCACATCCATAAAGCATGCTGCTGAATACACAAGTTCTCAACACCTCCAGTTTATCTTCAGTTGTATGGCTTTACTCTTCCAGACCTTGTCCATTGCGCACATTGCTGCTGTTGCCTTCCCAATCCTTACCATGCAGTATTTCTGTTTTGTTGTTTTGGTCATATGTGTTGGTGCATCCTAAATGGTGAATTTTTCAACATTTTCTAGTTGGTTTCCATCTATTACAAGTTTACTGGGTAGATCTTTTTCTCCAAACACCATTGTCTTTGACTTTTCAAAATTCATCTTGAGCCCATATCTTTTCCCTTCGTCGTTTAACTCCTGCACTGTGTGTTCTAGCCTTTGTACGTCGTCATCTAGCAGATCGATGTCATCTGCAAAGCAAAGATTGCTTATATTCATTCCACTGATTGTTACCCCTCCTTCCTTTTCTCTTACCTTGTCCAACACTCTTTCCAAGAGTGTAATGAAGTAATGCGTGACATTTACACATGTTTAATACGGACATGCTATATCATTGTTATGTCTGACGTTGGCCAAAACGTCAGCACTTGTAAATAAAACAAACAGCAGTACCGTGCATAGGCCCAAGTAGGCCTTTGTCGAGTGTTTGAGTCCAGATCTGCTCGAGTTGCTAAACGGCCTGGGTGGTTGAGGTAATAAAATGCGGTGCTTGAAAGGTTGAAGTTCTTTGCTGAGACTTCGGTTTCTAAATTCTTTCGATTGAGATCAGGTAACTGATTTGCACGAAAGAGCCATCTGAGGTAGGTTTGTAACTTGACTCTTGTAAATTAATTGTCATAGTCATCGTCGTTATAACCACTTTCATCAAAACAGCAAATTCTCATTGTTTGTTGTTATTATTATTTTTTTTCCAGCAAAATCTATCCTCAAATTGCTTTCTCTGCAGTCGTTTTTTGTCAGTTAATGTTCCTCTAACAAATTCTATTATAGGCCTAAATTCTTTTCCTCTATTTCTCATTATCTGTTCAGTGGCAGAATTGAATTCGCTCTGAGTATTAGCATTTAGGCCTACTTTTCAAATTACGCGTCCACTGATGGATGAACTTAGTATTGAATCCCATTGACGTAAACCGTTTTAACATAATGCACAAGGAAATGGCGCGATAAAAGTGAACAAGTAGACCCAGAATTATAAAATGATACAAGAATCAGGATAAGAATAAGAGTCATTATAGTTAAATCAAAACTCTGCTGTGCTATAATCATTTGTATAATGCTATAAACTTAATCAGGAACTTTTTGCTTTTACCCGGTACTCATAAAAATTGGACAATAATGCATCATATGCAGGCTAGCAGAGGTTTGCACAAGTCCATTAAGGTATAATCACAATATTCGTCTCCCAACACTTCTGCTCATGGACGGGAACTTAGGGAAACAGAGGAACGGTCCCCTTCAAAGGCTGTGGTGGGGGACGGAGAATTTTATATCCTTTAATATTTCAAAAATATCAGAAATATCACCATAAATTTCTATAGTATTTTTCACTGTTTATCCATAATGAGCAATTCTGGAAGGTCACAGATTAAAATGCAACCATTACAGTTTGCAAACAATGGGAGGGGATATTTATTGAAGCTATAAACCATGTCTCTGAGCAAAGAAAATGATTTTGTGAAGATGGCATTTTAAAAAAGCCTTAGAATTTACAGTTACAAAAATATTCTCGTTGATAATATGCTTTGTCTGTCACCTTTATTTAGTTCGGTAAAATCCTGTTAGTAGTGTGTGAATAGTCGTACAACATCTTATTCTGATTCATTCACATCACATTACAATATTGCATTTTGGGATGTTTAGTTTTTTGTATTAATATCCAGACTAGTGTTATCAAATGTCGATAAAGTCTGACAAGTGCACGGATAAGTAAAACTGTCTAAACTCTAACTGGAAGAATAAGTGAAATTATTTGAGAAGTAGAAGTAGGCTACTGTAGCATTAAAATTGCTTCAGGCATAAGTGAATAAGAACTAGAAGTAAAATTATTTTGGAACTAGGCCTAGATGCAGACGTGTAAGTAAAATCGCGTCAACAGAAGTAAATAAGAACTAGAAGTAAAATTAATCTAAGAACTAAAAATAATATCACTGCCCTGGTCGTTGCCCGCCAGAAATTTTGCACTGCTTCAATTTGCGCGGGCATATTCTTTCTTACTGTTGACAATCGTCCGTCCGCTCTCTGGCTTGGCAAATATTCTGTCAGGGCAGAAGTTCTGGCAGGGCAATATTTCTTGGTGAGAAAAATTCAAGCAGCGCAAAAGTTCTGGCAGAGAAAATTTTGGCAGGGCAAAATTTTATCAGGACAACATTCTGGCAGTGCAAGATCTTGACAGGGCAAACGTTCCGACAGGAACAAATTGTGGCATGGCAAATATTCTGCTACGGAAAAGTTATCTGGTTGAGCAAAATTCTGGCAGGAAAAAATTTATGGCAGGGCAAAATTCCGGCAGACCAAAGTTCTCTAAGGCTAACAATTGTAGGGAAAAATCCCGGTAGGAAAAATTTTGACACGCTTTTTGTATTAAAAAACCCACACCCCATGAAAATTGGCGTACCACGGTACCAGGCACTAATTTTCATGGGGCATGGGTTTTTTTAATACAAAAAAGCGAGTCAAAAGTTCTGTTTCTCATGTTTTTTATCCCCGACCCCAAATCCAATCTTATCCAGCCTTGATTGTTGCTCATGTCGCTTCAAAAATAGCAAAAAATTTCGGAGTAATGGCCCGAACTGCTTACATTTTACCATCTAGCCTAGTATTAGGATTAAACTATACTATTCCTTAGTAGCCTACATCCATATCTCTCTTATTGTAACATGGAGTGGGCTTCTACTTATGTCTCAAGATTACATAGAGTTAATATTTTGCAAAAAGAGCTGTTCGTCTTATTGTAGGAGCTTCATGTGGGTCTCGCACTGCCCCCATATTCTTCAACCTTAGAATTTTAAAACTCGACCAGATAATAAATTTCCAGATAGAATTTATGTAGCCTACTGGTTTAACAGAAACCTCCTGCCATCCATATACAAAAATTATTTTCTGCTCTCATCACAGGTTCATTCTCATTTTACAAGATACTCTTTCTCGTATCGCCGTACTTAGGCCTATGCTCGGACTAACACACGCTTTTTTCTATTAAATCTACTGGGATCACCACTTGGGAAACATTCCAAGGAAATACGATTGTGCCCTAGTGTTTGGACTTTTAAGAAAAAATTAGCGCCCTTCTAATAGAAGGTACCTAATAAAAGTAGAGTACTGTTCGCCCATTGTATGCGTTGCAGTATATATATATATATATATATATATATATATATATGTATATATATATATATATATATATATATATATATGTATATATAGTATATATATATATATATATATATATATATATATATATATATATAGCTGTTCGGTAGTTAAGTTCTTTTTTCTTTTTTCTTAATTGCCAATGACTCAACAGCGTTGAGCTTTTCAGTTTACATTTATTTCGTTGTGTTAGTATAAGTTGCTTGATTGTGTTTTTCACTTTTGCTAATTAGCCTACTGTGTTGATTTGTTTTGCAAGATTTCGCCATGGCCACCTCACATCGTCAACTCAATATATCAGTTGGTGTCCCTAGACAGCGGGATTATTTTATCCCTTTAGGGCCTCCCTTTTTGTAACCTATGTTTAGGATGTGTATTGTGTAAGTGTGTCATGTATACTTGGTTGCAAACAAAATATTTGATTGATTGATTGATTGTTTTGCCTCTGCCTATTGCCAGCCTTCGTATATTGTGGCTAAAAAAGTCGTAGTAGCAGACACCTCATACCGTAGGTGCCCCACTTGCAGGGCTAGTTTGAATGACTGCTTCCATTTTGGCTGTAGCTGTTTAACGACACTGTGTTCTAGCGAAGAGCCACCCTCCTACTTTATCTAGGTTTGGGACTGGCACTGTCAGAGTGCGAACAATGAAATGAAGTGGAGTTCGCTTGTCATTTCTTATTGTGTCCGCTGTGTACATCATGCGTGTCGCTTCATATAATCAGCTTTGTTTATGTAAGCCTAATTGTAGGCCTAATCAAGTGCCACTTATACACCGTGAGTCAAAAAAAGTAAGCCAAATTGTTTTTTATATATCTCTCATGCCTGATAACATATCAAGCTCAAATTTTCCAAATATTTAGAGAATTGGACGAAGAATATGATTCCAAAATTTCATGAGATAAAGTTGAACGGATAAAAATATATGAATATTTAAAATTGATATGCCGAAATTGCCGTTTACAAGCAATTTTCTGTCAGATTCAGTCAAATGTAAGTCAAACTTTTTCTCATATCTCTAATGCCTGATGATCAATCATTCTAAAATTTTCCAGATATGTAGATAATTGAACTAGCAATATGACCCCAGCAGTATGATTTGAATAATTAATTAAATAAGATGCTCAAAATGTCATCCTCCAGCTTGCACGCAAGCCTTGAGGCGCTGGCGCCATTAGGCAACAGCATCGTCGATTATCCTCTGGTCCAGGCCATCCCACACTTCCAACAAGCGTTGCTTCAGATCGTTTATATCATGGATTGCTGTCTGGTAGACTCGGTCTTTCATTATGCACGCTCCACACTTTATATTCCGTAAACTTTTACTCCAGGATCACTGAAGACCAAAATTGGGAACTATCAGGCATCAAAACTGCAGCGAACACCATAACAGATTTGCTGAAAACTTAAATTTCCGGAGATGAAGTTTAAATATTCATATTCATATCTTTCTATCCGTTCAAATTTATTACATGATATTTTGTAATCCTATTCTAGGTTCAATTCTCTAAATATCTGGAAACTTTTAGTACGATTAATTATCAGGCATTGGAGATATAATAAAAACAGTTTAGCTTACTTTTTGTATTGAATCTGACAAAAAAATTGCTTGTAAACGGCAATTTCGGCATATGAAGTTTACAGATTCATATCTTTTTATCCATTCAATTTTATCCCATGAAATTTTGGAATCATATTCTTCGTCCAATTCTCTAAATATTTGGAAAAGTTTTGCGTGCTATGTTATCAGGCAATAGAGATGTATGAAAAACAATTTGGCTTACTTTTTTGACTCACGGTGTAGATTCAGTGGCGCTCCCGAAACAAGTTCGGGCTGTCACAAGCAAATGAGAGTCCTCAGGCTCTGTAGAAACATAGGGAGAGGAAGACCGAGGTGCTCAAGCAGCATAACGTCATATGAAGCTGATATATATCTAAGGAATTTTTATGCAGCGCCCATTCAGTTATTCAAGATAACTATTCAGAGGCGCTCCTGACCGAGCCACGGCCAAAGTGGTAGCAATATAAGTTTCAGTATATTAACAGCACAAATATCATTTTTTGCGTCATCCTACTTCTTTATCCAGGATTGTGGACCAAAGATGAAAGTCTTGAGTAGTTTATGTGTGGTAATTGGATCTGTATTTTGACATGACTTTTGTGGCACAGCAGGCCGACGTGGTCAGTGGCGGCACCAGGGGGCTAGGGAGTGGTAAGCCCCCAAAAGGTCATCAGGGGTTTTTTATACAGGGAAAATGATATATTTTCAAACTTAGCCCCCGTAAAAAGTCACAAGGCTTTCTGAGGACAGGCAAAATGAAATATATTGATGAGATTTCGACCAACCAAACGACTAAAAACAGGTCGTCAGCTTTTTGACTGGAGAAATGGAATATTTTCTTGAGATTCAGACCAAAAGACTAAAAACCAGGAAAACAGGTCGTCAGAAATGTTGGCGAATGAAAAACGGAAAATTTCTGTACCAACTTCTGAACCAACTTCAGCCCTCCCATAACTGAAATCGTGGCGCCGCCACCGTAAGTGGTACGAAATAGAACCATGGGTTAATGCGATTATGTCGCTCAATATTGGTCCATCAATATTTAGCCGAGTAAATCAGGAAACAAACTATCACGAAATATTCACTGAATAGTCATTGAATAATACTGTATCGCATGTTGTGTTCTGGTTTCTGTGATTTTCTAGATCGCCTGTTAGTGTGCCCTTCATCCATTCCAGCAGAAGTGTTTTCCATCTTCATTAACAATGCCGCCGATCTGCAGTTCTGCAAAGATTCGAAACATCTCTTTGCTTATCACTTTAATTGCGCTGTGTTTACTGATGTACTTCAAAATCCAACCAAATACTCTGTATCTCAAATCTACTGAATGCTCAACTGGAATTCCTTGTGTATACGATGATGAAGTTGACTTCAGGATAATTGTCATAACGTATAATAGGGCAGAGTCACTCACGAAGTTGCTAAAGACCATTGACGAAGTTGAGTTGGACGGAGACAAAGCAGCCTTGGAAATCTGGATCGACAGAAGCAAGAATGGTCAAATACACAGCAAAACTGTTGAAGCAGCGCGCTCATTTAAGTGGCGACATGGACCAACTCGAGTTCATATACAGAATGCTCATGCAGGAATCTATGGACAGTGGATAGATACATGGAGACCAAGAGACCCGGAATCCAAAGAACTGGCGCTGATATTAGAGGATGACATTAGTATTTCAAAGTACAGCTATCGTTGGATTAAAGCTGTTCATCGCTTCTACAATTCAAGAAACGATTTCGCTGGAACTACACTCACAAGTGACGAACAGAAATCTCACGATGGTTCATTCAACACGTTGACAGCTCCGAAAAACGATACTGTCTTTATGTACAAATGCATTGGTTCGTGGGGATTTTCCCCAAAGCCATCTGTTTGGAGAAACTTCCAAGACTGGTATCACGCCCATATCACGAAACTCAGCTTTCATCCGTATGTCCCAGGCACGGTTACCACATCATGGTACAAGAGTTTTGAACAGTCTGGTTCAGCTGATTCGATGTGGGAACAGTGGTTCATTTATTTTGCCCACAAAGAGAAGCTGTTTACTCTTTACAGCAACCTGAAAGCCTACAACGGTGACACCTCTTCTTGTCTTTGCATTAATCGTCGTGAGGTTGGACTACACGTCGGTTCAAAGGGGAGAGAGGATTATTGCAAGTTGCTGAATCGATGGGACGAAAATTTTGTTCATCTTCCGGAAAATATTACAATGCTTGACTGGAATGGTAAAGTTTTGAGAAAATACTAACCTTCGAAAGGGTGGTAACGTTTTAGGAAAATACGAGCCTTGGAGGAATGGTAACGTTTTGAAAAAATACTAGCTGCGGAGAAATTAACGTCTTCGAAAAATATTAGATACGAAAAACAGCTACTCATGCGGATAGGTTTACATAGGCAGTAAATAGGTCAAAAGAGGATTTTATTAGTTGGGCCTTTTAGATAATATTCTGCAGTAAGGTTTTAGAAAATGTTAGATACGAAAAAACATCTATGCGGCATTTCGGATAGGTTTACATCAGATCTGTTCGATCAAAAGATTTATTAATTCTGCCATTTACATATTAATACTGCTTAATTAACCAGGCGTAATATGTAGGCTAACGACCGTTACTTTTGACGATTTATTTGCTATGTTTGGTTTGATTTTAATGGCGATTATAATGGCTGAATTACAGGAGAAGACCTGCAATATTAATTTAATTAACCTGTCTGAGCGTTGAAATACACTTAAAACCTATTGACTCTTTCAGTAGAAGTGCACGCAGTGAAATCTAATTATACGCAGCAATACATAGTGATAGATACTAGATAGCAGGACGTAGAAACGTATGCACAAGGGTTGAGGAACGACTCAGACAATCAGACTGACGTAAGCTCCGAATTTGGCGCCGGTGTAAAGGCTTCAAATTACCCCTCCTAAACATTACCCCGGTAACTTGAAACCGGTTTCAGATTACCCCCCTATTAAACATTACCCCCGGCAACTTGAAACCGGTTTCAGATTACCCCCGGACACTAGATTTGCATCAATCATCGCATTTATTGCACTAAAAAATCAGAAAATCATCCCACTTTTTCTTTTGGTCTGAAGATTTCATCCGTCATCCCACTTCGTGGTTTGTTAACTATAATTATTTTAATCGGAAAAAATAATAGCCGGACGGAATTAGCCGGTCTAAACTATACGAAGGGGGGGGGGGAAATAAACCATTCCATCCCCTTTTTTGAAAATGCGTATAATTAGAAAATTTATAGGCCTACTCTAATCAAAATTTGAAGTGACTCAAATTGTTTTAAGTGTCCTAAGCAATGTACAGAGAAAGGCAACTCGAATTTATTTAGTGATTCTGAGTATTTTTAAGTGTTTTAAAAATCATACTAAATGTTTTCCAATATTTAGCGAATTTAACCAAGAATAGGATTCCAAAATGTCCTGTCATAAATTTGAACGAATAGAAAGATATGGATATTTCAACTTCATCTCCCGAAATATCAGTTTTCAGCAAGTCTGTTATGGTGTCCGTTGCGGTTTCGACGCTTGGTCGTTCCCATTTTAGTCTTCATTGACCTTGGAGTGAAAATTAATGGAGCCTATTATCGCAACGTTCTGCTATCACAACATCTTCCACCTGTTATCAGAAATTTATAGCCCCAGAAGGCTGTTTTCTTTTTCAACAGAACAGCGCCAGCCCACAGAGCCAAGGAAACCATCGAAACCATCGGAGGCCATAATGTGGGTGAAATGAAGTCTAGCATTTCTCTTGTCAGCATTTCAGCTCGGAGTGTGGCGGAGTGTGGCGGGGTGTGGTGGGGGTGGGGGTATAGGGGTAGTGGATGAAGAAAAATTTTCCGCAAAACCAAAATTTCACGGGTGGGGTACTGGTGGAGGTCGGGAGTGTGGTGGGTCACATGTGTGTGTGGTGGACTGGTGGGTTATGGTGAGGGTGTCGGGTTTGAGAAGAAACTTTTCTTCGGAAAACAAAAATTTCACGGGTGTCGTACCGGCGGAGGTCGAAGTGTGGGAGGAGAGAGGGGGTGAGGGTGGGGGGTGCTAGGGGTGACCGGACAAAACCCCCCTGGACAAAAACCCCCCGGACAATTCCCCCCTGATTTAGACTAGGACATTAACCCCCCGGACAATTCCCCCCCCTTTGCTGCACAAGTGCAGGTAGACCTATAATTTCTTAAACTTAGGCTAATTATACAGTTCCCCGTGCTGTGTAAACTAATTAGTGTCATACGGGTAAACACCTGTCGCTGTCATTCAAGCGTGAACTTATGACTTGTTAGTGTCATTCAGTCACTCCGATATGAAGCTATACCTGTTGGTGTAATCTAGTACAGCATGACTCGTTGTCAGCAATCCAGCTTCCAATGAGGCAAAAATTCGTTTAATCCAACTTCTATTTAAGTGACAATTATATTTGTCCATCCAGCTTCCATTTAAGCAAGAACATTTTATCAATCCAGCTTCCATTTATGCAAGAACATTTTCATCAATCCAGCTTCTATTTATGCAAGAACATTTTCATCAATCCAGCTTCCATTTAAGCAAGAACATTTTTATCAATCCAGCTTCCATTTATGCAAGAACATTTTCATCAATCCAGCTCCCATTTAAGTAAAATTTATTTGTATCAATCCGGCTTCTATTTAGCGAGAATTCTTTTCATCAATCCAACTTGCGTACTTCGGACCACCGTTTTATAGTACGACAACTTATGCGCAATATATTCTACCAGGGGGGGTTATGTCCTACCCTAGGGGGGGGGAATTGTCCGGGGGGTTAATGTCCGGGGAGTTTTTGTCCGGGGGTTTTTTGTCCAGGGGGGTTTTGTCCTACAACCGAGGGTGGGGTGGGAAAGAAAATATTTTCGCAAAACCTAAATTTCACGTGTGGCGTACCGGTGGAGGTGGGGGTCGGAGTGTGGTGGGGTGTGGTGGGGTCGGGCGGTTGAAGTTGATGGGTGGTGTGAGGTGAGGTGAGGTTGGGTGGAAAAAGGTGTGGTTGGCAGTAGGAGTGCGGATGGGTCAAGTCAGGCACGGTAGGGAAGTAGGAGGGAGCGGGGCGAATCCTAAATTTCCGGAGCAACGCCGGGTACCCCAGCTAGTAAGAAATAAACTTATCTGCTAGTTTATCATAAGTACTAGTCGCCCTGTTTCACCGGCATCGACAGAATGCCCTAGTGAATATAAATGATAGGATATCACGTGCCTCCAATAGATCACGTGTGAGTTCGGTCCTTGAAATCATGTTTGTCCGTAAATTCGCAGGCGTGCAATCACAAGTAGGTGCCCTACAAAGGAAAATATAATCTCAAGTAGGTGCCCTTCAATGAGAAGTGAAATCACAATTAAGTGGGGTTATTCACGAGTGGGCGTCCTTCAATGGGACACGAGTTCTCATGTAGGAGAAATGAGATCACAGATAGGAGAAGTAAACTTTCAGGTCGGGGAGACTAAGTTTCAAGTTGGGAAGTCATGAGTCGTGATAGGCTAGAAATGTCTCCTACACCTCTACTCGCGGTAAAGTCCAACACGAACTCTGACTGCAGTAGGTCTGTTACAGTAGTTACGGCTAAATCAGCCATCGCACGTGTTCACTCGAGTCATAGCCTGGTATCCTGGTATACTGAAAGTAGTAGACTCCGAAGGAGTCAGCCCCTGTCAGTCCAATCTCGCGTAAATTACCGAGACAGCGACAATAGAAGAAACAGGTCTCGTGAGGTTGAACGGTCAATGGACCCGGTAGACGAATACGGTCTCTCTAGGGATGGACCCTAGGACTACTGCGAGGCGAGTCACCCTCGATAGCGGAAGTACAAGTTACTTCCGGTCCAAAAAGGGACTTCGCGACACATAGAAACTTGAGATACTCAGATAGCTGACTTTCGATGGAATCAATGAACAAAGTCGAGATTTATCAGTAAAATAATCTATACAAATAAAAATGTAACTACGTACGCACGTTTCTTTCCGGACCAAGGATCTCGGAAAGTCCTTGACCGATTCTTTTTCAAAATTGCGCCAAAACGTTCCGTTCAAATACGCGCCGGTTTGCATAATGCTTTTTGTAAAAAAGAGCAATCTTTTACAACAATATGATCATTTTAATTCGTTGGCTATTTTACCTATACATTTCAAATGCAGTGCTTACCGTCCGGGAGGAGAGGGAGAGGGAGAGGAGAGGTGGAATGGTGGTAGGGAGGGATGGTTGGTTGGGTGCTCTTTTCAGCCACAGCAACGCGTGGCCGGGTAATATTAAACTACTACTCCCACTACTACTGCTGAATTAGGCCCTAATTACACTTGCTTGTGGACACGAGCACAGCATGGTTCAAAAACTGAATGTAAGAGATGGAGTACAATAATGCAATGGTAAAAATGGCTAAGAGGTCAATAAATGTATACCAGATTGAGACAGGGACGTCATTTCAGTTTTTTTCAGGGGGGGGAAAGTTTTTCCCCGGGCAATGTTTCGTATTTAGTCGATGCATATATATATATATATATATATATATATATATATATTTGTATGCGTACTTGTTATAGCGCCCCTTCAAGCTCTCTACTCAGAGGCGCTCCCGATGCAGAGCGGACACTGCATCGGAGTTTCACGCCGAAGCGCTGAGCAATTGTAAGTGAAGGACTTGCCCAAGGTCCTTACGCGGCTTGAGGGTGGATTCGAACCTCGGACCTTCCGGCTCCAAGGCAACGACGCCACCACTAGACCACCGCGCCCCACGACTTCACGTGTAATGTTAGCGTATTTAACGTATATATATATATATATATATATATGTTACAGTCAATGTGTACAATCAGTCATTGTATACAATGACTAACATTTTCAGCCAGTTGACACAATGATTGATTCGGTCAGGCATTGTATACAATGACTAAAAAACCAGCGAGTTTACACGTTCACGTTTCTACAGGACACGGTGGAAGAGACAAGATGATGAAAGTTTTGTCCGTTAAATACGCTAACATTACACGTGAAGTCGTCGAAATGTACAAGTCACTTTGTATAGAGTGCGCAAAGAAACGTAAACGTCCAGCAGTCAAAGGAGTCGTTGTTAGACCAATCCTGAGTAACGACTATGGCTCCCGTGGACAAGTGGACCTAATTGACATGCAATCGATGCCGAATGGGAATCACAAATGGATAATGGTTTATCAGGACCATCTTACCAAGTTTTGCGTCCTCCGCCCTCTATCTTCAAAACGAGCTGCGGAGGTCGCTTACCAACTCGTCGACATCTTCCTACTGATTGGAGCACCTCATATCCTGCAAAGCGATAATGGGTCCGAATTCACGGCCACAGTTATCACCGAGCTAAAAGCGCTCTGGACCGATTTGCTTATGGTTCATGGCAAGCCTCGGCATCCCCAGAGTCAGGGATCAGTGGAACGTCTTAACTGTGATATCAAGGACATGCTGATTGCGTGGATGGGGGATAACAGCTCTACTGATTGGCCGATTGGACTGAAGTTTGTTCAATTCATGAAGAACACTAGCTATCATTCAACTATAAAGCAAACTCCATTCTCGGCACTGTTCGGCGGAAATCCTCGTGTTGGACTTCGATCAACCAACCTTCCGACAGAAATTCTCGAACGTTTGGTAACGGAAGACGAACTGTTTGCAGCATTTAATCCGGTTCCGTCTGCGATCACTCCGGACCCGGCCACTTCAGCAGCTCAAGCCAAAGAGATCGCTCCGGTCCCGTCGACTTCTGCGGCTGAATCCGAAGAGATCTCACCGACCCCGTCGACTTCAACAGTTCAAGCCGAACAGATCACTCCTACCCCGTCGACTTCAACAGTTCAAGCCGAACAGATCACTCCTACCCCGTCGACTTCAACAGTTCAAGCCGAACAGATCACTCCTACCCCGTCGACTTCAACAGTTCAAGCCGAACAGATCACTCCTACCCCGTCGACTTCAACAGTTCAAGCCGAACAGATCACTCCTACCCCGTCGACTTCAACAGTTCAAGCCGAACAGATCACTCCTACCCCGTCGACTTCAACAGTTCAAGCCGAACAGATCACTCCTACCCCGTCGACTTCAACAGTTCAAGCCGAACAGATCACTCCTACCCCGTCGACTTCAACAGTTCAAGCCGAACAGATCACTCCTACCCCGTCGACTTCAACAGCTCCAGCCCAGGAGGAAACTCGGGCGACTTTACCTCATCGAAAACGAGCACGGGAAGGAATTGTTCAACAAGCCGAACGTATGATCAAGCGTAGCAGACTGGAACATGCACCAGGTAATCCTGGCGATAATGTAACTGTACCAATTCCTTTGGTGGACAGAGGACGTGGTGATCCAAGGAATATTATGGGCATCATTATTGATAGAGACAACAATGACTTGTATCGGATTGCTGTTCGCGGAGGAATCCTGCAAGGTAAATATGCATGAAACCAGTTCGATCTGTGTACCCAGATACTACTCACTCGCAACGATGTTTCAGAGGATTCAAATATCGGATTGCGTAGGGCAGTACAGTTAGAGTCGAAATGTGGTGGTCAAGGCTTTACAAAATGTAACTGTTCTGGAGGTAATAGATGTTCATCTAACAGATGCAAATGCTTCAAAGCTAAAGTTAAGTGCAACAGCAGATGCCATACTTCTCTGACATGTGATAATAAAATTTGAATTGAATTTGCCTCGAACATTATTAAACATTTATGATTTTTAAATGTCAAAGTTATGTTTCTGCTTATTATGTATCTGCTTTGGATGTTATTAAACTTTTATGATTTTTAAATGTCAAAGTTATGTTTCTGCTTATTATGTATCTGCTTGGATGTTATTTAACATTTATGATTTTAAAATTTCATTAAAAAAAGAAAAACACAAAAAAGAACAAAAAAAAGAAAAAATATAAACAAAAGAAAAAAGAATACAAGAAATTGAAAGAAAATGAAAAAAAGAAAATAACTCTGCCAAAGCTGGTTCCAAGCCCAGTCGAAAAAAGAGGAGGATTTTCTTTTAAATCTTTTAAAAAATTACAGAAATGATGAATCGCTGATGAATCGTCCTAGATTCCCCCACCCGCCGTCGCCGACACTACAATAATTATCAACACACTTCCTAACTTCAATCAGTCAAAGTGTACAATAAGGACCATAAATTTTCAGTCATTGTGTAAAATCGCTGGTTTTTTTAGTCATTGTATACAATGCCTGACCGAATCAGTCATTGTGTCAACTGGCTGAAAATGTTAGTCATTGTATACAATGACTGATTGTACGCATTGACTGCAACTTATACACCGTGAGTCAAAAAAAAGTAAGCCAAATTGTTTTTCATGTATCTCTAATGCCTGATAATATATCACGCTAAAATTTTCCAAATATTTAGAGAATTGGACCAAGAATATGATTCCAAAATTTCATGAGATAAAGTTGAACGGATAAAAAGATATGAATATTTAAACTTAATATGCCGAAATTGCAGTTTACAAGCAATTTCTTGTCAGATGCAATAAAATGTTTCCTAATTATCTCTAATGCCTGATGATTAATCATTCTAAAATTTTCACGATATGTAGAGAATTGAACTAACAATATGACCCCAACAGTATGGTTTGATTATTTAATTAAATAACATGCTCAAAAGTCCTCCTCCTGCCTGCATGCAAGCCTGGAGGTGCTGGCGCCATTAGGCAACAGCATCATCGAATATCCTCTGGTCCAGGCCATCCCACACTTCCAACAAGCGTTGGTTGCTTCAGATCGTTTATATCATGGATTGTTGTCTGCTAGACTCGTTCTTGCGTCATGCACGCTCCACATTTTATAGTCGACATGATTCAAATCTGGGCTGTTCGGAGGCCATAATGTGGGAGAAATGAAGTCTGGCGTCAGCATTTCAATGGTTTCCTTGGCTCTGCGGGCTGGCGCTGTTCTGTTGAAAAAGAAAACAACCTTCTGGGGCTATAAATTTATGATAACAGGTGGAAGATGTTGTGACAGCAGAACATTGCGATAGTATACTCTGTTAATTTTACTCCAGGATCCCCAAAGATCAAAATTGGGAACTCTCAAGCATCGAAACCGCAACGAACACCATAAGAGACTTGCTGAAAACTGATATTTCTGGAGATGAAGTTGAAATATTCATATCTTTCTATCCGTTGAAATTTATGACATGATAATTTTGGAATCCTATTCTTGGTTTAGTCCTCTAAATATTTGGAAACTTTTAATATGATTAATTATCAGGCATTGAAGATATAAGAAAAACAGTTCAGCTTACTTTTTTATCGAATCTGACAGAAAATTGCTTGTAAACTGCAATTTCGGCATATGAAGTTTAAATATTCATATCTTTTTATCCGTTCAACTTAATCTCATAAAATTTTGGATTCATGTTCTTGTTCCACTTCTCTAAATATTTGGAAAATTTTAGCGTGATATGTCATCAGGCATTAGAGATATATGAAAAACAATTTGGCTTACTTTTTTTGACTCACGGTGTATACAGGGTGGGCCAAAAGTATTTATCCAAATTTGAAGACCTATAACTTAGGCAGTTTAGCAAGTAAGTGTATGCCTAAGGCATCAAATTAAAGGTAGTTATATCAGCTATAAGTCCGACAAATTTCATTACGGTAGCTTGCACTACGCGCCATATAATTATTTTGTACCGCACCTACCTTGTTTTCTGACGTAAACAATAATTTCATCAGGGTGAGCCAAAAGTATTTGTTCAACTTTGAAGGCCTATAACTTAGGCAGTTTAACAAGTAAGTGTATGCTTAATGCATCAAATTAAAGGTCGTTGCATCAGCTACAACTGCTCAAAAATTTACATTTTTAGCTTTAATAATAATTGCATAAAACTACTGTACTGAATATGTATCAGTTTACAATGATTTTACAATGATTTTAATTCGTCTATCTTGCAAAACACAATACTTGAAAAATTAGTCTTTGCAAGTTTGCATTATTGATAGCCATTAAGAAATCCAAGAATTATTCAATCAAATAAATATTCAATGTGTCTTCCACGAGCTCGAATGACTGCATGAATGCGACGTGCCCGTTGATCTATGGCTCCATTGATGAGTTCCTGGCTGATCTCAGTCCAGCAACGAGTGAGATGCTCGACGTTTACTATCCGTTCACGATAAACCCGTTGCTGCAAAGCACCCCAGATTGAGTAATCAACGGGATTTAAGTCAGGGCTATTAGGTCAGGACTTTTGCTTGTGCCTGGATTGTCCTCTTGGCTACAGACCAATAATTCAGCTACACAAGCGATGTTGTCAGCGGTAGGCCTACGTGCCGAATGAAGACAGCCAGTAACAGGTTTACGTTTAGAACTTGCACTCGCGTCAATTTGTCTAATTAATCGGTTGAGATTGTTTTTACTCCAATTTCTAGCAGGAAATTCATTCATCATTTGATATGCATTCAAATGTTTTTCAATTCTTAAAATTCGAATCAAAGTCCTGTCATCTTCTGATAGCGGCGCCATGATGAAATTATTGTTTACGTCCGAAAACAGGGTAGGTGCGGTACAAAATAATTATATGGCGCGTAGTGAAAGCTACCGTAATGAAATTTGTCGGACTTATAGCTGATATAACTACCTTTAATTTGATGCATTAAGCATACACTTACTTGCTAAACTGCCTAAGTTATAGGCCTTCAAAGTTGGATAAATACTTTTGGCCCACCCTGTATATATATACACACATGTACATATATAGGTAGGTGTGTGTGTGTGTGTGTGTGTGTGTGTGTGTAAAAACTGCAAGCAGCACAAACCAGTGTTGCACGATGTCTGCATAATTATAAGCATAATGACAGAATGCAACCGGTATACATTATAAAAAAATGTACATTTATGCAATTGAAACAGTTCAGCTATCTCTCTCTATTTCTGTCTGTCTGTCTGTCTGCCTGTCTGTCTCTCTCTGTTATGCGCAGTTGGAGTTGTGTGTAGCCTACTTGCAATGTTTTTCTAGTTCAATCAATCAATATTTATATAGCGCCCTTCAACATCCATACTCAGAGGCGGTCCTATTGAGGCCATGCAACAAAAATATAGTTGTACTTACCATCACACCTTTATACAGCTCCTGGCGACTACCGTGATTTGGAAACAAGCAGAAAAGCAGAACACTCTCTAGGCCTATAGGTTATGACATTTACCAAGTTCACTTAGTCCTATTTGACATTCACTAAGAATCCTCTAGATACTTCAATATCAGGTCTCGAAATGAACTGAGCTTGATTCTGTGTCTAATTAACATACTATATAACTATTCTTATGTGTCTACTCCCACTCCCAAAGCTGACGCAGAATATACTGACGCATATATATAAATATATATAAAGCCTATATAAATACATATCTATATATAATATACAATACCCTGGTACGTTATAAATTCAGCTGTCTTAATCAATTTTCCTGTCCCCTAGCACTTAATTATTATTTAATGCGTGTAGTCTGATATATTAGTCGTCACAGTCTCCTTACCACCTCGATCTACTCCGGCTTTGGCATATCTGTCAACGCCATCTGTTTTCGGTGGAATCGGGCCCAGAGTAGGCTAAGGTGTCCACAATGCTCGCTATGTACATGTATCATCCTGCGAGCAGTCGTCTATCTTGATGACCTTCCATTATAGGATCAAAGTCAGCCCTTCGCCGCAAGTTAGGGCTGATAGATAGGGAGGAAGTTGTCTTCCTTTCATCGTCAAAATGTACAAACTGTACATCGACCCTGACTTGTACATTGTTGACTTCTATAGGACACAGTAATTAAGTTCCTCCCTTTCATCATCAAGATTTACGACCCTTTTGTACATTGTTGACCTCTATAGAGGTGCTCTGCCATTTTAGCTATTTTCTAACTTAGCACACGAGATCCATTCAATCTCTTGGGAGGTTTCTATCACTTTAGGAAACCGCTTTGTGCAAAGTTCTGACATCCAGAATTTACCAGATTACATCTCTGACCATGGATACATATAGTAATTGGTCTTTTGCTGTCTTAGATTCCAAGTGAAAAATAAAGATATCTTATTTTCATTTTCATCAAATAAGAAAATGCACTGATATACATAAAAAATTGTTTTTTCCGCCAAATTCAGGGGGGGGGCAAATGCCCCCCCCCCCTGCCCCCCCCCCCCCAAATGACGTCCCTGGATTGAGACCTATTTCTAAAGTAAATAATCGCTCACCATAGGACCATTTTTGCCTGCTTTTCTACCAAATTTCCGATTTCCACGTTATCAGTAATACCACGTTTTGACAATTTTTTCACTCGATAATCAAACTGGACAAAATCCACAAGACGTTCTTAAACTTCGGAACATTCCTACAACTGTGAAACACAGTATCCAAACTTGTGTTTTGGGGTTGCTCGTGCGAAGGTCGAGACGCTGTTCAAGTGAGTGCGAAATTGTAGAGAAAGACCGGTGATGAGACTTTGATCCATGTGAAGCTGAACATTTGTTTCCTTGGTCTATCGCTAAAAATGTCAGTGTGTTGTGAATATTTTGAGGAAATGATCAATGGATTGAGCAACAAAGACTTATCTTTTAGTGCTACGAAGGACTCGAGGCTGAGACCTTTAATCGTGACAATACTGACATTGGTGAAAGCACATTTACATTTATGCCATTTGCAAGACCCCAATTGCAGAATATTTATGGATACTTCCAAGTGCAAGATTTTTTAAGTACCATAATGATGTCTTTTCCAACCCGTCTACAACTGGTATTTATCCATTGTTGGGCCATTTAATCATTAGCCTTTTCACTGTTCTCATCAAAACACCGATCTAAATTATTCACGTATACCATCCCAATGGAAGACGGAATTCATTGCTCCCACCATTAATTTCTCAAGGCCAGCATTCTCAACTGACTACATGACTTTTTATCCGTGGTACAATTTTGTTCAGTATAGTCTTCAAATCATTCGTGCGTGCGTTATTCCCTAAATTCAGTAGTTCTCCTAAGTCTATAGTATTATTATATTATATAGATAAGGATTTTCGATTTATAACGTAAAGTTGGTTAGGTAGGCCTATCCTTGTTTATTAAAACAAACTAGATACAATAATTGATTTGTTTTTTGCCAATTACAATGGTGACCGACCAAAGATCGCATTCCTGGGTCAACAAGTCAAGCGCTTTGATGGAGCAGTAGGAGGGGTGTCATGAAAACTTCTTTTCGACCGTCTCATTCAAAGTTCGAAGTTGGCAAACAGGCCAAACAGTCATTGGTCTAGCGGAAAGAACGGCAAATGGCTGCATCAATTGTGCCAGAATTTCTCATTTAAAGACTGATTGTAATAAATATAGAAACAGCGACTATGTCTGAAATACATAACTACTGCGTTTAAAGGCGTGTTCGACTGATGGCCATGGGACGTAAAAGAAAATAAACTTCCTAACTTCGCCAGTAATGAAGCAGGTTTATGGAAAACCAACCAGCCAAAACAAAAAGGCAATTAAAAAATAGACACTGAATGGCATTAAATCAATTTAATGTCGCTGCTGTTTCTTAAAATACATTACACAGGTTGTGGCAGTGTCTGCCTCAATCAAGTGGTGCTCACAGAAACACAGGACCATCATTTATCCTTGGGAGTATACAAGTTTTACGAATTTACAAGGTTGAATTGCATCATTGTTCGTGATGTTGGTGAACAAGAAAACTGATCAGGTTTTTCTCCATTTACGTGATGGCGGTGATGCAGTCTCGGCTGCTAGACTTAGCCCTTTAGAAAATCTTGGTTGTGAGGAACGTATCGAATCTAATACATCACGTGGCTTATCGTGCAACGGTAATTGCAGAACTGTTTAGATTGTACATCAGCCATGATCGTAATTGTGACAATGAACTGGATGAATAGTGGATACCAACAATGTGCGCTTTCTCTGAATAAGTTCAGTGCACTCCTATCGGATATTGTCACGGGTCGGTCAAGCTTGAATAATGGTGGGACGTGTATCATATTATAGACGTACATGTAGCTGCATGCACATGAATTATTTGAAGCCGGGTTACGTTTTTGCCCTAGGACAGAGATTTATAGGTGAAACCACAAGGCCTCTGCTTAAAGCATTTTATTGAATCTCTTTTTGCGTTATTACAGAAGTGTTTTTTATTCACCTGCTTGTATTTTAAACTCTCGAAACATTAATGGCTGCATTACCATAGAGTTTCATTGACACAGTGCAGTCTGGAAGATCGCCAAGAGGATGGAGAGATACCCAGATAATCTCATTGTTTGAAAATTGGAAACAGAAGAGAATCGACTAAGCTTTGTTCGGTGCATTTAAGCGATGCTTTTGTTAGGTCATGGAGTGTATTGCTAGATGGATAATGTTAATTATGTCAAAGCACTCGATTGAGTACAAAATTACGTTTGGGTTTAGGGTGTGTCGGGTACAAAAAATCTTTTAGAATCGTTGAAGAAGTCTGTGGGAATAGACGAGGCAAATCTTGGAAATTTAATTTACCCACAAAGGCCTTTAACGAAGTAATTTACCTAACAAGACCTTAGACAAAGTTCCTCATAAAGAGGCTATTCAAAAAGTTGCAAACATGTCGGATCAGAATGCATCTGCAAGCATGCAGGCTATAAATAGATGGCTTTTAAGACTATTAGGCATAACGTGGGAATAAGCAGCAACTACTTGAAAAAATGTCTTGCATATAGGCCTACAACCGAGGATACATAGAACATCACACTGCGAAGTTGAATGCTAACTTTCCAGAGATGTCCTTCGCTATTGGCTATTAGCTATTAGCACGCGCAAAATTTGTCTTTGTCTGAAGGATTAATTCGGTTTGCCAGCAATCAGAAAAGCCGTGCGCAAACCCTTGTTGACTTCATATAAAATAAAGACGCGAAACAAATTAACAATGAAGCATCTTAACTTCAAACTGTTTGAGGAAGTCCTCTTGAACAACAAGAAGACAACTATCATCCATTATCAACATCTGTTCACCATTCTTCCGGGCAAAGGATTAAACTTCGGAACATTGCTACAACTGTGAAACACAGTATTCAAACTTGTGTTTTGGGGTTGCTCGTGCGAAGGTCGAGACGCTGTTCAAGTCAGTGCGAAATTTGTATTGAAAGACCGGTGATGAGACTTTGATCCATGTGAAGCTGAACATTTGTTTCCTTGGTCTATCGCTAAAAATGTCAGTGTCTTGTAAATATTTTGAGGAAATGATCAATGGATTGAGCAACAAAGACTTATCTTTTAGTCCTAGGAAGGACTCGGGGCTGAGACCTTTAATCGTGACAATACTGACCTTGGTGAAAGCACATTTACATTTATGCCATTTGCAAGACCCCAGTTGCAGAATATTTATGGATTCTTCCAAGTGCAAGATTTTTGAAGTACCATAATTATGTCTCTTCCAACCCTTATACGACTGGCATTCATCTATTATAGTTGGGCCATTTAATCATTAGACTACTCACTGTTCTCATCAAAACACCGGCCTATATTATTCACGTTTACCATCCCAATGGAAGACGGATTTCATTGCTCAGTCTTAACAGTCTCGGCTGCTAGACGTAGCCCTTTAGAAAATCTTGGTTGTGAGGAACGTATCGAATCTAATACAACACGTGGCTTATCGTGCAACGGTAAATGCAGAATTAGTTAGATTGTACATCAGCCACGATCGTAATTGTGACAATGAACTGGATGAATAGTGGATACCAACAATGTGCGCTTTCTATGAATAAGTTCAGTGCACTCCTATCGGATATTGTCACGGGTCGGTCAAGCTTGAATAATGGTGGGACGTGTATCATATTATAGACGTACATGTAGCTGCATGCACACGAATTATTTGAAGCCGGGATACATTTTTGCCCTAGGACAGAGATTTATAGGTGAAACCACAAGGCCTCTGCTTAAAGCATTTGATTGAATCTCTTTTTGCGTTATTACAGAAGTGTTTTGTATTCACCTGCTTGTATTTTAAACTCTCGAAACATTAATGGCTGCATTACCATAGAGTTTCATTGACACAGTGCAGTCTGGAAATTCGCCAAGAGGATGGAGAGATACCCAGCTAATCTCATTGTTTGAAAATGGGAAACAGAAGAGAATCGACTAAGCTTTGTTCGGTGCATTTAAGCGATGCTTTTGTTAGGTCATGGAGTGTATTGCTAGATGGATAATGTTAATTATGGAAGGCACTTGATTGAGTACAAAATTAGGTATGGGTTTAGGGTGTGTCGTGTTCAAAATATCTTTTAGAATCGTTGAAGAAGTCCGGGAATAGACGAGGAAAATCTTGGAAATTTAATCTACCCTCAAAGGCCTTTGACGAAGTAATTTACCTAACAAGACCTTAGACAAAGTTCCTCATAAATAGGCTATTCAAAAAGTTGCAAACATGTCGGATCAGAGTGCATCTGCAAGCATGTAGGCTATAAATAGCTGGCTTTCAGATTATTAGGCATGACGTGGGAATAGGCAGCAACTAATCGACAAAAAGTCTTGCATAAACAAGCGAGAATACTTAGAACATCACACTGCAAAGTTGAATGCTAACTTGCCAGAGATGTCCTCCGCTATTAGCACTCGCATAATCTGTCTTCGTCTGAAGGATAAATTCGGTTTGCCAGCAAGCAGGAAAGCCGTGCGCAAACCCTTGTTGACTTCATATAAAATAAAGACGCGAAACAAATTAACAATGAAGCATCTTAATTTCAAACTATTTGAGGAAGTCCTCTTGAACAGCAACGAGACAACTATCATGCATTATCAACATCTGTTCACCATTCTTCCGGGCAACGGAATAAACTTCGGAACATTGCTACAACTGTGAAACACAGTATTCAAACTTGTGTTTTGGGGTTGCTCGTGCGAAGGTCGAGACGCTGTTCAAGTCAGTGCGAAATTTGTATTGAAAGACCGGTGATGAGACTTTGATCCATGTGAAGCTGAACATTTGTTTCCTTGGTCTATCGCTAAAAATGTCAGTGTCTTGTAAACATTTTGAGGATATGATCAATGGATTGAGCAACAAAGACTTATCTTTTAGTCCTAGAAAGGACTCGGGGCTGAGACCTTTAATCGTGACAATACTGACATTGGTGAAAACACATTTACATTTATGCCATTTGCAAGACCCCAGTTGCAGAATATTTATGGATTCTTCCAAGTGCAAGATTTTTGAAGTACCATAATTATGTCTCTTCCAACCCTTATACGACTGGCATTCATCTATTATAGTTGGGCCATTTAATCATTAGCCTTTTCACTGTTCTCATCAAAACACCGGCCTATATTATGCACGTTTATCATCCCAATGGAAGACGGATTTCATTGCTCAGTCTCAACAGTCTCGGCTGCTAGACGTAGCTCTTTAGAAAATCTTGGTTGTGAGGAACGTATCGGATCTAATACATTACGTGGCTTATCGTGCAACGGTAAATGCAGAACTATTTAGATTGTACATCAGCCACGATCGTAATTGTGACAAAGAACTGGATGAATAGTGGATACCAACAATGTGCGCTTTCTCTGAATAAGTTCAGTGCACTCCTATCGGATATTGTCACGGGTCGGTCAAGCTTGAATAATGGTGGGACGTGTATCATATTATACACGTACATGTAGCTGGGAATTCGCCAAGAGGATGGAGAGATACCCAGCTAATCCCATTGTTTGAAAATGGGAAACAGAAGAGAATCGACTAAGCTTTGTTCGGTGCATTTAAGCGATGCTTTTGTTAGGTCATGGAGTGTATTGCTAGATGGATAATGTTAATTATGGAAGGCACTTGATTGAGTACAAAATTAGGTATGGGTTTAGGGTGTGTCGTGTTCAAAATATCTTTTAGAATCGTTGAAGAAGTCCGGGAATAGACGAGGAAAATCTTGGAAATTTAATCTACCCTCAAAGGCCTTTGACGAAGTAATTTACCTAACAAGACCTTAGACAAAGTTCCTCATAAATAGGCTATTCAAAAAGTTGCAAACATGTCGGATCAGAGTGCATCTGCAAGGACGTAGGTTATAAATAGCTGGCTTTCAGAATATTAGGCATGACGTGGGAATAGGCAGCAACTAATCGACAAAAAGTCTTGCATAAACAAGCGAGGATACTTAGAACATCACACTGCGAAGTTGAATGCTAACTTGCCAAAGATGTCCTCCGCTATTAGCACTCGCATAATCTGTCTTCGTCTGAAGGATAAATTCGGTTTGCCAGCAAGCAGGAAAGCCGTGCGCAAACCCTTGTTGACTTCATATAAAATAAAGACGCGAAACAAATTAACAATGAAGCATCTTAATTTCAAACTATTTGAGAAAGTCCTCTTGAACAGCAACGAGACAACTATCATGCATTATCAACATCTGTTCACCATTCTTCCGGGCAACGGAATAAACTTCGGAACATTGCTACAACTGTGAAACACAGTATTCAAACTTGTGTTTTGGGGTTGCTCGTGCGAAGGTCGAGACGCTGTTCAAGTCAGTGCGAAATTTGTATTGAAAGACCGGTGATGAGACTTTGATCCATGTGAAGCTGAACATTTGTTTCCTTGGTCTATCGCTAAAAATGTCAGTGTCTTGTAAATATTTTGAGGAAATGATCAATGGATTGAGCAACAAAGACTTATCTTTTAGTCCTAGGAAGGACTCGGGGCTGAGACCTTTAATCGTGACAATACTGACCTTGGTGAAAGCACATTTACATTTATGCCATTTGCAAGACCCCAGTTGCAGAATATTTATGGATTCTTCCAAGTGCAAGATTTTTGAAGTACCATAATTATGTCTCTTCCAACCCTTATACGACTGGCATTCATCTATTATAGTTGGGCCATTTAATCATTAGACTACTCACTGTTCTCATCAAAACACCGGCCTATATTATTCACGTTTACCATCCCAATGGAAGACGGATTTCATTGCTCAGTCTTAACAGTCTCGGCTGCTAGACGTAGCCCTTTAGAAAATCTTGGTTGTGAGGAACGTAGCCTATCGAATCTAATACAACACGTGGCTTATCGTGCAACGGTAAATGCAGAATTAGTTAGATTGTACATCAGCCACGATCGTAATTGTGACAATGAACTGGATGAATAGTGGATACCAACAATGTGCGCTTTCTATGAATAAGTTCAGTGCACTCCTATCGGATATTGTCACGGGTCGGTCAAGCTTGAATAATGGTGGGACGTGTATCATATTATAGACGTACATGTAGCTGCATGCACACGAATTATTTGAAGCCGGGATACATTTTTGCCCTAGGACAGAGATTTATAGGTGAAACCACAAGGCCTCTGCTTAAAGCATTTTATTGAATCTCTTTTTGCGTTATTACAGAAGTGTTTTGTATTCACCTGCTTGTATTTTAAACTCTCGAAACATTAATGGCTGCATTACCATAGAGTTTCATTGACACAGTGCAGTCTGGAAATTCGCCAAGAGGATGGAGAGATACCCAGCTAATCTCATTGTTTGAAAATGGGAAACAGAAGAGAATCGACTAAGCTTTGTTCGGTGCATTTAAGCGATGCTTTTGTTAGGTCATGGAGTGTATTGCTAGATGGATAATGTTAATTATGGAAGGCACTTGATTGAGTACAAAATTAGGTATGGGTTTAGGGTGTGTCGTGTTCAAAATATCTTTTAGAATCGTTGAAGAAGTCCGGGAATAGACGAGGAAAATCTTGGAAATTTAATCTACCCTCAAAAGCCTTTGACGAAGTAATTTACCTAACAAGACCTTAGACAAAGTTCCTCATAAAGAGGCTATTCAAAAAGTTGCAAACATGTCGGATCAGAGTGCATCTGCAAGCATGTAGGCTATAAATAGCTGGCTTTCAGAATATTAGGCATGACGTGGGAATAGGCAGCAACTAATCGACAAAAAGTCTTGCATAAACAAGCGAGGATACTTAGAACATCACACTGCGAAGTTGAATGCTAACTTGCCAGAGATGTCCTCCGCTATTAGCACTCGCATAATCTGTCTTCGTCTGAAGGATAAATTCGGTTTGCCAGCAAGCAGGAAAGCCGTGCGCAAACCCTTGTTGACATCATATAAAATAAAGACGCGAAACAAATTAACAATGAAGCATCTTAATTTCAAACTATTTGAGAAAGTCCTCTTGAACAGCAACGAGACAACTATCATGCATTATCAACATCTGTTCACCATTCTTTCGGGCAACGGAATAAACTTCGGAACATTGCTACAACTGTGAAACACAGTATTCAAACTTGTGTTTTGGGGTTGCTCGTGCGAAGGTCGAGACGCTGTTCAAGTCAGTGCGAAATTTGTATTGAAAGACCGGTGATGAGACTTTGATCCATGTGAAGCTGAACATTTGTTTCCTTGGTCTATCGCTAAAAATGTCAGTGTCTTGTAAATATTTTGAGGATATGATCAATGGATTGAGCAACAAAGACTTATCTTTTAGTCCTAGGAAGGACTCGGGGCTGAGACCTTTAATCGTGACAATACTGACATTGGTGAAAGCACATTTACATTTATGCCATTTGCAAGACCCCAGTTGGAGAATATTTATGGATTCTTCCAAGTGCAAGATTTTTGAAGTACCATAATTATGTCTCTTCCAACCCTTATACGACTGGCATTCATCTATTATAGTTGGGCCATTTAATCATTAGACTACTCACTGTTCTCATCAAAACACCGGCCTATATTATGCACGTTTATCATCCCAATGGAAGACGGATTTCATTGCTCAGTCTCAACAGTCTCGGCTGCTAGACGTAGCTCTTTAGAAAATCTTGGTTGTGAGGAACGTATCGGATCTAATACATTACGTGGCTTATCGTGCAACGGTAAATGCAGAACTATTTAGATTGTACATCAGCCACGATCGTAATTGTGACAAAGAACTGGATGAATAGTGGATACCAACAATGTGCGCTTTCTCTGAATAAGTTCAGTGCACTCCTATCGGATATTGTCACGGGTCGGTCAAGCTTGAATAATGGTGGGACGTGTATCATATTATACACGTACATGTAGCTGGGAATTCGCCAAGAGGATGGAGAGATACCCAGCTAATCCCATTGTTTGAAAATGGGAAACAGAAGAGAATCGACTAAGCTTTGTTCGGTGCATTTAAGCGATGCTTTTGTTAGGTCATGGAGTGTATTGCTAGATGGATAATGTTAATTATGGAAGGCACTTGATTGAGTACAAAATTAGGTATGGGTTTAGGGTGTGTCGTGTTCAAAATATCTTTTAGAATCGTTGAAGAAGTCCGGGAATAGACGAGGAAAATCTTGGAAATTTAATCTACCCTCAAAAGCCTTTGACGAAGTAATTTACCTAACAAGACCTTAGACAAAGTTCCTCATAAAGAGGCTATTCAAAAAGTTGCAAACATGTCGGATCAGAGTGCATCTGCAAGCATGTAGGCTATAAATAGCTGGCTTTCAGAATATTAGGCATGACGTGGGAATATGCAGCAACTAATCGACAAAAAGTCTTGCATAAACAAGCGAGGATACTTAGAACATCACACTGCGAAGTTGAATGCTAACTTGCCAGAGATGTCCTCCGCTATTAGCACTCGCATAATCTGTCTTCGTCTGAAGGATAAATTCGGTTTGCCAGCAAGCAGGAAAGCCGTGCGCAAACCCTTGTTGACATCATATAAAATAAAGACGCGAAACAAATTAACAAAGAAGCATCTTAATTTCAAACTATTTGAGAAAGTCCTCTTGAACAGCAACGAGACAACTATCATGCATTATCAACATCTGTTCACCATTCTTTCGGGCAACGGAATAAACTTCGGAACATTGCTACAACTGTGAAACACAGTATTCAAACTTGTGTTTTGGGGTTGCTCGTGCGAAGGTCGAGACGCTGTTCAAGTCAGTGCGAAATTTGTATTGAAAGACCGGTGATGAGACTTTGATCCATGTGAAGCTGAACATTTGTTTCCTTGGTCTATCGCTAAAAATGTCAGTGTCTTGTAAATATTTTGAGGATATGATCAATGGATTGAGCAACAAAGACTTATCTTTTAGTCCTAGGAAGGACTCGGGGCTGAGACCTTTAATCGTGACAATACTGACATTGGTGAAAGCACATTTACATTTATGCCATTTGCAAGACCCCAGTTGCAGAATATTTATGGATTCTTCCAAGTGCAAGATTTTTGAAGTACCATAATTATGTCTCTTCCAACCCTTATACGACTGGCATTCATCTATTATAGTTGGGCCATTTAATCATTAGACTACTCACTGTTCTCATCAAAACACCGGCCTATATTATGCACGTTTATCATCCCAATGGAAGACGGATTTCATTGCTCAGTCTCAACAGTCTCGGCTGCTAGACGTAGCTCTTTAGAAAATCTTGGTTGTGAGGAACGTATCGGATCTAATACATTACGTGGCTTATCGTGCAACGGTAAATGCAGAACTATTTAGATTGTACATCAGCCACGATCGTAATTGTGACAAAGAACTGGATGAATAGTGGATACCAACAATGTGCGCTTTCTCTGAATAAGTTCAGTGCACTCCTATCGGATATTGTCACGGGTCGGTCAAGCTTGAATAATGGTGGGACGTGTATCATATTATACACGTACATGTAGCTGGGAATTCGCCAAGAGGATGGAGAGATACCCAGCTAATCCCATTGTTTGAAAATGGGAAACAGAAGAGAATCGACTAAGCTTTGTTCGGTGCATTTAAGCGATGCTTTTGTTAGGTCATGGAGTGTATTGCTAGATGGATAATGTTAATTATGGAAGGCACTTGATTGAGTACAAAATTAGGTATGGGTTTAGGGTGTGTCGTGTTCAAAATATCTTTTAGAATCGTTGAAGAAGTCCGGGAATAGACGAGGAAAATCTTGGAAATTTAATCTACCCTCAAAGGCCTTTGACGAAGTAATTTACCTAACAAGACCTTAGACAAAGTTCCTCATAAATAGGCTATTCAAAAAGTTGCAAACATGTCGGATCAGAGTGCATCTGCAAGGACGTAGGTTATAAATAGCTGGCTTTCAGAATATTAGGCATAACGTGGGAATAGGCAGCAACTAATCGACAAAAAGTCTTGCATAAACAAGCGAGGATACTTAGAACATCACACTGCGAAGTTGAATGCTAACTTGCCAAAGATGTCCTCCGCTATTAGCACTCGCATAATCTGTCTTCGTCTGAAGGATAAATTCGGTTTGCCAGCAAGCAGGAAAGCCGTGCGCAAACCCTTGTTGACTTCATATAAAATAAAGACGCGAAACAAATTAACAATGAAGCATCTTAATTTCAAACTATTTGAGAAAGTCCTCTTGAACAGCAACGAGACAACTATCATGCATTATCAACATCTGTTCACCATTCTTCCGGGCAACGGAATAAACTTCGGAACATTGCTACAACTGTGAAACACAGTATTCAAACTTGTGTTTTGGGGTTGCTCGTGCGAAGGTCGAGACGCTGTTCAAGTCAGTGCGAAATTTGTATTGAAAGACCGGTGATGAGACTTTGATCCATGTGAAGCTGAACATTTGTTTCCTTGGTCTATCGCTAAAAATGTCAGTGTCTTGTAAATATTTTGAGGAAATGATCAATGGATTGAGCAACAAAGACTTATCTTTTAGTCCTAGGAAGGACTCGGGGCTGAGACCTTTAATCGTGACAATACTGACCTTGGTGAAAGCACATTTACATTTATGCCATTTGCAAGACCCCAGTTGCAGAATATTTATGGATTCTTCCAAGTGCAAGATTTTTGAAGTACCATAATTATGTCTCTTCCAACCCTTATACGACTGGCATTCATCTATTATAGTTGGGCCATTTAATCATTAGACTACTCACTGTTCTCATCAAAACACCGGCCTATATTATTCACGTTTACCATCCCAATGGAAGACGGATTTCATTGCTCAGTCTCAACAGTCTCGGCTGCTAGACGTAGCCCTTTAGAAAATCTTGGTTGTGAGGAACGTAGCCTATCGAATCTAATACAACACGTGGCTTATCGTGCAACGGTAAATGCAGAACTAGTTAGATTGTACATCAGCCACGATCGTAATTGTGACAATGAACTGGATGAATAGTGGATACCAACAATGTGCGCTTTCTCTGAATAAGTTCAGTGCACTCCTATCGGATATTGTCACGGGTCGGTCAAGCTTGAATAATGGTGGGACGTGTATCATATTATAGACGTACATGTAGCTGCATGCACACGAATTATTTGAAGCCGGGATACATTTTTGCCCTAGGACAGAGATTTATAGGTGAAACCACAAGGCCTCTGCTTAAAGCATTTTATTGAATCTCTTTTTGCGTTATTACAGAAGTGTTTTGTATTCACCTGCTTGTATTTTAAACTCTCGAAACATTAATGGCTGCATTACCATAGAGTTTCATTGACACAGTGCAGTCTGGAAATTCGCCAAGAGGATGGAGAGATACCCAGCTAATCTCATTGTTTGAAAATGGGAAACAGAAGAGAATCGACTAAGCTTTGTTCGGTGCATTTAAGCGATGCTTTTGTTAGGTCATGGAGTGTATTGCTAGATGGATAATGTTAATTATGGAAGGCACTTGATTGAGTACAAAATTAGGTATGGGTTTAGGGTGTGTCGTGTTCAAAATATCTTTTAGAATCGTTGAAGAAGTCCGGGAATAGACGAGGAAAATCTTGGAAATTTAATCTACCCTCAAAAGCCTTTGACGAAGTAATTTACCTAACAAGACCTTAGACAAAGTTCCTCATAAAGAGGCTATTCAAAAAGTTGCAAACATGTCGGATCAGAGTGCATCTGCAAGCATGTAGGCTATAAATAGCTGGCTTTCAGAATATTAGGCATGACGTGGGAATAGGCAGCAACTAATCGACAAAAAGTCTTGCATAAACAAGCGAGGATACTTAGAACATCACACTGCGAAGTTGAATGCTAACTTGCCAGAGATGTCCTCCGCTATTAGCACTCGCATAATCTGTCTTCGTCTGAAGGATAAATTCGGTTTGCCAGCAAGCAGGAAAGCCGTGCGCAAACCCTTGTTGACATCATATAAAATAAAGACGCGAAACAAATTAACAAAAAAGCATCTTAATTTCAAACTATTTGAGAAAGTCCTCTTGAACAGCAACGAGACAACTATCATGCATTATCAACATCTGTTCACCATTCTTTCGGGCAACGGAATAAACTTCGGAACATTGCTACAACTGTGAAACACAGTATTCAAACTTGTGTTTTAGGGTTGCTCGTGCGAAGGTCGAGACGCTGTTCAAGTCAGTGCGAAATTTGTATTGAAAGACCGGTGATGAGACTTTGATCCATGTGAAGCTGAACATTTGTTTCCTTGGTCTATCGCTAAAAATGTCAGTGTCTTGTAACAATTTTGAGGAAATGATCAATGGATTGAGCAACAAAGACTTATCTTTTAGTCCTAGGAAGGACTCGGGGCTGAGACCTTTAATCGTGACAATACTGACCTTGGTGAAAGCACATTTACATTTATGCCATTTGCAAGACCCCAGTTGCAGAATATTTATGGATTCTTCCAAGTGCAAGATTTTTGAAGTACCATAATTATGTCTCTTCCAACCCTTATACGACTGGCATTCATCTATTATAGTTGGGCCATTTAATCATTAGACTACTCACTGTTCTCATCAAAACACCGGCCTATATTATTCACGTTTACCATCCCAATGGAAGACGGATTTCATTGCTCAGTCTCAACAGTCTCGGCTGCTAGACGTAGCCCTTTAGAAAATCTTGGTTGTGAGGAACGTATCGAATCTAATACAACACGTGGCTTATCGTGCAACGGTAAATGCAGAACTAGTTAGATTGTACATCAGCCACGATCGTAATTGTGACAATGAACTGGATGAATAGTGGATACCAACAATGTTCGCTTTCTCTGAATAAGTTCAGTGCACTCCTATCGGATATTGTCACGGGTCGGTCAAGCTTGAATAATGGTGGGACGTGTATCATATTATAGACGTACATGTAGCTGCATGCACACGAATTTTTTGAAGCCGGGATACATTTTTGCCCTAGGACAGAGATTTATAGGTGAAACCACAAGGCCTCTGCTTAAAGCATTTTATTGAATCTCTTTTTGCGTTATTACAGAAGTGTTTTGTATTCACCTGCTTGTATTTTAAACTCTCGAAACATTAATGGCTGCATTACCATAGAGTTTCATTGACACAGTGCAGTCTGGAAATTCGCCAAGAGGATGGAGAGATACCCAGCTAATCTCATTGTTTGAAAATGAGAAACAGAAGAGAATCGACTAAGCTTTGTTCGGTGCATTTAAGCGATGCTTTTGTTAGGTCATGGATTGTATTGCTAGATGGATAATGTTAATTATGGAAGGCACTTGATTGAGTACAAAATTAGGTATGGGTTTAGGGTGTGTCGTGTTCAAAATATCTTTTAGAATCGTTGAAGAAGTCCGGGAATAGACGAGGAAAATCTTGGAAATTTAATCTACCCTCAAAGGCCTTTGACGAAGTAATTTACCTAACAAGACCTTAGACAAAGTTCCTCATAAATAGGCTATTCAAAAAGTTGCAAACATGTCGGATCAGAGTGCATCTGCAAGCATGTAGGCTATAAATAGCTGGCTTTCAGAATATTAGGCATGACGTGGGAATAGGCAGCAACTAATCGACAAAAAGTCTTGCATAAACAAGCGAGGATACTTAGAACATCACACTGCGAAGTTGAATGCTAACTTGCCAAAGATGTCCTCCGCTATTAGCACTCGCATAATCTGTCTTCGTCTGAAGGATAAATTCGGTTTGCCAGCAAGCAGGAAAGCCGTGCGCAAACCCTTGTTGACTTCATATAAAATAAAGACGCGAAACAAATTAACAATGAAGCATCTTAATTTCAAACTATTTGAGAAAGTCCTCTTGAACAGCAACGAGACAACTATCATGCATTATCAACATCTGTTCACCATTCTTCCGGGCAACGGAATAAACTTCGGAACATTGCTACAACTGTGAAACACAGTATTCAAACTTGTGTTTTGGGGTTGCTCGTGCGAAGGTCGAGACGCTGTTCAAGTCAGTGCGAAATTTGTATTGAAAGACCGGTGATGAGACTTTGATCCATGTGAAGCTGAACATTTGTTTCCTTGGTCTATCGCTAAAAATGTCAGTGTCTTGTAAATATTTTGAGGAAATGATCAATGGATTGAGCAACAAAGACTTATCTTTTAGTCCTAGGAAGGACTCGGGGCTGAGACCTTTAATCGTGACAATACTGACCTTGGTGAAAGCACATTTACATTTATGCCATTTGCAAGACCCCAGTTGCAGAATATTTATGGATTCTTCCAAGTGCAAGATTTTTGAAGTACCATAATTATGTCTCTTCCAACCCTTATACGACTGGCATTCATCTATTATAGTTGGGCCATTTAATCATTAGACTACTCACTGTTCTCATTAAAACACCGGCCTATATTATTCACGTTTACCATCCCAATGGAAGACGGATTTCATTGCTCAGTCTCAACAGTCTCGCCTGCTAAACGTAGCTCTTTAGAAAATCTTGGTTGTGAGGAACGTATCGGATCTAATACATTACGTGGCTTATCGTGCAACGGTAAATGCAGAACTATTTAGATTGTACATCAGCCACGATCGTAATTGTGACAATGAACTGGATGAATAGTGGATACCAACAATGTGCGCTTTCTCTGAATAAGTTCAGTGCACTCCTAAGTTCAGTGCACTCCTATCGGATATTGTCACGGGTCGGTCAAGCTTGAATAATGGTGGGACGTGTATCATATTATACACGTACATGTAGCTGGGAAATCGCCAAGAGGATGGAGAGATACCCAGCTAATCCCATTGTTTGAAAATGGGAAACAGAAGAGAATCGACTAAGCTTTGTTCGGTGCATTTAAGCGATGCTTTTGTTAGGTCATGGAGTGTATTGCTAGATGGATAATGTTAATTATGGAAGGCACTTGATTGAGTACAAAATTAGGTATGGGTTTAGGGTGTGTCGTGTTCAAAATATCTTTTAGAATCGTTGAAGAAGTCCGGGAATAGACGAAAATTAGGTATGGGTTTAGGGTGTGTCGTGTTCAAAATATCTTTTAGAATCGTTGAAGAAGTCCGGGAATAGACTAGATGGATAATGTTAATTATGGAAGGCACTTGATTGAGTACAAAATTAGGTATGGGTTTAGGGTGTGTCGTGTTCAAAATATCTTTTAGAATCGTTGAAGAAGTCCGGGAATAGACGAGGAAAATCTTGGAAATTTAATCTACCCTCAAAAGCCTTTGACGAAGTAATTTACCTAACAAGACCTTAGACAAAGTTCCTCATAAAGAGGCTATTCAAAAAGTTGCAAACATGTCGGATCAGAGTGCATCTGCAAGCATGTAGGCTATAAATAGCTGGCTTTCAGAATATTAGGCATGACGTGGGAATATGCAGCAACTAATCGACAAAAAGTCTTGCATAAACAAGCGAGGATACTTAGAACATCACACTGCGAAGTTGAATGCTAACTTGCCAGAGATGTCCTCCGCTATTAGCACTCGCATAATCTGTCTTCGTCTGAAGGATAAATTCGGTTTGCCAGCAAGCAGGAAAGCCGTGCGCAAACCCTTGTTGACATCATATAAAATAAAGACGCGAAACAAATTAACAAAGAAGCATCTTAATTTCAAACTATTTGAGAAAGTCCTCTTGAACAGCAACGAGACAACTATCATGCATTATCAACATCTGTTCACCATTCTTTCGGGCAACGGAATAAACTTCGGAACATTGCTACAACTGTGAAACACAGTATTCAAACTTGTGTTTTGGGGTTGCTCGTGCGAAGGTCGAGACGCTGTTCAAGTCAGTGCGAAATTTGTATTGAAAGACCGGTGATGAGACTTTGATCCATGTGAAGCTGAACATTTGTTTCCTTGGTCTATCGCTAAAAATGTCAGTGTCTTGTAAATATTTTGAGGATATGATCAATGGATTGAGCAACAAAGACTTATCTTTTAGTCCTAGGAAGGACTCGGGGCTGAGACCTTTAATCGTGACAATACTGACATTGGTGAAAGCACATTTACATTTATGCCATTTGCAAGACCCCAGTTGCAGAATATTTATGGATTCTTCCAAGTGCAAGATTTTTGAAGTACCATAATTATGTCTCTTCCAACCCTTATACGACTGGCATTCATCTATTATAGTTGGGCCATTTAATCATTAGACTACTCACTGTTCTCATCAAAACACCGGCCTATATTATGCACGTTTATCATCCCAATGGAAGACGGATTTCATTGCTCAGTCTCAACAGTCTCGGCTGCTAGACGTAGCTCTTTAGAAAATCTTGGTTGTGAGGAACGTATCGGATCTAATACATTACGTGGCTTATCGTGCAACGGTAAATGCAGAACTATTTAGATTGTACATCAGCCACGATCGTAATTGTGACAAAGAACTGGATGAATAGTGGATACCAACAATGTGCGCTTTCTCTGAATAAGTTCAGTGCACTCCTATCGGATATTGTCACGGGTCGGTCAAGCTTGAATAATGGTGGGACGTGTATCATATTATACACGTACATGTAGCTGGGAATTCGCCAAGAGGATGGAGAGATACCCAGCTAATCCCATTGTTTGAAAATGGGAAACAGAAGAGAATCGACTAAGCTTTGTTCGGTGCATTTAAGCGATGCTTTTGTTAGGTCATGGAGTGTATTGCTAGATGGATAATGTTAATTATGGAAGGCACTTGATTGAGTACAAAATTAGGTATGGGTTTAGGGTGTGTCGTGTTCAAAATATCTTTTAGAATCGTTGAAGAAGTCCGGGAATAGACGAGGAAAATCTTGGAAATTTAATCTACCCTCAAAGGCCTTTGACGAAGTAATTTACCTAACAAGACCTTAGACAAAGTTCCTCATAAATAGGCTATTCAAAAAGTTGCAAACATGTCGGATCAGAGTGCATCTGCAAGGACGTAGGTTATAAATAGCTGGCTTTCAGAATATTAGGCATAACGTGGGAATAGGCAGCAACTAATCGACAAAAAGTCTTGCATAAACAAGCGAGGATACTTAGAACATCACACTGCGAAGTTGAATGCTAACTTGCCAAAGATGTCCTCCGCTATTAGCACTCGCATAATCTGTCTTCGTCTGAAGGATAAATTCGGTTTGCCAGCAAGCAGGAAAGCCGTGCGCAAACCCTTGTTGACTTCATATAAAATAAAGACGCGAAACAAATTAACAATGAAGCATCTTAATTTCAAACTATTTGAGAAAGTCCTCTTGAACAGCAACGAGACAACTATCATGCATTATCAACATCTGTTCACCATTCTTCCGGGCAACGGAATAAACTTCGGAACATTGCTACAACTGTGAAACACAGTATTCAAACTTGTGTTTTGGGGTTGCTCGTGCGAAGGTCGAGACGCTGTTCAAGTCAGTGCGAAATTTGTATTGAAAGACCGGTGATGAGACTTTGATCCATGTGAAGCTGAACATTTGTTTCCTTGGTCTATCGCTAAAAATGTCAGTGTCTTGTAAATATTTTGAGGAAATGATCAATGGATTGAGCAACAAAGACTTATCTTTTAGTCCTAGGAAGGACTCGGGGCTGAGACCTTTAATCGTGACAATACTGACCTTGGTGAAAGCACATTTACATTTATGCCATTTGCAAGACCCCAGTTGCAGAATATTTATGGATTCTTCCAAGTGCAAGATTTTTGAAGTACCATAATTATGTCTCTTCCAACCCTTATACGACTGGCATTCATCTATTATAGTTGGGCCATTTAATCATTAGACTACTCACTGTTCTCATCAAAACACCGGCCTATATTATTCACGTTTACCATCCCAATGGAAGACGGATTTCATTGCTCAGTCTCAACAGTCTCGGCTGCTAGACGTAGCCCTTTAGAAAATCTTGGTTGTGAGGAACGTAGCCTATCGAATCTAATACAACACGTGGCTTATCGTGCAACGGTAAATGCAGAACTAGTTAGATTGTACATCAGCCACGATCGTAATTGTGACAATGAACTGGATGAATAGTGGATACCAACAATGTGCGCTTTCTCTGAATAAGTTCAGTGCACTCCTATCGGATATTGTCACGGGTCGGTCAAGCTTGAATAATGGTGGGACGTGTATCATATTATAGACGTACATGTAGCTGCATGCACACGAATTATTTGAAGCCGGGATACATTTTTGCCCTAGGACAGAGATTTATAGGTGAAACCACAAGGCCTCTGCTTAAAGCATTTTATTGAATCTCTTTTTGCGTTATTACAGAAGTGTTTTGTATTCACCTGCTTGTATTTTAAACTCTCGAAACATTAATGGCTGCATTACCATAGAGTTTCATTGACACAGTGCAGTCTGGAAATTCGCCAAGAGGATGGAGAGATACCCAGCTAATCTCATTGTTTGAAAATGGGAAACAGAAGAGAATCGACTAAGCTTTGTTCGGTGCATTTAAGCGATGCTTTTGTTAGGTCATGGAGTGTATTGCTAGATGGATAATGTTAATTATGGAAGGCACTTGATTGAGTACAAAATTAGGTATGGGTTTAGGGTGTGTCGTGTTCAAAATATCTTTTAGAATCGTTGAAGAAGTCCGGGAATAGACGAGGAAAATCTTGGAAATTTAATCTACCCTCAAAAGCCTTTGACGAAGTAATTTACCTAACAAGACCTTAGACAAAGTTCCTCATAAAGAGGCTATTCAAAAAGTTGCAAACATGTCGGATCAGAGTGCATCTGCAAGCATGTAGGCTATAAATAGCTGGCTTTCAGAATATTAGGCATGACGTGGGAATAGGCAGCAACTAATCGACAAAAAGTCTTGCATAAACAAGCGAGGATACTTAGAACATCACACTGCGAAGTTGAATGCTAACTTGCCAGAGATGTCCTCCGCTATTAGCACTCGCATAATCTGTCTTCGTCTGAAGGATAAATTCGGTTTGCCAGCAAGCAGGAAAGCCGTGCGCAAACCCTTGTTGACATCATATAAAATAAAGACGCGAAACAAATTAACAAAAAAGCATCTTAATTTCAAACTATTTGAGAAAGTCCTCTTGAACAGCAACGAGACAACTATCATGCATTATCAACATCTGTTCACCATTCTTTCGGGCAACGGAATAAACTTCGGAACATTGCTACAACTGTGAAACACAGTATTCAAACTTGTGTTTTAGGGTTGCTCGTGCGAAGGTCGAGACGCTGTTCAAGTCAGTGCGAAATTTGTATTGAAAGACCGGTGATGAGACTTTGATCCATGTGAAGCTGAACATTTGTTTCCTTGGTCTATCGCTAAAAATGTCAGTGTCTTGTAACAATTTTGAGGAAATGATCAATGGATTGAGCAACAAAGACTTATCTTTTAGTCCTAGGAAGGACTCGGGGCTGAGACCTTTAATCGTGACAATACTGACCTTGGTGAAAGCACATTTACATTTATGCCATTTGCAAGACCCCAGTTGCAGAATATTTATGGATTCTTCCAAGTGCAAGATTTTTGAAGTACCATAATTATGTCTCTTCCAACCCTTATACGACTGGCATTCATCTATTATAGTTGGGCCATTTAATCATTAGACTACTCACTGTTCTCATCAAAACACCGGCCTATATTATTCACGTTTACCATCCCAATGGAAGACGGATTTCATTGCTCAGTCTCAACAGTCTCGGCTGCTAGACGTAGCCCTTTAGAAAATCTTGGTTGTGAGGAACGTATCGAATCTAATACAACACGTGGCTTATCGTGCAACGGTAAATGCAGAACTAGTTAGATTGTACATCAGCCACGATCGTAATTGTGACAATGAACTGGATGAATAGTGGATACCAACAATGTTCGCTTTCTCTGAATAAGTTCAGTGCACTCCTATCGGATATTGTCACGGGTCGGTCAAGCTTGAATAATGGTGGGACGTGTATCATATTATAGACGTACATGTAGCTGCATGCACACGAATTTTTTGAAGCCGGGATACATTTTTGCCCTAGGACAGAGATTTATAGGTGAAACCACAAGGCCTCTGCTTAAAGCATTTTATTGAATCTCTTTTTGCGTTATTACAGAAGTGTTTTGTATTCACCTGCTTGTATTTTAAACTCTCGAAACATTAATGGCTGCATTACCATAGAGTTTCATTGACACAGTGCAGTCTGGAAATTCGCCAAGAGGATGGAGAGATACCCAGCTAATCTCATTGTTTGAAAATGAGAAACAGAAGAGAATCGACTAAGCTTTGTTCGGTGCATTTAAGCGATGCTTTTGTTAGGTCATGGATTGTATTGCTAGATGGATAATGTTAATTATGGAAGGCACTTGATTGAGTACAAAATTAGGTATGGGTTTAGGGTGTGTCGTGTTCAAAATATCTTTTAGAATCGTTGAAGAAGTCCGGGAATAGACGAGGAAAATCTTGGAAATTTAATCTACCCTCAAAGGCCTTTGACGAAGTAATTTACCTAACAAGACCTTAGACAAAGTTCCTCATAAATAGGCTATTCAAAAAGTTGCAAACATGTCGGATCAGAGTGCATCTGCAAGCATGTAGGCTATAAATAGCTGGCTTTCAGAATATTAGGCATGACGTGGGAATAGGCAGCAACTAATCGACAAAAAGTCTTGCATAAACAAGCGAGGATACTTAGAACATCACACTGCGAAGTTGAATGCTAACTTGCCAAAGATGTCCTCCGCTATTAGCACTCGCATAATCTGTCTTCGTCTGAAGGATAAATTCGGTTTGCCAGCAAGCAGGAAAGCCGTGCGCAAACCCTTGTTGACTTCATATAAAATAAAGACGCGAAACAAATTAACAATGAAGCATCTTAATTTCAAACTATTTGAGAAAGTCCTCTTGAACAGCAACGAGACAACTATCATGCATTATCAACATCTGTTCACCATTCTTCCGGGCAACGGAATAAACTTCGGAACATTGCTACAACTGTGAAACACAGTATTCAAACTTGTGTTTTGGGGTTGCTCGTGCGAAGGTCGAGACGCTGTTCAAGTCAGTGCGAAATTTGTATTGAAAGACCGGTGATGAGACTTTGATCCATGTGAAGCTGAACATTTGTTTCCTTGGTCTATCGCTAAAAATGTCAGTGTCTTGTAAATATTTTGAGGAAATGATCAATGGATTGAGCAACAAAGACTTATCTTTTAGTCCTAGGAAGGACTCGGGGCTGAGACCTTTAATCGTGACAATACTGACCTTGGTGAAAGCACATTTACATTTATGCCATTTGCAAGACCCCAGTTGCAGAATATTTATGGATTCTTCCAAGTGCAAGATTTTTGAAGTACCATAATTATGTCTCTTCCAACCCTTATACGACTGGCATTCATCTATTATAGTTGGGCCATTTAATCATTAGACTACTCACTGTTCTCATTAAAACACCGGCCTATATTATTCACGTTTACCATCCAAATGGAAGACGGATTTCATTGCTCAGTCTCAACAGTCTCGCCTGCTAAACGTAGCTCTTTAGAAAATCTTGGTTGTGAGGAACGTATCGGATCTAATACATTACGTGGCTTATCGTGCAACGGTAAATGCAGAACTATTTAGATTGTACATCAGCCACGATCGTAATTGTGACAATGAACTGGATGAATAGTGGATACCAACAATGTGCGCTTTCTCTGAATAAGTTCAGTGCACTCCTAAGTTCAGTGCACTCCTATCGGATATTGTCACGGGTCGGTCAAGCTTGAATAATGGTGGGACGTGTATCATATTATACACGTACATGTAGCTGGGAAATCGCCAAGAGGATGGAGAGATACCCAGCTAATCCCATTGTTTGAAAATGGGAAACAGAAGAGAATCGACTAAGCTTTGTTCGGTGCATTTAAGCGATGCTTTTGTTAGGTCATGGAGTGTATTGCTAGATGGATAATGTTAATTATGGAAGGCACTTGATTGAGTACAAAATTAGGTATGGGTTTAGGGTGTGTCGTGTTCAAAATATCTTTTAGAATCGTTGAAGAAGTCCGGGAATAGACGAAAATTAGGTATGGGTTTAGGGTGTGTCGTGTTCAAAATATCTTTTAGAATCGTTGAAGAAGTCCGGGAATAGACTAGATGGATAATGTTAATTATGGAAGGCACTTGATTGAGTACAAAATTAGGTATGGGTTTAGGGTGTGTCGTGTTCAAAATATCTTTTAGAATCGTTGAAGAAGTCCGGGAATAGACGAGGAAAATCTTGGAAATTTAATCTACCCTCAAAGGCCTTTGACGAAGTAATTTACCTAACAAGACCTTAGACAAAGTTCCTCATAAATAGGCTATTCAAAAAGTTGCAAACATGTCGGATCAGAGTGCATCTGCAAGCATGTAGGCTATAAATAGCTGGCTTTCAGAATATTAGGCATAACGTGGAAATAGGCAGCAACTAATCGACAAAAAGTCTTGCATAAACAAGCGAGGATACTTAGAACATCACACTGCGAAGTTGAGATACCCAGCTAATCCCATTGTTTGAAAATGGGAAACAGAAGAGATTCGACTAAGCTTTGTTCGGTGCATTTAAGCGATGCTTTTGTTAGGTCATGGAGTGTATTGCTAGATGGATAATGTTAATTATGGCAAGGCACTTGAATTAGCACAAAATTAGGTATGGGTTTAGGGTGTGTCGTGTTCAAAAAAACTTTCAGAATCGTTGAATAAGTCTGGGAATAGACGAGGAAAATCTTGGAAATTTAATTTACCCACAATGGCCCTTGACGAAGTAATTTACCTAACAAGACCTTAGACAAAGTTCCTCATAAAGAGGCTATTCAAAATGTTGCAAACATGTCGGATCAGAGTGCATCTGCAAGCGTGTAGGCTATAAATAGCTGGCTTTCAGAATATTAGGCATAACGTGGAAATAGGCAGCAACTAATCGACAAAAAGTCTTGCATAAACAAGCGAGGATACTTAGAACATCACACTGCGAAGTTGAATGCTATCTTTCCAGAGATGTCCTCCGCTATTCGCACTCGCAAATTCTGTCTTCGTCTGAAAGATAAATTCGGTTTGCCATGCAGTAAGAAGGAAAGCAGTGCGCAAACCCTTGTTGACATCATATAAAAAAAAGACGCGAAACAAATTAACAATGAAGCATCTTAACTTCAAACTATTTGAGGAAGTCCTCTTGAACAACAAGAAGACAACTATCATCCATTATCAACATCTGTTCACCATTCTTCCGGGCAAAGGATTAAACTTCGGAACATTGCTACAACTGTGAAACACAGTATCCAAACTTGTGTTTAGGGGTTGCTCATGCGAAGGACGAGACGCTGTTCAAGTGAGTGCGAAATTGTAGAGAAAGACCGGTGATGAGACTTTGATCCATGTGAAGCTGAACATTTGTTTCCTTTGTCTATCACTAAAAATGTCAGTGTGCTGAAAATATTTTGAGGATATGATCAATGGATTGAGCAACAAAGACTTATCTTTTAGTCCTAGGAAGGACTCGGGGCTGAGACCTTTAATCGTGACTATACTGACCTTGGTGAAAGCACATTTACATTTATGCCATTTGCAAGACCCCATTTGCAGAATATTTATGGATACTTCCAGGTGCAAGATTTTTGAAGTACCATAATTATGTCTTTTCCAACCCTTATACGACTGGCATTCATGTATTATAGTTGGGCCATTTAATCATTAGACTACTCACTGTTCTCATCAAAACACCGGTCTGTATTATTCACGTTTACCATCCCATTGGAAGACGGATTTCATTGCTCAGTCTCAACAATCTCGGCTGCTAGACGTAGCTCTTTAGAAAATCTTGGTTGTGAGGCACTTATCGGACCTAATACATCACTCGGCTTATCGTGCAACGGTAAATGCAGAACTGTTTAGATTGTACATCAGCCACAATCGTAATTGTGACAATGAACTGGATGAATAGTGGATACCAACAATGTGCGCTTTCTCTGAATAAGTTCAGTGCACTCCTATCGGATATTGTCACGGGTCGGTCAAGTTTGATTAATGGTGGGACGTGTATCATATTATAGACGTACATGTAGCTGCATGCACACGAATTATTTGAAGCCGGGCTACGTTTTTGCCCTAGGACAGAGATTTGTAGGTGCAACCACAAGGCCTCTGCTTAAAGCATTTGATTGAATCTCTTTTTGCGTTATTACAGAAGTGTATTTTTTTCACCTGCTTGTATTTTAGACTCTCGGTGCATTAATGGCTGCATTACCATAGAGTTTCATTGACACAGTGCAGTCTGGAAATTCGCCAAGAGGATGGAGAGATACCCAGCTAATCTCATTGTTTGAAAATGGGAAATTGAAGAGAATCGACTAAGCTTTGTTCGGTGCATTTAAGCGATGCTTTTGTTAGGTCATGGAGTGTATTGCTAGATGGATAATGTTAATTATGAAAGGCACTTGATTGAGTACAAAATTAGGTATGGGTTTAGGGTGTGTCGTGTTCAAAATATCTTTTAGAATCGTTGAAGAAGTCTGGGAATAGACGAGGCAAATCTTGGAAATTTAATTTACCCACAAAGGCCTTTGACGAAGTAATTTACCTATCAAGACTTTAGACAAAGTTCCTCATAAAGAGGCTATTCAAAAAGTTGCAAACATGTCGGATCAGAGTGCATCTGCAAGCATGTAGGCTATAAATAGCTGGCTTTCAGAATATTAGGCATGACGTGGGAATAGGCAGCAACTAATCGACAAAAAGTCTTGCATAGACTATCGAGGATACTTAGAACATCACACTGCGAAGTTGAATGCTAACTTGCCAGAGATGTCCTCCGCTATTAGCACTCGCATAATCTGTCTTCGTCTGAAGGATAAATTCGGTTTGCCAGCAAGCAGGAAAACCGTGCGCAAACCCTTGTTGACTTCATATAAAATAAAGACGCGAAACAAATTAACAATGAAGCATCTTAATTTCAAACTATTTGAGGAAATCCTCTTGAACAGCAACGAGACAACTATCATGCATTCTGTTCACCATTCTTCCGGGCAACGGAATAAACTTCGGAACATTGCTACTAGTGAGTGCGAAATTTGTAGAGAAAGACCGGTGATGAGACTTTGATCCATGTGAAGCTGAACATTTGTTTCCTTGGTCTATCGCTAAAAATGTCATTGTTTTGTAAATTTTTTGGGGAAATGATCAATGGATTGAGCAACAAAGACTTATCTTTTAGTCCTAGGAAGGACTCGGGGCTGAGACCTTTAATCGTGACAATACTGGCCGTGGTGAAGGCACATTTACATTTATGTCATTTGCAAGACCCCAGTTTCAGAATAGTTATGGATACTTCCAAGTGCAAGATTTTTTAAGTACCATAATTATTTCTTTTCCAACTCTTCTACCACTACTATTCATCCATAGTTGGGCCATTTAATCATTAGCCTTTTCACTGTTCTCATCAAAACAACGGTCTAAATTGTTCACGTTTACCATCCCAATGTAAGGCGGATTTCATTGCTCCGACACCATCAATTTCTCAAGGCCAGCATTCTCAACTGACTACAGGACTTTTTATCCGTGGTACAATTTTGTTCGGTATGGTCATCAGATCATTCGTACGTGCGTTATTCCCTAAATTCAGTAGTTCTCCTAAGTCTATAGTATTGTTATATTATTTAGGCCTATAGATATGGATTTTCGATTTATAACGTAATGTTGGTTGGGTAGGCTTGTGGTGGTGTCTGCTTCAATCAAGTGGTGTCGGATCAGAGTGCATCTGCAAGGACGTAGGCTATAAATAGCTGGCTTTCAGAATATTAGGCATGACGTGGGAGTAGGCAGCAACTAATCGACAAAAAGTCTTGCATAGACAACCGAGGATACTTAGAACATCACACTGCGAAGTTCAATGCTAACTTGCCAGAGATGTCCTCCGCTATTAGCACTCGCGTAATCTGTCTTTGTCTGAAGGATAAATGCGGTTTGCCCGCGAGCAGGAAAGCCGTGCGCAAACCCTTGTTAAATTCATTCAAATTGAAGAGGGGATGGAAGTTTACAAAAAAGCATGCCCATTTTACTACAAGAAAGTTGGAGGAAGTCCTTTTCAACAACGAAACGGCTTCTTACATTTCTTGGCTGTGGTCAATGATTCATCTACGTCATCGTTATTTGCTCAAATTCCAGCCGGATGGAGTTCTGCGCTACAGAGCCGAAAATGTGCATAAAATTAAAGGTCAATTCGATAATTCACTGGACAACAAATTTTCATAAACGTTTTGCCTTTTACATGAAATTTGCAATTTCTTACAGATTTCAGGGTGCTGAACACGAGTATGACAATGAAATTTCATAATTGGCTCCAGTTTCTCTGAAATCTTCAAGAGTTTCTATTAATTAATAGAACAATGCGTACATATGACATTTGTACCAGTAAACTTTGCTTCTACTTTCCACTGTCTCTTGTACAACTGCTCAGGATTATCTCTGGCGAACGTCCAAGTAGGCCTATGTATGTATGAGCACTTGTTACACTGCCCCTTCAGGAACCTACTCTGAGGCCCTCCCGATCTGCGCGGACACTGAATCGGAGTTTCATGAAGCACACGAGCAACTACGAGTGAAGGATTTGTTCAGGGTCCCTAACTCCCTATGCGGTGACTTGAGGTGGATTGAAACCCAAAACCTTGCTACTCCAAGGCACTGAATATACCCCTACACCACAGCGCCCAACATAGTGTTGGAAAAACCACAGTAGGCTATTAGTTATCGAATGATCCCTCTATGTTGGTCACGTGACTGTTAAGCGTCCTCTCGCCATGTTGTAGACATTTTGTTTGTTTGATCGGTTTGCTGGAAATTATATTCTGCTATCAGGTTATGGGTCCAGGCGCAGTTATCAAGTAATGCCTAAAGGTTTAGAAATAAGACAGTGACTCGGAATATGCGACTTTGTAGGTTTAAAGAAATCGGAACGTTTCGATAGTAAACCTATGTTCGAGCGTTGGTAAAAATCGCTAACAAGTCGTGTGAGTCAGCTTGTCAAGAAGAAGCACAAAATGGCGGAATCAAACGAAACAAAGTTCTCGATAACGAAGTTAAACAACAGCAATTATCAAGTCTGGAAATTCAAGGTAAAGATGTTGCTTATTAAAGACGATTTATGGACAGTTGTGAATGACGACACACCTGACCCAGTTCCAGACGGTTGGCAAAGAAAGAACGAGAAGGCGCAATGCACAATATCATTATCAGTTGAAGATAATCAGTTAATACACATTTGGGTAAACGTGTATTTTAGTATGGTAAATTATTTTAACGCTTATAATTGCACAAAAACAGTCTTAAAATATTTCTGCCAACATGCTATTGCCTAACTTATGTATTTTTATACTTAGAATTTGTTAAAAAGAAGTAAATCGATTGAAAAATTGTAATATTTTGTCATAACAAACCGCCGATCGAAGTTGTTATTCAATTCTGACCCTTTCCGGAAGTTGCGTGCGGCAAGTGTGCAATAAGGCAGCACCCAAAAATAAATAAGTAAGTAAGTAAAAGTCCAATTTTTTCAATTGTTTTAAATCCAACTTCTGCTTCAATAATGATTATTTTTCATCAATCCAGCTCCAATTTAAGCTAGAATATTTTTATTAACCCAGCTTCCATTTCTCGCCCGTGATTTTCGTCAATCCAGCTTCTATTTCAGATATTAAAAACCCTCATCCAGCTTCCATTACTGAACGGTTTTTTCATTAATCCGGCTTCCATTTCATATCTAGAAACACCGTCATCCAGCTTCCATTTATCATTTTCAACTTAGGACCGAAGTTTTGACGTACACGTTGAAGGTTTGGGCGCGTACCCCAACTTCCAGTCATATGTTGTGGTTCACTGGCGATTCGAGCGGCGATTTCGCATGGGAAATGTGACATTTTAAAAGCTCATTTTATGTCAATATTCTTGTTCCTAACAAATTTTAAGCATGCGGTTCGATGAGTTGGTCAAATTTGAGCTGTTTGGAATAATTTACGGCACTTTTTGAGTCATTATAAGCGTAAAATAATTTACCATACTAAAATACACGTTTACCCACATTTGCAATTGTAACAGTGCAAGAGAAATGTGGCGGGAGCTACAAAAGGTGCATGAAAGATCGAATCTAAGCAGTAAAATGTATCTGCGTAAAAAGCTATACAAGATAAAGCTACAGAATAATCAGAACATGCAGGAATACATAAGTGCAGCCTTGCAACTCGTTGAGCAATTGCGTGGTGTTGGTGAAGAAGTAACTGATCAACAGGTGGCGACTCTATTGCTCTGTGGTCTACCAGATGAGTACGAAACATTGATAACAGCATTAGAAGCCAGAGAGGAAGATGAACTTACTCTAGAATATGTTAAAAACAAGCTTGTTGATGCATACAAGCGCAGGAAAGATTCAGAAAATGATTCAACAGAAGCAAAAGATGAATCAGCAATGTACTCAAGCAATTCGAGACCCAGCAATCGCACTAACTATCGTCATGATAAACAGCATAAAGACAGAGAAACAAGAACTTGTTTTGTGTGCAAAAAGGCAGGTCATTTAAAAGTGGATTGTAGAGTATGGAAGGCAAGAATAAAGCAAGAAAATAAACAGCCAAAGTTATAACACAAAGCGAAAAATGTCGCAACAGAAAGATTGAGTGATCTAGGCAACGATGACACTAATCACAGCAGTTTTACAATTGGCATTGGTCAGAGAACAAGTGACTGGTTTATAGACTCCGGAGCCACAACCCATATGACAAACAATCTGAATTTCTTTACAGAACTGGACCAAACGTAGTCTGACAAAATTTACATTGCTAATGGAACATGTCTAATTGCAGATGGAATTGGAAATGGTTTTCTGGAATGCATTTTAGACAATGGTACAGTGAATAGAATTAAAGTCACAAATGTTTTATATTCACAAGGATTAACAGGAAGTTTGTTATCAGTAAAGCAACTGGCAAGCAAAGGAAAGGAAATTCAATTTTCGGGTAACCAGTGTTCGATAAAATACAATGGAAAGTTGTTGGCTGTCGGGAAATCTGAAAACAATTTATACAAGTTGTCATGTAAGAATATTCCTGAAGTTGCAAACATGGCCAAGTTCGAAACTAAACATGAAAATTGTATTCATGTGTGGCACAGACGTTTAGGGCATAGAGATCCAAACGCTGTTAAAGATATTAAAAAGCAAGGAATTGCCACAGGAATTCAAATCAGAGAATGTAATGTAAAGGTGAAATGTGAACATTGCATTAAAGGAAAATCCACACAGAAAACATATCCTGAAGCCAGTACACATCGCACAAAACATCCGTTGGACTTGTTCCACAGTGATGTTTGTGGTCCAATGAAAACAATGTCATCAGGAGGAAGCAAATATCTTGTGACATTTATCGATGATTTTTCACGATATACAAAATGCTATCTTATTCAAAGGAAGGATGAAGTATTCGGGAAATTTCAAGAATTCATTGCAGAAGTCAGTAATAAGTTTCAAAGAAAACCGAAAATCCTAAGATCGGACAATGGTGGTGAATATACTGGAAATAAGCTGAGAAACTATCTGAAGCAAGAAGGAATTCAACTTCAAACGAGTGTACCATACTCACCATCGCAGAATGGAGTAGCTGAAAGAAAGAATCGATCAATAATCGAAATGGCAAAATGTATGCTACTTGATGCAGCACTACCGCTGAAGTACTGGGGAGAAGCAGTTATGACAGCAGTGTACTTGCAAAACAGACTGCCAACGAAGGCTACAGATAAAACACCTTTTGAACTGTGGAATGGAGAAAAGCCAGATCTTTCACATATCAGAATATTTGGATGCAAGGCATTTGCATACATTCCAAAAGAGAAAAGAACTAAATTCGATGATCGAGCAATCGAAGCAATCCTAGTAGGATACAGTGAACAATCAAAAGGATACAGGTTGCTGTTGAAAGATTCAAACAGAATCATAATCAGTCGCAGTGTAACATTTAATGAACACGAATCAGATGGAATGACAATTACAGAAGTAATGATAAATCCAGAGAACACAGAATTAAAATCAGAGCCAGTTAAAAATGAAAATGAAGTCAAAACACAGATGCCTAATCAAGTCAATGAAGATGACAAAACTGAAACAGCTGACACTGAAATAACAGATGAAAATATCAGTCAACCCAGAAGATCTACCAGAAGTAACAAAGGCATACCAGCAGAAAGACTATCATTAATGGTTCAAAATGAAATCAGAAAGGAACCTTCATCATGGAATGAGATGAAAATATTAACAAAAGATGAACAGAAAAACTGGATGAGAGCAGCACAAGAAGAGATGAATTCACACAAGGAGAATGAAACTTGGATATTGTGTGATCTACCAGCAGAAAAGAAGGCAATAGACTGCAAATGGGTGTTTAAGTTGAAACACGATGCCGAAGGAAATGTAAGACATAAAGCACGTCTTGTAGCTAAAGGTTTCTCTCAGAAATTTGGTGAGGACTATGAAGATACGTTCGCACCAGTAGCCAGACATACAACTTTAAGAACATTGTTGACAGTTGCTGCATCAAAGAATTTGAAAGTGAATCATTTTGATGTCAAAACAGCTTTTCTGAATGGAGAAATCAAAGAAGAACTCTACATGAATCAACCAGAAGGTTTTACAGAAATTGGTCAAGAGCAAAAAGTTTGCAAAATAAAGAAAGCCATTTATGGACTTAAACAATCAGCCAGAAGTTGGAATCAGAAAATAGACTCTATTTTGAAATCAGATGGATTCCAGCAGAGTGAAGCTGATCTGTGTCTGTATACAAAGAAGTGCAACAACGTGATTGTTTACATATTGTTATATGTTGATGATCTGCTGATCTGTGGAAATGCAGAGATGATCAAGAAAACAGCAAACATGTTAAGTCAGCAATTTGAAATCAAGGATTTGGGTGAAGTCAGTTTATACCTGGGAATTCAAATTGAAAAGGACAAACAAGGCAATTACTTGATTTCTGAAATCAATAAAATTCAGGAAGTTATTTCTGAATTTGGTTTAACGAATGCAAATGGATGTGCAACACCAATGCATGTGGACTATTTAAATATAACAGGGGAAGAAAATTTGCTCAGCTCAAATGAACAATATCGACAAGCAGTGGGGGCATTGTTGTACATAGCTACTACAACAAGACCAGATATTGCAGCCGCAGTTTCCATTTTATGTCGGAAAGTCAATTCACCACGTCAGTGTGACTGGACTGCAGTAAAGAGAGTTATCAGATATCTCAAGGAAACAATTAACTGGAAGTTAAAGCTTGAAGCAGTTGGAGATCTGAAACTGATTGGGTATGTTGATGCAGACTGGGCAGGCGACAGATCGGATCGCAAGTCAACCAGTGGATACCTGTTTAAGCTTGGAGAAGGAGTAATTTCATGGATATCGAAAAAGCAAATATCCGTAGCTCTGTCATCTACAGAAGCAGAATATATTGCTGCTTCTTTGGCAAGTCAAGAGTTGGTTTGGTTGAGACAGTTGTTATCTGATCTACATATACCGTGCATTGAATCAACGACTCTGTATGAGGACAACCAAGGATGCATCAAGATTGCAAGCAACGAGAAAATCAATGCAAGAACCAAGCACATAGATGTTCGACATCATCATCTTCGAGACTTGCAGTTTCGTGGAATAAATAACTTGGAGTATTGCCCTAGTGACCTAATGCTAGCAGACATTATGACCAAGCCTCTAACAAGGGACAAGCTGTGTAACTTAAGAGATAAGATTGGCTTGTGCCTTGATATTGATAACTAATGTTAGATGGGGGTACTGTCGAGTGGGGGTGTTGGAAAAACGACAGTAGGCTATTAGTTATCGAATGATCCCTCTATGTTGGTCACGTGACTGTTAAGCGTCCTCTCGCCATGTTGTAGACATTTTGTTTGTTTGATCGGTTTGCTGGAAATTATATTCTGCTATCACATAGTAAGCGTATAGTCAGCCAACATATACTGATACTGTTTTCTATGACTGCAACATCTTCTTGTAAACGTTCACCGTCCTCATCACTATATCCATGCTGCAGTTGATGGGGAATAATCCAATTGGGAACGAAGAAGTGGATCTTTCAGGACACATTGTAGCCAACGTTGCAATACATAGAGTCATAGACAACATTTACTAAACCAAGTCCTTGTAGTTTTCTGCCCTGCCATTACAGAAGAAGTTAGTTAACACTAGATGAAATGCGTCCGAAGCTTGTTTCTCGTCACCCTGTAGCAGGTTGTCGAACATCTCCTCTCAGAATAGCTGACCGATCTGAGGACCAACAATAATGCCCTCCTTAATTTTTGCTTCGTCAAGGAATTTGACATACAAGTACCCGAAAGCTTATCTAGTCCAGTACATGAATTATAATATGACGTTCTTCATCATACTGAGTTTGGTGTTTAGCGACGATAACAGGATTTTTCTGGGTTTCAACCATTGCTAGGTGTTGCACATAGCCTACATGTACTTCTCTCCGACGATCAGAGATTTCCTCCCATGCCAGTTTCTTCTGACTTAGTGCAAAGTCCTTGCTTGGCAAGTTGCTCGACTGTCCTATTCACATAGAAAACAGCATTGCTCAGTACATGTATATCCAAGCTGCAGACTCATCAAGAGAGCCAGTACACCTTCAAGTCACAACAGAGATGCCACCCATACCTACTACATGAAATTGTATTGAACAGCATTCAACAAGTGTTTAGGTTGTCATAGGTTCCTTCACTATAGGACAGCATGGCCGAACGGAATGGATGTTGGTTTCCATTATGCTGCAACACTGCTTTGGGACTCAATTTCCTGGAGTCTATGTGTAGTCGCCATTCTTGATGGTAATGTTTGATTCCGTGTACATTCATCAGACAATTTACATGTAGGCCCTACATCGGAGCAGAAGACAAGGTCATCTTTCTTGGTGAAATTTTTCTCAAACTGCCCATGATGAGTGCGAAACGATGTTACTCGGGCATTTAAATCCTGTAGAAGATTCCATTCTTGTAAGTCTTGATCCAAGTAACTCCGCCTTGGCCCTGGATAGGTCCAGGTCGCGAACAAGATCGTTCAGTTCACCTTGAGTCAGAATGTGTGGCGCAGATGATGCACAGTGGCAGATCTATTGGATCATCATGGATGTTGAAGGCTGCAAAGAACCTGAAGTCGCTTCCCTCATCATCATCTGAATCAGTGACAAATTCTTTCGGTAGATCCGGAACGAAAAGTCCTTCACCATGCTGAGTCAGTCGCATTGCAGATGGTGTATTTGGGTACACTATTGAACACTCTTCTCTTTCCTTGTCATGCCTTCAGTCTTCAGAAGTAGGTGGAGCCATGCATAAGTACCGAAGCAGTTATTTGCGTGATTGCTTGGAACAGCAAAAGGGAATAGGCCATTTTCTCGTCTTTCAACTACTTTGGAAAATTTCTTGCACACGGGTAAGGGGTGCATGCCAGGCTAATTTTGCAATACAATACATTATTGTGTTTCAATCATGTTGTTTGAAATGCAGTGGTGAGAAAAATAATAGTTGCTCACATAAATTATATAGGCCTACTCAATGCGTATTGCGAACTGAGACATTTGTACGTAACCATCTCTGTATCTCCTAAACTAGAGCCAATCGACAAATTTCATTGTCATTTTCGTGTTCAGCACCTCAAAATTAGTAAAGATTTACTATTTTCATTTAGAAGGCAAATTGTGTGTTGTCCATGTGCTGAAATAGCTTGGAAATCAACTGACATGCGTGTTCGTGTGCAAGCAGTTTTTAAGTCAAAGTATGCAGTGTCTAGGTATTAAATTGTGCACGCATGACACTTAGGCCTATGTGGATCCAAGTCTTCGACACTATCAAAATAGAGTTTATCCCGAGGTTAAAATTAAATTAACAAAGTCCATGAGCTCCGGCGAGACTTCAACATTTGCCAGACGATTATGGATAGTATTGTTTGCGCTTGAAAACATCAATAATCCTTATGGGTGACGAAACGCGTAAGAGCAAAAGTAGCCTAAGCTGAGCCTATTATAAGCCTATTATACTTTTACATTAGAATATTTATAAATTTTTCCAATACAGAGTTTCAGACATGGGGAGACTCTGTTTCTAGGGGAGACTTTATATCGTGAGTTTTTGTGACACTGGCCAAGGAAACAGCGTTTGATTCTTAACCAGCTGGTTCAACGTGCTAACTGATGCTGAATAGAAATCTTTCTCTTAACATTCACACCACACGACGTGTTCTTACCCCATTGCAACTTATCATTTCCACGAATTTGGCCATTTTCTAGGTCTTCTTGGTAGGCCAGGACATCAATGACATATTCGGCATCTATGATGTAATTGCGAGTTGTGATTAGTTGGATGCCGAATAAAATAGTTTGTGATGTTATCTGGAAGACACGCCAAATTAATAGCCTACAAATGTCGCATGCACATTCAAGGAGGATCTGATGGAGATAGGTATCGACTGGAATGAAGCAGCAAATGTGGCAGCCGACCGTGCGGAGTGGAGAAGTCTTGTCGTCCGATGTTCCGAAAGGAATGAAAGGAACTGAGAGAGAGAGAATGTCGCATGCGGAGCAACAGAGATCTACGTTTCAGAAACTAAGTCTTTTTCTCGACAACCCGATGCACGTTGAATCGGTTAAACACTTTGACAGGTCGTTTCTCTTACCATTCACATCAGAACAGACGTAGCCTACTCACCCCATTCCAAATTTTCTTCTCAATGAATTTGCTATTTTAAGTCTACCAGAAGCAAAGTCGATGATTTTCAGTATCTCCTCAGAAAAGGCGTGAATCGTGTTTCAAAGTTAACGGAAATTTCCAAGCCTTTTCGATTGTCAGTAACAAGCACAGAAAGCATACGAAAGAGAGTGACGGTTAGGTAGACCTACAATTTGGTGTTAATAATTATAGTCAAAACGTTACCTGTTCAGACAGTATTGCTAAAGCTATTTCAAACGTTCATAGAAACCAATGAAGATGCAACTGAGGCTATAGTAATATGGCGTCTGTAGATTATGAAATATGCATGCTCTATGCTTAAGTGCTTAGCGATGAGTCAACGTAGTACGTACCCTACAAGTGGGTGTATAATTATGGCCCATTTGAACTCTGCAAAGTACCCTAATGATAAAGTTCAACTATACAGAACATCATAATGATGACGTATCCTACATAATAAATTCTTATCTACGGTATAAAGAGCGCAACGCAGGATCAAGAATACTTCGTGGTACTTATGTGGGCACTTGATTCGAAACAGGTGAAACTTAAGCGGTTTAAGGTACAAATATCGGATAACCGGCAATGCCGGTGTCACGAAATAGATTATCCCCCGTATTAATAGTATCCCCCCAAACGAGGAAAAGTAAAAAAACACACTTCCGCTTGCATTTATTTTTGCAAATTAATTTTCATCTGCTCTGTTTTGAACAATGACACTAACAGGTATGTTTATTTCTACTAAATAATTTGTTTTGCTTTGGTTTTAAAGCACTTAAAACATTTAAAACGCTTAGAAACACTTGGAGACGCTAAATAAATTCGAGTTGACTTTCTCTGAGCATTGCTTAGGTCAATTAAAACAATTAGAGTCACTTTAAAATTTGATTAGAGTATAATTTTTTTAATTATACACATTTTCAAAAAATGGGATAGAATGGTTTATCCCCCGGATAGTCTAGACCGGTTAATTCCATCCGGGGGGATAGATTAATTCATCCCCCCGGATAGCATTCAGGGGATAATCCTTTTCGTGTCACCGGCAAGTAGGTCTAAAACACCGACAGTCTCTCAAGGGAGCATATTCCTTCCCTGGTCATTGTATTCCATTATTTTGTTAGCAGTTTCACAAGATCAACACATTGTTTCTCCCACCCCTGCTCTCTTGCGTTGTCTATTGTTTTCCTTAATGTCGGTTTGATCTTCTATATTCACTATTTCCCCCCTCTGTGCTTTGATATTTATATTGGCTCTTCCTTCTACATCTAGCAGTGGTGGCGCAAGGATTTCAGTTGAGGGGGGGGGGGGGGCTGTAGCCCATGGGCGACGACTTGGTCTAGACGTCGAGGGGCACGAATTGTGGAGCAAATTTTTCATTTTTCATTTTCATTCGCCTAAATTTCTGACATTTTCCCAGTGCAAAAAAGCTGACGACCTTTTAAAAAGCTTTTTTAAAACCTTTTTTAGTTATATGATCTATCTCATGAAAATATTTCATTTTCCGAGTGCAAAAAGCTGACAACCTTTCTTTAGTCATTTGGTCTAAATCTCATTACATAGCTTTCATTTTTCCTGTCCCAGAACACTGGATAACATAATATTTTTTATTGAAGGCTATGTCGAAATCTCATGAAAAATATTTCATTTTCACTGTCCAAAAAAGGTTTTTAAAAAACCTGATCACCTTTTTGGCCTCATTGTCTAAATAATTTTCTTCATCCTTTCTTCAACTGATGCATTCCAATATCCGATAACAAATACACAGTCATTTCCTTTGATATTTCAAAGTATTTATTCCATAAATGACGTCACACACCTTGGGTGGAAAGGGGTCACACATCTTTGACGATTTGTGACGAAGAAGAGGATGTTTAAAACTGTGACGACACATCATCACTTCATCTAGGTTCGGCTTGCTCCTCGACAGTCTGTACTCAATGTTGCTGCTAGGCTCATTGCCCGTTTTCCTTGATTCTCCCACATTTATACATTCATGACCGAACAACTTCACTGGCTTCCACTCTCAGCAGGTATACAATTCAAAGTTCTTATTTTGGCCCTGAATTCTCAAATGGGTCTTGTTCCAAAGTAAGCTATTTTGTGATCTTATACTTCGCTCCATTTCTGTCAATTCGCTGTGTCTTCTTAGGTCCTCTGATCGGCTTGACCTCTGTGTTCCTCGCGTCAGAACCGCTGATGATCTTCGTTTAATTATAAAAGAGACAAATCCAGGTGACACACCGCACCCAGTTACACGTCAAAGCACATTAAAAATCACCAATGGCAAAAATATTGTGAACATAACAATGTCATTAATTGGAGGCAAAGAGAACACTCGGAATAAAGTTTCTATCATCCTTAATTGGTAGAACAAAAAGATGGGGTCTAGGGCGTAAGTTATAGGTGATCTTTGTTAGAGGTGGGAAAAGGTTCCTCAGGACGTGATTGGCATTTAGCCTTACAGTACGAAGCAGCCCAGCATCAGCTCCAGCAACTAACTTCTGTGTGTTCGGGAACGTCGCTGGAACCAAGGCGTCGCATCCGGTTCAACATTCGTTCTATTTTAGTTCTGTCATCGCTATGACTCAATCTAGATCATTTGTCAGCATTAGTCCTCCCTATGGAATCGACTTCCCCCATCCGTTTGCTCTTACATGTACATGTCCGAACGAGATTTAGAAGGTTGTTTCTAAGTTTAGACTGTAAGCTAATAGCAGGCGAACATCATAATTTTATTAACAGTACAATAGAGCAATACAGTGTGAGCTAGACACTTCAATTGAATCAACTTTTAAACCGCATCATTGACATCATTTATATGTCACACATGTCCGTGAACAATACTCCGAAAGAGATTTGGAAGGTTGTATTCAAGTTTAGACTGTAGGCTAATAGCAGGCAAACATCATAATTATGCCGTCTTATGCAAGAACCACGCCAATGCTCATCTCAACTGGACATACACAGGAATAATACTTTTTGAAATCTACTTCACGGACTTTCAACATTATAATATGCAAATTAATGACTCCTTTATCCATTACCCCGTTAAAAGGGCCGTTATGTATATTAACTATATTTCATTTTATTGTAACATGTCTGTAAACCAAAATGCGGTGAATTAAAGAATAGTCTTATCTGATCTTATTACAAAGAACAATATAATGTGAGCTAGACACCTCAATCGAATAAACTTTTAAACCGCATCATTGACGTCATTTACATGGCACACAATGTCATGTCCGTGAGCAATACTCCGAACAAGATTTGGAGGGTTGTTTTTAAGTTTAGACTGCAGGCTAATAGTAGGCAAACATCATATGATATTAAGGTAATAATGAGCGATTTCCATTCAATGTCTTTACTAAAACTTCATGTACTATTGTACTTCTTATCACCACTTAATCACTAACACTGGTGGTGTGGGTCGAAAAACCGATATTTCCCGGGCAACGTCGAGCACCACAGAGGGGTGGTGTGGCGGGGATTGGGGCGAGCCGTGTGTCGTGGGAGCTGGGGTCGGAGTGGATGTTGGGGGATGGAGGGATGAAAGGGGTGTGGGATAAGATGGAGCAGGGCTGGGTCCATCATCATCATCATCATCAATGTCCATGGGTTCAACGCCCGTAGGTGCTTGATGCTCTTTCGATCGTCTCCTTCCATTTGTCTCTTTCTCTTGCTGTGTGGCTCAACTGCTGCAGTGATCTATCTCCACACCATTCCGTGATGTCATCCTTCCATTCTCTGAAGGGACGTCCCCTTTTGTTCGTCCCTTCCATAATACCAAACACCAATGTCTTGAGTTTCCTGGAGTCGTCCATTCTGCATATATACATGTCCAAACAGTTGTAATTTCCTGCGAATTACTTTTTGTAGCAGAGTGTCTCTTAGCCCAATTCGACTGTATAGTTCCTCATTCGTCATCTTTCTTCTCCATCCGACTCTTAATACTTTCCGATAACAAATTCTTTCAAAAGCCAGTATTCGTCTTTCAATTTCCTTGGTTATTACCCACGTTTCACATGCGTATAATGCTCCGCTGAACACACAGGTATCCAGGATTGACAGCTTAGTCTTGAGTGTTATTTCTTTACTTTTCCAAATCTTGTCCAAAGCAGCAAGTGCTGCTTTGGCCTTGGCAAATCTCAGAGTTACTTCTCTTTTACAGTTTAGATCGTGTGTAAACGTGCTTCCTAGGTACACAAACTCTAACGTTTTCTAGCGGTTCTCCATCCAGGATTATCTGCCGTTCAATGGTTTCACTCCCGAATACCATTGTTTTTGTCTATGCCGTGTTCACAATCAGCCCATATGGTTTGCTATCTGTCGCCAGTGTTTCTACCGTTCTTTCCAGCTCGTCAACATTCTCCTCGATGATATCTATGTCGTCTGCAAACCTTAAATTGTTGATTGACAGGCCTTGCACAGAACAGAACAGAGGGCTGGGTTGGGATGGGCCAATGATTCTAAATTTACTGAGCAACGTCGGGTACCACCATGGGGTGGGAGCTGGGTTGGAGTCGAAAACCCTATATTGCGCGGGCAACGCCGAGTACCCCAGCCACTATAACATCAATAAACCTACATCATGAAGCAACCTAGTAAAGTGAATATGGAGTTTTAAGCAGGCGTCATTGATGGACAATCTGGAGAAACAATCCTTTCAAGACAAAAAATATGTTTCATTAGCATATAAAAGAACCAAAAAAGGATGAGAAAACGAAACTAAACACCCGGCGCAATACAAGTTCCAAGGAGTCCTCAACTGTTACTGGGATCCAGAGAAGAAATCAAGGACAGTTGCTACAGTTACTGTAGATTGGATGGACTGCAGATTGAGATGCTGCGCAGGTCAGCGACCATGTGGTCGTTTACTGACCTCTCTGTCATTTCGACGGATTATGTCATCAAAATGCAGAATTTGCACAGTTGTTTCAGACAGGTTGGAGTTTTCTGCTTCTAAACACGCGTACTGGACTTTTCGTGGGATTTTATCAAGGATTTTGCGCTGGTTAGAAAGTTTTTGTTGTAAGTCGCCTTGGCCACGTGACTGCATCAGGGCAGCGCAGGCTCGTAATTTTATATAGTGAAGTCACATCCTGCAGACAAGAAGGACCCTAAACGTCATGTAGGATATTATATATATATGGCTCATACACTTGACAGCTGAACTTGCCTTCGTGTTGAGTGCAGTCGCTAATGGCACTCGATTATTCTTATCCGTAATCAGTTAGTTGAAGGTCCATAAGCGACATAAATCTTACTTTCTGTAAATAAATATAGGCTTAGTGACGCGAAGACTTAGAAAGGCTGAGCTGCAAAGCCAACCGCTACGTCGAGTCGAAAATATCTAGCGCATAGTTACGCTTTAGGCCTAACGCTATTTTGGTTGCCTCTGCTGATACTGCTGATACTCGGACTGATGTTAATATCATCTAGACAAAACATTGAAGGAGTTTTTAAAAATGCCTCGAATGCCGAAAAGGAGGATAATAAAGTTTCTGGCGTTAATCGCCTCCATTTGGACGATATTTGCAACCGTGTATCTTAATGTTAACGAATTCAAAACACGTTTCAGACATATGTTAAAGAACGAAGAATTGATCGATTTCCGAGTTATAGTTCTCACCTACAACAGACCAAATTCTCTGCTCAAGGTACTTCAAAGTATTGATACAATGGAATTAGATGGAGACAAGGCAGTTCTGGAGATCTGGGTCGATCGTTCAAAGAGTGGACGGGTAGACGCAAAGACGGTTAAGGTGGCACAGTCCTTCAATTGGACACGGGGCCAAACTCGAGTTCACATTCAGGAGAATCATGCCGGAATTCGCGGTCAGTGGATCGACAGCTGGAGACCAACAAATAGCAAGGAACTGTCGGTCATTGTTGAAGACGACTTATCCCTTTCCATGTATGCCTACCGTTGGATTAAGGCAGTCCACGGCTTCTACGAGAAGAGGGAAGACTTCGCTGGGAGTTCATTGGTCAGCGACCAATTCTCCTCTCTTCACGCATCAACGCCCACGATCCAGGTGAAGGCGCCGAAAAACGAGACGGTATTCATGTACAGTTGTGTCGGACCATGGGGTTTCAGTCCAAAACAGGCCGTCTGGAAACGTTTCCAGGCCTGGTACCACACCCATGTAAACGATACTCATTTCCACCCATACGTTGACGGAATCCGACCAACTCAGTGGTTTAAGGCGATGGAGAAACGGGGAACTTCAGATTCCGTCTGGACTCAATGGTTCATCTACTTCTCCAACATTGATAAACTCTATACCATCTACAATAATCTGCCGACGTACATGGGTGACCGGAAATCCTGTCTGTCGATCAATCGCCGAGAAGTTGGACTTCACAACTCAAAGAAAGGAAGAGAGGACTTCTGTCAGCTGCTAAATCGATGGGACGAAATGTTCGTTTGCTTTCCAGAAAAAATAACAAAGTTGGGTTGGACAGGAAGGAAGGTTGCCGAAACAGATGATCGTGAGAGGTTCACTTCTCACCCGATTAAGCTCAATTCAATGCAAACTGCAAAGTTGGATGGGGCAGAAAAGAAAGATGTCGGGACAAGTGTTCATGAACGATTAACTTCTGAACCGATTAAAATTTAATCACCGAAAGATTTTGTTGGCAGGAAAGAAGGATGTCGAAGCAAATGATCATGAGAGACTCGTTTCTCATTAACGAAATTCAATCGAATCTAATAAAACAGATGACGGCGTATCGCATAAAGATTCCGAACGCCGACATTGAACGACGGTCAACGGTTTTCTCTACTTGAAGTGAAGAATGCATGGGCGCCCGCACGTAAAGGCAAGGGGGGCACTTGCCCCCCCCCCTGGAAAAGTGACACCTATTTTCCTAACTACTACTATTGAGTTTTAACTAATTTATTCGCGTAATAGGAACCTACTTTTTAGCATCATTTTTTTTATTTTTAACATATTTCTTCGAACTAAGAAAACTTCGTGTTACAAATGATGCACAAAATGAAATTGAGAAATTGCATTGAAAAACCTCTTTGAAAATACCCAAGTTCTTAATTTCCAGCTTTGCATTTTTCACGCTCTTGCTGCTAAAAAGTCAATTGGGACCATCGCAAAATTTTTGCTCCCTCCTGCAAAACTTTCTGCGGGCGCCCATGGAAGAATGTGATCATCTGACGAACGAGTATGGCCTATACTCCTAGTTATAATACTAATCAGAAACCTCGACTGACTGGACAACGAGACGTCAATGGTTACAGGGTTTATTGGATAATGGCGATAAGGCCTATATCTGACAATGAGATTTTTGCAGAATCTAAGCTTAACATTTGGACAATCTGTAGGTCTAGCACTTGAAGCGGAAAACAAACTTCAATGAATTTCATTCGGGGCGATATTTGAACAGACTGAACGAAAGGTTCGATTGGCTTACAATAATTATTACTAATGTATAAAGGATGTTGCAGCGTTGCTGCTGGGTGTTCTTTTCGACATTAGACTTTTGACAGTACGATCCGTAGAACCAATAGATGGCTCCACCAGGGCCGGATTAAGGCATGCTAAACATGCTCGGCCGAACTGGGGCTACCACACTTTAGGGCCCCACACATGCAATATGATATTTTTCATCATTGTTCAATGTTCATAATAGTAACAGCAAAAATGAGTTCAAATATCCGAACAAATTGCAAAATTATTCGAAAATTACTGATTTTAGCATATACAACTTTTGCACATGTATGGGGCCCATATTGGAGTTTCCATTATCAGGCATAAGCTGAATCTTGATATCAGTCAGGAATGTTAGTAAGAGCTCTGAGTTTCATTGCTTATTAACTTATTTAAACACTTTACTACCTCATCAGATCGGAACTCACGTGTCATGCAGCGCATTTTGAAATTACATCATTATATGCTGGAGGTTCAGTATACACTCTGTTTTTACGTATTCAAACAATCAATCACATAATTTTACATTGCGCCCGTTTCAGAAAGCTACCCAGAGGCGCTCCCAACTCAGGCCTAGTCAAAATAAAAGCCTTAAGAAGACGAAAGAAAGAGCCGCAGAGTTACGGGGAAGCGAGAGGAGACCCAAAGGGAGTCTATTCCAGACATTACCAGGAATGCTCTTCGCTGCATGGTGACAGCACGCTCAAAATGGGCAAGGAAGTCTCAACAGGTATCTGAGCGCAGTGAAAAACGGCCGATCAGACTGCAGAGAGTCTCTGCAGTCTGATTGGCCCAGAGAGACAGAAGCGGCGATGAAATGCTCACATTGGTAGTAGGGAACTTGAATCAGGGTCTACCACTGGCGAAATGGCGGAAATAATTATATGTTTGTCCAAGAATTTATTTGGGGCATAAAATCGCTTCTGCACTGTTTGCTTGTACCAGAGCATATGGCCTGGTTAGAAAAATGTCTGACCATGAATCATTTCAGTAATAATTAAATATTCTTAAGCCGCAAAAGATGTATGCTTTAACACTAGACTAGAATACTAAAAGATAGTGTTAAAATAGAAGTAATGATTCAATAGTAGACATTCGTTGAATGTTGAATTCTATTTGTGTGTCATTTTTTTCGTCGTTCTGTAAGGTTGGGGTCACACAGTTTTGCTGAACAGGACTCCCACATTTGTTAATCCGTCCCTGTCATTCAAAACACTGAGGTGAACTTCATTGATTTGTCTGCTTTATTATAATTGACTGTAATCCGCATTACCAAATAGTGTGTTCTCGTCTGTTTGATTTCTCTTATTTGCGCTAGTGCTTTCCATCTTTGTGTTCTTTTCCATGTTCCCTTAGTGATGTGGTTACGTTGTTTAGTTTATTCCTTTTAGGCTTTCTTTTTAGCCTATGGTCATTCTTTTTCTGTCTGCATAAGTCTCCCAATTGGAATTGTAAAGCATACGCAGTACGCAGTTCGTGCTTGATTAGATAGAAGCCATGACTGGTTATGTGTGATGTAGTAGGCCTTTTATTGTAAATGTATGGAACATTATAGCCATATTTCACTAAACATAAGGACACGATGTTTCTATCAACCACGACAGTGAACCTATGACAGCGACTAGATCTGAAAACTTATCTTATCTCAAGAGTTAATTGACCTATGATTATTCGTAAACGTGACTACTGAACAAGACGCCTCGAAAAGTCAAATATGTCAAAGACCGACGTCACGCTATAAAGTAAACCGAGTCTCCCCTGGCTGAACATTTGTAGGCCAATTTGAATAAATTTTTTGATGTAGGGGGCCTAAACGTAGGCTATGATGTATCTTTTTCTGTATTAAATAATTCAGCAACGTAAACTAACGTCTGTAAGTTTTATGCTCATTTCACGTTGAACGAGGGGAGATCTTATTTCGTCTACGTAGGAAATATTATCTTCCCCCGCAGCGAGACTTTATTTAAGAATAGCCTATACTATCAAGGGAGCGAATTTATTCTGGAACAGATCCGCTGGATCTGTTTCAAAATAAAGTCTCCGGGCGGAGACTTGTAAACTTTTAATGGACAGTCACTCGACACCGGCAATATCATGACGGGTAATCTATTTTAAAATGCCGGTGTCGCGTGACAGAGTCCCCCTAAGTCTTATCCGGAGACATTATATTTAAAGAGAATATACCTAAGCATCTGTCACAGCTCAGAATAGGCTATATTCGCCCCTTCCGGAGATTATATTTTGAAGAAAGGCCCCTGGGGAGAGAATATTTCATCCCCCGCCGAAACACAGTCTTCTATGGGGACTATTTCAACGCATGACAGGCTGCTAAGTCGTATCATATAAATTTATCAATGCTAAAATAAGTCTAAAAGTTTGTATTTCTGTTTTTATGTCTTTATGAAATTTTTTTAAGCATCCTCGTGCGAATTTGTAGGTAAAGTAAACGCGACTATTTTCTGCTCAAAATTCACTTAAAATTCCGGTAGGCCTATATGGACATTTTAAAGTATTGGATGTGGTAGTTAACAGTTGACACTGCAAAATTCAGACGCTTTTTTTAACCGTTGGGCAATAATTACGGCGCCATTACTCCTGAGGCTATAGCTCGAGGGTACGTATGGTACGTATTTTATTGTTTGAAAGGTACGTAGGGCCTACGTATTTTAACGTACCTTATTGAAGGGCACGTAAAAGGGTTCCATGACATTTAAACGCACGACACATAATCACGCGACACTTAAACACAGACACTTAAACACACGACAGATAAACACACGGACATATTTATAAACACACGACAGATAAATACTCGGACAGATAAACACACGACAGATAAACACGCTGCACTTAAACTCATCTTAAATACTATAAATTAAGACAATGGCATATTAAAACGAGATCAATCAATCAGAATTTATAATTATAGCGCCCTTCAAGGTACTTACTCAGAGGTGCTCCCGGCTGAGATCAAGGGAAAAAACAGTCTTCAACAGTTTGTGAAATTGAGAACAGCTTGGGAGATCTCGCATATATACAGTCTGCAACAATGTGCAGAGGCGTTCGTTCTCCGTGGTTGATACAACAACCTGGAATGGGCTTCCCAGCCTTCCCTTGACTATGCGACACCTCATACCTGTGGGGGGCGGTGGTGTAGTGGTGGCGTCGTTACCTCGAAGCCGGAAGGTTCAAGGTTCGAATCCACCTCGCCGCGTAAGGACCTTGGGCAAGTTCTTCACTCACAATTGCTCAGCGCTTCGGCGTGAAACTCCGATGCAGTGTCCGCGCTGTAGTCTGGAGCGCCTCTGAGTAGCGGTTGAGTGCTGGAAGAGTCGCTATAACAAGTGCGCATACAAACAAACAAACCTCACAAACTGTTCTCAATTTCACAAACTGTTGATGACTTTTTTCTCTTGATCTCAGCCGGGAGCGCCTCTGAGTAGATAAACTTGAACAGCGCTATATAAATTCTGATTGATTGATCTCGTTTTAATATGCCATTGTCTTAATTTATAGTATTTAAGATGAGTTTAAGTGCAGCGTGTTTATCTGTCGTGTGTTTATCTGTCCGTGTGTTTATCTGTCGTGTGTTTATCTGTCCGTGTGTTTATCTGTCGTGTGTTTAAGTGTCTGTGTTTAAGTGTCGCGTGATTATGTGTCGCGTGTTTAAATGTCGGCACACCACGTAAAAGGTGTAAAAGGACCCAAAAGGGGGTCTAGGACTTTACCCCCCGGCCCATTACCCCCCTGCCATTACCCCCCTGCCATTACCCCCGACCATTACCTCCCGTAGGACATTACCCCCCTGCCATTACCCCCCCGGTCTTTTACATTTAGGTCCAGTGTATTTATGCATGTATGTATGTTTGTATGTAAGTATGCATGTGCGTATGTATGGATGTAAGTATGTATATATGTATGCATGTATGTATGTGCGCATGTGTGTAAGTATGTAAGTGTGTATGTAAGTATGTAATTATGCATGCATACTTACTTACATACATCTATACATACATGCATACATACTTATATACATACGTACATACATACGCACATACATGAATGCATATATACATACATACATACATACATACATACATACATACATACATACTTACATACATACATACATACATACATACATACATACATACATACATACATACATACATACATACATACATACATACATACATACATACATACATACATACATACATAATTACATACATACATACATACATACATACATACATACATACATACATACATACATACATACATACATACATACATACATACGTACATACATTCTTGCATACATATGTAGTGCACAAACATACCTACATACATGCATACTTACATACATACATACATACACGCATACATATATACATACATACATACGCACATACATACATGCATGAATACACTGGACTTAAATGTAAACGACCGGGGGGTAATGGCAGGGGGTAATGTCCTACGGGGGGTAATGGTCGGGGGGTAATGGAAGGGGTAATGGCAGGGGGTAATGGGCCGGGGGGTAATGTCCGGATACCGTAAAACTTTCGGGTACAGCACTTAACCGTGGCGCATGCTATAAGTCATTGTGCATTTGTGCATGAAACATTACATATGGTGCTATCAGGAAGTTTTTTCCTAAAATGTACAAAAAAACTACAAATTAATAACTTACAACAAACTTTTATGATAACGTAAATACGCTGGTGACGTCACTTTGTTTGCATGTGCCAATAAGTAGGCCTAAGTAATTTAATATCGGTGAAGCGGCAAAACACTGACATACATATTGTATGATAACACTCAGAAGTAAAATACGCGTATGGTACGCGTATTTTATTCTTTGAAAGGTACGCACGTATGATACGCGTACCTTATTATAAGGTACGCATACGCGTACGCATCGAGTTATGCCTGAGGCCCACTTGGTCGATCACAGTTTTATTGCGCAATAAAACTTGAGTGAAACTTGGGTCAAAGGTTCACATCTTGAAGGCTTGACTGTCCCCGTTGATATTCAACGGAACTGATACGATAGATTTCGACATAGCCTATTAATGTGTAAACGTTCTCATCGTTGTAGGCCGAATAAAGAAATTGTCTATAATATTGGCCATTTTCACAGAATTTCAAGCTGTCTTTCATGCAGAAGTTACGAGGCACAAGTTAGTATTTAGGCCTACTATTTATTTTCACCTCACCGCAGTGGAATTGCGTCGAAGTGGAGTGAGGGGTTAAACGCACAGTTTAGCGTCTTTGCTGAATTACAACGTGAAAAATAGGATTTTAAGCTTGAAATCATTATTAAGATCTAGTGATTATATCTCGAGTCTTTTGTTGGATGAGTCACAAATGACAACAACAAATCTCGAGTCAATAAGACGGCTATCTTAACATCTAAATGGCATTAGCAAGCTGACACACAGGACAAATGGGCAATTAAGGTTTTCAATAATTATTACATGCAGAAATAGACTAACGCTGAAGATGATTTTCTTGCAATAATGAAAAATCAGGGATTACATGGGGGGGGGGGGGGGGGGGTTGGGGCATGTCATGGGATCATGTCCAGGAGATTGAGTTTAAGAACCAAGTAAAATGATATAAGTGATTCTGGATATGCCACAAGGTTTGGGAATCTTTATCAATCAATCAATCAATCAATCAATCAATCAATCTTTTATTTCCTGAAACCACCACATGAACATTTAGGCCTACAGCAGTAAACAAAGGTATTGAATAGATTAGTGGTCATCAAGGGGAGACCCGGAAGGGATGGAAAATTCTGTTAACAGGGCCACACAGTAATCATTGAAGTACAAAGCGCATGACAGTCAGTTGGGACAATTTCAGGAACACAAAATGTGACGCCGAAGTTAAAAACCCGTCGTTTGTCGCTTCCTAGATATTGCGCTAGATCCAAAAATAGGCGAGAGGGGCCAAGAATGCAGTTTATTCTTCAGTTCAGCATAATTATGACTGAGAATTTGCCATAATTTGCGAAGTAGTGAACCGATTTTGATGCCGTTTGCGTTATCTGATTCAGAATATATGCCTCTAATGCCCAGAACAATTGCAGAATAATAACTTAGTAGGTTCAGCAGACTTGGATTACACGAATATTCAGTAACTTTTTGTTTGGTTTTCTCACTATAAACTAATGAAAGAATCAAATGAGCATAACTTCAGTTAGAAAAAAGATATTTTCATTCTGTTAAAAGCATTTTAGAGTTTGTTCAATGTAGCATATGACTAAATCAAAAGGTCAAAAATCAGCATGTGATGGGTTTTGAGCCCCTGTGTCACAAATATAATCAGGGAATGAACTTAAAAATAGACAACTTAACTAACACTTAATCAACACTTAACTAAAACTTAACTAACACACCCACTGTAACCTATTGAACATTCAATCAATTTGATCGATTATATAAGAACATAGGTATTTGTTGAAGATATGAAGGCCACGTGATTGACAGATAGCAGAGGGGGATACTGTTCCCGAATATCTGATTGAAAATAGCCGAGTGGTTGTATGAGCCAATGGTTGTCTACACGAATTAGAATTTCTTGTGAAATAGGAATGAAAAACAGAGGCACGGAAGAACATCTGTCTATAAGCATCTGGTAACAAGTTATGTTCGTGTCGATACGTGAATTCACCAATCTGAGCCGTCCTAATTTGATCAATTTTTAGTAGCTTGAATTCCAGAAAATTTCAGAAATTTAAGCTAAGTGTTCCGCACAATTCTGAGTATGAGAATCAATTTGATCGATTATAGCTGATGAGTATGAGAATTGTGCGGAACATTTGCCACATAGCGAATAACACGTTTCTGTCGAATTGTCAGCCTTTGCAAATTAGATTTATAAGTAGAAGCCTATATTATATTGCAGTAGGTAGGCTAATATAAGGATAGATGAGTGTGTAATAAAAGGTTAGCCTAACATTAGGAGTCAGTAAGAAGGAAGCTCGTTTTATAATTCCAATATTCTTAACAATTGTGGGAGAAATAGCTTTAAAGTGATCTTTCCAAGACAAATGCTAATCTAATATGACACCTAAGAATTTGTTTGAGCCAACTTCTTTAATGGACTGACCAGTGACCATCAATGCACAAATTTTTAAAATTGGTGAAAGAGATTTTTCTCTGGGACCTAAATAAAATATAAAAAATTTAATTAATTTTATTAAGGTTTAGTGATAGTTTGTTGGCACAAAACCAATTAGCAATCTGGCAATTCACTATTTGATAAAGGCTGGTAAGGAGGCTGTGAGCATAAAAGATATTAGTGTCATCGGCAAAAAGAATGAAGTACAGAGGAGGGGACGTGTTAGGAAGGTCATTGATGAAAAGAAGAAACAATGAAGGTCCGAGGTTTTAATGCCTGGACATTTCACGCTATTTTTGTTCAAAGTATCATCGTGAGATTCTTGTCTAGATTCTGGACCTCTGCCTGGGTTTTTCTTAACTGCTGGCTCGTGCGCCTGAAGGTAATAACTCGCAATCATTAAATCCAGTTAGATGATCGTTTGGAGGTGGGAAGTTTGTTTCATCCATGGTGTTATCGGACTATTGATGCTGTAGCAAACGCCTTAGAGTTTCCACAAGCTGTCAAAACACTCGCTTGACAAATTCAGGTCAAAACTATCCTCTCTTTCTCTTCGATCCATTTTTGCTTGACTACTATGATAGCCATCGAACACTTCTTGTCCAGTGGGACATGAAATGATTGGATCCCACCAGCCTTTCCTCATTGCAAAGTGACAGCTACTGTAGCTTTGCTTAGCTGCATTGCACGATGGGATTCGGAAACCAAAATTCCTTTTATTTCACGCAATGCTTCCCAGAAGAAATTTTGAGATGCCATTACGCATGGGTTGTATATACAGGGTGTGCCATAAAAAGTACTCCTAAGGTTTGTTGGCAATATCTTGACCAGAAGTAAGAATATTTATATGAAATTTTACAGGCTTAAAGGCAATTCATACATGTATTTACGTAGATTTGCAAAATTGCAACAATATTATAGGGTGTCTCGATAGGTCGTGAACGATTTTGAATGCAGATAAACATATGTTATACACAATATAATGTGGAAAGTTTTATACTGGCGGATAGGTTATTCAAATGAAAATGTTAATATAAAAAAATTAGATCACTAGCTCACTTATTCAAATTTTAGCGCCAATATCCGTGACGTCATCAAATTCGTGCCAAGTAAACGTCCAGTTAAGCCGCAAACAATATTGTACGACATCATTGTTAATCCACACATAATTAATTAATACAAATTAGTAAATAGTATTTAATAATGTTTCCTTTACTCCTTATTACAGCCTCAGGTCGATTAGTCATCGAGCAAATAGATTTTTCAGAGTTGTCAGAGGTAGGCCTATTGATGTCCATGCCTTACAAAGCCGACGTTTTAAAGTCGTTTGGGGTTCGGTATCGGCATAAACAGTTGCCGCCATAATACTCCAAACATTTTCCATTGGTGACAAATCCGGCGAATTAGGCGGCCAGTCCCTCGGTGAGATGTAGGCTATCCATTGATATTCTTGTTCAACCATTCGACTGAGGCCTTTGATGTGTGTGCGCGTGCACCGTCTTGTTGAAATAATCCTTCGCCGCTAGCCCTATTATGAAACATTTTTGTGGCTGTTAAATGAGCAACAGTCATATCACTTTTAGTGAGGCCACCCACTGTTTTTTTAACGATTCAGAAACATAACACAGCAAAAGTCACAAAATGAGATTTTATTAAGTCATAATCTCAAAATAAAACATAAATTGTTATGAAATGAACTTGATAGTGCTTAACAACTGGTGCTCAATGTGTCCACCACCAGTGCCCACGCTTATTTATTTATTTACTGAAAATTTGATATAGCGCTCCTTCAAGGTTACTACTCAGGAGCGCTCCCAGTCCAACCCAGGTCGAATAAGACAGTCTTGAGAAGAGAACGAAATGAAGTAGAAGTAGAAAGACCAATAGGTATTTGACGAAGGATAACAGGGAGCTCATTCCAGGTCGCAGGGCCAGCCACGGAGAAAGCACGGCGCTGCCTGATTGCTCTGAGTAGGCTACATGTATCTTTGTAAAGCTCTTGATGGCTTTGTTGATTAAACAAATTAACCGTGCGATTAATTTCGAGTAAATATTTTAATCGAGCAACAGCCTTACTTTATAGTAAACCCTATTGGGTTAAGCCTTCGTAGGTTCATCGTCCTGTGGTTATGGAATTAAAATTTAGTGTTGAAATTTTCACAAAAGTGTCCGTGTTTTTGATGACGCTAAACTGATCCAGCGTTTCCCAAACTTTTTGGGTCACTGAAGGCTTTGTGTTCGATTATTTCCCAGCGGAACCACAATCTCAACTGAAGTCATTGAAGCGTGCATAGCGCATGAGAAGCGTGCCAATAATTATAGACCCTGAATGCCAAAATACACTCTCTTGCAGACATTTTATTTTGTATTAGACCCTAAATGAAAAATTAAATTTAGTAGGCCTATAGGCTACTGTTTGAAAATCAGGACTCTTGTCGTGGTTCACAATTATACTGTTTCAAACTTTCTGTGCATTTTCACAAGCTGCTTGAAATGTTGTAGCCTATTTCAGTAACATTTCTCACAAAATTTTCTTTCATGTGCAACTTTTCGCGGAACCCCTCCGCTCACCCCGAGGAACTTTTGGGTTCCATAGTCAATGTCGTAGTATTGTACTACTTTCATTAGTAGGCTAAAAGGAAATAGCGTTATTTGATGGAGCACTAGGCTCAAATTTACTACGTGAATCACCGTTATTGCGCATAACATATATTCGATGTGCAACTCCGGAATTTGTTACGAGAACATAATAAAATTTTAGTTACATTGCATTCTACAGCTTTGTCGATCTCTACAAAGTTTGTATTTGTTACTTAGAATGCATTCTGGTCTCGTGTGCTGGATTGACAGTTACCTTCGTTATCATGATGTCGTATTTTGGTAAGCAACTGAATCTTTTCGCTACTCTATGTTTATTTATTGCTTTTCATTAACAGACGATTAATAGGCCTAGCTAGCGCTGGATTGTTTTAGAATGGAAGAGCGGCCACCTACGAGCATAGGCGTACGAGGCGGGGATGCAGGGGGGGCAATTGCCCCCCCAAATTCGGGCAAGTTTGGTGGTTTTTTCGGGCAAAAAAGTCGCGGACGACTAAAAAAAAAGGTCGTCAAGTTTCGGGCAAGTCTGGTTTTTCGGGCAAAAAAGTCGCGGACGACTAAAAAAAAAAAAAAAAGGTCGTCAAGTTTCGGGCAAGTCAGGTTTTTCGGGCAAAAAAGTCGTGGACGACTAAAAAAAAGAAAAAAAAGGTCGTCAAGTTTCGGGCAAATCTGGTTTTTCGGGCAAAAATAGTCGCGGACGACCAACTTTTTGGCCGGATAAATTTTTCGGGCAGAAGTTCAATCTTTGCCCCCCCCCCACTTCTGAAACCTCCCGTACGCCTATGCCTACGAGTACCAACGAGGTCAGGCTGTTTACATGAGTGCTGCTAAATGCTGCTGAGTCACGTCCAAGCAAAATTTTATGACTTTATAGATATTTCAGTCCTGCAAATAAAATCCAAATTCTGTTCTACATTTTCTTTCAACATTATGGCGGCGCAAGTATTGAATTTATAAACTACACTATGGACCTCAGATGTCTTCCATAGAAGATGCCTTAGAACAATTCTGGGTTTATCCTGGAGAGACCACATCAGCAACGAGGCAGTGCTAAGGACTGGATCGGAGGATCTGGAAGTAACTGTGGAGAGAAGGAGGAGAATGGCTGGACATAGGCTATACTTCGTATGCCTCTAACTAGACAGGCGAAAAGGTATTGACGTGGATACCGGAGGGCGGAAGAAGGAGCAGAGGACGGCAGAAGAAGACCTGGAAGAGCATATTTGGCGAAGACCTGGCGGAAATGGGAATCAGTTGGAGCAAAGCAGAGGAAGTCGCAACCATTCGCACGGAATGGAAGAATCTTTTCGCCTAATATTCTGAAAGTACTAAAGGAACTAAGAGACCTCAGATGATGTGCATTCAAATTTAAACGACCGCTAGAAGTTGGATGCAGAGGATGTCACGCACCCTGGATTTGATTAAATTGTCGTGCAGACGGAACATCGAGATCCTAAACAACTTGTACTTGCAAGAAAGCTAGTTGATTTGCGGGAAGAAACGGATAGCAGGCAAAGACAATGCACAGAAGATCTTTTTGCATCAGCTCGGAAGCGAATTTATTGGCAACAGCTATGGTAAATAGTAACTGTAATAACCAGTGTTTAATCTAGTCCACAGCCTCTAGGGTGGGAATCGAGTTTCTAGGGGAAGGCAACTGAGCGTCCGAAGGACGCTCGTGATGCGCGTAGCGACAAGACCGGGAGGGGGAAGGTATGGGGAGGGGGTATACTTTTTCATCAGAAACTTTTTGAATTGTCACATTGCAATGGCAGCATTTTAAGGTGTCATCTTAACAAAATAGCCATACTATTTCAGTGTTTATAGGTCTGAGAGTGGCCTAAGACTTGAATAAATATACGCTAATGTAAGCTAATTTAATCAGTGCACGACGATTGTCGTACAGCGACGCAGGTAGGCCAGCTGCAAATTGGCGCGCGGCGTCTGGACAGGTGATTGTCTGGACAGCGCGTGATGTCTAGACGAGCGTACGTTGAGTGTACAAGGAGGGAGTGGGAGTGAAGAAGGAGTGTTGCGTGTTGAGAGCCGTTGAGATATGCTGTAGTAGTTGTTGTTGAGTTGCGATAGAGTAGACTGATGAAGATAGTAGTCGTGTAGTTGTTATGATAACGCAAGTGTAGTCATTGTTGTGTTGTTGCTGATCGTTTTACTTTATTATCGGATTTTGGAGTATAATAAGAAGAGTTAAACACGTCGTCGTTGTTGGTTAATGAAACAGTGAAAGACTGTAGATTCTTTAACCTAGCCATTTAGCTAATGAAACAGTTATCTAGGGATAGGCCTATGCTACCACGAACTTATACGAAGAAGCTTCCGAAGAGACTGATAAGGAGGAGGTTATCACATTTGGTGTCGTTGCGGTGAGATAACGATCCAAGTTGCAGGAGAACGATCCTAGTTACGAACGGCGGGTCTACGTGCCAAGTTACGAACGGAGGGATTCTATCCAATCAACAGACGTTGTGGAGGAACGGACGCTGTGAATTTATCGAGGAGCCGAGCACACGGGAGAAGCAACGATACATCGAGCATCCGTACGACAGTGAGAAACGACAACACAACGACTACAAGGTAGAAAAACTTGCTTGTCTATTGAAGTGTGCATAAAGAATTGAAGTCAGTCAATTGCAAACATTTGAAGAGTAGCCTACTATTTTATCAAGCATCTGTAAAGTAAAGAAGTAAGATGGAGAAACTTACGGAGCAAAAGCAAGCAGCTATTAAAAAGATGTCTTCGGAGAGACTAGTAAAATTATTAATTGAAGCAGGCGTAGACGCAGAAGAAGTTGAACAGATGTCGAGGGAACATTTGATGAGAACTTTGGCTGAGATTTGGGCAAAGGAAGAAGTTGAAGAAGAAGGTGCTGTTGGAGGCGCTAAAGAAAAGCCGGTTGAGAAGCCACAGGCACCGATGTCTATGGAGGTGTTGCTACAATTCATGATGATGAGTAGACAAGAAGACAAGGAAAAAGAAGAGCGACGCAGACAGGAAGAGAAAGAGCGGAAGCAAGAGGAGAAAGAGAAAGAAGAGCAACGCAGACAGGAAGAGAGAGAAAGAGCAGAAAAAGCAGAAAGGATACGACAACAAGAGATAGACATGCAGAGACAAAAATTCCAGCTTCAGTTAGAACAAATGAAAATAGATCGTGACGAAGCAGAACGACGAAGAATGGAGTTAATGATAGAATATGAAAGAGCAAGAAAAAGTGATGAAGAAGTACGAAAACAGCAGATCGAAGACAAAAAGGCTCGTGAGGAAGAAAAGGAAAAGTTGCGTTTACAAGAACTGCAAAGAGCCGAAGAGATTCGACAGGAAGAATTCCAAAGTGAGAAAGACAATTTGGAAAAAGCAGAAAGAGAAAGAGAAGAACAGATGCAATTGGAAGAAAAGAAACTTGCTATTAAAGAAGCTCAACTCCATGAGATGGCTATTGAAAAGGAGGAACGCAGAAAGCAGTTAGACTTGTTGCAGCAAAAGATAGAACAGGAGGAACTGCGCAGGGTAGAAGATCAAACTCGACTGAAGAAGAAAGACGAAGACGATAGAAGAATCCGTGAGGAATCAGAACAAAATAGGCTCAGAGAAAGTGAGACGATGGTGTCCAAAATTAAGAAGATTGGTGATGCCATGAAGCATGTATTGCCTAAGATGCCGTATGATATGATGGAAGTGCCATTATATTTTGAGACCGTGGAGAATGCATTCAATAGTTTTGCTGTGGAAAAGCAGTACTGGGTGAAGTTGTTATTGCCATTGATGACCCCGAGAGCGCGAACGGTATTGAATCGATTGTCATTTGAGAATTTAGATAAATACGATGCAGTGAAAGAGCACTTGTTGAAGGAATTCAAGTTAACAGCTCGTGAGTACAGGTCAAGGTTTGCAGATGCCAAGAAGACAGCCGAAGAAACGTATACGATGTTCACGGCTAGGCTGAAGAACCTGTTGAATTACTATGTCCGAAGTAGACGAGTGGACAAAGACTACGAGAAGCTGTTTGATTTGTTAGTGGCGGATAAGCTGAAAGAATGTTTACCGCCGGGTCCACTACAGTTTGTCTTAGCAAAAGAGGGTACAGAATGCTTGGAAGCCAGTGACGTGGCAGACCTCGCAGACATACATGTAAACAATCGGATTGGTGTGATGTTCCAAGACAAACCGAAATAGGAAGACCCCATGCTTCGTATTCCCTGGGGCAATAGTCCAAAGCAACCCAAGTGGAACAAGGATAGCAAAGACACCGGAAGCCAAGCCAAGAGTAATGATGCAAAGAAAGATAACTATTCTGGAAAGCAGTATTGGCAAGATAAGAAAGAGTCAACGTGGGACAGACAAGCCTACAATCGAACTCCGCCGCTGGGACGCCCAACAGAAAGTAATGCATCATACACGCCGTACAACAAGTGGGAGAACAATGAGCAAAGAAGTTTTATAAAGAAACGTTGCCACAACTGTCATTCTGACAAACACCTAATAAAAAATTGCCAAGCACCAGGAGCGGCAAACATGAGGAAGAACTTTAGCAGAAGTGCAGAAAATCTTCGAGTAAACCAGATACAAGTGATGAATGCACCAGACCAGTTTGAAGAATCGGACGATCGTGAAACAGAAGTGAAGTCGGTAATGAAGTGTACGCCGCAGTTCACCATACAGAAAGAAGCGATAAAGACTACTTCCATTGCAGAAATTTGTCGAGAAACAAAAAGTAAAGAGGAGTGTCAACGCATAAAGAAGATATCGTTGCAGCATGTAAATGTGGAGATACGTGGGACTGATGGGCAGCCTGTGCAAGTCGAGGCGTTGGTTGACACGGGGACCGAGATACCAGTAATCAACGAGGAACTACTGAAAGGAACGACAGTAGAAGAAATCGGCAGAGTTCATTTGCAATGTGTAGCTGGAGAGCCGATTCCAGCTAAGTTGGTGAAAATCGAAGTGCGGATGAGCGGTCGTAACGAAGGAGCAGCTACAGAGGACAGGACAATAAATATCGCGCCATATTTAACTTTAGTGTGTGCCAGCATTCCAGCGGATCTGTGCAAAGAAAATAAGGAAAAGTTCTTGCTACATCCGGAGATAATTGCGGAATTGAAAGAGATTCCACCAGTGAGTGTATTGCAAGGGGAACTACAAGCAAATGTGACTACAAGAGCACAAAGTCGGAGAGCAGAAGTCGAAGGCGGAGAAGATGAAACGATAAACGAAAGTTCGCAAGAAGATGACACGGACAGCGAAGATGAACTCAGCATTCAAGATGACGAAAGAACAACATCTGAGAACAAGGAAACTGAAGAAGAGATGGCTGCATGTGAACGAAATGATAGTGAAGATTCCGAAAGCGACGCTGAACTGGAGACAAGTATGAGGGACTTGTTCACAGAGAATTCGAACGATGAAAGACAGCTGGAAGATGCGAAGGAATTCGAGGAGCAGCAGAGAAATGACGAGTCACTGAAATCGTGGTGGAGGATCGCTGAAGACAAAGGATCAGAGTTTAGCGTGGTGAATGGATTGATGTATAAGAAACATCAAATGCTGGATCAGCTAGTGTACCAGTTGGTGTTACCGAAAGAGAGAAGAATTCAAGTAATGGAATTAGCTCACGAGTCAGTATTTGGCGGACACTTGGGAGAAGAGAAGACACGAGAGAGAATCAAGTTGTCCTTTGTCTGGCCAAAGATGCGTCGAGACGTGGTGAAATTTTGTAAGTCCTGTGAGAAGTGTCAGCTGAAGGCACGAAGTTTGGTGATGGATCGAGTGCCGATTACACCAATTCCAAGGGAAGATGTTCCATTCCGACGGATGACTATGGACGTGGTAGGCCCAATAGAACCGAAGTCAGCAGCAGGGCATAAGTATTGCTTGTGCATAGTGGATTCATGTACAAGATGGCCGACAATAATGTGGAGTGAAAACGGCCCAAAAAAATTTTTTTTGAATTTCAAGTAGCTAGATATGTCAAAAGGTGCCAATAGATCAATAGAACACTGTGTAAAAATTACAAAATTTTTGATAAATGTTTTGATCGCCCGCCGCAACTTTTTATTTTGCAATAGGCCTACCAAGCGACATCAGCAGAACGATACAGGAAGATTAGTGTCTACACTCTACACAGAGTCTACACTCTACAGTCTACACACTGTATATATTGTACAGGGTGGGCCATAAAATTTAATGATCCCCATCCTATGGTTTTCCCCCCATAATTTTATCGTGGCCAAAAGTAACCCAAGCTCTAACCCTAACAGAAAACAATAGCTCTAACCCTAACAGAAACCCTAACCCTAGATGTAACCCTAAGAGAAACCCTATCTCTAGCTCTAACCCTAACAGAAACCCTAACCCTAGCTCTAACCCTAACAGAAACCCTAGCTCTAAACCTAACAGAAACCCTAACCCTAACCCAAGCTCTAACCCTAGGAGAAACTCCAACCGTAGCTCTAACCCTAAAAGAAACCCTAGGTCTAACCCTAACAGAAACCCTAACCCTAGCTCTAACCTTAACAGAAACCCTAAATTTTGCTCTAACCCTAACATGGATAGGGTTTCTGTTAAGGTTAGAGCTAAGGTTAGGGTTTCTATTAGGGTTAAAGCTAGAATTAGGGTTTTCGTTAGAATTAGAGTTACGGTTAGAGTTTCTGATAGGCTAGAGCTAGGGTTAGGATTTCTGTTAGGGTTAGAGCTAGGGATAAGGTTTCTGTTAGGGTTAGAGCTAGGGTTAGGGTTTCTGTTAAGGTTAGAGCTAGGGTTAGGGTTTTTGCCAGGGTTAGGGCTAAGTTTAGAGTTTCTGTTAGGGTTAGAGCGAGGATTAGGGTTTCTTTTAGGGTTAGAGCTAGGGTTAGGGTTTCTATTAGGGTTAGAGCTAGGGTTAAGGTTTCTGTTAGGGTTAGAGCTAGGGTTAAGGTTCCTGTTAGGGTTAGGGCTAGGGTTTCTCTTAGAGTTAGAGCTATGGTTTGGGTTTTTGTTATGGTTATAGCTAGGGTTAGGTTTTCTGTTAGGGTTACAGCTAGAGATAGGGTTTCTGTTATGGTTACAGCTAGGGTTAGGGTTTCTGTTAGGGTTACAGCTATTGTTTTGGTTTCTGTTAGGGTTAGAGCTAGGGCTAGGGTTTCTGTCAGGGTTAGAGCTAGGTTTAGAGTTTCTGTTAGGATTTGAGCTAGGGTTAGGGTTTTTCTATTAGGGTTAGAGCTAGGGTTAGGGATTCTGTTAGGATTTGAGCTAGGGTTAGGGTTTCTATTAGGGTTAGAGCTAGAGATAGGGTTTCTGTTATGGTTACAGCTAGGGTTAGGGTTTCTCTTAGAGTGGGTTTTTGTTATGGTTATAGCTACAGCTAGAGATAGGGTTTCTGTTAGGGTTACAGCTAGGGTTAGAGTTTCTGTTAGGGTTAGAGCTATTGTTTTGGTTTCTGTTAGGGTTAGAGCTTAATTGGGTTACTTTTGGCCACGATAAAATTATGGGGGGAAAACCATAGGATGGAGATCATTTATGGCCCACTCTGTGCAATATTTACAGTGTGTAGACTGTAGAGTGTAGACTCTGTGTAGGCCTATAGTGTGGACACTAATCTACCTATATCGTTCTGCTGATGTCGCTTGGTAGGCCTATTGCAAAATAAAAAGTTGCGGCGGGCGATCAAAACATTTATCAAAAATTTTGTAATTTTTACACAGTGTTCTATTGATCTATTGGCACCTTTTGACATATCTAGCTACTTGAAATTCAGGAAAAAAATTTTTCACTCCACCCTAGCCGACAATCTTCTTGCTGAAGTCATTGACTGCTAAGGCTGTGTGCGAAGCTTTGATGAAGCTATTCATTGACGTGGGGGTGCCATCTGTGATCACCAGCGACAGAGGCACAAATTTTACAGCCAGTCTCACAAGAGAATTTTTGAAATTGATGGGATGCTGTCCACGATTCGATTCACCGGGGTATCCAGAGGCCGCAGGATTAGTTGAGAGATGGAATCAGACGTTCAAGAAGATGGTTCATCATGTCATTGTGGAAAATCCGAGACAGTGGCATAAAATCATTCCGTTTACTGTATGGGCATTGAGAGAAGTTCCTAACGCAACGACAGGAGTGGCACCATATCTGCTGGTGTATGGAAAAATGCCAAGAGGACCATTAACTATCTTAAAGGAAAGCTGGACCAAAGAAATAAATCTACCGCCAAACATTGGAGTACAACCAGCAAAGTACCTGAAGAATTTAAGAGCGGACATGGAGAAAGCCCTGATATTCGCTGAGAATTGTGCAGAGGAAAAGCAAAAACAATATGCCAGTCAATACAACAAGAGGGCCAAAGATAAAGAATTCGAACCAGGAGAAAATGTCATCGTCCTGTATCCAACGTCAACCAATAAATTGATCTCACGATGGCATGGACCATGTACAGTGCTACAAAGAAGATCCAAGTATTCGTATCTGGTGGATATGAATGAAAACGGCCGACGAATCGTCCATGCCAACAAAATGAGGAAGTTCATCGCAAGAACATTATCGTGTGGTCTCATCGTGGAAGAGGACGACGAATTCGGATCAGTGGTAGAGCTACCATTGAAAGAAGACCATGCAGAGACGACACAGAAATCGCTGCAATTGGACTATGAACAGATCGGACATCTTACGTGCGAGCAACAGAAACAGCTACTGGATGTACTGAACCGTTATGCAGACAGATTTTCGGACAAACCTGGATTATGTACATTGGTAGAACACGAAGTGGTGCTGAGACCGGACTTTCGAGAGAAGGAGTTCATGGCTTATCGAATACCGCTGATATACCGCGCAGAAGTGGACAAACAAATACAAGAGATGCTGAAAGCAAACATCATTCAACCGTCGTCGAGCAGAATGGCAAGTCCGCTGGTCATCGTCAAGAAGAAGGACGGATCCTTGAGACTCGCGTGCGACTACAGGTACGTGAATTCATATACTGAAAATTGTCGATAGGCTATCCCATGCCGATCGTCAACGATGTGCTGAGCAAAGTCGGGAAATCCAAGTTTATCTCCGTCTTGGACTGTCGCAGTGCTTACTGGACTTGTCCTGTGAAGAAATCCGACCAATGGAAAACCGCATTCGTTACCCATAATGGACTGTACGAATTTACACGTGTCCCTTTTGGCATGATTAACTCTGGACGGACTTTTGTAAAAGCAATAAACATGATTTTGCAACCGATTAATGCATTTACTGAACCCTATGTTGATGACATTGCAGTACATTCTGATGATTGGAACATTCATTTGAAACATTTAGAATTGTTTTTGAAACAAATTCGACTGCATAATGTAACCTTGAACTTGAAGAAATGTGTGTTTGGTAAGAGTGAGGTGAAATTCATCGGTCACCTTATAGGATCAGGGAAGAAGATGATGAATCCAGATAGGATTGACAGTTTGATTAATTTAAAACACCCTGAAACGAAGAAGCAAGTGAAGCAAGTGTTAGGATTTTTTGGTTTCTACAGACAATTTATTTGTAATTTTGCTGAAATTGCTAAACCATTGACAGATTTAACTAGCAAGCAGATACCTGAGAACATTGTTTGGACTGAGGACCACCAGAAATCTTTTGATTCTCTTAAAGAAATTGTTTTATCAAATGTAATTTTATACATGTTCGAGGTTGGCAAACCATTTAATTTGTACTGTGATAGCAGTGATTTTGCTGTCGGAGCTGTGATGTCACAAGTGGACGATGAAGGGATAGAACGTCCCGTTTCATTTATCAGTCAGAAGCTGACAGATACCCAGAGGAGATGGGCGACGATTGAGAAGGAAGCCTATGCAATCATATGGGCTTTAAACAAATTGAAAAAAATTATTATTGGTTCCAAGATTAATGTGTTCACTGACCATAATCCTTTAGTTTATTTGACTGAGTCAATGTCGAAGTCTGCTAAGTTAGTCCGATGGTCTTTATCATTGCAAAATTTTGACATTCTGTTGAACTATAAGAAGGGAAAGCTGAATGTCGTAGCCGACTGTTTATCGAGATTGTAGTATAAGATATTTTGTGATTGCATTTAGTATAGGAATTGTTTGTATTTAGTTTAAGCATTATACGTTCGCTAATTTTTAAGATTAATTAGCTCTCTTCAAAAGAAAGGAAGGAGGTAATGTAAGCTAATTTAATCAGTGCACGACGATTGTCGTACAGCGACGCAGGTAGGCCAGCTGCAAATTGGCGCGCGGCGTCTGGACAGGTGATTGTCTGGACAGCGCGTGATGTCTAGACGAGCGTACGTTGAGTGTACAAGGAGGGAGTGGGAGTGAAGAAGGAGTGTTGCGTGTTGAGAGCCGTTGAGATATGCTGTAGTAGTTGTTGTTGAGTTGCGATAGAGTAGACTGATGAAGATAGTAGTCGTGTAGTTGTTATGATAACGCAAGTGTAGTCATTGTTGTGTTGTTGCTGATCGTTTTACTTTATTATCGGATTTTGGAGTATAATAAGAAGAGTTAAACACGTCGTCGTTGTTGGTTAATGAAACAGTGAAAGACTGTAGATTCTTTAACCTAGCCATTTAGCTAATGAAACAGTTATCTAGGGATAGGCCTATGCTACCACGAACTTATACGAAGAAGCTTCCGAAGAGACTGATAAGGAGGAGGTTATCACTTTAAAAAATATTTTTGTGAGAGTTTCCACACTGTAATGGTACCTTTTGAAGATGCCATTTTAGCAAAAATAACTCCATTATTTCAGTACTGATAAAAGGTGTTTTAGGATTTCAATATTATACATAGGCTATAGCTGGCTCTATGGTCGTTGGCCAAAATGGCCGACGCCGTGCCTTTCTGTTGTTATGGCAGATTTTTACGTCTGGGACGAAACTCGCTTCTTTTCGTTCGGATTTTCTAATGTTTACTGATGTCGAGAGTCGAGATTCTGACTTTTCTTCATCTGTGTCGTGAGCGTTTGGACGGTAGTTTGATAATAAATTTTGACGTTCAACATGCCATGCGTGTTTCGCATCTGGACTATTCCATTATGCTGAACATCAAGGGGTTCCAGGTTCGTCATCATTGTTTCATCATTAGGCTATCGATAGCCGAACGATTACGCACGTGTATGGGAAAAGAAAGGATTTCACTATATACCAGCAACCGAAAACCATGCCGCAGTAGTGCCACGTTTCCAGCGTTGTGCTGCCCGTCGCTGCTCTTCGCACTAATGTTTCTCGGCTCTGTAGACACTGAAAATACTGTTAAACTACCATCATCGGGAATCGGTACGAGAAACTTTCGGCTGAACTCTCCGTGTAGCCAACGCGTAGGAGTTTGACGATGGGGTGACTTGTGCTTCTCGAGCGGTGTTTTGCCTAAGGATGACTTCTGTCGTGACGTTACCATCAATAGGCTTGAGCTATATGAGTGGGCGCCGCTGATGGCTGCCATATTTGTCTTGTATTTGTTTTTTTATGTCGTGTTTTTTGTGCTTGTAAACCAGAGTGCGTTTTGCAGCTGGTACATTAAAGAATATACTTACTTACTTACTTACTTATTTGATATATTAATTCTAATTGCAATAAAAAATATCTTTATGTATCGAGTTCAGCTGCTCAGTTCTGCTGTTGCTGGGTTATTTCAATAAAAAAACCTACAGAAGTGAATATAATAATATATAAGCTTACTTTTCAGCACTATAATCAGCTTATCCGTGTTTACCAAAATGGTCCTGAATTGCTTACCAAGATACACTTTCTGAAATCATATTTAATGGTACACAAATCAACCAAGAACGAATAAACTACCGGTACCAAAATCGGAAAGCCACATGTAGTAATGATGTTGTTTTACTAGGTGTTCAAATAATTGGACCAAAACATTTTAAAATTTGACAAAAATACGTTAAAATGCGAAGGATAGCACTGGGGAGAGGCCATTCAGTTGTACAAAAATAGTATTTGTATAAAAATAATATTAACAGTAAGTTATTCTCATTTTGGCATGATTGTGTCATATAATAATTACAAGAGTAAATAATTACTATAACCATATAATAGTAAATAATATTACGGATGGCCCTATATTATTATAACAGTTCATGTACGGTAATGCAATGATGTATAGTTGTACACAGGAACTAAAAACTATTATCATTTTGTCAATTTTTCTGCAGGGATGTAAAATGGGTTTTTAGTTAGGCAAAAATAGTGTTTAGACAAATATATACAGTTAAGTTATACTCATTGCAACAGTCATGATAGTATCGTAATATTATAGTAGTTGTTAGGTTTCCACGACTGGTCTAGTCCTGGGATGGGCCGTGGTCACGGACGGATGACTTGTTGACCGTAAGGGAGACATCTAGCGACAGTTTTGAGACTATAATAAGAAAGGAGTTTAGGGGGCGTTAGAGAGACTCTCTGATGTTTTTTGGTTCGACTAAGGTTTTCCTGCTTGTGCAGCTGTTTATTATCAGAGAGCTCCCTAACCTAAGTTAGTTAATTGTCTCTTCTCAGTACACCCGACAGCAGTGTCTTAGTTAAGTTTCGCAGTCGTCAGCTTGTTGCTGGTTTGAAGACGTTTGTGTCGTATGTTCGCCGCTGAAGACAGGTCATGGTCGACTTCTATTCGGTTCTTCAGTTGGTAATTGTATTAGTTATTTTCATGTTGAATTATACCCAGTAGGCCATAAAACTAGACACGAGTTATTCTTTTAACGTGGCCTATTGGCTACTACGTAACATAGTAAATAATGTCATTATAATCATTTAAATAGTAAATAATATCACGGCATATTATAACACTTCATGTAAAACAATGATGAAAACAGTAACTAAAAAAAAAACATTTTGTAAAAAAAGGGGGAATTTCAATCCTGGGGGGAAACTTCCACCCCCAGAGACGTCTAGATTAAACACTGTGTAATAACCAGGTTGTGTATAGAGCCTATAATAATTTATATTATAAATTTTGAGCATAGAACTCTTGAGCATACAAAACTGTAAACTATTGCATTAGAAATTAATTAATTATAGCCTAAGCACGTTCCAAATAGGGGTAAACTAACATGATGAAAATTGTTCAGTTTCTCGATTGTCATACTCTAACAACATACGGTCGTACCTCCGCACAAGCAAATTATAATTGTCCAAGTTTAGGCCTACCAAACAAAATGTCCAGCATAAAACTGAAAAATCGAAAAGTCAAATTTAGTCAGCGCGCTGTCAATATATCAACTGGTCGAGTTTACATAAAATTTGCCGCGTTAAAATGATTGGATTAGTTGAATGAGATGGGAAGCTATGCAATAATCTTTAAATTTTCTATATATATATAGATTACTAGCTGAACCCGGCCACGCGTTGCTGTGGCTGAAAAGAGGCTCCCCCTTCCCCTTCCCCTCCTCCTCTCCTCCCCTCCCCCTCCCCCTCCCCCTCCCCCTCCCCCTCCCCCTCCCCCTCCCCCTCCCCCTCCCCCTCCCCCTCCCCTTCCCCCTCCCCCTCCTCCCTCTCCCTCTCCCTCCTCCCTCTCCCTTCCCCTCCGTCCCCCTTCCCCCTCCCCTTGACCTCCACCTCCCCTCCCCCTCCGCTCCCTCCCCACCGTCTTTGTCCCGCTCCTTTCCTCCGTCGCAGCGTCCATTCCAAGCCCAAAGGCCGCTTTGTGAAAAGGCCTAAAAGCGGCCTCTTTTGAAAATTAATCGCGACTCGCTTATGACGTCATAGCACGCCACCTCATTGATGTTTCGTTGCTGTGTTTGGAGACGGCGTTTATGAAATCTCTGCAGCCGTGTGGGACGTGTTTAGTTTGCAAATGGCGGACGAACGGATTGCAAAGTTGCAAAGTTCACTTTTTGTGGAAACGGTTGCGTTTTTTCGGGTGAAAACATCTTAAGACACGTTGCTATTTGAATGGAAGGTTTTGGTAAATTTTCACAACAATCGGCGCGTCACTTTCAGCGTGAAAATGCGACGAACTATTGGAAAGTTTCATTTTTATATATATAGATATATATATATACTATAGATATATACATGAATGACGTTGCTTTACGGTGTGGCCTCGGTCAGAAGAAGAGTGTCCACCTTTACATTAGTTCACCCTACTAAACTAATAATTTGGTAATTAATAAAAAGGCAAAAAACAATTACTGTATAATTGAGAACAGGGAGGTTATCTATGCACTCATTGCAGTCAAACATTCTGATCGTAATGTGAGGGTTAAGCTAAAGAGTCAACCACGGACATAAAATGTAGCGAGTTCATTGTTTAGCTTCAGAGCAGGCCTTGCAAAGCAGCTGGCCAGTCTACTGCCTGTCGTACTATCTTCACACCAATATCAATCATAGATTATTTGGCAAGGGGACTTTACGCATGCAGGTGGAGCAGACATCTCAAAGTAATTACTCTTTTGTTGGGGTATTGACTATCAAACTCACAACCGCAAGTCTTCTGTCTGGAGAAATTCGCAATACGGAGAATTCGTTTGCCTCAGAATCATACTGAACATAAACAAGATGACCCACCAACAGGGCAATCGTCTTAGGAACAGAGCACCACTAGTCTCACCAACGAGGCGACCAAGACTCAACTCTCTATTGCCAGACGCTTCCACGAAGAAGACTACTACTATGTTTTAATTGTCTAAAATTATATTGTTTTATATTACCATCAATCTTTCAGTTTTAATGCTATTGCCACCTATAATTATTTAATGTAATTACTGACGCTATTTCCATAACAGCGACTATTTATTTATTCGAGGTTAGGTAGCCTACACTAGTCTGTTATCCTTTCTGTTAAAATTGACTGTGATTTCAGTTTACCTATAATAATTCCTATTGTCTTACAGTGGAGTAGCCTACGATGATTACATGTAGAACGCCCGACTTCCAGCGGATACTGTGAAGAGTGCGGGATTGCGAATCAATAACGTTGCACGAATGTTGAGAGCCATGATGATCTTCGGATATGTTGGTGTCTGCGCTTCAGAACTATTTATGGAGGGACAACTTCAAATGAAATTGAATGTGCGTAGTTGTACTGGTCTTACAGAGGCATAACAACAGCAACAACAACAAAAGCAATAATTTCAATAACAATAATATTTACAGTAATAATTACAATTATTACAATAATAATAAATGTGGCAATTCGCCCTTTTTACAGAGAGAGACAAACTCATGAGATGGCAAGAGCAACCGAAGTTGGTTATCGATGGAAATCTGACGGGTGAGAAACTTTCATAATAGTGGATCTTCTAGCTTTATGCATACGCATTTTGTCTTTCTTTGGATTCAACTCATTTGAACTGACGATCATCGATTGAGAGCAGTTAGTTTGAAGACAGCAATTTTGGGCTTCCTAAGGTTTGATTGTCATCCATGCAATCTGTCCTAAATTATTCTGCTGCTAGACTTATCGCATGACTTCCTCGATGCTCGCACGTCTCCACTTACATGACTTCACTGGCTTCCAATCTTTGCCCGAATTAGATACAAGGTCTTGCTCCTAGTTGCTAAGTCCCTAAGTACCTCCGACTTAATGTGCAAGCATCTTTCTGCAAGGTCTTCACGCCCTCTTCGTTCGACTGGCCGCCTTGATCTATTTGTGCCTAGATCACGAGCCTCATTAACCCAGCATCGGGCTTTTGTTATTGTGAGCCTCTCAACGTGGAATCACTTTCCATCTGGATTTCATGGCAGGATTCCGGTAAGAAATTCACCTGCATCCTTTTGCTGTTTGAAGACCTTTCTCTTTTCCTGGACCTGTCACGCTGAGAGCGCTTCTGAATAGCTCTGTTGTGAGAAGCGAATTACAAGATAGTGCATTATCAGACTCGATTAGCTTAGAAAAGATAATCATGCACATGATGATGATGATGATGATGATGATGATGATGATGATGATGATGATGATGATGATGGTGGTGATGGTGATGATGATGATGATGATGATGATGATGATGATGATGATGATGATGATGGTGGTGGTGATGGTGATGGTGATGATGATGATGATGATGATGATGATGGTAATGGCGACGCCCGAAATGTCGATCATCATGATGACGATCAAGATGGGAACAATGGCAAAAACAATTATTAGGACCATGATGAGTTGCGTGATGATTGTGACAATATTTAATAATGATTTGATGATCTTGATGATTTACAAGCTTAAGAAAAAGACAACTAGTTAAGATTGCAATGGCTACTATTTGTATTCCTATTAGTTGTCTGCATGATTTTCACGACGCCAAAAAATTGGCTTAGTCGCGGAGTAGCTGTTCATAACACTTGGTCAAGACGTTGTCCCCGGTCAATTTTCTTTTATTCTAAGTCCTCGGCTAAATGTCCGAATCACGCCATCTGCAATGTGTCGAATTCCGTTGGATTGGACGTTCCAGAGGGACGCGCTCATCTGACTGGAAAAACGATGGAAGCTCTGAAGTACTGCGATCAAATGTTCGGTCGATCGGTGGACTGGTATCTTAAGGCTGACGATGATGTCTATATATTCTTCGAGAATCTTCTGGAAGTCCTTTCCTGGTATAATTCGAGTTCACCGAGATATATTGGTCAAAAGATTCTGACGATTATTCCTGAAGGATACAATTCCGGTGGAGCGAGCTACGTCCTCAGCAAAGCTGCAGTGGCAACGATGTTCGGAAATAGCACGCTTTTTAAGAAACATTGCAAGGCTGACGGCAGACTCGAAGACGTTGACATCGGATCTTGCCTTGCTAGATTTGGTGTCTATCCGGAGGATACTCGTGATGCTGAAGGAAAACAGAGGTTCCACTCGCTGAATCCTCTCCGAGTTTTCAATGGGGAAAGCAACCTCGATCATCGATTCATCAATTTCAGTGGCATCGCAATCGGCAATAAAAAAGTAAGGCAGCTCAAAGGTCTTTATAATGTTTTTCTTTTATCCTTAATTTTGCAATGTTCAACGCAATGTGCGACATGGTGGCGGACCGGTAACGCGTTCCGCTCACAGAGCGGAAGGTTGCGGGTTCAAATCCGGGTAACGACCTTGGGCAAGTTGTTCACGCACACGTGCCTCTGTCACCAAGCAGTATAATTTTGGACCGGCGTAAGCTGGGAAGTAAACGGCAAGTCCTGGGAAATCACTGGCCCCGTGCCCAGGACCTTGGGATTCGTCCATTGCCGACTCAAGGGCTTAGGAAAGGAGATGAGCGCCTCACCAATGGGCCTGCGGCCCAGGGACGACTTTAACTTTAACTTTTTTCAACGCAATACAGAAATGCTGGGAGTAGGCTACATGAAGAAGGACCACGAAGAAGGGCTAGTGAGTCATCAGATCAAAGGTCAAGGTCAACCTGGAGTTCCATTCCGGAAACCTGCACTGCCGGAAGTCCCCTTCGAGGGTGTGGATGGTACGGATGGTAAGAGGAAAGGGAGAAGAGAGGAGAGATAAGGGCAGAGTTAGGCAGGGCGGGGAGTACGGAGAGAGGGCGGTCTGACTTGAAATGAGATCGTCTCTTACTTGCAGCATGGTCCTTAGCTAAGTTTAATTATGATTAAGTAGTAAAAACTGAAGTCTCAGAATAAACCTGGGTGAGCCCTGGCAAAACCTGGTCCATAATACAAGTCTGAGGTCTGTCCTTCTGTATGTAGGCCTATGATTCGCATCTGGCCATTTATAAACGCCGTTCGCAGTATGGACTATTCGTACGGTCGTACCTCGGGGAAAGAGAAACGCCTTCAGGCAACGCGTAGATGAAGAGAATTATTGGCAGTAGTGTAGTCCTAAAAATGAAGTGGGGGAACGCTCTTTATAATAATATTATTAGTAGTAGTATTATTATTAATATTCCATTATCCCTGGAAAAAGTGGAGGAACGGCTTTCCCCGCGTTCCCCCCCCCCACACTACACCACTGACCCCATACATAAGCTAAACCAGCAGAAGATCTGCTCGCCGGCAGCGTTAACGTGTTTTTGATAGATCTATCATCTTTCGTCACTCTAATCTTTCGACGTTGTGGGCTGTCGATGAGAATCCGTTGAGTGATTGGTTATAATTACTCGTGAGTGCGTGAGCTCGCCACTGGTGACTCTTGCAGCTCACTGTGCATTATTTTGCTAACTCGTGTAGCCTAATTATTCGTTGTCATGACAGTATTTTAACATCAGGAGTAGATATCTGTGCTATAGAAATTCTCAGAGTGATGATTCACTGTCGTGTAATAGGCCTAGATGTTTGTAGACTTTGAAAAGCTTTTAAAGTAGGACAATATGTCTTTTATAACTCTCAACTTCAATCTGGGTTTTAACACTGTCCGAAACTGCCGTCCTACATGGTAGCCCAGTTACAATCGTTCGTGATTCATTTTCCTCTGTTCAAGTTGAGTTTGTGTTGTCCATCGATACTTACTTTAAAACAACCATAGCCATAGCAATGATCACGGTTTCTGTTTTTCAGATTAAAGAAAAATACGAAATGCTAGGTCGTTATACAGTGTCCTTTCACTATGTAACTCCGGGAGAAATGTACTTCATTGAGTTTCTCGTTTATCACCTCAGACAAAAAGACCAGAAATTCGTTCGACTGACTTCGACGTCACTGGAGCAACGGAAAGACAACGACACATTACAATGAACTTGACCTCTCATAAACCTATTTTAACTGAAATTTAACTAGTAGGCCTACTCAAAACTGAATCAAGACCCTCCTGTAAAGTGTCAATAGTAGTTCGAAGGCCAGAATAAAATACATATTTCTCACCCATCTTTATCACCATCATAATCATCATCACCACCACCACGATCATCACCACCACGATCATCATCATCTACATAAATAAAACTGTAACTGCTTTGTATCTAATAACCTATCTCGGAAACTTTTTGACCGATTGTTTTCAAGATTTTATCAAAACGTTTCGTTCGAATACGAGCGGGTTTGGAGATGCTTTTTTTGAAAAAAGCGCAATCTTTAGACAAATTTTACCACAACTTGCATTCGATTTGATAAATTTCGATTTCAACTTTTGCACATCCGCCCGTCTATTTGCATTCGAATGTGGCCGTGGTTTTATGGCGCATATCCGCGCGTGTTTCTATAGCGCAAATTGTTATCCCGGTCAGTAATCAGTACTAATCACGCGCTTATAATCGGTTCCGTGGAGAGAATTGTAAACAAGTAGACAGATCTTAGATTCAATCCCATGGGGAACAGGCAGCCATGTAGATTGTAGAACATCACGAAGCTGCGTTGTCACGTGGTCATATTTACTCCGATTTCACAGCAGTCTCGCAGAGGCGTTGAGAACTGACTGCATGCAATCAAGAACGCACTTGAGCGAACCGACCAGCAGGCTGTTACACAGTGACGTAACTAGCGTTGGGCTTGGGGGGCTTAAGCCCCCCCAAACGAAGCTGAAGCCCCCCCCCAAATGAAATCAAGCCGTTGTAAGCTTACGGCTAATTTAAATAGACTACCGCATGGACGGCGTACATGCAGTTACGGACGACCGGCCATGACTGCCTTAAAATGGCTCCATTTGAGGTCGACACAGCCAAAAATGCCCTGGTCGCTGGGGCTCTGCCCCAGACCCCGATGGGGAGCTTACGGTAAAGACAAAACCTTTCTCTTTTACAGTAGCAGTTTTATTTTTATTGTTATCCTGGCAGCTTGAGCCTTGCGACACTGAAAACCCACTTATTCTTACAATTTTCGCAACTTTTTCGTTCGCAAATAGCTGGCAAACAAGAGCCTTAAAATGGCTCCATTTGAGGTCGACACAGCCAAAAATGCGCTGGTCGCTGGGGCTCCGCCCCAGACGGTGTCACGACAACTCGTCTAACGACAACTCGTCTAACGACAAGTGGTCTCCGGACAATTCGTCTAACGACAACTGGTCTACTGACAACTTATCCAGCGCTTGAGAAATGGAAGCTGGATGATAGTTTTTAGAGGTGAAATGGAGGTTGGATTGATGAAAAAATGCAAGAGAAATGGAATCTGGATGATGGTTCTCCTACAGGTGAAATAGAAGCTGGATTGACTAAAATAACGCATGATAAATAAAAGCTGGATGAAGGTATTTCTAGATCTGAAATGGAAGTTGGATTGATAAGAAAACCGCTTAAGTAATGGAAGCTGGATGAAGGTATTTTTATATATGAAATAGAAGCTGGATTGACTAAAATAACAGGCGAGAAATAGAAGCAGGATGAAGGTATTTTTAGATTTGAAGTAGAAATGGATGCATGTTGGAATACATGAATGAAAATCATCAATCCAGCTTCCATTTAAGCAAAAAAACATTTTCGTAAATCCAGCTTCTATTTCATCAATACTATTCGTCAGTAGACCAGTTGTCGTTAGACCAATTGTCCGGAGACGAGTTGTCGTTAGACGAGTTGTCGGTAGACCAGTTGTCGTGGAACCGCCCCAGACCCCGCTGGGGAGCTTACGGTAAATACAAAACCCTTCTCTTTTACAGTAGCAGTTTTAGTTTTATTGTTATCCTGCTAGCTTGAGCTTTGCGACACTTAAAAACGACTTATTGTTAAAGTTTTCGCGACTTTTCCGTTCACAAATAGCTGGCAAACAAGAGCCTTGAAATGGCTCCATTTGAGGCCGACACAGCCAAAAATGCGCTGGTCGCTGGGGCTCCGCCCCAGACCCCGCTGGGGGACCTTACGACGCTCCCCCAGACCCCCTAATCGGGACGGGCTTCGTGCCTTCGGCACTCGCAACTTCGCGCCTTCGGCGCCGCCACTCACGACCAATTACAATACAGTGTTCTGGCACTTCTTCTTTTACACTTTAAGCATTGGTCATACTTAAGGCTTAAGCCCCCCCCAAACGAAAAATCCTAGTTACGTCCCTGCTGTTACAGCGGTCAGCCTGAAAGGCTGCAAATACAGTTGCAGCGGTCGTCTTTGCAGTCTCAAATGGCAAGGATCTGATGCGGTCTCTCAGCATCCGACACCACCACAACAACAACCACCGTCATCGACAACAACAACAACATCATCATCATCATCATAATCATCTTCATCATCATTGTCATCACCACCACCACCATCATCATGAACCTCGTCAATACTGGACCATCACCAGCTTCAGCAATCTCACTGTCATCATATTATTCAAGATTGTCTATATTTCTCTTCTCTTTCTTCCGCTCTTCATCGTCATCATAATTATTTTCCGATTTTATCTCTTGCTAATAAAACTGTCAAATATAAATACAAGCGAGAGAAAAATCCATATTACACTTGTCACAATGTCATGTCGATTTCTGACCTATTTATGCACGTTATGCAGTCATTATGCTACAATGGCTCTGCTTTAAAATACTTTTGCTTAATGAAAATATCTTTTTTTCTAACTAAAGTTACCAGCCTACTCGTTTAAGTCTTTCATAAGTTCAGAGTGAAAAAATCGAATGAAAAAATGCGAATATTTGTTTGATTAAAGTCCTCAGAAATCACAACTGGACAACTTGCTGGACAGTAAAGGAATACATTCGAAATCAAATGACACGAACGCTGTGGCGTAGCAATAGGGCGTGCAACCTGTGCAGTGCATGAGGGCCCCCGGCTGTCAAGGGCCCCCCGGGGTCAGAGTAATTTTTTACTTTAAGGATTATTCAGAATGTATTTAAACCTAAATGTACAGTGTATACACCCAGTAATTTTTTGGGTTTCAGTCGGAATGTCCAAATAACTGCTTTGCGCTGTGCCATGATTACGCTACCTTATTACAAATATCTTTACTCTTTGTAGTTTTTGACCGGAAGTAGTTTTTCCAACGTGTAAACATAACTGTCTCATAGTCTACGCGTCTACGCATGCAGTCGCGTTTAAAAAATTTTTTCTTTGCACAAGAGAAGGCGCGCAAACGAGCGTTTTAGCATTTTGGATTTAGATCCCTGTAGTAGGTTAGTCGTAGACTTGAGTCATTTCACACTTGCCAAATTCGTTGATTTTCCCGCTCTTTTAATCAACAAACCCAGCAGTTTGGAGAGTTTAAGTAGGGCCTAAGAGTGATTGATGATTAAAACGTCAGGGGATAAAGCATTTTTTGTGATTACTTCTGTATGGTATTCTAGTTAAATTTTTCTCTGCTGCTAACCTATGGAGAAGAATAGGCCTATGTTTCATTAGATAAATTGGTTAAAATAGTACAAATGTGGCTAGTTTCAAATATGCAAAAATTTTAAAGGAACCAGGCGTTTTGCACAGCTTTGTTGTTTGAAATCGAAAGGAATTGCAAGCATTTAAGGGGCCCACCACCTAAGCTCTGCACAGGGGCCCCCAAGACCTTGCTACGCCACTGCACGAACGGAATCAAAGCGGCTTACTATTTCGAAAGTTATAGCGAATTCATAATTATATCCATCTGCTGAGTTGAAGAACATTCTGCATTCTTTGATTTTTCTCGCCTATTTCAGCTTCCATCTCAATGTCTACAAAGCGACCAGTGGCGGCGTCAGAATTTAAGGTTTGGGGGAGGGGGCTGAAAGCCTGAAACCTAAAGGCCTTCTACCCTACCAGCCTCCCAGGGACGCAAGTAGAACATTTTTCGTTAGGGCGGTAACTTTGCATGCGCTGGAGACGTGAAGCTGCGAGTGCCGAATGCACGAAGCCCATACTGACTAAGCACTAAGGGGTCTGGTAGAGCGTCGTAGGCTCCCCCAGCGAGGTCTGGGAAGGAGCCCCAAAAGCCAGCGCGTTTTTCGCTGTTGACAAGGACAGGAACACGTTTCAGGCTCTTGTTTGCTAGTTGTTTATGAACGATAAGTAAAGTAAAGTAGTAAAGTCCTATCCCGTTCCACGAGGAACATAGGGAGGGGCTCATCTCTTTTTAAATGGCCCTGAGCCAGCAATGGACGAATCCCAAGGTCCTGGACACGGGGGCCAGTGTATCGCAGGACTTGCTGTTTACTTCCCAGCTTACGCCGGTACCAAATTATACTGCTTGGTGACAGAGGCACGTGCGCGTGAACAACTTGCCCAAGGTCGTTACCCGGAGTCGAACCCGCAACCTCCCTCTCCGTGAGCGGACGCGTTACCGGTCTGCCACCAGGTCGCACGATAAAGTCATGAAAATTTGTGAATTTTCACATTGCAATAATAGCATTTTAGGCCGTCATTTTAACGAAATAGCTCATCATTTCAATGCTGAAAGTCGTGGTTTATGACTTTAAAAGTGTCCCCTTGTAGGCCATTGTTTAAATGTTTTGGATAGCAACACTTTAATGGTAACATTTTAAGCAGTCATCTCAACAAATTTCTCATAATTATTTCATTGCTGAAAGAAAATGGTTTATGAGTTCAATAATGTCCCTCCACATTGCATAAGTTATCGAGTAATATTCCACACGTCTACACCGCTAGGGTAGCAGTTTTGCTGTCGTCCTAACAAAACTGTAGATAACACTCAATAAATTTACAATGACATTTCTGAGATATTCCTGAAATATTGGGGCAACAGCACAACCACGAACTTCGGGGTCTCGTGGACCGTCCCCTGGCCCTCACACCGAGCCGAACCTCAGCTTCCTCCGTCAGCTCGGGCTCACACCTGGCTGAACCTCAGCTTCCTTCCTCCGCCAGCCCGGGCTCACACCGGGCCGAACTTCATCTCCCTTCCTCCGCCAGCCCGGACTCACACCGGGCCGAACTTCATCTCCCTTCCTCCGCCAGCCCGGACTCACACCGGGCCAAACTTCATCTCCCTTCCTCCGCCAGCCCGGACTCACACCGGGCTGAATCTCAGCCTTTTCCTCCGCCAGCCAGAACTCAGCCTCTTCCTCCGCCAGCCCGGACTCAAACCGGGCCGAACTTCAGCCCCCTTTCTCCGCCAGCCAGGACTCACACAGGGCTTAATCTCAGCCCCCTTCCTACGCCAGCCCGGACGCAACACCGGGCCGAACTTCAGTCCCTTTCTCCGCCACCTCGAACTCAGCCCCTTTCTCCGCCAGCCCGGACTCACACCGGGCCGAACTTAAGCCCCCTTCCTCCACCAGCCAGAACTCAGCTCCTTCCTCCACCAGTCCGTACTCAGATAGGTCCGGACCTCAGTCCCCTTGCCCCCCGCGACGACCTCAGCCCCCTTTTCCCTTCGCCGCCTCGGACCTCCAGCCCCTTCCCCCTTGCTAGCTCAAACTCTGACTTGTCCGGAACTCAGCGCCTTTCCTCGCCAGTTCGAACCCTCCAGTCATCTTCCCTCTTCCAGACCCGTCCGGACCTCAGACTTCAACCTCCTGCTCCAGCCATCGCGGATCTCTGCCCCTTTTCCTCGCCAGACCGGTTCGGACCTCAGACCGGTCCGGACCTCAGCCCTCTGTCCCCTACAGCTCCATAAGGGTATAAATAAGAGTACTGTATGCATGCTAGTGTTGAGTCGCAGAGAGAGTCGATGTCCGGGAGTCGTGCCCAGTCGCAATTGATGTCTCACATGTGAGTCTATGTATGACCGTCCGCCGCAGTTGAGGTTCGAAAATAAGATAATAATAATTACTTTTAAACCGATACATGGACATTCATTGCTTTTTGCTTTGGGATGAGGCTGAGTCACATTTAAGGGCTTAGCCCCCCTAACCCCTTCCCTGGTGTTGCCAATGGCATAAGCATCTACCCTTTGATAATATAGTTGATTTCGTTGCGGTTGGTCATTGTCTAGTTTCCTTATTACGAAGTAAGCCGGTTTAGACATTTTCAGCTTTGGGGGGGGGGGGCTGAGCCACGTTTAGGTGGTTTATCTCCCCATAGCCCCCCTCTGCCGCCGCCACTGCACCCTCCAATTCTAGGCTCAGACGAAACCCACCTTAGTAGCTGTTTCCACCCCTCTGATCCTACGGAAACTCGACCCGGACAACTATGGACTACTCTTACGGATAACCCTTTTGACACAACGCAGCGCTCGTGAATAAGCCGGTGCCCCGCGCTTGGCTTTCTGGAGGCGCTTTAGAAAGCAGGAGTTTATGATTACGATTACGATTACGATTACACAACATGTCTCATCTAGGCTGTGATGGCATATTATCTTTATCTCGCTTGGCACAACACATCCAGCTCAACATACTAAACAAAATAACGGTTTAATCGACTTATCTGCAAAAAGGCATTAATTTTGCTATCCGTAGCAAATACTGTAAAGTTATATTTCTTGACCACAAGTCACTTATATTAGATCTCAATCTTACGAAGGTCCCAGAACAGAATCTTGTGGCAATCCACATCAAAATTAATAGTCCTATTAATAATAAATTGATAGTCTTCATAGAATACTGGGATACGACTATTGTAAAATGATCCCACATAACACCCGATCCAAGTGTCTAGAATTGTTCTATGCTACGCTTAAAAACACTCTTTACTTTATGAAAAGTTGATGTAGCACATGGGCGCCCGCACATAGAAGCAAGGGGGGGGCACTTGCCCCCCCTGGAAAATTGAAACCTATTTCGCTCCCTACTACTTTTAGGGTTTATAACAAATGTCTTCATATTAGAGAATTAAAAAACCTACTTTTAACTAATATTTTCGATTTTTTAAACTAATTCCCTTGCAAAAAGAAGCAATTCATATTAGAAATTTTAAAAAGTGAAACTGAAAAATTTGCATTAAGAAACCTCTGTGAAAAATACCCATGCAGGTTCTTAACTTCCCGCTTTGCATTTGTTGTCCTTCTGCTAAATTTTTTTTTGCGTTGTCCATCGTGTTTTGCCCCCTCCTGCAAAAATTTATGCGGGCGCTCATGATGTAGCACTTTTATGAAAGATAAAATCTCTCATAAATACTCTAGGTGCATGAATATCGATAAACTTGTGAGTGGTGTAGCCCTTGCTTTGCATTAACTCTTTACATTCTGTCTCATTACATATACCGTTTAAGCATTCTACAGACAAGACATTCATGTCAATTTGATCAAATGGAAATGTCCTGAGTATTTTCAACTCTAGTCCTTCGATGTCAAAGCAGAAAAAGTCGACTGTTGTAACATCTAAAGCCAGCAGAAATGTTTAAAGTGGAAAACAAGCAGCAAACTGGCTGCTATTCTTTTCCAAACTGGCTTTGTCCATTAGCAGTTGCGGTGTATCACGACCTTTGCCTTTAAATGGAAGCTGTAAAATTACAAGAAACGTATTTACAGTTATTGAGTCTTAGTAACAAATTTTAAAAATGGTTACTAATCTCGATGTGATATCTTCAGACTATGCTTTACCCTTTAAGACACCGTGCAAGAGTCCAGCTAGACGTAACTTCTCATTCACGAGTTTAGTATCCCTTATAAATTTTCAGTATCGATTTCGATTTTTTTATGTATGTATGTAGCCTATGTGCATTTGATATAACGCCACTTCAAGCT
>OX243824.1:27465639-27530639 GCA_945859605.1 Lumbricus rubellus | reverse complement strand
GGTCCGACACAACTGTACATGAATACCGTCTGGTTTTTTGGCGCCTTCACCTGAATCACGGGCGTTGATGCGTGAAGAGAGGAGAATTGGTCGCTGACCAATGAACTCCCAGCGAAGTCTTCCCTCTTCTCGTAGAAGCCGTGGACTGCCTTAATCCAACGGTAGGCATACATGGAAAGGGATAAGTCGTCTTCAACAATGACCGACAGTTCCTTGCTATTTGTTGGTCTCCAGCTGTCGATCCACTGACCGCGAATTCCGGCATGATTCTCCTGAATGTGAACTCGAGTTTGGCCCCGTGTCCAATTGAAGGACTGTGCCACCTTAACCGTCTTTGCGTCTACCCGTCCACTCTTTGAACGATCGACCCAGATCTCCAGAACTGCCTTGTCTCCATCTAATTCCATTGTATCAATACTTCGAAGTACCTTGAGCAGAGAATTTGGCCTGTTGAAGGTGAGAACTATAACTCGGAAATCGATCAATTCTTCGTTCTTTAACATATGTCTGAAACGTGTTTTGAATTCGTTAACATTAAGATACACGGTAGCAAATATCGTCCAAATGGAGGCGATTAACGCCAGTATGGTCATTGTGCTCCTTTTTGGCAATCTTGGCATTTTCAATTCCTTCGACGTATTGGTCTAGCAGATACAATCAGGACACTGAGTTAAAAGTAAGCAGCAGCAAATACGCCCCAAATATCATTAAAGCGTTTTATTATACGCGCAGAGTATTATACGGCTCGATGTAGTGGTTGGCTTAGCAGCGCAACGTTGCTACAGGGTGGCTTAATAAAAAATACCCCACCAGTAAAAATGCACTATCTCCGCAACCAATCGAGATTATTCTATGAAAATAGTAGAAGTTATAGAGGCAAAAATTTGCAACAATCCCTGAAAATCGCAATAATGAATCTGCATTAGGCCTACTTCAGAAGTTACAGCTGTGCAAAAACAGTTTTCCATTTTTTCAAATCTTCGCATATCACTTTCCAATAAAAAAAAGTAAAGACATCCCTGGGCCGAAGGCCCGTTGGTGAGGCGCTCATCTCCTTTTCTAGGTCCTTGAGCCGGCAATGGACGAATCCCGAGGTCCTGGACACGGGGCCAGTGTATCGCAGGACTTGCCGTTTACTTCCCAGCTTACGCCGGTACCAAATTATACTGCTTGGTGACAGATGCACGTGTGCGTAAACAACTTGCCCAAGGTCGTTACCCGGAGTTGAACCCGAAACCTCACGCTCCGTGAGCCGACGCGTTACCGGTCCGCCACCAGGTCGCACTTTCCAATACCTGTGATTAATTTAAGTTTTTTGCAAATTTCAACACATAAAGTGATGCTGATGTCATATGACCTCACTAAGAGCTGTAAATAAGCTGTTTATGAAGCAATATGGTAGTATTTGGTGATATTTTATATATTAATGTCTCAATTTGTGAATGCGTACCGTACTGAACGTCATGGGCAAAGTTTCTGCAGATGATAACGGGCGTTGCGTGATCAGAGACTGGGGTATTGCAAGATCATAGCAAAATACCCAGTGAAAAGTGGAGCATGAGCACATTGAAGGCTATCTGTAGACGTGATTATGTAACGGAAGTCATATGTCGAAAGAGAGGCAGGAAGACAGTGGTCGTTTGGTCTGACGGAAAAAGCGCAATGTTCACGAAATTCGCCTGGTAGTCGCAAAGGTAAAGTTTGCAAAGCACATCATGGTTTCGGCGTCAAATCTGCTGGCGTGTGTTACGGCTGCAAGGAAGGACTGCACTTCATCCCATTCAGTAGGGCAGTAGGCTAAATGTCAAACTTACCGTTGAACTCGGTTACCCAGACTCATTGAAGACTGCAGGTATGTTCTAACATTTGGTTTGATTTTCCAGCAGGACGGTGCGCCTGCTTGCTCGCACGACAAGTTGATTATGATGATGCTATCTTATTGCAATCAACTGCGGTAAATTTATTGGCACAGGTGAATGACCATCAAACTCGCCAGACCTTAGCCCTTTTGTTAATTACGACTGCGAAGCTATGCCGGAACGATGCAAGACATTTCATCCCCAGTTGGAGAATATTGGATAACTGAAGGAAGTCTTGCTGCTAATGTGGGATCAGTTGCCGTAGGACTCGATCAACAGGGCCATACTGAGCTTCACAAAAAATAATTTGATCTCGAGTTAAAGCAGGGAGTGGGCACTCCCATCATACTTTACGATAAACTGCAAAACTGATTTCTGCGGTCGTGGTGAAAGTGATATCATTTGACATGAAAATCTACAAGTGACGCTAACTTTTCCGCGGATATTTGAAAAAACGAAATTGAAAGTTTAAACAGCTGTAACATTTGCAAACATGACAATTTTAAAGTGAAACTTTCAGGGATTGTTGGAAATTCATTCCCCTACAAATTGGGAAATTGTTGCATAAAAAGTTCAATCGGTTGCGAAGATATGGCATTTTATCCAGTGGGGTCTTTTTTTAGCCACCCTGTATTGGTCTTCACGTCAGTAGTTGTTTACATTAACTTCGGTTATTGTTGAAGTTGGACCTTCGACTACGGTAACTGATTAAAGATATTTACGATCGACAATTTATGAGTGTCATTATTAGCTTGAGGACTGAACTCAACACGAAGACAAGTTCCTCCGACAAGACTTAGTGTACACTGTACACTGTAGATCTGTAGGCCATAATGACTACATAGCCTAGGCCTACATGACGTTAATGTCTGCTGTGATTGCGCTAGGCTTTTCTTCCTCCATTTAAAATTACAGCCTTGTAGCTGCCTGTTTACACGTAGCCTATGTGTATATCTAAACAATTACTGCGCGAAATAGAGGTGTCCGCATGTAGGTTAACCCTACTCATACCCGGTGCGGTCTTTTTGGACCCAACGCATATGATTATTGCTATAAAATTTGAACCACGCTATATTTTTCAATTTCTTTAAGGAATTTGTCACAAGTCATTACTACCTAGCTTTAGAGTGAAGATATTATCTAGGCCTTATCTGGAAACGGCGGTCCCATATTATAAAATTAAGTAAATCAACATGATAGTGCGGTGTATTGGATGGCGCATAGAAACGGTTTCTTTTGCACTCCACAGTCCACACTTATAAAACGACCAGCTGGTCAGTGGCGGCGCCACCATAGGGCCCGGGGGTCTGACCGCCCCCTCGTGCCTCTGTTGGGCCAAAAATGGCGCCCCTCGGCCCGTTAAACCTAAAATTTAATGTCCTTTATGGAAACTAAATTCTCATACTTTTGCTAGTTAATTATGTTTTGATTGTTTTAATGACTTTACACAATCACACCATGCATTTAGCACTCATCAAAGAGTACTAAATTTACCAGTAGGCCTACAATTTTATATATTAAATATTGATGTTTTTTAACCGGTAGTAGAGCGGCCTGGTCAAAAATTGTGCACTTTGTGATACAAGCATGAAATTTGGTACATACCACGAAAATGTCATAAGAAAAAGATTTGGCTATAGGGCCATCGCAGATTTGGCCCCTGGCCCCAATGGCAGCCATTTTTCAAAATGGCCGACCTGTTTAAAGATTTTAAATTATCTCAGCTTCCAGTGCGCTTAGAACAGTCATCTTGGTGTCTAAACATACGTAGTTAGGGGCTAGGATTCCAACAGAGCCATTACAAATGTTCTCCAGGGTCCCAATGGCGGCCATTTTCCAAAATGGCCGACAAAATACGGATTTTTCAATATCTCAGCTTCCAGTGCACTTAGAATCATCATCTTGGTGTCTAAACATATATAGTTAAGAGCAGGCATTTCACCAGAGCCGTTGCAAATGTTCCCCATGTCCTAAATGGCGGCCATTTTCCAAAATGGCCAACCTAAGAAAAGGATATTTCAATATATGAGCTCCCAGTACACTTTGAATCGTCATCTTGGGGTATAAATATACATAGTTAAGGGCGAGGATTCCAACAGAGCCATGGAAAAGTTCACCTGGGCTTCAATGGCGGCCATTTTCCAAAATGGCCGACCTAAAAAAAGGATTTTTTAATATCTCAGCTTTCAGTTCACATAAATTTTTCATCTTGGTGTCTAAACATACATAATTTGGGGCGAGGATTCCAACAGTGCCATTGCAAATGTTCCACATGGCTTCAATAACTGTCATTTTTCATAATGTCATCTTGGTGTCTAATCCATGCTATTTATTGCATCATACTATTTCTGAAACATCTGATTGAGTTCATGTTCATTTGGCAATAAACAAGTTTTAGAATATATGCAATTCAAGATATTACTGATGTTCTCGTAAATGTGCATTGTGACATATTTAAGTTTACATATGGGAGCCTTTATCCAGACAGAGGACTGAACACAGAATTATACAACATCATAAACGTCATTCACGGTCGCATAGGCGTCTATAGAGACAAAGACCAGTACACTGTAGAGAAGATTTCACACATTTGCACTGTCCCCACATCCCTTCTCACAGCCACATCTGAGCAGTTCACGACAGGCACGAGACGCTTCGGGAAGCGTTGTCCACTTCACTTCCCAGCCACCTTCAATCGTTTTCAGCCGCCTCCACTGACCATGCAGGACATGGTAGTTTAAGACCAGCTATAAACATCTGTGCCCAAACGTGACCTGCTTGGTAGGCAGCTCTCTTTGTGTTTTCCACCAGAGCAGCTTCAGTTGTGGGGCGCGGTGGTCTAGTGGTGGCGTCATTGCCTTGGAGCCGGAAGGTCCGAGGTTCGAATCCACCTCTCCGCATAAGGACCTTGGGCAAGTCCTTCACTTACAATTGCTCAGCGCTTCGGCGTGAAACTCCGATGCAGTGTCCGCTCTGCATCGGGAGCGCTCTGAGTAGAGAGAGCTTGAAGGGGCGCTATAACAAGTGCACATACATACATACATACATACAAGGCCATCCATAGGTCTGTCTTTCTGTGCGAACAGTTGCTTCCTTGCCTCACTCACCTTCTCCTCACCTCTAGCACGGTCGTACAGAAGGACGACAAAGCGCTCAATTATATCGAGTTGATCATAAACAAAGCTGGGAGTTGATGCTAAAGTGCAGAAGGCTGGGATGACGTTGCTGAATGTCTTCCAAATGTCCCAGACAGCCCTTTTCCACGGCCAGCAAAGGATGATACTGTGTCACATCCGCTGAATGCGTGTCGGAAGGGCAAGGCTATGCACTTGTCTGGACCGAGGGCACGCGCCATCTCATGGGTTGGTAGATATCTCAAGCTTTTATCTGCCAGTTTCTGGGTAGAGCATTAGAAGATTCGACGCGCCTTCGACTTCCCTTACCCCTCACACTGCGTGTGTAAACTGTGTATGTCTTCAAGCTGCCACACACATGCTCATCCCATACAACATCTACATGTACTCTATGCACATGCTCCAGCTGTCTTGTGATGTAGAGCAAGAAAATATGGGAGGCATTATCCGAAAAGGTGCATGCAGTGCCAGGTTTCAGCATGTTGACTATGGCGGCTGCATCCAGTATAACAGCGTCAACAAATGGAACACCCAATGAATGGCCTGGTTGGATATCTGCCGTGGCATCGTTTGTTGAAGTAGGATTCAGTTCTTCCAGACAACTCGCAATGTCTGACTTAGTTCCTAGCCGTAATTAGCCCATATTCGAGAGTGATGGTGGACACGCCTGGTTCTCGTGAGCAAAAAATTCGTCCAGGTCTCCTTCACGTGTCTGACAGGAAATGTACAACCTGGAGAACAGTGAACAGTCCTTCTTCGCAGATGACAAATGTTCTTTTGCTCGTGACTTGTCCCGTACAAGTGGACGACTGAAGAGAGAGAAGTTATTTCTTTTTATTGGATCACTGACTGACAGGTCGCGTTTGGTTAATGAGACGTTCCTTGATGAATGTTTCGTACTGCTCTTGTCCAGTTTTCTCGAGGATACATAATTTTATGGTCTTTATCACTGCTTGATCGGTCAGATCTCTTGTATCCAGGACAAGTAGGGTATTGCTGTCGTCAATAAATGGGTTTCCCATCTCTTCGATAACATTGCCGATGGCAGAGATATTGAAATATTCATATTTTGGTCAGCCATTATGAAAAATGGCAGCTATTGAAGCCATGTGGAATATTTGCAATGGCACTGTTGGAATCCTCGCCCAAAATTATGTATGTTTAGACACCAAGATGAAAAATTTATGTGAACTGAAAGCTGAGATATTGAAAAATCCTTTTTTAGGTCGGTCATTTTGGAAAATGGCCGCCATTGAAGACCAGGTGAACTTTTCCATGGCTCTGTTGGAATCTTCGCCCTTAACTATGTATATTTATACCCCAAGATGACGATTCAAAGTGTACTGGGAGCTCATATATTGAAATATCCTTTTCTTAGGTCGGCCATTTTGGAAAATGGCCGCCATTTAGGACATGGGGAACATTTGCAATGGCTCTGGTGAAATTCCTGCTCTTAACTATGTATGTTTAGACACCAAGATGACGATTCTAAGTGCACTGGAAGCTGAGATATTAAAAAATCCGTATTTTGTCGGCCATTTTGGAAAATGGCCGCAATTGGGACCCTGGGGAACATTTGTAATGGCTCTGTTGGAATCCTCGCCCCTAACTATGTATGTTTAGACACCAAGATGACGATTCTAAGCGCACTGGAAGCTGAGATAATTTAAAATCTTTAAACAGGTCGGCCATTTTGAAAAATGGCTGCCATTGGGGCCAGGGGCCAAATCTGCGATGGCCCTATAGCCAAATCTTTTTCTCGTGACATTTTCGTGGTATGTACCAAATTTCATGCTTGTATCACAAAGTGCACAATTCCTTCACATTTTGGTTCCCCGGATATCGTAAACGACTCTGACGGGCCTGACCAATCGTCTGCTTATTGTTCTTGGCAGTTTCTCGTCATGTGCTGATTTTCTGCAGAGGTATTGTTGAATATTTCGTCTCTTATTTCCTCCCTCACACTGTTCCTTCCCGACTGCGACATATGCGCTATAAGTCAATAAAGTAGGCCTATGTTTTAAATGTGCATAGCAAAATTTACTAATAATCTTCCAGTATTTTTGCTCAACTAAAAACATATATGACATTCCCTCCAGAAAATTTGACAAAATGATAATAGTTTTAGTTGCTGTTTACATCATCGTAATAAATGAACTGTTATACTATTGTAATACTATTAATTAATTATGACATGGTTAATGCATGATTATAATGTTATTGTTTACTATTATAATATATGACACAATCCTGCTAAAATGAGAATAACTTACTGTTAATATTTGTACAAATAGGCTACTACTTTTGTACAACTGAATGGCTTCTCACCAGTGGTATCTTTCAAGGTTTAAATTGTAAAATTTCAAAATGTTTGGTCCTATTATTTGAACACATAATTATAGTAAAACATAAAAACAACATCATTACGACACATGGTTTCCTGAATTTGGTATCGGTAGTTTATTAGTTCTTGGTTGGTTTGTGTACCATTAAATACGATTTCAGAAAGTATGTCCTGGTCAGCAATTCAGGACCATCTTGGGAAACAGGGTTAAACTGCTTATGGTGCTGAAAAGCCAGCTTATATAGGCTACTATTGTATTCATGTCTGCATTTATTCATTAGAATAACTCAGCATCAGGAGAACTGAGCTGCAGAACTCGATACATACAGATATTTTTATTGTAATTATGTTATTATAATCATATACAAGGTGCAGCCGAAAAATATATCCATTACAAAATTTGCGATTTCTCGTAAACCGCTGAATATTTTGTTACAAAACTTCGCCAGTCTGTTTGACACATATTTATCTACAGCTTGGCAAAATCTAACAAAATTCGAATAATGAAAGCCAAAATGGTGCAACTTTGAAGTGAAATAATGTTATTTTCGTTTCAACTGACAGCAAAAAGTTACAAAGCCGCCATTTTGTCCGCCATTTTGATTTTTTGCAGTGCAACATATATGTCTTTGATTCCAATACATTCCTTGAACCATATAATCTTAATTCAGAGTCTAAAACCGTGTTCCTATCACATACAATACTTTACTTTTAGTCATTTGAAGCAATTGGCAACCATTTTGTCCGCCATCTTGTTTTCCCATGGATCCGCTAAAGATGCAGCTTGCTAACCCCAATTTTCGTTTTCAGGAGGGTCAAATTTGTCTAGAAACACCAGTTAGCAAATTGCTATATGATCTGCTTCTTACAGTGGAATTTTCAGATTCCAAGCCTGGTCTAAAAATGCCTGACAGTACTGAAAATCAATATGGCGCTCTTATTAAATCGTCCGGTAGAGGTCAGAAGACGTCAACATAGGAAGGCCAAATTTTTGTAGCAATTCTGTGATACCATAGGCAACTTTTGATCACTATTAGAATAGGAAATTCGAGAAAAATTCGAAAAAATGTTATTTCGTTCCACCCTAATAAACATGCTCTTAATTTTCTGCCTTGCATTATCAACATCTTGTTAAAAGCTGGAACAATGACCATTGGCTGTTAACCCTCCGGCAGGCGCCCTTGCAAATAGTATTTTCTATCGATTATGGCTTACTTGATTGTAATCTCGCTGTCATGCAACCTTTCACAACTGCACAAAATTAAGTATCAATAGAAGTAGCTTAGAGGCACATTTGCACCTTGAAAACTGAAACCTATTTTTTAAACTTATTCATTCATTTATTCATTCAATGGACTTATAATATTACAGCGCCGCTTCAGGAACTCACTTTTAACATCTACTTGTTAAAAATTTATTCGCACTAAAGAAACTATTCATATTAACCCTTTAATGCCGGAGGATATAGGATTTCCCATACCATTTACAACCATCTCGGCATTAAAGGGTTAAGCTGATGCTCAAAATGAAACTGACAATTTTGCATTAAGAAACCTCATTGAAAAATACCCGTGCTCTTAATTTCCAGCTTTTCGTTTTTCAAGCTCTTGTTACTAAAACATTTATGGTAACTGTGATCATCGAAAAAAATTGCCCCCCCCCCCTGCAAAAAAATCCGCCGGCGTCCGTGTGTCTTAGCTGTGAACTTTTCATTTAAGCTTTAATATTTTTATAAACCTTCTATTCCGCCACTCAATATGTTCGAAAATGCTCTTAATCCATGAAACTACCGTGGCACCACTCAAAAACATTGCGTCCCAGCAATGAAATATGACGCTTTCACTTCCATTGCGCCATTGGAAACACTGTGTTGTAGGTATGATATGATGCTTAAATTCTTAAATTTCTGCAGCGCAACTGAAAAACCTTGCATCTTGGCTGTGAATCCGACGTTTAACTTCTCTAATGCCACTGGAATCATTGGGTGATATGCATGGAATCGATCAAAAAGCGTCGAATTTCTTTCACCCCACAGTAAAACATAGCATCTTAGCAATGAATCCAAATCGTACCACTCGAAAAACTGCATGATAGCCTATGTGTGAAATGACTCTTAAAACTTCAAATTTCAGTGTCGTGGTTGCCGTGGGTGGGGGTGTATGGAAAGGTCGGCGCAGGGTTTTCGCGGGTGTCTGTGCATAAAATTAATCGCTTATACTGACATACTTTAGGGCGATCCTCGTCAAATTTAATTGAAGCTTTTACCACTTGTCGCGCTTGTTGGAAACCATTTTAGGTTTCGACCATTGAAGAATAGTATTAATTAGGGTTCATACAAGGGCAGTGGATATAGGCTAATGAGCACAAAAGGGTGACCGATCTATGGTCAACAATTGGTTTTTGTATGCGATACGAGCACAAAAAGACGTCGTCGAGTTCCATGGAAGGACCGGCCAACAATTATGGGACATTGTACGGAACAATAGATTGGTCTATTGTTCTCCTATCTGTAGTTATACCTCTACTAATACTCTATTTCTTGATTCCAGATTTTCTTCGGATAGCCTACAATGTCATAGGCGTATAAATTTCGGTTAAGCTTGAAATCAATGTCACGAAGTAAAAACTACTATCACATTATGTCTAAAGTGTCATTCGATGTCAATTTGAAATTCATTCATAACAACTGTTGGTAATGGCTTTGTGTAACGTTCAGCTCCTCGCCACCACCCGCCCACCTATCGTCTCGTAACGTTTTCAATGATCCCACCCATTCACCCCGAGCGTTTTTATGCAATAGCGAAAACCGGTGTGATTCCAGTTGGTTAGAGCTCCGAAAGCCGTGTGTTACAGCAGGGGTGTTGCAAGGGATAGACGAAAGAGCAAAGTGGAAACATCTAAGCACGGATGACAAATATATTGAGTATAAAAGACTAAACAGATAATTTAAACAGCGAAAGACAATTATAGGCTATAGGCTAAGAGAGCAGGCTTGGGTTGTAGAAACAATTTGATGATCTTGAGAAACTGAAGGTAAATGCAGGCCAGTGTTGCACCAGTCTTCTTTCTAAGGGATATTGTCTTTGCTAGCTAGCCAACGGTTTTGCCTTGAACCACTTAGGTTTTACCTGGTCCAAATCACGTGACCGCATAAGTGCAACGAAGTAAGCTATTCTTGAACATATATTGCACTCTTTATAGTTAAGAGCTTATATTTGCATTTTATGATGCTTCTTCATAATTATCCAACCATTTTGAACTTTGACATCACTGTGCTGATCAGAGTTAAAATGGACCATATAAGCAGTCAAGTGAGGCTACGTTTTCTCATCTCTGCACACCCTAAACAAACAGCGTTATTTACAGTCGCTAGTTCGGTATAAGTTACATTTCTTTTGTATTGGCTTCTATAAACGTTTGAATCAACTTTAGCACTGACTGGGTGAACAGGTAACCTTTCGACTATTATTACACCAAAATTTACTTAAACGTAACGCTGTGGCGTAAGCTATCGTCGCCAGTTGCGCAGCTAGCTTTTCCTGGGCCCGTGTGCAGAGGTTCCGTATGGGCCCTCTGTTTGGCCTCGTGAGGCCGGTTATCCGCCGGTATCTTTGCGTTCTTGCAATAAAGATCCACAAAACTAATCAATGGCATTTGATTTAGTCAACAATCCGGTTGACAGATCGCAACCGGCTACAGTAGGCCTATACAATAATGCGGTTGAAACAGTTTACAGGAACTCAGATTACAGAATGCATAAAATGTAGTCTTGACTATTAACAGAACAAGCAGCCTGCGATAATCGGCGCTAATAGCAGCCTACAAAGCACGTCCGGGGCGCGAACTCGTTACCTCTTGCTCTCTACGCCATGGCGTGTAGGCCAATTCATTGCGCTACCGGGCCCACCCACACCTATCCTATAGACAGTATAGGCACATCCTTTCCCTTTGAATAGAAAAGCGATTCAGCGAAACGAAAATCTTACGCCGGTATGATTCGTTTCATGTTCTCAACGTAAAACTGTATTAGAACTATAATTCTGTCTAATCGTTCACACACCCTTACGTCATCTTGCAATTTGGACGTCATGACTCAAGACGAAAACACAAGAAAAAGGCGTTCAGTACAGTTTTTGCCTGAATTGCCTGCCAACAGCACGGCGGTTGACAGGAGTCAGTAAAGTAACGAAGTAGTCTAATACAAGCATGCTCACAAAACTACATCCGTCCCAAAAGTTACGTGAATTACTAACTAGGATTAGGCTATATAAATAATTCAACAATCTCTGTGGGCATGGGCGGAGTTTATCAGGAGCTAGGAGGTGGGCTAAGCCCCCCCCCCAAGAAGGCCCAGATTCAACTTTTTCCATGAAAATGGTATCCTTTTTTGGAGTTAGCCCCCCTAAGAAGGCCCAGACTCGGGTTAGCCCCAAGAACGGAAACCAAACTCCGCCCATGTCTGTGGGTCCCTGGAGGTCGTGGGCCCGTGTGTTTTGCACACATTGCACACATGGTAGCTACGCCATGGATACGGTCGCTATACTGGCGCTCGTTTGACCAGGAGCTCCATCCTCCTGAAACACTTAATTAGACCAGATAGCGATAAATTATTGTGGAATCTCCTACCACAACCAAGAAATGTACAATTCGGAATTAACCCATTACTTACCAACTTTTTCAAGAATGATACTAACATTTGTCAACACGACCTGGTAGACTACGTACGTAAGCATGAGCGTAAGGTTTAAAATTTTAATTATGAATGCCTGCAAAAAAATATGTGGTGTCAAAGTGGTCACCCTGGGAGTAGTTAAGCATTACTTTACATGCTTCATGTATGCATAAGCAAGTTATGTATCATTAAAAAATTCTAGATTGTAAGCAGTTGCCGACATTCACTAAAACTGTCTCATGTTTTGTCATAAAATGTATTGAATCAGTGCATAATGAAGTCCAATATCACCCTTTGTACAACTATTTCTTGAGTTTTTCTACAATGCGGACAATATCACTGATTCGATGGTTTCAGCAAGATAAGAATTGGCCGAACTGATTCTCCGCTAGAACATGTGGTTCAATGGTTAAGTTCTGTCTGGGTAGGCCTACCTGATCTTATCGGGTTGAGAATGTTGCGCTTAGCAATGTTAGCATGCACGAGCGACTTCCAGCCCCCACCCCTCCATAAAGCAAGAAGATCCAATGGTTACTACTGGTATGATGTTTTCCTGCAACTCAAGAGCAATGCATTCTGCATCTTTTGATAGAACCGGAATGCAAACAGTGGCAGTCACCATTCCCTTTGCCCTCATTGTGGTTCTGTGGGTCGTCTCGTTTGCTCAACTTCACCAACACCGCCTATTGCGCTGTGCCATCTACCAAATTCATTTTGGCGGGAACTTTTCCAGACGGTTCTGTCAAGGCATCAAACATGTTCATGCAGTTTCACTGAACTAAAAAATTGGCAAAAGAAAGACTTGAAAGCATTGATGATATTTCAGACAGTGAGTAAAGGTCAAGTAATCAACATTCAGACCGGCTTACATGGTCCATCCTTGACTCATAACGCGAATGTATCCGAAAGCATAGACTATATGATTTCATATCCCAATAATCATCTGCACGGCATTATCCAAATTGAAGATACCCACAACAGTTCCAACCAGTATTGGAGGAACAAGAACACATAACCAACATTTTTAGCCCGATTGCATGTCCACCTTATGGATAGTAACCGTCCATTTACGCTGCTCACCATCATTGAAAGCCTGTACCCATTCGCTACCATGCAGCCTCCCAGGGTGCAGCAGTACCAACATCACAGCTCTTTAATAAATAGCAATATTTTTATTATAACTAATTATCGTATAAACAGATGTACCGGTAATTCAATCTTTCTATAAATTTGATGGTTCCAGTCAAAATAATAATTAAAAAACTCAAGATTTTATTCTTAGCAATTTTTCAGAGTTACGCGTTTACGAGTTACGACACTATCTTGATAAATCAACCTAAAGTTTGGGGATAAAAATATTAAAACTAGAGAAACTCTGCATGGATTGCATAATCAGCACAATACTGATCAGAAAATAACATAAAATAAATTTAGTTCATGCAGATTAAGAACAATTTTGTGCCGATCTTTGAATTCCCCCCCAGGATGCGCTAGTAGAAAATGAGTTAATTATCGTGTGCTTTGGTATAAACACAGTTCTCGATGACCCCTCTTGCCAACCCCTAACAACCAAACCATCAGCTCGTGTCCCGTGTTTCACAGCTGAGAGATTGCGCATAAACTATGGTTATCGTCGCCCGAAATGGACGGTGAAACTGTCTCGTCGTTGAGGAGGACTTTGTCCACCATAATATTGTAATTGAGTGAGCAAACTTATTTGAAACTTCTAACTCCTCTTCATTTGGAAAGCAAAGACTTACGCACGGGTTTTCGGTCTGGCAGAGGGAATTCATCCTTCCGTTATGTAGGCGACTGATTATATTACATGTACTCATTACACTTAATGACATTGCTGACAAGTTTTCTTTCAATTTCTCACTCTGATTCTGTCATTCTTTCGGTTGCTTATGCTAAACGTTGACCACAACTTACTGGGAAGTGGTTGTTGCTTTTTCCACGTTATGCCTTCTGCCTGTGAGCGTGCTTTGAATCCATGCTAGTCGCTATCCTCTAATCCCACATGTTGGCACCCAAAACTTAATCTTTTGTCAGGCACTTTGTAGAAGGCCCTGATATAGGTAAATTACATCCACCGGCATTCTCTTATTTTGCCTCAGATACGATCTGAAAGAATTCATACAAATATTTTTGTCAATCACGACAGACCTGTTTTACATTATGCTCATTCCATAGATCTCAATAAAATTATTTATTATCCGTAACAATTCTCTCCATGAAGTTTAAAAACAGCCCACTTCAACGGACGGATCTGTGTATTCTCGATTCCCGTCTGTTTGTGAACAATTCCTTAATCTATGTTCAACATCAAATTATTCTCATAACCTTAAGCATGCTGTTTTATGAATTCTCACAGTGTAACTTTGCACAAGGTTTAATGCAACAAGAAATTCTCATACTAGGTATCGAGAATGGAGGGGAAAGGCTTTCTGATTGACATCCTACCCACGGCAAATCGCTGTCTTCGATAGTTGCATCTTTGGACAGCCATCTGGGCACTAGAAATACGTACCAGCTGATACTATCACGTGGTCAAACATTGATAACTGGTAGATCCTGGTCAACTATATTAGTCATTGAGGCTAATTGCAATATTCATTGCTTCTGGTGAACTGCTGTTGCTGATAATATGCTGTCTCGCCCAATTGAGATCGTCTGAAGCAACTATGAATTGAACGCGACTGTATCTGTCAGTGAAATGTTTCATTGCCTTGAAGAAGTCTCACTTATAGGCTACTATTATTGTGTAGCCAACCTTCAAATCGCTAGATCTCACGTTATCTCGACGACAATCTATTTCCACTCGTAGCCTACACATCAAACTCTCTTCCAGCTATGACGGATGTTACGTTGAAGAAAGGAGTCTTCAAAAACTGTGAATATCATCATAGAATAAAGCATCCGCATTCTTGACCAAATAATTTTATAAGAACGTAAGATAGCATTGTAGACAGGATCTTATCTTTTTTCAAAAACAGGTTTGTTTTACTTTAACCACCGTATCTAATAAGTTTACACCAGCAACCAAGTAATTTTTTTCTACAAGCTTATTCAATGGTGGAAGTGTTTCTGTCCTGTCGTGTTTGAGATCCAACACCAACACTGGTCAATTCTTCGTCCACACCAGAAGTGACGTCAGTCAATAGATTATTACGAATATTATATTGAGTCACGACACCGGCAATGTGCATTAATTGAATGTGTTGAAGTCTATAAACCTAACAGGTGGTTTGAAAGGATCGTCGTGTACGACTGTAAGCAACTCTTAACAGGTGGAGGCAAGATGACTTGAGTGAAACACTTTGAAGCATAACGTTTTCTCTACAGTGTGATGGGGGCATGACGACTAGAGTCGAGTCGAATGGTATATTCTTCTTGATGCAGAGGTAGAGGCGCTCTCGCTGGTCGCTCATGAAAGTTGCATAATTTTCATTCGCGCATCTTTAGTTTTGGTGCGGCATTTCTGGATTTATTTTATTATTTAGCTTTTGCAGTTCACGCATAGCCACTCAACAGCAGTATTTCTTGATTATCGGCTGTAGCGTGAGGGCATAACTGGAAGTTTGGATCTCAAAAGGCAACTCATCCACATGACTATGTTGCAAACCCGAGATGAGTGATGTCGTGTAGGTTACTGCAACAAGGCTATACATGTGTATGCACCCACCTTAGCCGTCCATCTGTCTGCCTGTTTGTCTCTCCGGACTTGACCCGCTGCCTATCGATTTTGTTTTGATTAAGCGCCTGTGGATAAGCTGATTTTCGCGACTTCCCTTTTGTGGTCGCTGTAGAAGTCTCGAGAGTACGATTACGAATTTCATCAACTGTTGCGTTTTTCATTTGTTTGCGCTGCATAATTCGCATTCAATGTACTTTGATAAGCTTGTAAAATGGAATAGAATGTGTCACAACTTGATGAAATACCACAATACTGTCTACAGATGCGCTTAACTTGTAAAGTTGTACAGAGAATGATTGACTGATCTGTTGTGTTATTAGGACCACCATGTTAGCGGATCCTTACGTTACATGTACTATGGCGTTGCCGTTTTACATTAATACATTTCAACTACCTGCTTGTGTTTGAGCTAACGGTATACTGTATGTGTACGGTGATCAAGAAAGTAAATTGAATCTTGACTGATCATTGATCTTTCGCTGCTTTTCTCAAAAGTGTCTTCACTGTCTGTATGACCCTTTCCGAGATTCCATTCAACTGAGCATAGGCTACCGTTTGCTTGTCGTTGTCGATGCTGCTAGTTTCTTCATTGCTGCAATTATTGCAAATGGCATGTTATGTGCCACCATCACACATGGTAACTCGTGGCGTGCAATCACCAACTTCAATGAGGTAGGCTATCAGTGAAATAGCTGCTTAAGCTAGATATACTGAAACCTAGTATAGGTACATGTATTTTGAGAAGTAATCGGCAACCAGTAAGTTATCATTATCTAAAACGCATTACACTGCAGCAAATGTTTCTCGCTCAGGATGAGGGATTAATTGTTTCTTGTGATGACACTTGCAGAGTGCATTGATTGTGGTTCATTTACAAGGAAATTGTTGCATGTCTTTTGAGAGCCGTGGAATCTGTACTAGTCCTCTGCGCAAATCCTTAGAACCGTCTAGTATATTGTAGGTCATTTTTTGCCTCAGACCGGGAATAAATACTTTGCACAATGTTCACAGCTATGCAGCTGTGCAGACAAAGGAGAGTTGCACTGTCCGGTTATATAACAAAGACAGCATCCACAACCACACTGCTGGTCTTTGTTGTGACACAGACTATTTCCACTGGAGTGATCCTTCTAGTTGCTATAAGCAGTCAGTGTTGTTTTGCAAGGTTTTATTTTAGGAGGTTAGCAAGACTGTTCAGAGTAGACTGAGCCATAACATTTGCCTTAGCACCTGTGTTATGTTTGCAATTAACCAAATTACCATTTATGTCAATATCTTTCCAAAAATCACACGGTCTTTATCGCCATGACAATACTCCTACGAAAAAGTCCTGAGCATTATCAACTGAATAAACCCGGTTGGGTGTAGGACTCTGGTTCGGTGCACCCTGTTTTTCTGTTCCCTTGCATCTCGGTGTCAGTGCATTTGAAGGTAGTTTGTTCAGATGAAATGTTTATAGACAGTCTTAGTGAGCTGTATGGACCTGGTGGCGGGAGTTATGAAAGCCGTCATCTCCTTGGTTGGTACGTGAACCCTTGAGATCAATCTGTTGATGAGAATGCAGGGAAAATTCTTTCCGATTGAGGTGATCCTTCCCACGGCAAATCGTTGTAGTAGATAGTTGCATCTTTGGCCAGCCATCTGGGCACAAAAAATACGTACCAGATGATACTATCACATGGTCAGTGGTCACACATTAATAATTGGTAGATTCTGGTCAACTATATTAGTTATTGAGGCTAATTGCAATATTCATTGCTTCTGGTGAACTGCTGTTGCTGATAATATGCTGTCTCGCCCAATTGAGATCGTCTGAAGCAACTATGAATTGAACGCGACTGTATCTGTCAGTGAAATGTTTCATTGCCTTGAAGAAGTCTCATTTATAGGCTACTATTATTGTGTAGCCAACCTTCAAATCGCTAGATCTCACGTTATCTCGACGACAATCTATTTCCACTCGTAGCCTACACATCAAACTCTCTTCCAGCTATGACGGATGTTACGTTGAAGAGAGGAGTCTTCAAAACGATGAATATCATCATAGAATAAAGCATCCGCATTCTTGACCAAATAATTTTATAAGAACGTAAGATAGCATTGTAGACAGGATCTTATCTTTTTTCAAAAACAGGTTTGTTTTACTTTAACCACCGTATCTAATAAGCTTACACCAGCAACCAAGTAATTTTTTTCTATATTCAACGTTGGAAGTGTTTCTGTCCTGTCGTGTTTGAGATCCAACATCAACACTGGTCAATTCTCCGTCCACACCAGAAGTGACGTCATTATTATGACGTCGTGATTATTACATTCAGTCACGACAACGGCAATGTACAATAATTGAATGTGTTTAAGTCTATAAACCTAACAGTTGGTTTGACAGATCGTCCTGAACGACTGTAAGCAACCCTTAACAGGTGGAGGCAAGATGACTGGAGTGAAACACTTTGAAGCATAACGTTTTCTCTACAGTGTGTTGGGGGCATGACGACTAGAGTCGAGTCGAATGGTATATTCTTCTTGATGCAGAGGTAGAGGTGCTCTCGCAGGTTGGCTATGAAAGTTGTGTTGTTTTCATTCGCGCATCTTCAGTGTTAGTGCGGCATTTCTTGATTATCGGCTGTAGTTGGGAGGGCATGACTGGAACTTTAGATCTCAAAAGGCAACTCATCCACATGACCATGCTGCAAACCCGAGATGAGTGATGTTGTGTAGGCTCTGCAACAAGGCTATATTATGTATGCAATCACCTTAGACGTCCATCTGTCGGTCTGCTTGACTCTCCGCACATGACCCGCTACCTATCGATTTTGTTTTGATTAAGCGTCTGTGACCACGCTGGTTTCCGCGACTTCGCTTTTGTGGTCGCTGTAGATTGTAGAAGTCTCGAGAGTACGATTACGAATTTCATCAACTGTTGTGTTTTTCATTTGTTTGCGCTGCATAATTTGCATTCAATGTACTTTGATAAGCGTGTAAAAATAATGGAATAGAATGTGGCACATTTTGATGAAACACAACAGTACTGTATGCGCTTATCTTGTACAGAGAATGATTGACTGATCTTTCATGTTATTAGGACGACCATGTTAGCGGAACCTTACGTTACTTTGGCGTTACCGTTCGACATCAATACAATGTCATGTGACCATTTCAACTACCTGCTTGTGTTTGAGCTATACTGTATGTATACATGTATACGGTGATCAAGAAAGTAAATTGAATCTTGACTGATCATTGATCTTTCGCTGCTTTTCTCAAAAGTGTCTTCTCTGTCTGTATGACCCTTTCCGAGATTCCATTCAACTGAGCATAGGCTACCGTTTGCTTGTCGTTGTCGATGCTGCTAGTTTCTTCATTGCTGCAATTATTGCAAATGGCATGTTATGTGCCACCATCCCACATGGTAATCCGTGGCGTGCATTCACCGACTTCAATGAGGTAGACTATCAGTGAAATAGCTGCTTAAGCTAGATAATACTGAAACCTAGTATAGGTACATGTATTTTGAGAAGTAATCGGCAACCAGTAAGTTATCATATCTAAAACGCATTACACTGCAGCAAATGTTTCTCGCTCAGGATGAGGGATTAATTGTTTCTTGTGATGACACTTGCAGAGTGCATTGATTGTGGTTCATTTACAAGGAAATTGTTGCATGTCTTTTGAGAGCCGTGGAATCTGTACTAGTCCTCTGCGCAAATCCTTAGAACCGTCTAGTATATTGTAGGTCATTTTTTGCCTCAGACCGGGAATAAATACTTTGCACAATGTTCACAGCTATGCAGCTGTGCAGACAAAGGAGAGTTGCACTGTCCGGTTATATAACAAAGACAGCATCCACAACCACACTGCTGGTCTTTGTTGTGACACAGACTATTTCCACTGGAGTGATCCTTCTAGTTGCTATAAGCAGTCAGTGTTGTTTTGCAAGGTTTTATTTTAGGAGGTTAGCAAGACTGTTCAGAGTAGACTGAGCCATAACATTTGCCTTAGCACCTGTGTTATGTTTGCAATTAACCAAATTACCATTTATGTCAATATCTTTCCAAAAATCACAAGGTCTTTATCGCCATGACAATACTCCTACGAAAAAGTCCTGAGCATTATCAACTGAATAAACCCGGTTGGGTGTAGGACTCTGGTTCGGTGCACCCTGTTTTTCTGTTCCCTTGCATCTCGGTGTCAGTGCATTTGAAGGTAGTTTGTTCAGATGAAATGTTTATAGACAGTCTTAGTGAGCTGTATGGACCTGGTGGCGGGAGTTATGAAAGCCGTCATCTTCTTGGTTGGTACGTGAACCCTTGAGATCAATCTGTTGATGAGAATGCAGGGAAAATTCTTTCCGATTGAGGTGATCCTTCCCACGGCAAATCGTTGTAGTAGATAGTTGCATCTTTGGCCAGCCATCTGGGCACATAAAATACGTACCAGATGATACTATCACATGGTCAGTGGTCACACATTAATAATTGGTAGATCCTGGTCAACTATATTAGTTATTGAGGCTAATTGCAATATTCATTGCTTCTGGTGAACTGCTGTTGCTGATAATATGCTGTCTCGCCCAATTGAGATCGTCTGAAGCAACTATGAATTGAACGCGACTGTATCTGTCAGTGAAATGTTTCATTGCCTTGAAGAAGTCTCATTTATAGGCTACTATTATTGTGTAGCCAACCTTCAAATCGCTAGATCTCACGTTATCTCGACGACAATCTATTTCCACTCGTAGCCTACACATCAAACTCTCTTCCAGCTATGACGGATGTTACGTTGAAGAGAGGAGTCTTCAAAACGATGAATATCATCATAGAATAAAGCATCCGCATTCTTGACCAAATAATTTTATAAGAACGTAAGATAGCATTGTAGACAGGATCTTATCTTTTTTCAAAAACAGGTTTGTTTTACTTTAACCACCGTATCTAATAAGCTTACACCAGCAACCAAGTAATTTTTTTCTATATTCAACGGTGGAAGTGTTTCTGTCCTGTCGTGTTTGAGATCCAACATCAACACTGGTCAATTCTCCGTCCACACCAGAAGTGACGTCATTATTATGACGTCGTGATTATTACATTCAGTCACGACAACGGCAATGTACAATTATTGAATGTGTTTAAGTCTATAAACCTAACAGTTGGTTTGACAGATCGTCCTGAACGACTGTAAGCAACCCTTAACAGGTGGAGGCAAGATGACTGGAGTGAAACACTTTGAAGCATAACGTTTTCTCTACAGTGTGTTGGGGGCATGACGACTAGAGTCGAGTCGAATGGTATATTCTTCTTGATGCAGAGGTAGAGGTGCTCTCGCAGGTTGGCTATGAAAGTTGTGTTGTTTTCATTCGCGCATCTTCAGTGTTAGTGCGGCATTTCTTGATTATCGGCTGTAGTTGGGAGGGCATGACTGGAACTTTAGATCTCAAAAGGCAACTCATCCACATGACCATGCTGCAAACCCGAGATGAGTGATGTCGTGTAGGCTCTGCAACAAGGCTATATTATGTATGCAATCACCTTAGACGTCCATCTGTCGGTCTGCTTGACTCTCCGCACATGACCCGCTACCTATCGATTTTGTTTTGATTAAGCGTCTGTGACCACGCTGGTTTCCGCGACTTCGCTTTTGTGGTCGCTGTAGATTGTAGAAGTCTCGAGAGTACGATTACGAATTTCATCAACTGTTGTGTTTTTCATTTGTTTGCGCTGCATAATTTGCATTCAATGTACTTTGATAAGCGTGTAAAAATAATGGAATAGAATGTGGCACATTTTGATGAAACACAACAGTACTGTATGCGCTTATCTTGTACAGAGAATGATTGACTGATCTTTCATGTTATTAGGACGACCATGTTAGCGGAACCTTACGTTACTTTGGCGTTACCGTTCGACATCAATACAATGTCATGTGACCATTTCAACTACCTGCTTGTGTTTGAGCTATACTGTATGTATACATGTATACGGTGATCAAGAAAGTAAATTGAATCTTGACTGATCATTGATCTTTCGCTGCTTTTCTCAAAAGTGTCTTCTCTGTCTGTATGACCCTTTCCGAGATTCCATTCAACTGAGCATAGGCTACCGTTTGCTTGTCGTTGTCGATGCTGCTAGTTTCTTCATTGCTGCAATTATTGCAAATGGCATGTTATGTGCCACCATCCCACATGGTAATCCGTGGCGTGCATTCACCGACTTCAATGAGGTAGACTATCAGTGAAATAGCTGCTTAAGCTAGATAATACTGAAACCTAGTATAGGTACATGTATTTTGAGAAGTAATCGGCAACCAGTAAGTTATCATATCTAAAACGCATTACACTGCAGCAAATGTTTCTCGCTCAGGATGAGGGATTAATTGTTTCTTGTGATGACACTTGCAGAGTGCATTGATTGTGGTTCATTTACAAGGAAATTGTTGCATGTCTTTTGAGAGCCGTGGAATCTGTACTAGTCCTCTGCGCAAATCCTTAGAACCGTCTAGTATATTGTAGGTCATTTTTTGCCTCAGACCGGGAATAAATACTTTGCACAATGTTCACAGCTATGCAGCTGTGCAGACAAAGGAGAGTTGCACTGTCCGGTTATATAACAAAGACAGCATCCACAACCACACTGCTGGTCTTTGTTGTGACACAGACTATTTCCACTGGAGTGATCCTTCTAGTTGCTATAAGCAGTCAGTGTTGTTTTGCAAGGTTTTATTTTAGGAGGTTAGCAAGACTGTTCAGAGTAGACTGAGCCATAACATTTGCCTTAGCACCTGTGTTATGTTTGCAATTAACCAAATTACCATTTATGTCAATATCTTTCTAAAAATCACAAGGTTTTTTTTATCGCCATGACAATACTCCTACGAAAAAGTCCTGAGCATTATCAACTGAATAAACCCGGTTGGGTGTAGGACTCTGGTTCGGTGCACCCTGTTTTTCTGTTTCCTTGCACCTCGGTCTCAGTGCATTTGAAGGTAGTTTGTTCAGATGAAATGTTTATAGACAGTCTTAGTGAGCTGTATGGACATGGTGGCGGGAGTTATGAAAGCCGTCATCTTTTTGGTTGGTACGTGAACCCTTGAGATCTATCTGTTGATGGGAATGCAGAGAAAATTCTTTCCGATTGAGATGATCCTTCCCACGGCAAATCGTTGTAGTAGATAGTTGTATCTTTGGCCAGCCACTCGGGCACTAGAAATACATACCAGCTGACACTATCACATGGTCACACATTATTAATTGTCTGGTCAATTATATTAGTTATTGAGGCTAATTGCAATATTCATTGCTTCTGGTGAACTGCTGTTACTGATAATATGCTGTCTCGCCCAATTGAGATCGTCTGAAGCAACTTTGAATTGAACGCGACTGTATCTGTCAGTGAAATGTTTCATTGCCTTGAAGAAGTCTCATTTATAGGCTACTATAATTGTGTAGCCCACCTTCAAATCGCTAGATCTCACGTTATCTCCTCGACGACAATCTATTTCCACTCGTAGACTAAGCTTACACATCAAACTCTCTTTCAGCTAAGACGGATGTTACGTTGAAGAAAGGAGTCTTCAAAACGATGAATATCATCATAGAATAAAGCATCCGCATTCTTGACCAAATAATTTTATAAGAATGTAAAATAGCATTGTAGACAGGATCTTATCTTTTTTCAAAACAAGGTTGTTTTACTTCACCCGCCGTATCTAATAAGCTTACACCAGCAACCAAGTAATTTTTTTCTATACGGTATTCAACGGTGGAAGTGTTTCTGTCCTGTCGTGTTTGAGATCCAACATCAACACTGGTCAATTCTTCGTCCACACCAGAAGTGACGTCAGTTCATAGATTATTATTATGATTATTACATTCAGTCACGACAACGGCAATGTACAATAATTGAATGTGTTTAAGTCTATAAACCTAACAGTTGGTTTGACAGATCGTCCTGAACGACTGTAAGCAACTCTTAACAGGTTGAGGCAAGAAGACTGGAGTGAAATACTTTGGAAGCATAAAGTTTTCTCTACAGTTTGCTGGCGTTATGACGACTAGAGTCGAGTCGAATGGTATATTCTTCTTGATGCAGAGGTAGAGGTGCTCTCGCAGGTTGGCTATGAAAGTTGTATTGTTTTCATTCGCGCATCTTCAGTGTTAGTGCGGCATTTCTTGATTATCGGCTGTAGACGGGACGGCATGACAGGAAGTTTGGATCTCAAAAGGCAACTCATCCACATGACTATGTTGCAAACCCGAGATGAGTTATGTCATGTAGGCTCTGCAACAAGGCTATATTATGTATGCAATCACCTTAGACGTCCATCTGTCTGTCTGCTTGACTCTCCGCACATGACCCGCTGCCTATCGATTTTGTTTTGATTAAGCGCCTGTGACCACGCTGGTTTCCGCGACTTCGCTTTTGTGGTCGCTGTAGATTGTAAAAGTCTCGAGAGTACGATTACGAATTTCATCAACTGTTGTGTTTTTCATTTGTTTGCGCTGCATAATTTGCATTCAATGTACTTTGATAAGCTTGTAAAAATAATGGAATAGAATGTGGCACATTTTGATGAAACACAACAGTACTGTATGCGCTTATCTTGTACAGAGAATGATTGACTGATCTTTCATGTTATTAGGACGACCATATGAGCGGAACCTGACGTTACTTTAGCGTTACCGTTTTACATCAATACATTTCAACTACCTGCTTGTGTTTGAGCTAACGGTTTACTGTATGTGTACGATGATCAAGAAAGTAAATTGAATCTTGACTGATCATTGATCTTTCGCTGCTTTTCTCAAAAGTGTCTTCACTGTCCGTATGACCCTTTCCGAGATTCCATTCAACTGAGCATAGGCTACCGTTTGCTTGTCGTTGTCGATGCTGCTAGTTTCTTCATTGCTGCAATTATTGCAAATGGCATGTTATGTGCCACCATCCCACATGATAATCCGTGGCGTGCATTCACCGACTTCAATGAGGTAGACTATCAGTGAAATAGCTGCTTAAGCTAGATAATACTGAAACCTAGTATAGGTACATGTATTTTGAGAAGTAATCGGCAACCAGTAAGTTATCATATCTAAAACGCATTACACTGCAGCAAATGTTTCTCGCTCAGGATGAGGGATTAATTGTTTCTTGTGATGACACTTGCAGAGTGCATTGATTGTGGTTCATTTACAAGGAAATTGTTGCATGTCTTTTGAGAGCCGTGGAATCTGTACTAGTCCTCTGCGCAAATCCTTAGAACCGTCTAGTATATTGTAGGTCATTTTTTGCCTCATACCGGGAATAAATACTTTGCACAATGTTCAGAACTATGCAGCTGTGCAGACAAAGGAGAGTTGCAGTGTCCTGTTTTATAACGAAGACAGCATCTACAACTTGCATCACTGGTCTTTGTTGTGACACAGACTATTTCCACTTGAGTGATCAGTCAGTGTTTTTTTGCAAGGCTTTATTTTAGGACGTTTAGTAAGAATGTTCAGAGTAGACTGAGCCATAACATTTGCCTTAGCACCTGTGTTAAGTTTACATAGAACCAAATTACCATTTATGTCAATATCTTTCCAAAAATCATAAGATCTTTATCGCCATGACCGTACTCCTACAAAAACGCTCCTTAGCATTATAAACTGAAAAAACCCGTCTCGGTATAGGACTCTGGTTCGGTTTACCGTGGATTTCTCTTCCCTTGCATCTCGGACCTTCTCGATCTCTAAGTACTTTAGAAGGAAGCTGGTTCAGCTGAAGTATTTTTAAACCTGATGACGGGAGTGATGAAAGACGTAATTGATCTGTCTATTTATGGGGAAAGTCAGTAGGCCTACTGGGGCATAGGTCAACGCAAACACTGTTAGAAACCAATCTTTTTCTGTGCAGATGGTGTGCTTATAAATATAAAAGGTGCTTTGTTCTGTGGAGGAATTGAGTGTCTACGTAGTGTTGTTTTCGTTAACGAAAACTAAAATGGTAATTAACGAAAATGAGATTTTTCTGTTAAGAAAAACTGAAACAAAAATGAGGTGACAACGAAAACTATAACTGTATTAGGAGAATTTATACTGAACACCTTGCCATACAATTCTGTCAAAAAATCGCCATTTAATCAGCCTTTAGATCTTTAAATCTAACAGTCATTACACAAAATATTTGGCTACATCAGTCTCTGCTCCACAGCGAAATTCATCTCCATGTCATCAACAACATTGTTATAGGCTATCTTAGGTATCATCAACAAAATTTCTGGGTGTCTACATCGATCAGCGCCTGAAATGGAAAACAATTTTTTGGAAATTAGCGAAAAAATAATTTTAAAAACTAGTCATCATAAAAAGTCTGCCAAACCTCCACGTCGCAAACTACGTGGACTTAATACGGTATTTGATTGTGTCACTGCACGTATAACGTAATATTATGGTCAACAGTTGATATGCTATTATGCATTTTTCATGCTGTCTCCTATGTTATCAATTCTTTGCACAATGTTCAGTGCTACGCAGTTGTGCACAACTAAGAGAATTGCAGTGTCCTAATGACGCTGATGTGCAACGAAGAAATTCACAACCCACCACTAACCTGACTTTCTTGTGATATACAATGGCATGCAGACTATTCAGACTGGAGTGATCCCACTGTTGGCATAAACATTCAGTTTCGTTTTGCAAGGCTTTATTTTGGGACGGTTAGCAAGACTGTTTAGAGTAAACTGAGCCATAATATTTGCCTCAGCACCTGTGTTAAGTTTACATTGAAATAAAATAATACCATTTATGTCAATCATATCGTACCATCAGTTCTTTGTCGCTATAATAGTGCTCCTACAAAAAAAATTATGAACATTATCAACCTAATAAGCTAGTTTCAGTATAGGACTCTGGTTCGGCTTAGCCAGGATTTTTACTCCATTGCATCTCGGTCTCTGAGTACTTTAGAAGGTAGTCGGTTCAGATGCAGTGTTTTTGGAACGAAACGACACATTTTCAGCAGTGTTTCGTAATCAATCCGGGTGCGATTGTCACATAAAAAAATTGCGAGGTTATAATATTGAGAAAATTAAATGCATGAGCTTACCTAATAACTAGGAATCTCTTAGGTCTCTTAAGCACATAATAAGCAGGGTTGTTGTTGTCGACAGATTTATAAAAGATGGAAAAATACTAGTCCGACGAGAATTACGCTTTATTGACAGTTTTAAATTTATCGTTTCCAGTCTCGACGTCTTATCGAAGAATCTTCACAAAGACCAGTGTATAAACATTGGGCAACGATATACAGGGAAGAAGCTCGATCTTTTTAGAGATATACGAAAAACAGTTTGACTTACGTTTTATTGAATCTAACAGAAAATTGCTTGTAAACTGAAATTTCGGCAAATGAAGTTGACAGATTCATATCTTTTTATCCGTTCAACTTTATCTTTTGACATTTTGGAATCTTATTCTTGGTCCAATTCTCTAAATATTTGGAAAATTTGAGCGTGATAGGTTATCAGGCATTGGAGATGTATGAAAAACAATTTGGCTTACTTTTTTTGAATCACGATGTATAGTCCTAAGAATAACCGGAAGTCGTTTTCAGCGTTAGTCATAGTATTGACAAGCACAATATATTATGCACATTGTATCAGGGCCGGATTAAGGCATGTTCAACATGTTCGACCGAACAGGGGCCCCACACTTTAGGGGGCCCCCACACACGCAAAAACAAATTTTTTAAAGGAAAAAGTTGGTATATTCTAAAGAAATTTCAACCAAACGACAACAAGTCATAAGAGTTTTGGAGCGAAGTTCCCCCAAAAATTTCGAATATGGCCTCCACATTTCTTAATCCGGCCCTGCATTGTATATTATACAGATTGAGAAGTCAATGACAATTCTAATGTTTATGGCATTGTTAGTAGTGATAACAATCAGGTGTAAGTAAAACAGACATGGAGCGTTAGGATGGGCACAGGAAATTGTTCTAGAAACTTACATTTTTATTTGTCATATTGCGATAAGAACCTTGACCCGATTTGTCAACCTGAAAAATACGGAAAGGATTTTTCCAATGAAATATTTGTTTTTTTGGTGGAGCCCATTATTTTTATTCTGTGGATAGATTCAGAATTTCGCCGCCAGACATCTTCCAATTTCGACGTCCTCAAATCCACCATCTGCTCGACATTCGCTTTGATACAATGTCCTATTTTCCACTAGCAGCTTCACAGCTAGATTGGTAATGACATATCCTGCTCCTCCAGAATTATACCCTTTCCGCATTTCGTTTTGTGATTAATCTACCTATAGGTGTAAATAAGAAATTGTCCGGAATTGTGATGACATTCGTTGAAGGTTTTCTGTAGGGACGTAAGTGTCGTCATCCGCTTTGAGAAAGGAATCCGCTTATGCACCGTATATATATTTGGTGCAACTGTAATTCAGCACTCCAACAGTTTTTGCTGTTAGATGGGACCTCCCATCCGGAACATTTAAACCTATTGCATTCGGTTCCTTGCAGATTGGCTGTGAAGTGCAGCCCTCGATTTTGGTATAGAAATAAAATGCCTTGTGACATCGCCTAGCCCACGTGTTCTTAACTGCTCTACCTTTTGTTTCCCCAATTTGAAGCTGCTGTAAGAATCATGCATAATACTACACACAGACAGAACTTACAAATGCTAAAGACCGATTTCTGTGGTTTTACTGAATGTATTCTGTAGAAAGGAATTGAAGGCTGTTGCAATAATTAGTTTAGCCTGCATGACTTTCTGAAAAAAATTAGAGAGACAGAGGATATAGCGAGGATCTATTACAATTTTAAAATTCATATTGTGCTTTTAGATTATTATTGGCATGTTTATTATTGGCATGTTTAGCTAACACTGTAGTGATATAACTCGTTTGATTCATAATCTACTTTTAGATTTTTCAGTTTAAGTTCAAAGTAGGCCCACTGTCGAAAGTCGAACTAGGCCCTAACCTAACTTGCAAGGCATTCGTCTTCACGAATTCCGGTTCCATAAACGATTTACTTGTAAAGTAGGGTCTATATTAAAAGCCATTTTGTCACTTTTAGTTCCAATCGGAGCTTTTTTTTAACGTGCAGTTGGACACAAACTGTACCGTTCGAAATGGATTTGTGCAGTTTTAGAAGCACTTTTGTGCAGTTAAAACTAGTAAAAAGGTCATTGTCCTCGGATTGGAAGTAATTTACCATGGAGGATGGGAAGAAAAAGGAGTTGTGCAGCTCAAAAAATTTCTTAAAAACAGCCCTGGTTCAGGGCCGTGTTTATGGTTCTTGGAGTGTCGTGCAAAGTGTTACAGCAGGGGCAAAGTGCCTTTCGGCAGTCATACAAGATTAGTCATTTTACAAAAATCCGCTGTTCAATAGGCTAGCGTACGTGGTTTGTCGGCTGTGGCGGGTCAGTAAGCAAGCACGCAACGTCCGTGAACTTTGTTATATTAGGGTTTTCTTACACTTACTGATTTTACCAAAAGTTTAAGTAACACTGAGACTCGCAATTTAAGACATTTGGATATTGGCAACAAACTCTCGGCTCAGGGGCATTCGGTGCACCGCACCGAATGGTCCTATGTTAAACACGGCCCTGCCCTGGTTCCAATATCTTTCAGCAAATGTTTCAGTGGATGGCAACAGCAAATTGACGGCGGTTCCGGCTAATTTTTTATGAAAGAGCCGGAACATTGTTTTTGCAGGCCAGGTTTTGCAGTTGGATTTATCTTCGAGGCATCACCAGTTTAGGATATAATTATGATTATTATTTCATACCCTATTCTAAAGTTCAACAAGAAGCAAAAATATGGAGATTTCCAAAAAAGTTCTTTGACCTCCTACATTTTTATTTTGTAAACGTGAGTTAGTCTATGACAGCACTATAATAATAGTGCCGACGTAACAAACATAGATGCATTGCTCCACCTCCCGGTAATGACATAATAGACCTATAAACTGGACATATAATTATCAATGCCTCAAGTACATGTATTATACAGATCAATCAATCAATCAATCAATCAATCAATAAATCAATTAAATGGTCTATTTTGCAAACAAATATAACCACCGAGGCACATAGTTGTTTCAAACTTTTTTGATTTTTTATTCGCTCCCAAAAAACGTCTTTTTTAAATCCTGCTTTTTATTTCGTTTTTTTTATGCAACGCTATTTAGCCTAGGCCCTACTTATTTTCTGTCTCTTATTATTTCCCTTAATTTAATTTTTTCCTGATATTCCTTACGTTTTCAGCCCAATCTCAAGGTTTCAGCCAACTGATGTCATTATTATGTTTAACGTCATCATTAAAGAGATACATGTAGTAAGTAAACAAGGGTTTTAATTTTTAAATGCAGTTTAAGATGTAAAAAGTCAAATTATTTTTCATTTCCGTTGGTTTGTCGTCTTTTCGTGGGTTTTTTTTGATACGATGAGGTTTTCCGTTTTTTATTCCGTTTCCATCGTTTTTTTTACATCTATCTTATAATAATGCAGAGGCATAGGCTACAATAATAATAATAATTTTCTTTTAGCTTATTATAACCATAGGCGGAAATTTGGGCGGAGACTTGGGGGGGGGGGGACGAACGAGTGGCCGAAAGAAAGACGCGAAGGATTTTTTGACGGACGAAATTTTTTGACGAGTCCGAAAGTCAAAAAAATTCGCTTTGAAAAAGTTGATGACCTTTTTTTTTAGTCATCCGGCACAAAAAAGTCCGAAAGTGAAGAAAACTTGATATTTTCGCCGCCAAAAAGTTGATGACCTTTTTTTAGTCATCCGGCCAAAAACTTTGTAAAATACCTATACAAAAAATGTTTTGTCCGCCGTGAGAGTCTTCACGCTCAACTTTGGGGGAGGGGGACCGCCCCTCTGTCCCCCTAGGTTTCCGCCCATGGTTATAACAATCCAGTTTACGGGTTACAGTGTACAATTGTGCAATTGAAACAATTTAGGTCAACAGTAACTCAGATTAGACAGTACACGAATCTTAACTGCTAGCAGGGCAGACAACCTGCAATAATCGGCGCTAATAGCAGCCTACAAAGTATGTCCGGCGTCCGCGCTGTACGGGGCGCGAACTCGTTACCTCTTGCTCTCTATGCCAGTGTGTTATCCATTTCTCTACCCCCCCTTCATACACACAGGGTTTACATGCAAATCAGCAACAATAAAAGAAGCCCTAAATGGATCAAGAATCCCGCAAGCTGGGGACATCAACGTACCAGTTTATTTATTAGATTTATACAGGGTGGCCTTAACAAAATCTTACCATTGCAAGACACACAGAGATCAGTGGAATAATGACAAAGTAGGCCCTAAAAGACAGAAAGATGCATATAGTAACAGTTTAAAAAAGATAGGTCTACAGTTTCGGACCGTTGGTTGCTTTGGAATCATGTGAACAGTTGTCTCTGCCTCTATATCAGAATGGAACAATAATGAAAAACAGGCCAATAAGTAATTAATTTGATATATTTTTATTGCTCACAATGCAAAGTTAATGAATGTGAGAAGTTGAGAACAGACTATAAAAATAAGGCAAGAATAGGCTAAGAAATAAAAATACAATTAAAACCTGACAACAGGAATCAAACAAACTGATAGGCCTACTCGACTTTCCCGCAATAACTTCCTGAAAAATTTATGCCTAATCAAATTTCAATATTTCCATTGATAATTAATAGGCCCTACACATATTCTGCAAGATAAATCTACAGATTTCTTTGTGCTTATGCCGACGAACATTTAACCTCTTAAGATCATAATAGTGCACATTAAATAGCTAAGAATGTTAGAATACTAACCCAAGTGCCTTATTTGCTGTCACGAAACATTACCTCATCCACCCTTACCGGTTTTATTAATAAATTACCAAACCAGGTTGATGAGACTGCGTATAGTACAAACGAGGGCTGCTCATTTTATTATCACTGGCGTCCAGGCCCGCATTAGAGTAGGTGCTAAGGGTGACGCAACACCCGGGCCCGCAATTTTTGGTGCCCGCATTTTTGGATATGATAAAAAGAATAACGAGAAAGCTGCAACATTAATGGGCCAATATGAAGTCATTGTCGACGAAAATTTGCAATGTTTTTTCACACGTCAGATTTATTAGCTCAAACTAACAATTATTTATGAATATTATTGGTTGAAATCGCAGAAACTTATTATTTTTACTGTAGTTTTAACTTTGGAAAGTATGACCTCTCAACAGTGATGTCATAAAGAAAGGCTACGCATGGTCCGTTATTCTCACTTGCCTCTTGAAATGAGAGAAATAAACCGGTAGTTCAAGAATGTTCAATGGCTAACTCCTAATTTCTTACACCTATAATAGTTTGTTATCTTCCATAGTTTTCTGCCTCTTATCATCATCATCATCATCATCATCATCATCATCATCATCATCATCATCATCATCATCATCATCATCATCATCATCATCATCATCATCATCAATAACCTTGGGCTCAATGCCCGTAGGAGTCAGACGCCACTCTCTGTTCTGAGTCTGTCTCGTGCCATGTTACCCAGCTTCAACCGGTCCGGTCAGCAGGTCTGCTCCATACCATTAACATCTTGGAGCATCTAGACCACCTTGTCTGATTGAAGAGAATCGTGAAAAAGAGGCATGAAGGACAACGTGGGTCAATGCCCGTTGTGTCCCACGCTCTCTCCCCGACTCTCTCCATCGGTCTGTCCTGACCGGCCTGTGCATGTCTGCTCCACATCATGACACCTTGAAGCATCTGGACAGCTATGTCACTTGTGTCGTGGTATTGGCGAATTACAATCGTCTTGGTTTTTCACTGCCAGCGTATCGCCACCCATCTGGCAAACCTTCCTCCTTTTGTCCGGGCTTAGGACCGGCACAGGGACGTTGTTGGTTCCCTGTGGCATAGGATGGATGCAGTTTAACGTCGTGCCCAGGTTAAAATGTCCGACGTCGCCATTCTTCTAGACGTTGAACCCTTCATCGAGCTTTCCATATCCATTAAATTTTGTCATCATACAATCCAGAATCATCTGTCGTGGTTCTCCTCTTGCTCACTTCCCCTTCATTTTTCCTTCAATGACCGTTCTTAGCAGTGAGTCTGCCCTCAGCCTGTGTTCTACCAATGTATTTTGCCTCTCCTTTACAGTGTGTACTTTTACTTTATCAGGGTTCCTTCTTCCCCGTCATTCCTAGACCTTGGAACAAGAAGTTCATGACGCTGTTAAGAGCGGGTTATCAGGATATTACTGGAGTCTGCGAAAGAAATCGGATGTCCTATTGTATTAGACCTGAAAATTGAAAGAGCAACTTATAGGCAACTGTAAGAATTATAAAAAAAAGAAAACATTAACAGGGATCCGAAGAAACGGCTAATAAAACATTGATATGGATCGAGTGTGGTGTTGTGTGGATCAGAGACATAGACTATAAGAAAAAAGGATACTTTATATACAAAAAGACTGGAGGCCTTCAAAATGGGGAGAACAATGAAGAAAACCAATTGAATAGAACCTATCATAATTGTATTACTATTTAGCAAATAAAGAAAGTCGTTCGTTCCTTCTGTCACCGTACACCTAGGCTACTAGTGTCTGAAACTTTGCCTGAGAAAAAAATACACCATAGGAAAAGCATCCTTAGGCTTTACTCATTAGTAAACATTGGTATAGGCCTAATTATGTGCCTCGTGGATCGGCGACTGACAGAAGAGGGCCCGCAAAGATATCACAGCACCCAGGCCCACAGTAACCTTAATGCGGGCCTGGGGAGCGCCTTTGAATAGAGAGAGCTCGAAGGGGCGCTATAACAAGTGCACATACAAACAAACTTATTTTTTTAAATTTCGATTTAAATCGACCACAGGAAGAATATTAAAATTTCCCTGAAAAAAGGTAACAAATTAGACAAATGTGACGCAAGCGTTTTACTTTGCGGAATTTTAGGCAAGACAAACGTCCTGTGTTTGGGAGTAACTTCCTGCCCGTTAGCTCATCTCAAGCCAAGGCCGTAGCTAGGGTGTTTTGGGTGTTTGAACACCCTCCGAAATGAAAAATATGAAAAAATGTAACTAATTAGGCAAATGTGACGCAAGCGTTTTACTTTGCGAAATTTTAGGCAAGACAAACGTCCTGTGTTTGGGAGTAACTTCCTGCCCGGTAGCTCATCTCAGGCCAAGGCCGTAGCTAGGATGTTTTGGGTGTTTGAACACTCTACCGAAATGGACAATATAAAAAAATATATAACGCATTTACTAGCACATGATGTAAAAACCATGAAAAAACCCATTAAAACACCCTCCGAAATGAGAATGTAAAATTGATAAAATGCATTCACTAGCACATAATGAAAAAAACATGAAATTAGGCGGAAAATGGTAAGCAAGCCGTTTCCGACGACTAAGAAAAAGGTCATCAGAAATTTTGACGACTACAAATTAAAGGTCGTCAGAAAATCTCCCCCCGAAGAAACACCCCCCGAAATCAAATCCTGGATACGGCCCTGTCTCAAGCACACGCTATTAAACCGTGTGCATAAACAGCAGATCTATCAAGCGCAAGAGATAGAACAATGCGAAAGTGATAAAGTCCATGGGTGACAAAGTGGCCTATGAGTATTCATTGTCATAACTGTTTAAACACTTATCCTACATGTATGGTAGACCAGCGCCTTGAGACCTCCTGTGGTATCACTGGCACCCCTCTGCTCTGGTTCAAGTCTTACCTTACTGATCGCACTCATTTGTGGAGACTCCAGAACTCCCTGGGTCTTTGACGAATATGGTGTCCCTCAGGGTTCTGTTCTGGGACCTTTACTTTATCTCTTGTATACTGCTGACATTCTATCCATATTCTCTAAACACTTGGCAACTGGTCACCTCTTTGCTGATGATGTGCAGGCACTTGTTCACGGTCCATCATCGTCTCAGGTTGTTCTTGCCGCCCGCGTAGATGCTCTTTCTCAAGACTTGCATCTTTGGATGTCTTCCAATCGGCTCTCTCTGAATCCTAATAAGACGCAGCTCATCTGGTTCGGCACTCGCCAACAGCTTCTTAAGCTTGATTTGCCTCTTCTTTCAGAGAGATTTTCCTACTTTACTTTCCAATCAAGCGTTCGAGACCTTGGTGTAGTCCTGGACAGCATGCTTACCTTTGCTCCACACATTGCCAGTCTCACTCGCTCTTCCTACTTTCATCTGAGTCGGCTTAGGGCAATCCGTCGCTCCGTCTCCTCCTCTGTCTTTACTTCAATTGCTCATTTCTTCGTCTGTTCCAGAATCTACTATTGCAACTCGCTATTCGTTGGCCTTCCAAAAGTTCGTCTCTCCCCTCTTCAGTCTGTTCTAAACTCTGCGGCCAGACTAATAGCCCGACTTCCTCGCTATTGACACAGCTCTGCTTTTATGTTTGACCATCTTCATTGGCTTCCCCTTACTGCTCGGATACAACTCAAGATTCTGACGTTAATTTGCCGGTCCTATACTGGCCGAGCTCCCAAGTACCTTCGTGACCTCATCCATCTGCCGACCTCGGCCACTTCTCTTCGCCCGCTACGCTCCTTTGATCGGCATGATCTCTTCGTCCCGCGAGCTAGGACTGCCTTGTCTAAAATGCGTGTCTTTTCTCTCATTAGCCCGGCATTGTGGAACCAGCTTCCTTCTTCAACGCGTTCCTCCATACTAACTGGTGGGCCAAATGCCTCTTTCGGTGTCTCAAGACTATTTTTCTCTCTCTTGGCCTAACGTACTGGGAGCGCCTCTGATTGGTGTGCACTGTGAGAGGCGCCTTATAAATTCATAGATACGATACAATACAATACAATGTACAGGGTGGGCCAACGTAAATGCAACTTTTTTGACGCCTTATAACTTGAAAAGATTTTATCTGACCGACATGACCTATGTATCAGATTGAACATAATTATCCATTCTATCATTCTGGAAAATATTTACGAGATAATATTACGACGTCTTGTGATACTGCTATTTATATCCGATGTCACATTTTCTTGCCGTAAACAGCGAGAAAAACAAAAATCTGAAACTGAATATGACAATTCTAAACAACCACTTAGTACTAACAACTAATAACAATTATTATCTTGAGTAGATTTACCATCAGTCAAACAAATACTCAATACTATTGAGTATAGCAGTATCTCACATATTATGTCCATTGTCCACCACGTGCTTTAATGACAGCATGGACACGAGACTACCACTGATCGATGGCTGAGTCCACCAGTGCTTGGGTTATTTCAACCCAGCACCAAAGGATAACTTATTTCAAATGTTCAACGTCACGTAATGGTTCATGGTAGACCAGTTGCTGAAGATAACCCCAGATCGAATAGTCAACCGGATTTAAATCCGGACTGTTCGGTGACCAGTTCTCCGGTTCAATAAACTCTGTCACGTTAGCGTTCAGATAGGCAGGCAACCGTATGATGTGAACGATGCGCCGGCGCTCCATCTTGCTGAAAGAGGTAACCATCAACTCCAGACAGTACTGTTGGCGAATGTAGCAGTCCTCTTGCGAGTAAGCTTACTTCATCATAGTAATAGACACTGTTCACCTTAGCCTTTGCAGTGACAAAGTCTTTGCAAGTTTCGAAACAGCCAACGACACCATCACACTTTGTGAAAAGTGCTTCCTGCCTTCAGAAGCCGAGTAGGCGCAACCACACGCTCAAGGCTATAACAAATGACTCAAAAGCGAATGACAGATGAAAAGATCGACAGCACATGCTTCACAGACAAGAAGATATTCACGATTCAGACGTCAACCAACACTTAGAACGACCAAGGCTAGCTTTTTGACATATTCAGTTTCAGATTTTGTTTTTCTTGCTGTTTTACGGCACGAAAATGTGACATCGGATATAAATAGCAGTACCACAAGACGTCGTAATATTATCTCGTAAATATTTTCCAGAATGATAGAATGGATAATTATGTTCAATCTGATACATAGGTCATGTCGGTCTGATAAAAAGTGTCCAAGTTATAAGGCGTCAAAAAAGTTGCATTTACGTTGGACCACCCTGTAGGCTATGTCCTCGTGTACGCATGCACAAAAGTCACTGTAGTCACTTAAGTAAATCTTTCAGTGTCAAGACCTTTTATCTGCAGTGATCTACACATGTATTATAAATCATATACGAGAGTTTACAACCTTTTCCATTAGTCACTATTCAAACATGAGGAAACGTGAGAGCACGTAGGCCTAGGGCCTACACAGTAGTACACACTGTAGACAGTGCGCATCGAGGCCACAGCATTATCACAATAATAGCACTAGCAGGCCAACATAGGTCCACTTAGGATTTTGCGTATTTCTTGAGACGCATCGGGACACTAAAGAGTCGTCAGACTCGTCAGATAATTGCAATGAAGTCAGGGATGCCACTCTGAATTTTGAAAAAGGTCAGATCCGGTCGAAAAAAGACTAGAAAAGGCTAGATTGACAATTTCACTGGAAGATGCATGGATTTTTCCATTTTTCCGGCTTGAAATTTCCGACGACCTTTTTTTAGTTATCCGATGATTAAAATTTGCTCTCATTTCCTTCCCGATAAAATTACTGATGACCTTTGTAAGTTTTTCGATCCAAGATTTACAATTTTTGGTCCAAATTCACAAAAAAATTCGACTTTTTACTCTTTTTTTGTGCAATTTCACTTTAAAATGACTATTTTTATGTATAAAAAGTCGGGAAAACCGCCGTCAGAAAAGGCTAGATCCTGACAGAAAAAACCTACAAGCTTAAACCTAGACAAGACCAAAAACACCTAGATCTAGGTGGAAAAAGCAAGGAGTGGCATCTCTGAACGAAGTTATTTGATATAGGCCTACTTACACGTGGGCACATAGCCTTACATAATGATAAAATCTGTGAGTCGATGATTTAGTTAAAGGGCCTGCGTTGTAAAATAACACGGAAATATGCTGTTCATTGTCATGCGATCTACATTTGAGCCGGATGCGAAAGCTTCAGACTAAAGGGCGCAAGATTGTTAGTGCAAAGGTTAACACAGTGCAATCAGGGTTAAGATCCACAAGCGTCCCATTTGTAATTGGCAACGCGATATTAACACAGGCCAAGCTCACTAAAGTCTCGTTCTGAGTCGGCATAATAGCCAATGCCAAGTTTCACTAAAGAATTCGTGCTTCTTGCTGCTCATAGTGACTTTGATAGAGGTAAGGTGGCAGTATTCTTATCCACAAATGTAGCCTGTAGATGCTATAAAAGCTAAATTGAACTGTTGATAGGCCTAGGTATTTTAGCCTATTACGAGTGGCGAACTATTAATTAATATGCTTAACTTAATCGACCAGTAACAGAGATCGACAGGCCTACACTAAGGAATTAAATAAGAATTAGATAAGAGGTTCTCAACCTTTTTCCACTCGCGACACACCTAAACTAGAAACCAAATTTGGCAACACACCATGCATGCAATCGTCATAAAAGTCGTGCTTCTTGTCAATATTTAAAAAATTAAAATCGGCCTTTGCCAAAGTTAAAATAGCTTTTCTATTTTATATTGTAAAAATTCTACTGAATGAAAATGTTTACACTGAATATAGCCTAGGCCTACTGTCTAGTTTCTAATGATTCAAAAATTCTAAATTCCACCTATTGAAATCTAAGAATTCCACGTCGTCTTGAGACACTAATTGTGGGTTTTTTCCTGAATGTTCGTTGGATCATAATAATTAGGCTAATCAATATAATTAGGCTATAAGACTTATAATATACTAGCGTACCCGGCCACGCGTTGCTGTGGCTGAAAAGAGCATCCAACCATCCCTCCCTACCTCCATTCTTCCTCCCCACCCACTCCCTCCCCCTTCGCCTCCCCTCCCCTTTCTCTCCTTCCCCTCCCCACTTCCACCCAAACCCTCTCCCTCACCCCTCTCCCACCCCTCCCCTCCCCTTCCCCTTCCCCTTCCCCTCCCGTCTCTTTACCCCTCCCTTCCCTTCCCTCCTCTTTCCACCCCTCCCCGTCCAACCCCTCCACTCCCCCTCTACCTCCTCCCGTCCCCGTTCCCCCTCCCTTCCCCTCCACCTCCCATGCACCCTACCCTCCTCCACCTCCCATGCACCCTCCCCTCTTCCACTTCCCAGTCCCGATCCCTCCGTCCCTTCCTCTGCCTCCCGGCATCCCTCCCTCCTCCATCCCTCCCCTTCGCTCCCTCGCCTTCCTCTTCGTCCCGCTCCCTCCCCTTCTTTTCTCCCTCACACCGTCTTTCCCCGACAGCGACGCGGTAAGGCGAACGCAACTGGGCCGCTATTGAATGTGTTGAATATCTATATAGACCTAAATAAAAATGTAACTGCGTACGGACGAATCTTTCGGAGCAAGGATCCCGGAAATTTAAAAATTGCCGTAGAATAGGCGCGTGTTTGCCTAATGCTTTTTTGATAAAATCTTTTTTTTTAAACTTTCACTTCGATTCGACCGATTCCGAGTTCAAATTCAACCCGTCCATAATAATTATGCCTTCACCGAATTCGGGCGCGTTTCAAAACGGTGGTTCCGCGAATCGAAGTGAAAGTTGTTTTTTTTGTTATGAACGATTTTAGTAAAAAAAAGCATTTTGCAAACCCGCGCCTATTGGAACGGAACGTTTTGCTGCAATTTTGAAAAGAATCCGTCAAGGACTTTCGAAGATCCTTGAGCCCAAAGATTCGTGCGAACGTAGTTACATTTTTATTTATAATATAGATAGTAAGACGCTGGATGATCGATAGGTTTTGTGAGTGCAATACCAGGACATTCAGCTGCGTAGCAACTTAGCTAGGGTTCCTGGACACTATAGCTTGGAGCCTTACCCCCTTACCCATTGACGAGACTAACGAATGAGCATGATAGGATAGTTACATAAAACTATTTTTAGGTAAAAAAGCATGAAACTTATCATCCATTAGGCTATCCACATAGTTCAAGCCAGACTGATCATCAAAGACTTCAAGGCATCTCAAATTCAAGAACGAAACGAGCATGTGAAACATACATTCAAGTGCAGGTGAGCAGCGTATTAAATTACAGGTTGAAGATTTTGGGACAGTCAAAACTTTGAACTTCTTACAGATAGTAGAACGGCAATGTAAGTTCCAAACTGAGATTGATAACTGAACAATCGAAACGAAATCATGACTTTCAGAAGACAAAACAGTGCACAAAGAGTCTCAGGATTGTAAACGGCATTGCCGAGAAGGGTGTTAAACTCGTAAAATAATTCAAATCATCTATCACTAAAAATGAATGGGAGAAATACCTAACGCAGGTTGTATCTGAGCACAGAGCTCAGTTCCTTGACGAAAACAATTATGTGTTTAGGCATACTGGCGACTGAGTGTGGTGAGACTCCTACAATCGAAAACCCTCTAAAACTGTTGCTCATGCAGAACATGTACAGCATAATTATGGCTGGCTTTGCTATACTTTTAAAAATTATTTTAAGACAAAAATATTAACTTTATATCGGTATTCAGTAGATCTACATGTAAGTCTTATATGACACTCAATCTCTTACAGTCTACGATGATCAGTTTATTTCTTTGATCTAAATTCTAAAAGAGTTCTTGCCTATTATACTTCAAATGCTATGATTTGCTTATTTTTCGCCATTGTCATGAATGGTGAAAAGTCAGGAGCATAGAGCTACCACTGAATATCTATCAATCGGGCTGAAATTTGGCACTTATTCACTACAAAGGCCATGTAACAAAATGAAATAATACCATCAGCTAAATTCAAAACATTATTTTTGAGGACCATCCTACTCTACACTCTATAATATTATTTATAAAATTATTTTAACATTTTTTCAGTGCCACAGTAAGACGTGGGAGAACACTGTAGAGATGTCGATGGGCAGAGGAGAATGGAGAAGCTGCATTGTCCTATGTGCAGTCCTGCACAGGAAGGACTAAGGTCTAAGCAGAGCACTTCGTCGGCCGCACCGCGCCGCCGCCATTTTGTGGGCGCCGCCGTCGATTTTTGAGTCGGCGCGCCGCCGCCGAAAATTTGGCGAAGCGCCGCCGATGTCACGTTGATTCGTTTATTTCTTTTCGTTGCATTTTCATCTCTTGCATAATTTCGCGAAAACAACTGTTGCGTCAGTGCAAAGTAAAATCTTTTTCTTACATGTAGGCTATCTACTTCGATTTTCTTGGCAACAATGCTATGAAGCCTATGATGCTACCTATTCGTTTTGACTTTCGAAACAGTGCGCTTATCGTTTAAATATTTGTGGATTTTGTAATTCGATTTGAATTATGGCAGCAAAGAAGGTAAAGAGAACTAGGCATAGGCCTAAGTGAATTGGTCTGCCGTGTTTGCGTTCTTTCCTGACCGTAGGATGGAACAGAACCGTCTGCCCCCTAGTATTAGGATACAAGTTACTATTATGTTGCAAATTTTATGTAGGCAATTGGTCGCATCTGCAGGCTTGTGATTCTCAATTGCCGGCCAGTTAATACCTAATTCCGACTTTTTTTACCATTATTAAACTCCCACGCTGTACGTGACATAAAATATGTGAAATTGGTGAGTAATTAAGCTTTCGAACGTTAATAGGCCTGTCTATTATGTACAATGGAACAAGGTTAGGCAATTGACCAAAGATCCTATTTGGTCAACAATTTGAGCAATCATTCACATAATGGGATGAGAATAGGGAAAAAATCGCATAAAACAAGTTCACTTATTGTGACATGGCTTGCTTAGATCGAAAGACTTATGCACAGCAACTAGGTTTAAAGAAGATGCTAAGAGTTTCGAGAGGAAGTCGTTCGGATTATTGGCCGATAAATCAGGAAAGGTGGTGAATTCTGATCAAGTTATGATCAGTGTGCTTTGAAAAGAGAAATTAAGGAATGACAAGCACCCTGTTTTGTTGACAAGATTTACATAAACATTTCTACGCAAACACAGTTTGTATGTATGTATCTAAGTATGTATGTATGTATGTATGTATGTATGTATGTATGTATGTATGTATGTATGTATGTATGTATGTATGTATGTATGTATGTATGTATGTATGTATGTATGTATGTATGTATGTATGTATGTATGTATGTATGTATGTATGTATGTATGTATGTATGTATGTATGTATGTATGTATGTATGTATGTATGTATGTATGTATGTATGTATGTATGTATGTATGTATGTATGTATGTATGTATGTATGTATGTATGTATGTATGTATGTATGTATGTATGTATGTATGTATGTATGTATGTATGTATGCATGTATGTATGTATGTATGTATGTATGTAACTAAGTTTTGTATAAGTGTATATGTAATCTGTGTATATAATTATGGCTTATATGCATGTATGGACGGATGGATGGAAAAACGAAAATTCCGGTATGAGCTTGGAGGCGCTAAGAGAGGCGACAAGAGAGAGGCAACACTGGAGAGGATACATCGTGACTGTCGCCAGAGCTCCAAAAGCTGACGGCACCAAGTGGTGATATATGCATGTGTGGGTTGGTGTATGTATGCATGTATGTTTGTAGAATCTTTTAATTGAGCGTCTAATAATTCTGAGAATAATAATATTGTTCATGTTAATTTAAGACGAGATAATAGCCCCAAAAAATTGCTGAGCATACATTGCATATCTTAATAAAATAGGTTGCTTGTATATCAAATTTAAAAGTAAGTATGCGACATTGGAGCACTTATCCCACGACGCCTCGCCGCTAGTTCCGGCATTTAAAGGGCGCCGCCGTTGCCGATATTTGTATGCCTGTGTCACGAAATAAAGTCAACACCCGATTAAAAGTTTCCCCCGAAACAGAGTCTCTCCTGGCTGAAACTCTGTAATGGAAGAAATTTCTTGAAGTAAAAATATATATATTTTCTTGTTAAATAATCTGGCAACGTAAACTAACCGTTTAGCTTGCTATCTCTAAATTTGATGCAACTGTAGCCCATTTCACGCTGAACAGGGAAGACTTTATTTCGTGGACGGCGGAAATAATATTATTATCTCCCCATGGAGACTTTATTTCAGAATAATAATTATACTCTCCGGGGACGAATTTATTCTGGAACAGATCCGCAGGGGGGGGGGAGAATCAGTTTCGAAATAAAGTCTCCGGGGGAGACTTTTAGGGGGGACTCTGTCACTCGACACCGGCGCGCTTCGACCGGCGACCAAAAATGACACTCTCAAGTCGGCGCAGAGCTCTGGTCTAAGGTAAGACAGTAAAGAAACATAATGATACCAATTACTTCAATAAGAAGTCATAAGACTTTAATGGCTAGCCATTATTCCAATGCTTGAGTTTATATGCAAGACCTACAAGAGGAGCTCGTTCTAACCTCCTCATTGAGATCCAAAACGAGAACGATTTCTGCAAGAATAATACATTATGGTAATTCTTTTTTGGCACGGCAGATCTGATTTTGAGATAATTATGTATTATCGTTTTTATATCAAAACTATGCACGCAATGAAGAGTTTTTAACTGGTGTTGTTGTTTTCGTAATTCGTGAATGATATTTTCAGTCTTTTTAGAGACATATAGACAGAGTTTTGGGATCGAGAATGACACGTTACAAGCATTCGAGTCGCGTTTTTAAGTCCTACGTCTGTGTAACTCTTATTGGCATGACGATGATAGTTTGCTTCACCATCTGGCAAAAAGATGTAGGCCTAAACAGACAATTGCCAGTTCATAGGATGAGAGTGAACTACAGTCAAGTCAAAGTCCGTCATCATGCTGCCAAATCGACTTCTAAGCCGGTTCTCGTAAGTCCGTCACCCGTTGAAGCAAAAGACTTGGCGTCCATTCAGCGATATCATTCCAAAGAACGTCGTTTGTGTGAGCAGAAGATGGTTAACATGACTGAAAACGTCACTGAAGTCAACTGGTGTCCTTGTATACCACCCGTTCTTCAAGGAAGAGTTTTCGTAAACATGATCGATGATTCAGATTGGGATCATATCGTTGAGACCGTTGGAAACGATGTTCTCGTAGGTGGAGAGTGGAAACCTGAGGATTGTGTTTCACACACCCGTCTAGCGATTGTGATACCATGCCGTGACCGCGAGCACCACTTACGAATCCTACTTCGTCACCTGATTCCCATTCTCAAACGACAGCTTCTTCACTTCCGAGTGTTTGTCGTCGACCAACGCAACCCAGCGATCTTCAACAAAGCCGCCACCATGAACATCGGATTCCTCGAGGCTGCCAAGAGGTTCTCCTTTGACTGTGTCATCTTCCATGACGTCGACATGATCCTTGAAGATGATCGGTGTCTGATGACCTGTGGCCCACAGCCACGCCACTACGCTCAATCGGTCGACAGATTCAACTATCACCTGTGGCCAACTTTTGGCGGAGTTGTATCGATTAAGCCAGAAATGTTTCAGAAGATCAATGGATATCCGTTGAGGTATTTTGGATGGGGAGGAGAGGACGACGTCATGTGGTCTCGCGTGGGTCAAGTTTCGAGTATATACAGGCCACCAGCGGCAATATCTCGCTACAGTACAATTCCTCATGGAAGAGACTCAACGAATCAGAAAAACCCCAAAAGATATGAAATAATAGCAATCGGATATGCAGAGAATGCGAATGGTTCATATGAAGGTCTCTCGGATTTGAATTACGAAGTTAATGATATCCAGCTGAATGCTCTTTTCACTCGCATCGAGGCTGACATTAACATAACAAAACTACCATCGTATCCTTCTCATCCCATTTCGCAATATAAACGATCAGCCGGACAATGCCTTGACCATGACGCCATCATGACGTCAGGTGCAATGTCTTGGAGTTCATGTCGCTTTGTGTGCGATACCTTTCCTGATAAACCATGCTTTGGATTTTCATATCGACATGGAATTTGTACTATCATTCGAACAGCCTGCATACTGACGTTGAAGGAAAATGCATGGACTTTTGTAATTGAGACCAAATTTAAATGAGGAACAGGACAATCACAGGAATATTTTAAAACCATGTAATTTATGTAATCTCATGTTCGTTTGATTTGAACTTCTCGGAACAAAGAAATATACATGTAGACCAAGACTAACTTTTTGACACTGTTGTGGAGTTGTTAGAGTGATAATGCAAAATAACATATTTATATCAAATTCGTTCTCGAAGATGTTCCCCAACAAGCTTTAAAATTAGAAAATGTTTAAAAACGAAATTTAAACAAAATCAATTTTTTCGAAATGTTACAGGACAGTCGTAATAGTATTTTAAATAGGCCTACATTCAAATTAAATGATTGCATGTTGACAATATTAAGCAGCAAACAGTCGACTAAACATAAAACACACGAATCCCCAAAAGATATGAAATAAGAGCAATCGGATATGCAGTGGCGTAGCTAGCTTTTCTTGGGCCCGTGTGCATAGGTCCCGCATGGACCCCTGTTTGGTCTTGTAAGGCCGATATCTTTAACTGATTTCTTGCGATCAAGATTACCCAAGTCTAATCACTGGCATTTGCTATTAGGCCTAACACAAGTAATAACCGTACACCCGACAGAAAAAACACGAATGCTGCATGAGTGAGACAGATAAAGTTAAGTGTCATAACTGCATGCAGTGATTTTTCAGTCGAATTTAAAATTTGCCCGTTTGCAGACTTAGGCCTATCCTGAAGGCTCACTTAAAACAATGTTATGGCATCATAGAGTTTTTCAAAGACTTGTGTTTATTCTGTCGGGTGTACGGCTATTACTTGTGTTAGGCCTAATAGCAAATGCCAGTGCCCCTCCCCCTTCCCCTCCCCGTCCCCATCCCCTCCCCCTCCCCTTCCCCCTTTCCACATTATATTGTGTATAACATATATTATCTGCATTCAAAATCGTTCACGACCTATCGAGACACCCTATAGATATTTTTTAATTCAATGTTTTTAAAGTTTGCTAATTTTTTCATACTTCTGAGCCAATACCTATGGTTATACAACTACTTACATTATACTGTATTTTTAAATTGGTCATTGTCGCTACCGCTGATGCTGCTCCAAACAGTTGCTGCTACTACCACTGCTACCGCGCGCACCTTTTGCACACATACACACACATACATGCCACCTTTTGCATACCACACGCTGGCGGAACTACTTTTTGCATAACATATCTTTTTGAATAAAACACTTTTTGCATATAGGCCTAATTCCTTTTTGCATACAATACCTTTTGCATACAAACCTTTTGCATACGTCTGCCACATCCAATCATATAATTTTAAAGTTCATAGCCGGCGATCGTTGATTGGTGATGACAGGTTAAATTTAATTATGTATGCGCTGCAGGAAAGGAAGCCAGTGTAAGATATCTCGAATATATTGGGATACACGATCGGACTTGTGAACCCGCCAACAATCCGACCCGCGGGAGACTAGCAAAGATTGAGGCGAGGTAGTCGAGTCGGCTCGGCACAAAAGAATGAACAAGGGACACTGCAGTTTTAGAAGTGAAAGAGCGAGCAATGACCCTGAGCTGCCGCAGATGGTAGTAGCAGCTGAGGCACACCTGATCTATATGAAATACAAGAGTGAGTTCAGAATCCAGGAGCACCCCGAGGTCACGCACCACCGAAGAAAAAGTCATGGATGGGAATTGAGAAGAGAGAACGCTCAGGTTGAGCTTAGCCAGCTGTTGCCTATTGCCCAACCAAATGAATGGGTATTTTGGGCGTTGAGGCGGAGTCGGTTTGAGGACATCCAATCTGTGGGAGCTCCCCATTGCTCGTTGCATGGTGCGAGAGGCCTTAATGTCTGCGAGTGAAGGGCAGTGCAGATATGCCTGCGTGTCATCTGCATATACAGGGCTTAAAGTGTGACTGGACGGTCATGGACGTCGTCCAGGAACTTATTTTCAAATATGAACACCGTGCTGCCACTTATTTCGCCAGCACACACGGGAAAATTAAGGAGCGTCCAGGCACTTCTTTATATATAACTTGAATGAACGCAGCAGTAGAAACAGGTATTATAAATTCAATTTAAAAACTTTAATCAGTTAAACTTCCGAAGGAGTATCGACCTAAGAGCTGAAAAGAAACAAGAGACGTTCATGGTGCAGATACGAAAAACAAAATAATACCAATTATATTATGCGCCAGTATCGCCACTTGTATTGCAGGCTGTCTGTTCAGTTGGTAGCATACATGTAGTTAGGAATTACGTAGCCTACTCTGTGATCTGCGTTCTTGTGAATTGTTTAAACTGCATAATTGTACACTGTAACCTATTGCCGCATTTCGGTCTGTCAACCGGATTGTTCAATTTAGGAATTTATTATTATCATTATCATTTTCATTATCATTATCATTATCATCATTATCATCATTATCATCATCATTTTCATCATTATTATTATTATTAATATTTTTTTTTTTTTTTACTCGAGGTATTTATGATCCCTCAGGTGTTCAAAATAATATCCGGAGATGGAAATGATGTTACTCTGGAACGGCCTCATCTTCGTCAAGATTTGGGTAAAAGTTCTCCTGAAAGCCACCGCATTAAAGCGCTGAATGATAGTAGAGAAGCGCTGGAAGAGGTAACAGGTCTCTATTATTATTATTATTATTATTATTATTATTATTATTATTATTATTATTATTATTATTATTATTATTATTATTATTATTATTATTATTATTATTATTATTAATATTATTATTATTATTATTATTATTATTATTATTATTTATTTTATTTTTTGCTCTGAGGTACTAGCTGGTTTTCGGGAGGTGAGTGTACGATGCCGTTTTTTCTCAGAGGTAAGTATACCCCGTATACCCGCAACCGCGTACAACCTTGATTAAAACCCTGGTCATGAGCCTAGATAGATCCTAAAGGCGTTCTATTAGTAGCACGGTCAAAATGCTACTTTATAAATTTGGAGTTTATGTAGGCCATTTCTTAATAGCAGCTTCTGAATCGGTTCTTAGTCTTCTTCAGGTTATACAAATTCGACTAAAGTACCACCTGCGGAACCCCTGGTCTTCTAGCTGCTTAAGTGTCTTGTACACGCCGACTAAGCTTTTCGTATCAGTTCTACCAATGTGCACTTCTATCCCAAGTTGCTTCACGTTCGATAGAGACGTTAATTGAAAAAGCACAGGCTGAAAGGCAGACTCAGCGCTACGAAAGGTCTTGAAGGAAAAATGAAAGGGAAGCGAACAAGAGGATGACCACGACATATGATTCTGGAATGTGTGATGACAAAATTTAATGGATATGGAAAGCTCGAAGAAGGGTCCAACGTCGAGAAGAATGGCGACGTCGGACATTTTAACCCAGTGCTGTCCAACGTGCGGCCCGCGGAGTGATTTCAAGTGGCCCGCGGGAACTCAACTGAATTAATACACTTTTGTAAAATGGAGTAAATGACAAAGTCACTGATGACCGACTTGATTTTTGTAATTGCTGTTTTAGTGGTCGCCGGGGTTTGGACTACTAACAGACAGGCCAGCCCGGCAACTAATTTCTTTCTACCCCGGGAGTCAAGTTCTCGCATTCTGTCAGGCGACTGACACATGGCCAGTGGCAGTGGCGCAGCAATAGGTAGTGCAGGTTGTGCAGTGCACAAGGGCCCCCGGCTGTTGAGGGCCCCCGGCCGTCAGAGTAATTTTTAAAGAATAATTATTATTCAGAATGTGCTCATATCTACATGTACGGCGGTAGCATTGCAATTGATTGTGCAGATTGCACTAGGGGCCCCTGGTGGTGAGAGTCAAGTTTTTACATTCAGAATTTTCAGAGTGTAATCAAACCTACATGTACTGCTACAGTAGGCCTAATGATTAGTGCTGAGGTGGTTGTGGATATTGACACCGAGCAGTGAAGCGCTTCGGAAACTGTGGTGGTGGTAAGCTTATACCAGCTGCATTAACAAAGGATTCAGACACGAATGCATCTCAATTAATTATGTTTGCGCAAAGGAATTCGTCCAAGTGAAAAATTTTACATTTCGGAATTTTTGGCTTCTTCTTTTAGACCTTTGAATTCAATAAATATTATCGTAGCAACCGAGACACTTCACATTATACCAATTTATTATAGGCATGGGCGCCCGCAGCATAGGTCAAGAGGGGTCGCGTGACCCCCCCTGGAAAGCATGACAAAATATTAGCAATAGCACTTTCTGGGCAAATGTTAGTGGTTAAACGGGACAGCTTGCCCAATAGTCATTGTGTTCTTTTACTTCACCAACTTTGGGGTAGCCTATATCTTGTGGTTATCTCTACATATTGGGTACTACTTTAACCCGTTACTCAGTCATAATTATGTACACCGTGGTTCAAAAAAGTAAGCCAAATTGTTTTTCATGTATCTCTAATGCCTGATAACATATCACGCTACAATTTTCCGAATATTTAGAGAATTAGACCAAGAATATGATTCCAAAATTTCATGAGATAACGTTGAACGGATAAGCAGACCTTAATGGTCAGGACCTCATAACAGAAATGGAAGATTTGCCCTCTTAACATACGGTAAATTATGGATGTGCCCATTGAATCTGCATAACTTTTTAACATAGTAAAAATTAAATCCAAGTAATTTATAAATGTTTGCCAGCTTACAATAGGCCAACTGTAGACAATTCAATCAGAAGTACCGGTAACCTCTGCAATAAGATTATTTAGCAAGATGAAGAGCCTGATTTACGCCTGAAGATGACAGAATTAAATTTTAAAGGTATATAATGTCTCATTACAACCTTACAAGATCTTCTAGATCTGGTCAGGTTGAGCTTTGAGACTATAGTCTTGTTTTTAACACTGCCATCAGAAATTTTGCAGAAAAGTGACAAGGAATGCTCTTTTGTTAGGCCTACAGTCATTCTATTGTGCTATCAATGCAAGTACAAAATACTTTGCTAGTATTTAAAATTGTATCTCAAGTACTATAGCATTTAAAATAATTACCATAGCCTAACTGAATCAAACATATGGTAAGAAATATATAAGAACAAGAAGAAAACATAATATTTGATCAATCAACTAGCCTACAGGTTCTTGCTCATGTAGACTTAATTAATATAAAATTACAAGCTGACGAAGTTTTGCCCCTGAAATTTTCTGCACCCTGGAAATAAAGAAATGACGTCCCTGCATGGTACTGTTAGTCTATTATAGTTAGTACAGTTAGTTATAGTGTTATTGACTTTTTTCTATGATTAGGCCTAAAATACATGAATAATATATGCCATAGCCTATATCAAAGTCGAAAACTGTTTAAAGACTTTTTCGTTTTGTTATAAAAGGCTTATAAATATTATATTACGTTACATTGAGATAATGTAGGCCTATAGTTGTGTGAGTTGCTTGGTTTTAATGGCATTATTTTGTATCTTAACTCCTCTGGCCACGACCGAGTCGACTGACCCCCCCCCCCTGCAAAAAATCCTGCGGGCGCCCATGATTATAGGCCTAGGACTATTGTTTCTTTTTAATCAACTAACCCAACTATTCGACAGAATTTAAGCGTGGATGATGATAATAATTCATACTTCAACAGATGACGCATTGTTTTTTGATAAATTTGGTCAAGTAGACCTACTCTAATTGAATTTTCTCTTGTAGCATGAAGAAATAGAAAATGATTAAAAAGACTAACGGGAGAAAATAATTAAAATTGTAATGATTTAATTTTTACTTAACTTCGGGTTCGAAATAATACAAATAGAGACTATTGAAAAAGAGCCAGGCGTTTTTGCACAGGCTTTTTGGTTGAAGTCGAGGAGGTTCAAGTAATGAAAGGGCCCACCACCGAAGCCCTGCACAAGGGCCCCCAAAAGCCTTGCTACGCCACTGGCCTATTACTTGTGTCTGTATGTCTGTCTCTCCCCTTCATTCCCTCCCAGCCTTTGTATTTTTCTCTGTGTCTATTTTCCACGACCTCTTGCCTTACTGCAGGACCCATATTATTAAACTATTTAGCCCAATCCACAGCTTCAAAACTATGAGAACCAATGAGACCATAACATAAATTAATAAAGCATTCATACAGAATTAAACCCCGTGGATGACAAACTCCCGTCATCACCTCGCGACTGTGCAGTAATCAGTTACGAGTAACACTGTACACTGACATCAGATCAGTAGTGCAGTGTTGACAAAATAAACGTTAGCACAGCAAGGCAGCTTTGTTCCCGTATGCGCAGACTTGTAGTGTCCAGTTGGAGTTTGTAGATAGTGCCACGCCTTGAAACCGAGCTTATCAAGTCCTCGCAAGATGTTCCAGTAGTAGGCGTAGTTCCGTACGCTGCTAATCTTTCTCTCGTGAACTTCCATTGTGTGGAATTCAATCATCAGCTGTTTGACCTTTCGTAGGCTGCCCTCACGAAAGATCGCTTCGAGGGACTCCCATTCGGAATATTCAATGTCGATTTTGAGTATGTCGACTGTACTCTGCAAGAAAAATATCTGTTGTTCATCACTTGCGATTCTGCTGCGTACGCGACTACTTGATTCATCACTACGAAGATATTTAACCTTATATTAAATTGTATGCACTGATTTGTTTCGTTTTGTGTGTTTATTAGTGAAGTTCACTACATGATTTGTCTCTTCAATGTCTTCATGCTGTTTACAGCCTACGCCGCCAGTCGTCTAGCCGCCAGTTAAAATAGCACAAGTAAATAGGTTTCCCTTTTTGCGGGATAGGCCTATTCATATCTTAGGGTCTTCTTTGTTGCCATCATGTTATGGGAAGCATGCTACTATGAATAATAATAATTGTTGATGGTTACAATAAATGAATTGAATTGAATTCATTCATTAGCGACTGTGCCGAAGTCTTTGTATTGGCCTCCTGTTCATTAAAACATAAGCGCTTCAATAATTAATTGTGGCCTATTGCTTAAGACTTATAAAACGTTTATGGAACTCTGTATCAAGGCCGTTACTTAACGAACTTAAGACCAAACTTTGCAATAATTATTGTTTGTAGACCATATTAAGCTGCCTCTCTATCATAACGTAGGCTACGTACTTATCTTTTGAATATTTGACTGATTACAGTAATATTTTATTATTATAAAGCAAATTTTTGACGCGCCCAAGGTCAACCGAAATGTAAATCTGAGGCGCGGATAGTCAGCCGTCAGAGGAAGATGAAATTCGAGAACCATGTGCTTGAAAGCCAAGGAGAAGCAGAGTGTTTTTTAGCCTTTTTTAAGGAAGGAAGTCAAATATGAGCTTCGAAGATAGAGCGGAAGCCGATTCCATTCTTTGGGTGCAGGGGCATGGAATGCACGCGAGCCCATAACTGTTTTGCATCGAGGTTCAGCTAAAAGACTTGTACCCGATGAACGCAAGCAACAAGGAGGAATGTAAGCCTAAAGAGTTAGTAGTGACTGATTGTAGGAAGGTATGTTGGTGCTGAGTAGGTGAGACATGCCAATTTGAATTTTATGCTGTACTGAACAGGAAGCCAGACTGTGCGGACAGTGAAGGCACGAGCTCTGATGGGTTTTTCTTTACTGATGGGTTTTTCTTTAAGCTGTAGCTTATTATTAAATATCGCAGTCTCATTTGCGGAGGTGATGCGAAACAAAATTCTGACGAGAATTCATCATTCTGCCATCTCTTTCTTATCATAGTCCATTATCTTCTCTTAACCTGGATTCATCTGTCGACTTCGAACGGTTTTTGCTCTACAAGTGTGAGTGAGCACACCATCGAGGACTCTGCTGGTTATAATATCTTACAGTGGGTCTACATAATTTTCAACAGATATCTAGCTATTCGTCCTTGATGATCATTTCAACATTGCTCAAGGTTGTCTATGCAACGCTACAAGTTATTGTGACGCACTCAAGGGACGCTTGTTTGTTTGTATGCATTTGTCTTCCATCGTTAAGTCATTTACCGATCATTTGTTATCGATCACCATAATTATGTAACGTATTGTGTGAAAGCATAAAAAGTCATTTGCATTCACAACGATGCTGATCCTAGTGCTTATACGTATAAGCTTACACTAGTCTTAGTATTATCTCGTGCTCGTGAGCATGTATCAAGCATACAAATTTGCATGCATGGATATTTCGCGCATGTAGGCCTACAGTGCATGAACATATAGATGGTTAAAGTGACGTACATTAACGTGTCCATTTTCCTCCAGTAGTTTTCCAAATGTTCTCAGCTTCCATTTTTTCGAGTTGACCATGTTCGAAATTCCGAGGCCGGTGTTGTAAAACCAAAGCAGCTCCTTAGGTTTGTGATCTTGCTTACCCAGCCTGAAAAGACAAAAACTTCCTACAATCTTCGAAAACTTGTAATATTTTCTTCCATCCGTCACAATCGCCTTTGTAAATCAACTCTCATACAATACAATACATGTCTGATAATGCATTTATTTGAATCCCGGACACGGTGAGCATGCAGTTCCAAAAATTCGAATGCAAACAGCTCTTCATAAACAATGGAACAGTGAAACTAGAAGTTGGATGTGCGATGAAACCATAGTATTGATGCTAAATTATTTCAGCAACACTAGAATCTAGAAACCAGATGTTTGCTCAAATTACTAATATTTGACGTAGAATTTGGATGAGAAATGAAATTATGTCATAGCAGAAGTAGAAGCATTAATGAGCGACGAAAACATGGCTAAAACCAGTTTTAAATAATTTTACAATGCTGTACGATTTTGGATTTTAGATGCCGTGAAGCGTACAAACCAAAGGACAGGTTATTGAGGATTCGCATCCCATCAAGATGGCAATGCAGCCAGATTTACATTGTCCATGCATGCATGGCACATACTTATACACATACAAAGTATTGCAAAGTATTTATAAATTTATATAACTCTTCTGCTAGTGCGCACTAATCAGAGGCACTCCCAGTGTGAGAGACCACGAGGGAGAAAAAAGTGACCTTGAAACAGCGAAGAGCGTACTCGAAGGTCAACCATGCAGTTAAAAATGGGAACTTGTCAAAGGAGGAAAGTGCTTCCACGGTGCAGGGTCAACGAAAGCGAAGCCTCGCGTTTTAGACAATATTCCTGTCCTTGAATTGCATTATGCATATGTTTGTATACAGACACAGGCGCATAAAAATATGTATGTACACATTTAAAAGTCCTTATTCTTAAATACATACATAAATACACAAATAAATACATTGCACAACACATTCATAAGTTCTTCATATCTCCGTTGATTAAGCTTGCTTGTTTCACACAAGGCTTACATAGCGAAAAAAGGTATTAAGATAAGATATGATAAGAATATTCTTTAATAGACCAATATTATTGCTATTCGCATTTTGGTGTACAAGACTGGTATAACAGACAACAAATGCTCATCATTTCAAAAACCAATCAATGTCAAAATGTTTTAAAATAGCACAAAAAGCTAAATCCAATATATATATATATATATATATGTTTTTTTAATTACCAACAAAATTTAATAGTAACAATAATGATCACCTGGCAAAATCATGGCTAATTGATAAAAAATATTTGAGATGGGACTTAATAAAATCGTGTTTTTCATACTTTTGGTCCGTTACGTTTTTGAATCGTCAAAAAACGGTGGGTGGCCTCACTAAAAGTGGTATAACTTTTATTCTGTTTGAAATATTTTGATGAAATCTGACCATCATGTGTAAATATGAATTGTCTTTGTGCCTGCAAAATATCATTTCGAAATTCTTACATACGGCCAAGATATTGGCCATAATAATTAAATCGGTTTTATGTTGCTTTTTGTTGCGTTACGTTTTTGAATCGTCAAAAAACGGTGGTGGCCTCACTAAAAGTGATATAATTTTTTTTCTGTTTGAAATATTTTTTTGAAATTTGACCATTTTACGTTAATGTGAATTGCCTTTAGCCTAAGGCTGTAAAGTTTCATTTAAACATTCTTATGTTTGGCCAGGATATGGACTAAAAATCGTAAGGGGTTACTTTTTATGGCTCACCTTGTACACTCAAACCTTAGCTAGGAATGGAAAAGTACTAAACGGTTTGCTCTAAGCTTACGTGCGCATGAATCACTGGTGAAAACATAATTGATTATAGACCCGTCATCTGGCGTGCTTATGATGCCAGGCATGGAATCTGTAATCGGTAGGCCTATTAGGAATACCAAACCAATAATAGCTATAATTATGTAAATATGCTGTCGCACGGGCTTAGTCTTAGCCGCTGTAAGATGAGAATAATTACTCTTTAATTGGTGTAGCAAACGTACGTCATCCACAGAGCCAATAAAAAGCCAAATGTTTTAAAATAGCAAACATAGCCTAATCCTAAATCCAATTGTATGTATTTATCTCTCCATTTCTATAGATCCTCTTCAAGCTCGCTACTCTGAGGCGCTCCCGACTATATATCTATAGCGCGGACATTGCATCGGAGTTTCACGCCGAAGCGCCCGAGCAATTTATAGGCCTAATTATTATTGCGAGTGAAGGACTCGTTCAAGATCCACACGCGGCGGACTGAGGTGGATTCGAACCTGGAGCCATCTTGCTCCAAAACACCGAAACCACCACTACACTACCGCAACTCACATTATTATAAAAAAAAGCGTTGACTACTTACGTCGGGTCGTAGGCCATGTCAAGACATTTGTACGTGTCAGTGATCATGTGGTCGAAGCTCCACTCTCCTCCCATCCTATTGGACGACCAACACAACACATTTTGATGCATTCTTTTAAATTGATGCAATGTTCTAATTGTAGGTTCTACGTAATAGTCTAATAGAATGTTCTGAATGTAATGTTTTAATCGGATATTACATGAGGTAATAAATCCGATATGTTGTTCTAATGGAATGATGTAATCTAATGTTCAAATTTAGTGTTCCATTGGAAAGTTTTGATGTGATAGAAACATGTCCCTCACATGAAAAATTGCCATATAGGCCTAGTTTTTTTCCCCTAGGCCCTACATCTTTTTGGTCTTAACAAATTTGTTGGCACTAAGGCGCTAATGATACTAATGACACACACAGTGAAACCGAGAAATTTAAATTTGAAGCCTGTATAAAAGCACACATGTTCTTGTCAATCTCCTGTTTTGCATTCTTCAAGCCAATGCCAAAAAATTAACTGCGACCGCTGTGTTTTCCATCCATTGCTATAAATATCTGTAGACATACCGAAATTGTTGCAAATTCAAATTCAAATGCGATATATTCTATTACAGGATAATTAGGCCTATCGTTTTGTTTTCACGGCAGTATGATCGGATAATTTTCTAATGTAATGTCAGTTCAAAGGACCAGCGCCTTAACTTATACTTAGAAATGCCAACTAGCCTACACACTTCTCCTCACAACTGTACATGAACTTATCCTTAAAATTTCTGACTTTATAACGAAATCCTATGTAGGTCTACTGCGGATTAAAGCTATAGTCACTCAGAAATTCCAAAAATGGAAATGCGTAATCTATACTATAAGGCGAAGTCGAAATCTGAATTCTGTGGCGATGTCCCGTTGTGCGCAAAGTTCCCCCGGTCAAAGGCTTTTGATCTAAATATATCTAATTCGCGAAATTATTTTTTACATCTTTGTATGCGAATCTAGAATTCATCGTGACTATTGGTAGCTCTCAATTCACTTTAAAACCAAAGTTATAGACATTTTAAATTTCGATGTGGTAGTTAGCGCCTATACAGATATTTTAAGAAGCGATTTAAGCTTGCGACGCCATTATATAATGTATATAGCAAACGGCTGCATGACGTCATTATTGACGCTCACAGTATTAATCAAGTTATTAATAAGCGAGGCTCTCTCAGTGCATAAAGCATAGACTAGAGAAAGGAGCATGTTAATGTGGGTGGGTGTATAATATGTGTGCGTTTGTCCATACAGTTTCACAGCTATTGATCACCAGAACGACCCAGTGAAGGGGCTGGTGAACGAATTTAGCTAACCACGGAGGCCTGCGCGGGGGCGATATTCGCGCAGTTTCGGAGCTTTAGGATACACCCCTTGCAGCTACAGGAACATGCGACCAGGAACGTCACGCCCACAGTCAGCATGCACACCCGCCCCGCAGGGGCGAGTCGGGTTTCGTTGTGGGATGGGGTTAGCAAAAAGTGTGCAAGGGCTAAACAAAATGTTCCGGACAACGCCTGTTACATCAGTGGGTTGGAGTCTTGGTGGGGCCGGGTTAGAGTGCGGGGAGGGCGTAGCGGTTGGAGGGGGGCCGTGGGTGATGCGGGGTGATGCGGGGTAGAAGCGGTGAGCGGTGTATGGACGCGGAAGTGTGGGACGAGGGCTGGGGTGGGAGCGGTGAGCAGGGTGGGAGCGAGGCGGTGCGGTGTGTGGGTGCGGAAGGGGGTGAGGACGGAGGAGCGGTGAGCAGGGGGAGCGGTGAGCACGGTGGGAGCGGGGTGGCGTGGAAGGGAGGCGAAACCCTAAATTCCCCGGGCAACGCCGGGTATCCCATCTAGTCGTAGATAATTATGTCTACTTGTTTGTATGGGCACTTATTACAGCGTCCCTTCAAGGTTTCTACTCAGAGGCGCTCCCGACTAAAGCGCGGACACTGAGTCGGAGTTTCACGCGAAGCGCTGAGCAATTGCGAGTGAAGGATTTGTCCAAGGTCCCTACACGGTGGCCTGGGTGGATTCGAGCATGCAACCATCCGGCTGCAAGACAGCAAACATATCCATTACGCCGCCCAGCCCACACTTTACATCTAAGACAAGTCGGCAAAACTGCTGGTGATTGTCTTCACCATTTTTAAGCTGATGGTGATCAAATCTACCGTTTCATTACGATTACAAGTTACGAATCCAGTTTTTGCATCTTATCGAAAAATATGTTTCTTGATCGTACCCTATGGAATAGACAAGGCACGGTGCGGAGATGTTGAAAGGTTCTGCGATACATGCATCCCATCCGCCATCTTTGACGCGACCAATTCGAGTCTTCTGTGGACACTTGATCTGCAGCGTCTGGATATATCTGGAGAAACCATACAAGGTCCGCATTATTTTATCGTGTGCCCATTGATCCATCCACCCAATGAAACATGGCTAGATGCAGACTCGGTTGATACTATTAATATAGCGGGTTATCAACTTGTTCACAAATCTCGAGCTTCGGGAATAGGAGGTGGAGTGGAATTTCTCGTAAGGGAGGGTATTGCTTGATCAGTCTATTTTTTAATATGGCCTCCAAGACATTCGAGGGAATATTTATTAGTGTACGACTGTACGTATTGTTAAGAAACGAAGCGGATAACATACCAAATAATAAGATTTAATCAGATTAACCGCATGATAATTCAGAACATGAAACTGGCCATCTTACTCATCACAGTCGAACAAAGTAAGCTACTACTTTACCATAACAAACGGAACAGAAATAAATATACTGTTCTCTCAATTCTGCCCAATTTCAAAAGTCAACTTCCTGGTCATAACTACTTCCAAAGGCTTAGTTAAGAGATCAGCTATCATATGTTCACACGGACAATACTAAATGTCTAGTTCCTTCTTTCTGTACATATCTCGTACAAAATGATATTTAGTCCCGTTATGCTTTGTTCTGTGTCTGGATTTTTCATTCTGTAACAGTGTAACAGTAACTTTTATACAACTTTTATTATCCTCAAACAACACGGTAGGTTCACGGTAGGTTCAACTATGTTTTGATTTAAATCATCTAAATCATTTAAATCGTCTCAACCAGATTGCTTCTTGAGCAGCTTCAGTCACAGCAATATATTCGGCCTCAGTTGATGACAATGTTACCATAACTTGTTTTCTACTTGACCAATGTTACTTTAATCACGGTTTCAATTAATCTTTCAGGTGGTTTCGCTTTGTTAACTCTTTCTGATCTCCTTAAGTTTACACGTGGGCCTGTAGTTTCTGTATCAAGTTGTATAATTAGTATTAATTTTTACCTCCTCTGGTAATTGATGTGTTCGAAAAAGAACAGTTTCATCATCAAAGTCTGAATTTGATGACTGATCTTCAGCACCAAAATCACTCACTTTTGACAAATGTGGATCAGTCTCAAGAAAAAGTACATCTCTACTAACGTACACTTTGTCAGTATTCACATCTAGTAGTCTGTAACCTTTGGTACCTCTTGCATTACCCACAAAAGTCAATTTCTTGGCTTTGCCATCCAATTTCTGTCGTTTCTCTACAGGCATTGCTACATACACTTTTGACCCGAATCTCCTTATGTAGCTTAAATTTGGTTTTCTTTTGTTCCATCTTTCATAGGGAGTGACTTCAATCCCTCAACTGGTAATTTATTCTGTAAATGATCAAATTTTGCTGTCATAATGGTTTCAACCCAATATTGTAGCGGTAGATCTGCATCCTTTAACATGCACATCCATCCTTTCCGCGTCATCGAATGATTGGTTTCAAAAATAATGGAAGAAAGTTTTTAGAGGTGAAGTGGAGGTTGGATTGATGAAAAACACAAGAGAAATGGAATCTGGGTGATGGTTCTTTTACGGGTGAAATAGAAGTTGGATTGACGAAAATAAAGCATGAGAAATAAAAGCTGGATGAAGGTATTTCTAGATCTGAAATAGAAGCTGGATCGAGGAATAGAAGCTTAAGTAATGGAAGCTGGATGAGGCTATTTTTTATATCTGAAATAGAAGCTGGATTGACGAAAATAACGGGTGAGAAATTGAAGTTGGATTAAGGTATTTTTAGATTTGAAATAGATTCTGGATGCATGTTGAAATGCATGAATGAATATAATCAATTCAGCTTCCATTTGTGTTTAAAAAACATTTTCATAAATCCAGCTTCCATTTCATCAATACGAGTCGTCTGTAGACTAGTTGTCGTTAGACGAGTTGTCGGTAGACGAGTTGTCGTGGAACCGTTAGCGGGATATTCATTCCTTAGGGCCCTCTTTGTTGCCATCCGATTAGGCTATGTGAAGCATATTATACTATGGTTGTTGATGGCTACAATTTAAATGAATTGAATTGAAGAAATTTTCGTCGGTCCATCATCCATAAATTAAATATCTATTCATCCACCCATTCTTTCTATGGAACTCTATGGTCATCGAATCTATAACCTTTATCACTCCATATCTACATGTAACGTATACATTCCTCCACTTATTGATCCATCGTCCACTAACTCCAGCCGTTGATCTATGCAAGCAAGTACTCATCCATACTCCCTTCAATCCTATTCCACCATTTCCTCAACGTGAAAGGTTAAGTTCTTGCAAAATATCATTATCCTCATTGTCATCATCTAGACTAGAGCAGAAGCTCGTCCACCGATTCTCTTCCTGAGCAGCAGCTTGTCCACTCACTTGTAGAAAAGGCCTTCAGCCACGGCTGGTTCCATAGATGACAGCACTGGAGATGTATTTGATCTTTCGGACGTCAACATCTCAAATCCAAACTTCAGTCGAGAAGGTAGCGACATCTCAGGAAGAGAATCAACAAGACTTTGTATCCGAGCTACTTCATCTGACGAGTTTGATCTAAGCAGAAATACTAATAATAAAGATGATGATAATGGTAATATTATTATGATGATGACATTGACAATGAGAATATAACAATGACAATGAGAAAATAACAGTGAAGAAATGACAATAACAACGATGTTGTCAGAATTCAATTCAATTCAATTCATTTTATTGAGCCCGGAAAGCACATTTAAAATTGAGCAAAACAGTAATAGAACAATTTGAACAAATGAAACGATTAAAATCGCAGATTTAAATAGGAACAAATGGCACACCTGAAGCGACAGGTCCCGCTAGTATGGGCCCCAAATGAGGTTATCTTTAGGGCGGAATTTCTGACGATTGTCAAGGATTGTGGGTCTATTCATTATTAGGCCTATCGCCGTCTATATCAGCTTCCGAGAGGGATATCTTACCTCTGATGATAATGACAATGACAAAACCGCAAAGAAGAAATGACAACGACAATGACAAAATGGCAATGAGAAAATGACAATTATAATGATGTTAACACAATGACAATCACAATGACAAAATGACAATGGCAATGAAGAAATGACAATGACAGCGATTTATCGATTTATTATTATTGTTTAAATCCTTAGCCCTACTTTCTCCCTTGGTAGAACAATCTGCTTACTTTGTAGTCAGTGTTTGCCGCACAGGTTCTGCTCCTACTTTTTTTCCTCCGACATCGGATGAAGGGTTAGACAAATAGCCCTCTCGGAAGCTGATATAGACGGCGATAATAATGAATAGACCCACAACCGTCAGGAAATTCCGCCTTAAAGGTAACCTCATTATTGAGTATCGCTTCAAAGGTCGACCACTTCTTTTGATCTGCAAGCACAAAACGGCACTTTTAAACATTTTAAAAGACGTTGGACCGGTATTGTATTGTATTGTACAGCATTGTACTGTATTGTAATTGTATACATTGTATTGTATTAAGTCATCTATACAGCGACTATACAGAGCGTTCCAAGCGAGCAAGGCCACGGAAAAAGAAGCAAATTTGGAGAAACTAAGAGGATGAGAAGGATGAGGAAAAGGAGGAGGAGGAGAAGGAGGAGTTGGATGAAGATGAGTAGGACGACGAGGGATGGGTATAGCCTACCAGCCAGAATTTGAGATAGAGTGGATGGAGACAATGCATTCAAAAGAGGGCGAGCAATTGAAATAAAGGACAGGAACTCTTCTGTTGATGATCAAGTCTGTTTGAACAGAAAGTGGAGTGATTCGGAAGAAGGAAGAGGAGGAATAGGAGGAAGGGGTTGAGAAAGAGTCGGTGGTGGAAAAAGAAGCGCTGGAATGAGGCGAGGAGGAAGAGGAGGAGGAGAATAAAGCAGAAACGGAGAAGAAAGTTAGATAAGAATAAGGTGTTCAACCCCTTACCCTGATCCTACACTGCTTTAATTATCTCGCTCAGACGAACCATCTACATCACCTCACCTGAACGCACCTTGATCGCGCGTGCCATAGATAGAGTGTAGGACGTTAACACCTCCGGACAATCCTCCCGGGCAACCCCCTCTCCGATTTAGCCTAGGACATTAATCCCTTCCTTGGGGGGTTATATGCTTTAACCCTCGGGCTACCAGGGGGGGGTGGTATCCACCCCCCCCCTAGGTTTTTCCCAAATCAAACTTTTTTCGTTAGGAATAAAATTTTGACGTTTTAGGTGGCTGTAGAGGATTCATTTGCACACATTTTGAGCTAAAATGTGTGATGATATACCATACCATTCAAAAGTTGTACCCGATATACCCGAGGCACCAGAAGGGGGGTGGATACCACCCCCCCCTTAGAATATCGGCTGTATCTTATCCGTCCTTTGACATGAAGAGACACCAATTACACCATTCTGTAGAGGGAATGTGGGGCTACATTGTGGTGGTCACGGAGTTGTCTTTGGACAACCGGAAGTGCTCAAAATAAATTAAAATATATAAAAAGGTGTTTTATTTTCATAAAATTTTCATGTTTTTCCTATTAAAAATTATTCATAATTTATTTTTTAAGAGAAATAAATTATGTCATTCTATAGAGGGCATTTAGGGCTATTTTTTGATACCAATTAATTTGACATTTGATGACCGGAAGTGCTCAAAATAAATTTAAATGTGTGAAAATGTTGGGGTTTTTTTACAACGCACACCGATAAGTCTGCGTAAACGTTTTTCAGCATGTTTTACATGTTTTTTCTCTTTTTATTGTAACTAAAACTAACTTATTACTAGTTTTTATAGTTGAATATTGGACTTTATTATATGTAAACTATTTTAATTAAATAAATTATGTTAAAAACACACAAAATCTAATATTTTGCTTATGCGAAAGTATACATTTTGTGGAATCGACGGGTGCCTACGGTAAAAAATTCATAACTTCGGGGTGCTTTCATATATTTTAAACCTAAATATACCATTTTGTGCAGAAATGAATGCTGAATCCATAGGTGTATTACAAGTTATGATATCTCAAACCAAACCCAAAATCCAGGGGGGGGGGGTAACCACCCCCCCCTTGGTAGTCAGTGTTACAAAAAAAGCTTGGTAGCCTGAGGGTTAAGCCTGTTTTGGACGTATATATACGGCTTCCCCAAGGAAGGGGTTAACTTCCCGGACAAAATCCCTTGTCGTGCAAATAGCCTATTTCTGCAGTTAACTGATTAAACGCGTTTAATCAATCCAGCTTCTTTTTAAATAGTAACATTTCTTTACCTCAATACAACTTCTACTTAGATAACGATTAATTTTCACCAATCCAGCTTCCATTTAGTCACTGTGAAAATAGCCTATTTATATAGGCGTTATTGATGAAACTTAGGCTATTGTCCGGTTTGCGGTGTTGTGTCAACTAGCTAGCTGTCATTCAAGCGTGAACTTTGTTATTGTCGCTTAGTCATTCCGATATAAAGCTAATACCTGTTGGTGTTATTTACGATAGCATGAAACCTTGTCATCAAACCAGCTTCCATTTAAGTAAAAGTTGTTTTCTATCAATCCGACTTCAATTTAGTGAGAATTATTTTCATCAATTCAACTTGCGTCCTGAGGACCGCCATTCGGAGAAAAACCACTTATACGCAATATGTCCTACCAGGTTTTTGCCCTACCCTGTGGAATTTTTTCCAGGGGGTTTGTTCGGGGGTTTTGTCCGGGGGTTGTCCAGGCGAAAGTGTCCGTCCCTAGACGGATTGCCATTTATACAAGTCTAGCAACCTTGTAGACCTAGAACCTATTGACTCTTCACGACTCAAATACAAGAAAGAAATAAGGAAAGAAAGAAAGACGGACGGACGGACAGACGCACAGACAGAAATACAGAAACGTTGATGCACACCGATGGTGGGAGAGGGTATTACTAGCATAGGCGCAACAAATTGGGTGGAGTAATGCCTTCTTGGGGGTGCTAAGCCCGGAACTAGATACCATTTTCATGGTAAAAAGCTTAATCTGGGCCTTCTTGGGGGGGGGCTTAGCCCCCCTAGCCCTGATAAACTCCGCCCATGATCTTGGATTCATATCTGATTGCAAGGGAAGATACGTCATGCTCTCTCTAGCGTATATAGTATATTGCCATTTATACCAGTCTAGCAACCTTGTAGACCTAGAACCTATTGACTCTTCACGACTGAAATACAAGAAAGAAAGAAAGAAAGAAAGAAAGAAAGAAAGAAAGAAAGAAAGAAAGAAAGAAAGACAGACAGACAGACGGACAGACAGACAGCTCCTGAGTAGTAACCTTGAAGGAGCGCTATATCAAATTCTCAGTAAATAGCCTATATCATACATCTCAATGGAAATTCTGAGTAGGAGTAATAATAGCGTGCGCGAAACGCGCGAAGCTGCGATTGCTGAAGGCATGAAGCCCATAGTGAATTGGGGGTATAAGGAGCGTCGTAAGCTCCCCCAATGAAGTATGGGGCCAAGCCCTCGAAACCGACCCAATTCTTGAGCATTTCATGCCGATTCTAGGACAAAATGGTAGCGGACAAAATGGTACGGACAAAATGGTATGGGTTAAAATGGTACTAGGGCAGAGTGGTACGGATAATATGGCGCGGACAAACTGGTATGGACAAAATGGGATGGACAAAATGGCTCGGACAGGGGGAGGGGAGTGGAATGGAGGTACTGAGGAATGGTTGGATGCTCTTTTCAGTCACAGCAACGCGTGGCCGGGTACGCTAGTAAATGTTCCTCTCAATTGTTTAAAAAAATCACTTTTTGGATCAACATGTAGTTCTCTTGGAATCCATATAGAAGACAAGTACAATCTTCGTTAGCATGGGCATCTTGGAGCACTAGTTCTTCCCTAATATAATTAGGTCAACAGTCTCAACTTTTGCACAAGAAATCAAACAATTCTGTTTACATTAGCCACTATTTAGTGAGTCAATATTAACACTGTGGAAATAGTTTTTGTAATAATTATAATCTTTCAAGTTTTGACAATTTAGTAGAGGCTGATTTGTCAACGCAGACAATGAGACAAAAACAATAGGTTATCCAGCTTTTGAGATGCTATGAGTTGACTCTCGCACAGTGAGGAACATTATTGAGCATGTACAATAAAAGGAATCAATGTTATAATTAAAATCGTCGCCTTCGTCAGCAATAAAAAATGAGGGAAGAGGATCGAATAAGCAGAATTTCGATGTTTCTTCGTATTCGCTAATCGGCTGAAGACCAATAATATTGAGTTCACTCTACCAAATGGGGTAAAACTGGAGGAATAGTAAGGTAGACTAGCTGAGTTTTAAAAAATTATAAAAGACGGAATGAATTTTATAGATAAGCAATGCCAACAGAGAAATAATGTCTTT